>JALRMK010000007.1:0-1209911 GCA_026119845.1 Pezicula carpinea | reverse complement strand
AAGTAGGTAGTAATAGTATATTTATTTATTCTAGTATCTATTCTATTTCTAGAACTAAGATTATAGAGGATTATTACACCTATTTATTTTAAAATTAATTTAAGGTTAAGGTAGGTACTATATACTAAATTTAGTATACTTTTACTTACTGTCTTAAAGATAGTAAGTAGGTAGTAGATTAATAAGAATATAGTATAGCCTATATTTTTCATGGCTGATATTATACCTATAATTCTATTAGTAGAAAACACTTAGTAACCTCGAATTAATTTTGAAACAAATGGGCTTAATAATCCTCTATACAAGATGCTACTTCCCTTGGCCGTCTGTTTGTATGTACTTTCGTACGTTTACAAGAAAAGTGTAAGATAGCCGTGGAATGGTGGGGTGGTGTGTAATTTAAGTTGGCCAAGTCAGTCAACCTTCCCTTCAGTCGACAAATGCCGACGACATGCAACCGTTTTCTTGTTTGCACGCTGGACCTGGCTTCTGCGTCTAGGCACTGCTGCAGGAGTCTGCGAGGTGCGATGAAATAATGAAAAGAATGCATCAAAGCCCATGCATTTGCATTACTTTCATATGATCCCCTCTCGCTTCCACCAGTAGGATTGATCGTCATTGAGGTTGCGGTGAGATAAGGCAGGGCGATCACCGTGACCTCAGGTCTTTTGAACCCAGGTGGCTGGAACCCTAGATGGACAGTTATGATGAGGTGAAGCGTGGTGTTTAGCTGCCGTGTGAATTCCTGAGACAAATCACGAGTTTCATCAATGAGCAGCGTAGTCTGTAGCTCCTTGTCTTGTTATTTCCTTGCTACTGTACCTTTTGCATGATCTTGTAGATGAGAGTTTCATTACGCAGTGGTGCTTTTGTGCATGTCCAGTCCTTTGCAGAGGAGTGTGAGTTATCATTGTACGAGGGTAGAGAAACTTTGCTTCAGACCACATAGGAACAAAGTCAATATATGCCTTCAGTAGGTATCAAGCTTGAGTGAGGTGCCTGAGAGCCTGCAGAACATCACGTGGTTTTGTGTTGGCACCGCGTCGACAAAAAGCAACATCCCTGTTATCACACATTTCAGCTCTGACGGAAATGCACAAGGCTGCGTTTGTTGCTTTTCTTAATTTCTCTCGGTCCTCCCACCTTTGCATCTACAACATACACGGCTGTCTTCCCCGTTCCTTGCTCTCGGCCACATGCCCACGAGGTGGCTGCTCGACGAAGCGTTTGCTACACTGTAGAGAATCAACTTCAGCCTTCAGTTACCCTGGGAGACGCGTTTGCGGGGTGGTTCCATTATCTGTCGCAAATAAGCGGTCAAAGACAAACTTCTCTTCTCTCCTCTCTCCCTCCCCCACGAACATCGTCACTCCCAGTTGCTGCGGAGAGTTCGAGCCAAGAGTCTTTAAAGGTCGGCATATATCTCTAAACTCGAACGAAGCCCGCTCTTCCACTCGGGTGCCTCTTCTCTCCATTTCACTTTGACCCGAGAACCTTGCGTCTCGTATAAAGCATCTGTCGCTCGCACACGTCTCCCCTCGCATCTACATATCCATCTGCGCTTTAGCTTCGGGCTTTCTCTTCAAGGTACATGAGGTGGTTCATCGCTGCTTTTCTTTGAAGAACGCATGCCATTTCAACGATTCAAGCAAGCTGTTTGGGTACTCGAGCCGTTTGGATAACTCAAGCTATTTCAGTAACTCAAACTAAATTTTGTCTCCAGACTTTTACCTACATATTACGACACAGATCTGTCAATCAACGCCGAGTGAGTGGTTGACAGCGTCAAATCGGTATCGATATCAACATCGACATACTTTGTACTAGCCAAAAACCAACATCTTTCACCTTCGCTATGGCTGATCGTGGAAGAGGTGGTAGAGGAGGCGGACGGGGGGGTGGAGGCGGACGAGGGGGGGGTGGAGGCGGACGTGGACGGGGAGGTAGTGGTGATCGTGGAGGCTTTGGTGATCGTGGAAGCTTCCGCGGAGCTCGTGGCGGTGGAGGTCGTGGAGGATTTGGAGGCCCAGTCCAAATTTTCAGGTGAGTTCTTTCTCGGTCTGGAGATACTTGGATTCCGATGAGGCCAGGAACGTTGCAAACACCGCAGATTATGCAACGTTTTGGCTTTGGCGATACTTTTCATCTGGAAACGGGCACTTTGTCTGCAAACTGTTGGTTATTTGCAAGTAATTGATGACTAATGTGTACCTACAGCGACTCAAAAACCAGTCTGACTCCCGATTCTGCCGTTACCAAAATCGAGGATGACTATATGAAGAACACTTCTGGCATCGGTGCTCTCAAATTGTCAGCTACGTTCCCACCACGGCCCGGTCACGGTACAATGGGCCAAAAGCTTACTGTGTATGCCAACTACTATGAGCTCAAGCCCAGCCCAAAGCTGAGCCTGACACGATACAATGTCGAAGTCTTTCCAGAAGAGAAAGGCAAGAAGCTGAAGCGGATTATCGAACTGCTTCTTCTTAAACCTGAGTTTTCCACAACTCCAATCCACTCGGAGTTCAAATCTTTGATCATCACCAAACAAAGACTGAGCATCCCAGACGACTACACAACTGACATTGTGTACCTCGCTGAAGATCAAGATGAACCAAAGACAAATGCCAGGGTTTACAAGGTGAGAGTGGTGACTCCGACTACTCTGGCAGTAGATGATCTGGTGACCTACCTCCACGCAACTTCAAATGCTGGCTCTGTTTTTGAACAGAAGTATGAAGTCATACAGGGACTGAACATATTGCTTGGCAACTTTCCTAATGTGGAACCGTCGGTGGTTTCAATTGGCCAAAACAGGCACTTCTCGCTGCAGAGGAATAAGCCAAGCAACATCCAAAACCTTGGTGGAGGCCTTGAATCCCTCCGTGGATTCTTTCAGAGTATCCGTGCTGCAACCGGCAGGATGCTAATCAACGTCAATGTCAGCCATGGTGTCTTTCTGCAGCCCGATCTGCTCTCAACTTTGTATCCCCAGCTCGGTACCGGTCACCGCCATACCTTGCAGACAAAGATCAAGAGGATCCGTGTCATCGTAACGCATCTTCCACCCAACATCTCCAAAAAGACTGGAAAGTCAATCCCACGTGTCAAGACAATTTTCGGCTTGGCGCATACAGCAGACGGAAACGGAGATGAACACCCTCCGAAAGTTGCCGACTTTGCTGCAGGTCCAAAGGATGTCAAGTTCTGGCTCTCTGATGTGCCCCCGGCAGCTGGAGAGATTAAGACTCCTGCAAAGGCTTCAGCCAAGGCAAAGAAACCCGCTGGCAAGGCTCTGCCAACTAACACCTACATCTCAGTTTGGGATTACTTCAAGAGCAAATACCCGAATGTTATCTTGAACGAACGCAACCCAGTTGTCAATGTTGGAAATCGTGACAATCCCAGTTATCTTCCAGCTGAGGTTTGCAAAGTCATTGCAGGCCAAACGATCAAGCGCCGTCTTAGCCCTGACCAAACAAAACACATGATCGACTTTGCTGTCAGATCGCCGTTCGCCAATGCGACCTCGATAACCACTGATGGCAGAGCTACGCTAGGTTTTGATAACCCCAACTTAGCCAGGTTTGGTGTTTCTGTGAGTGCCGGTTTGATAACTGTTCCTGCCCGCCAGTTACCAGCGCCTGGTGTCAAGTACAGAGACTTGTCCGGAAGGGACACAACAGTGGTCCCCAGAGACGGCAGTTGGAACATGCGGGACATCAAGTTTCATACTGGGTCGAACATCAGCCCATGGACATATTTGCACGTCAAAAGCGACCGACGTGGACATAGAGAAACGTTCGACGACCCAGGGTTTCTTACATACACCCTCCAAAATTTTGTGAAGTTTATGAACCGGTCTGGCATTCAAGCCGGTCCTCCAATGAAGGGTCCATCTGGCGCATTTCCATCATTGATCATGACAGATGGCAATGAGGCCGGTAATGACGCTGCGTTCAAAAACCTTTTTACGAACATGGGCAAAGCAGCCACTGCCAGCCGGCCAAAGTTCGTTTTGGTTATTCTTCCTTACAATGATACTGCAATCTACAACAGTATCAAAACCGCTGCAGACACCATTGGCGGTATTCATACTGTATGCGTTGTTGGTTCTAAGTTTGGAAAAGAGCAAGGCCAGCCCCAATACTTCGGCAATATCTGCCTCAAATTCAATCTGAAGGCTGGTGGCATCAACCAAACCCTTGATGCGCCGAAGCTTGGTTTGATCAGCGAGGGCAAGACGATGGTTGTCGGGATTGACGTTACCCATCCTTCGCCTGGTTCCAAGGATGAGGCACCGTCGGTCGCGGCCATGGTCGCGTCAGTGGATAAATGGCTCGGCCAGTGGCCATCTACCTTCAAGACCCAGGAAGGTAGAAAGGAGATGGTAGAAGCGCTCGAATCGATGTTGCTCTCGCGTTTGACCTTGTGGCAAGACCACAACAAGAAGGCCCTCCCCGACAATATCCTGATCTACAGAGATGGTGTATCAGAGGGACAATACCAGCTTGTGTTGGACCATGAACTGCCACTCCTCCGTCGCGCTTGCGCGCAGAAGTACCCTGCTACCGCAACGAAGCAGGGCTTTCCCAAGATTTCCATCATTGTCTGTGGCAAACGCCACAATACCCGATTTTACCCTACTTCCGAGCAAAACGCTGACAAGAATGCGAACTGTCGCAATGGTACGATTGTTGATCGCGGTCTGACAGAGGTGCGCTTCTGGGACTTTTACCTCCAAGCTCACACCAGTCTGAAGGGCACTGCACGCCCTTGTCACTACTACGTGATCTTGGACGAGATCTTTGGTGGTCGACAAGTCAAGCCCCCTCACAAAACAAACGCCGATGCGCTCGAGGACCTGACTCATAACATGTGTTATCTGTTTGGTCGGGCAACTAAAGGTGTTAGTTTATGCCCTCCAGCGTATTATGCCGATGTTCTTTGCACCCGAACACGGTGCTACATGTCGGACTACTTCGACCCAGGTGATTCCTCCCACGCGACTCCAAGTGTTGCAAGTGGATCTCGAAGCCAGAGCGTGGCCATCCGCCCTGTCACAATCCCTGATTCGATAAAGGACTCGATGTACTACATCTGAGTGGCAGTTGAGCTCTTCATTGAGTACTTGCTGCATCAGTCGGCTGGGTTTGGTTTCTGCTCTTTTTGTCTTTGCTGCGTTGCTTTGCTTTGATGTTTATTCTTTTCAAGATTTGATGGCATGATGTCGGATGTTGATGGTGGAGGGAGGCACTTTGATGGTGGTGGATTGGTGGGTAGCGAGCGAGCGAGCGCGGAGAAAGAATCATCAGCTCTTTCCTCGTTTGCGGAGGTAGTTCAGGAATAGATCACCTGTTCACTGACGCTTGAATATCCAAAATAGTGAAAGTGACAAGTGATATGCGACCTGCACAGGCACCTGCACCTGGTCTCCCTCGTTTTGCTACTGCTACTTACTGTACAAGTAAACTCTAGCCTTCGAGTTAGTTTTAAGTGTTTCCCACCTACCACAACACCAATAATATCGTCTACTAGTCCAGGCTCTTATTTACTTCACCTACTTTACCAAAGCTGTACACAAATAAAATCTAGCTTTATATTAAGTTAGTATAGCACCTGTAACACACATACAACCAGTACTACAACCACTAACAACTTAATTCTCCAACATTTTGCGCTCTGCCCGCCGATTTCCCACCCATCTATCCGTGATATATTAGTAGAGTAGCAATACTAGTAGATACCATTCTCCTGCCAAATATAAACCTTTTACCAGGCTATTTTCCGAAACAGGACCTGCTGGCACCAAGAGGGGGCTTTCCCATGCCTGCTAAATTACTAATCGTCGAAGCCTTTCAGGAACCGTAAAACTGCTTTCTGGATTCTAATTAATAGACCACACACTTTTCGATATATATCCAAGTAAGATCGGAATCGTACTGTCGTTATACAGCAGCATACTTACATTCACACACTGCTTAAGGCAACGACCCTGCCCTTCGCATAAAGCACTCGTGTTAGGCCGAAGGAACACGTACATCCATCCGTGATCTTCACATTGGCTTCGGCTTTGTCTTGAACATAGTACGTGTGGTGGATCATCGCAGCTTCTCTTCGAGAACATACCATGTATGTAAAATGAGGCAGGCGAGGTGATGTATTGCGGCTGGATTTGTTGTTGGTGCTCTTGGTGGGGCTGACTGTGGTGTTTGGGCCTGAAGTTGTGTGCTGAGAAGGGGTGGTAGAATAGAATTGGAGGAAATATTTACTCTACCATCATATCCTACGTGTGTGCAAAGCCAAACTTCTAAACAAAAGTCAGTGGCACAAAAGTTCTCAGACCTGCACAAATGAGTTCACTCTATTGATACAAGGAAGGTTCATCGAAATGCCATTTCATGCCTTGATGCTAACTAATACTAATATTTTTTGTCGCCCTTCTGTCTCGTCTTCCCTCTGCGTCTCTATGATAGAGGCGAAATTACACTATTCTACAAATGTTCAAAAGCCAAGGCGATGAAAAATCCCTTGCTCGCTTTCCCGTCTGATGCTGCTTCACCATTTTCTTTTCCTCCTTTCTGCATTCATTAATCTCGTACCAAAATCAAATCATCGCTAAGGAAGAGAAACACCTCCATTTATTTAAGATCATGCCATTATGATACGCGTTACTTGGCGGCCATGAGATTCTTGTAGAAGTCGACGCTTAGGTCTACTGTATGCCGCAGGTATCTGTCCTCCGTGAGAGGCAGACTTAGAACCTTGGATAGCTCAGCCTGCTGTTACACAAGTCAGTATCCTTTTCTATCATAAACCGAGACATAACAACGAACTAACCTCTCCATTCTTCGACATATCAATAACTGTCTTCGCGACCTCGTTACTGATGATCTCGATCGCCACCGTCTCCAAGAACACAGGATGCCGTGAATCCTCCACGACAGCTGGGAGACCAGCTAACAGTCTCTCGATAACAGCCGACAAAACTGCATGGGTCTTGCGAGAATTGAGTAGAATGAGGTAGTCGGAGTACACTTCACCGCCGAGGTGCCATTCTGCGATTCTGTGTTCCCTACCCCGGAACTTATCCAGGAGCGAGCGCAAGGTATCGTAGTCACGTTCAATAACAGCTTTGGGAGCGACTTCTTTTGAGAATGTGCGGTGAGCTTCTTCGGATGCGCCGGCTAGAATCAGGCACTTAACTTCGGCGACATAGTCCTTCTCTACGCTGCGCATATAGAGGGCCTTGGCCTCCCATACCCACGCTGCTGGAATCTTGTAAGTCTGTGTCAAGGTTGTGAAGCTGTGACTATCTTCAGCACCGATACTTCCGGCATTCTTAGCGACATGATCCTGGATTGATTTCTCTCGGGCTTCATCGCGGTGAAGATGTAATAGGACAAAGACTGCGTCGAGCCAACTGCCCTCGTTCGTGAGCTGTGCAGCGAAAGATAATGTCAGTCGATCCGCCTTATCCTCGCCACCCTCGCCATATGAGATGTGATCGAAGGAGGTGAGAGCTTGACTAAGTTGCCAGGAGAGACGAGCATCGAGTGGTGACAACCGGGAGTTCTCGGGACTCAGAATAGCCTCAAGGTCTATATCACCGAAGGTAAAGAGCTTTAATAAACCCCAAAGAAGATCCTGTCGATCTTCAATGTCCTGGTCTTCCCACAATGTAGGAATCTTTTGCTCAAGATACCAAGGCTCTGGGAGGGCTGTTTCTCGTTCTTGTGAAAGATCCTCAGCGAATCGCTCGACAGCTGTTTGAAGGTCTTCACCAGCCAGGATGGAATACCAAAGTCTGAGACCGAATGCTTGTCTCCAGTCTAAGCCAAAACGCTTTGAGATGATGAACGATTCAATACGGTCTTCAATAGGCGCGCCTTTTGATCCGTCACAAACGCAAACATTACCAGCAAGAAGTTCGTAGATGGCTCTGATAGGCTGGCTGAATTCTGAGAGGACCCGTGACTTCTGCCATTCGTTTAACTGCTCTCGAATATCTCTTCTCATACTCTCTTTACCCCCGATGAGCGCTACAAGGGTGGCAAGATGATAGTCTTTGCCAGCCATGAGATGTTCACAAGCGTTTGGTATTCTATGGCCCGACAACTCGGCAATTGCCTTTTCCTCTGCGGTCCTGGCCATTGCAACATGCTGCATAGAAGCTGGTTCGACGAGCTTTTCCCAGAAAGCGGATAGCTTATCCTTGCGTAAGCGATCTTGGCAATTGGGAATTTGCTGCAATTCTTCTGGAACTGTAATCTCATCCCAAAGGATACTGGCGAGTTCCCAGACCAACTTTTCGTGGATTGCAGCTGGGTCTTGTGCGTTGCGATCGCTGTGGAAGTCATTAAAAGAGAAGAACTCCGTGAGCCGCGCCTCTGGAACTCCCATTGAATTAATGATAGTAGTCAGAACTTTGTGCTTCTCAAGCGCATCAGCTGCGGACTATTGTTCGGTTAGATTTCTGACATTTGAAATGGAAAGGATGATTGACTCTCACCTCGTTCGAAAATTTCGCAAAACGGACATCTCTGTGCTCGGAGACAACTCCTTTAGCATTGATATCAAGCAGTCCATACTTTTCCCGAGCTCGACGTGATGATCTGCCGAATCTCTCGGGATTTGGTTGCGCAGCGTAGACAAGGGTTCCATCAGGTCCCCAACTTGGTTTCATTGATTCATGAAAGGCTATTTCCTTATCGTCCATATCAGACATATCAGTACCGCTGGTCTTTGGTCGCTTTACATAGGGCCACTAGTTCAGAATCTTCTTAGTAATTGTTATTCATTATTGGTTACGTACATGAGCGGGCGCAACAAACGGCCCTCTCCCCAACACATTCTCTCACTTCAAGAAGGAACACCAACCTCAAATCCTTTGTTCTGGGCAGGAGCCTTTACTACTTTCTTAGGGCTCTTTGTCTGACCAAACAACGAGTTCATCAAGTCGATGCTATTCGCAAACCCACGGCCCTCAGAAACAGTTCGATTTGTTGCCGTTGGTGTGTCGTCAATTTCTGCGCTCGTGGGTGAATCATTTCCATGAACATCAATCAGACTCTTCAGAAGTGCACGATCCTGCTTCTGTGGGCTGATGGTCGTCTGAAGCATGCTGGTCCAGTTGTCACCTACAGCAAAGTTCTTCGATGGTGTTCCCCGATCCTTCTGTGCTCTGATTCTAGCTCTCAACAGAGCCCTAGGTGTTTGTTCCACAACATCCATACCTTCGTTTTCATTCTGCGAGTCCTCATCGTGCTCCGCGGTATTGCCAGCCTGTGGGAAAGAGCCCGCCATCTCTTGATCCACAATGCTGACAGATTCGTCGTCCTGAAAGATATCGTCTTGGTCCATTGGCTCTTCGACGCCGTTTTCAGATTCCGAACCCACGGAGCGCTCATCTAAAAAAGACTGCCTGTCTTGTTCATCAGATTCGTCCTCCATTTCTCTATCCTCATACATCGCCTCGTCGTCAAACGCGCCAGGAAGAAGCTTCTTCTTTCTGAACTCAAAAGTATCCTCAGGATCTGACTCAGTCTGGCTCATCTGCGAAGTTGAAGCAAACGATTCATCAAAAGTTTGCGGTCTTGGAGTACGAGTCTTGGGAGTAGGGGTATCAGGAGGGAGACTCAGGGTGCTCTGGCCAAACTCGTTGACAGCCTCACCATCAGTCTCTTCATCGTCGTCTGGTAATCCATAGGTGGTGAAATGTTCAACTCTAAAAGTCCAAACACCGGTTTCGGCCTCATAGCCTACGTACGTTGTATCGGGGACTTTACGCAAGCGCTCGACGTGTTTCTTGAACTGAGATCCGCTCTGGTCAGTCGAGACGGTACGTTTGTCCTTTTGACGTGGCCATGAGTTCGCTAAAGAGATCGTCGATGGCACATTAAGTCCCTTGCCAACGGGTGGTTTCTGGGCAGTGTTCGGATACACGGTGCATGATCGTGTGGCAAAGACAACAATGCCGCCCATCACCTGATCAAGGTCGATCGCATTGAGATCAACTGCCCTATTGAAAACTACTTTACCAAAGCCATGACGGCCAACCGTGAATTCTTCCACCGCGGAACGCTGCGCACGAGGCATAGCAAGTAGTTGATCCTTTGTTGGGGACATCCAGTACTCTCCTGGCTGCTCTTCTTGGGGAACCGATTTCGATGCCGCGGTGCTAGATGCCTCCTCTTCATGCACAATAGCAAGCTCGTTGCCTCTGACCTGTTCCGTTTCCGGTGCCTCGTTTTCAGCACCACTAGGTTTAACACCATTGGAGCTTGGGCGAGGTCGCATGAACCCCAAATCTTCAGCGCTGGGAGTGGCGTTATTAGTGACTTGTTTGAGTGGGCTGGAGAAGACGTTTTGAGTGCCATTCACGCCATTCCCATCGAAGCTGACTCGTTTCTTCAGGATACCATTAGGCTTGTTGGTAGTTGGCGAAGATTGAGCTTGTGGGGGTGGGGAGAAGAGGTCGCCTCGCAGACCTCGATTTATTACAAGCTTCTTCATGCTTCCACTTCCATGACTGCCATACTGCCGGGCACCCGGGCTGCTTGAAAATGCACCGGCTGGGACGAGGCTGTTCTCAGTGTTGAAGCTACCCCGAAGACTGCTCGCTGACATGCTCTTGCTGAGGTTTCGAGATGGACCTGCACTGAGCAAGCTGTTGCCGAAGGTGCCGGGAGTGCTGCCAGTGCTGGAGACGCTACTTGGCGATCCATAATTACTGTAAGAGAAACCAAACCCTCGCTTTTGTGGAGTCGAAAAACGCGAGGATGATGCAGGTGTCAACTTATACATGGGGAGTGCAGCGGCTCTCTTCTGCTTGCTAATGCTGGACAGAGGAGTTGCAATTGGGCCAGGGTTACTGTCCTGTTGTTTGCCAAGGTCTCTGAACAGTGATGAAGTACCGAAGGCTGACTGATCATTGATGCTGGCAGTGAGCGACTGTGGTGTTTGTTGACCTTGCTGTGAGCCTCCAAAAAGTGAGTTTGATCCACCGAAGAGTGAGTTCTGTTGCGGCTGTTGCTGCTGTTGTTGCTGATTATTGTTCATAGAGCCGAACAAGCCTCCTTGCTGACCTGTGCTATTGCCAAAGAGGCTGCCACCTGCTGCTGGTTGTGATTGGCCAAAGAGGCTGGTGGTGGCAGGTTTCTGCTGCCCGCCGAAAAGGGAAGACGTGTTTTGTTGCGGTTGATTTTGGTTGTTCTGGTTGTTGCCAAAACTAGTGTTTCCAAACAGGGAGCCTGTGCCAGTATTGGCTTGAGTATTGTTGGTTGAACCAAAGAGGCCTCCTGTTGCAGCAGGCTTTGCACCACCAAACAAGCCACCTGTGTTTTGAGTATTGGCCGCACCGCCGAAGGGATTCGCTGCGGGCTGTTGAGTATTACCAAAGAGACTAGTGCCAGTGCTGGTACCGGCAGCAGGCGTTGATCCAAAGAGACCACCAGTAGCTGGTTTCTGCTGGTTGTTATTGTTTCCAAACAGCGATGGAGTTGTCGTCTGCTGTGGCTGAGTGTTACCGAAGCCACCAAAAGGGTTACTTGCAGGAGCTGCTTGTTGAGCACCGCCGAACGGACTTGAGGTGTTCTGCTGGGTATTGCCAAAGAGGCCACCTCCAGATCCAAATCCACCTGTCGTACTCGTAGTTGCTCCAAATCCAGTTCCGGTGGAAGCAGGCTGCTGAGTACCAAAACTAAATCCACTGGGCTTGGCAGCGTTGTTGTTCTGGCCGAAGAGCGAAGTGCCTGTTGCTGCATTGTTTTGCGCACCAAAGCCTGTCGCTGGTGCCGTGCTGCCAAATGCTGAACCACCTCCCCCAAACAAACCGCCAGTGTTGGTTTGCTGCGCGGGTTGACCAAAAAGACCCCCAGTCGCCGCAGGTTTGTTCTGGCCAAAGAGCGAACCACTAGTATTGGAACCAAAACCGGAAGCTGCAGGTTGGCTTGCACCAAATGGAGAGCTTGTTGCTGCAGGGGCGCCGAAGAGGCCTGTGCCAGTTGTGGTGTTGTTATTGGCGCCAAAGCCTCCGAAATTCGTAGCTGGTGCAGCAGAAGTACCACCAAATCCAGTATTTTGACCAAATGCCCCAGGTTGATTGCTAGCATTACCATATCTTCGACCTTGCGTGTAATCCACAAGTCTTAGTTCTTCCGGAGAAAATTTCTGGTAGGGCTGTTGGAATGATATGCTCTGGAATGAGTTTTGCTGGTTCGTATTGGTATTGGGTTCCTTTTCGACTGTGGCTTGGAATGGAGTGTTTCCAGTGCCTTGACACTCCGTAGCATTTCCGCCAAAGGAAGTGGTAGCATTGCTGGTATTGGTGGCACCAAAGCCGCCAAATGCCGGTGTTGTCGTCGTCGCAGGTGCACCAAAACCAGTTGTTGCTGCCGGCTTTGCGCCAAACAGCCCGCCTCCAGTGTTATTGCTCGCCCCAAATGTAGAACTAGCATTGTTTGCGCCAAAGCCACCAAACCCTCCGGTTCCTGTGGTTGTCGTGTTACTCCCACCAAACAGACTACCACCGGTTGTTGCAGTTGTGCTGCCAAAAGGCGTTGTCGTCGCTGGCTTCGCACCGAATGCATTATTGCCACCGAAAGCTCCTGTAGATTGCCCTGTTAGTGAATTTTCTCGATTTGTCTTTTTGGGAGCCATAGGAGATAGGCCTGAACTGGCACTGTGCGGCTGGCAAGTTATTGTTGCTGAAATGAAGATCCAGACGCCGAAGTGTCTGTGGAGCGTAGTGGCCTTGATGGACTATATGGGATCTGCCATCATGCTCCCCAGGCAACAGCAGACTGTAGCGAACCCAGTGACGATACCAGAGCAGTAAAGCATAGTCGACGTACCTCCAGAACCTGTGCTACCAAACAGTCCACCACCGGTGTTCGTGTTTGTGCTTCCGAAAGTATTGCTCGTAGAACCAAAGCCTGTACCGCAAGGAGAACATTCGAGTAAGTCATGGATTCCTTCTGATGTCTAGAATCCTCCTATTCGCAGAATATGCCGCGCGCGAAAGGTCCTGGAAGGATTGAGAGAATTAACCTACCTGTATTGGTGTTTGTGCTTCCAAAACCTCCAAAACCAGTCTGCTGCTGCTGCTGGGTATTGTTGTTCTGGCCAAAGCCTCCAAATCCCCCAAATCCTGACATCCTGATTACTGTATGTGCGCCAGAGGGTGTATCTTGACGGTCTCGGAGGGGGGTTGCAGATGGTAAGATATCGCAGCAACTGTGCTTAAAGGATGATGCGCGTCGCGCCTGAAAAGGGAAAAAACGTCGCGCTCAGTGTCGAAGAACTCGCGCAAACATTAACATGTGTAAAGAGGGACAAGAACCATCGATATCTGAAGACGAGATGACTTGGTTGAAGTGCGGAAGGTGGTTGTCGAGCACCTGGAATTTATGTGTGTCGCTGTATGAGGTTCATGTTCAAGTTCGAGTCGTCGGACAAAGGTGGGAAGCTTCCCGGCCAATCAAACCAGAGTTGATGACTAATTGCTGACTCAGCCACTGCAGCTTCAATAGTTGCCTTCACAAAGTCGGTCAATCAGATGAAGACTTCAGAAATCTATTGGACCTCATTAGGTACAGCTGCTCTAAGCATCTGGTCCCTAGATACCTAACATACCTTACGGAATACTGCTGCCTGAGGAAATTCATTGGGTATGAGTGCATCCTCCAAGGTCAGGCTCTCTTCCGTCTTATGTCTCCTACGTTTTGTCTATCAGCTCGAAAAAGATCATCAAATATGACGGGTCCCAGCTCATTGATCCCGACTTTGTACCCAGTGAGAGTGCAAGGCCCCGGTCTTAACTTGACTGCAAGTCTTAGACAGAATCCCTGCAAGCAATCCCTTCCTTCGTCTTCGTTACAGCGCCACTCTTGGTGTTATACACGTGCACAACCTGCAAAGCCAACACAGTCGCGTCTCCAACGCGTCAAGCACAACTTCTCGAGGCGCATATCTTCCTGCAATTTCCAAACATCACCTCCTCACCGTGCCCATATAGCTCCTCCATCCTCTAGCTGGGCAGAAACATTGCCACTATTTGCGCCCTAATCAAACACCCGTATTCGCATCTTCAATATGGCATCAGCTTCACAATCTCACCCCTCCTTCCCAACGCGACCTTACAGTAGTGCACTTCATGGCAAAATTCCCGACCGAAATGCTCCCCCAGGCTTTGGCGCATCCTCTGCGACTCGAGAGACTGCACGCTTGGAGCGTGAACGACAAGAACGAGATCGCGCGCAAAGAGAAGCTGCCGCGGCCGGGGCTCAGAATCCTTTAAACAGCCTGACCGATGAACAAAGGGAGGAGATAAATGAGGCCGTAAGTCCTTCGACCTGTTGCAGATTCAAAGTTTGGAGCTAAGACCGTAAATAGTTCGGTTTATTTGATCTGGACAAAGACCAAAGGATAGATTACCACGAATTCAAAGTCTCTCTCAAAGCCCTCGGTTTTGACCTCCCCAAAGCAGAAATCCTTAACCTCCTCACAACGCACGGCATCCCACCTCCCTCGCAACAACCCCAACAACAAACAGCAGCTTCTCGGCTACTTCTCACACTACCGGCATTCCAAACCATAGCCGCAACACTAATTTCGCAAAGAGACCCGCGGGATGAGATATTAAGGGCATTCGCATTGTTTGACACGGAGAATAAGGGGGTTATAAGTCTGGAAGACCTAAGGAGGGTTGCTAGAGAACTAGGGGAGGGACTGGAAGAAGAAGAGTTGGTGGCCATGATCGAGGAATTTGATTTAGAGGGGAAAGGAGGTGTTGGCAGGGAAGAGTTTGTGGGGATTTGTATGGGGTGATGGGTTCAAAGAGCCTTTCTCACATTGATCGACCTATTTATAAAACCGAAAGGCAGAGAGAGACTGTTTGGATTCAAATTATCATTATCACTGTTTCGGGAGCTTAGTACTTTTGTTAAGGACGCGAGCGATAGGAGTCAGGCGTCGCCAAACTGGGAAGGAGAATCTGAGCCCATTAGGGTACTGTCAATTGTACACATGTATCGAAGAAACCTAATTGTTGCATCATACGCCTGTGAATTTGGTTCACCGCTCCTAATCTAACTCAACAAGGAAAAAGGTTTCGAAGCCCCAATCCGGCATTGTTCGTCTTCCATTCGAAATCTGCCTTCCGTTGAAAGAATTAAAGGCCCTTGTCGCACTGTGCTTGCAGTCGACCTCACTCGCTCGCTTCATGGCTTTTCTTGAAAATTCCAAGAAATGCTATGGAATGTAAGTTGTGTCCACGTATCCTCGAAACAAATACTCTGTCCTTAGAATTGAATCAAATCCCCGCCTCCACTCTGTCCATTCTGGCCTTGCTGCGGTCTGGCTCCAAATGGATTGCTGCTTGACTGTTGTTGAGCGCCGTATCCGCCTCCGAAGCCATTCGACATGCCAGCAGGTCCAGTTGCAGCCGGCATCTGATGACCTGTGCCAAATCCACTGTTGCCAAATCCATTGGACGAATTGCCTCCGTACGATGTTTGTGGCATTCCTGTGTATTGGTTTTGTAGAAATGGATTATTGGCTGTCTGCTGCTCATGAATTCTGCCTAAGCCTGCTCCGGCGCTGTTCACAAAGGTACCAGGCGCAGTGTGTTGAGCTGGAATTCGAAGGTTGCCAGTGTTTCCGAAAGTGTCCATTCCATCGCCGCTTGCAAGGAGTGCATTAAGTCTGGCCTCATGTGGAGTTTGCTCCTTCTGGGAGGGAGGTGGAGTGAAAGTGGTTGGCGGGTTGAAGGAAGGAGAGTTATTGAATTGTGACATAGTCTTTTGCTCCTGCAATGTAGAAAGTGCTGGCTTCGTCGGCTGCGCAGTCTGGGGGCGTGCAAAGGAGGAAGCAAATGGGTTATTAGAACCAGTCTTCATGGGCTGCAAAGCTGGAGGTTGTTGTTGGTTGGTAGCCCAAGGGTTATTGGTACCTGCTGGAACCAACGGCTCTGCTGGCATGGGAGGCATAGGAGGTGCTTGTTGTTGGAAAGGACTTGAAGTTTGTTGGTATGGATTATAGCCTGTCTGTTGAGGCTGGAAAGGTTGTTGCTGAGCATAGGGGTCAAAGCCAGTAGGTTGAGGCTGGTTGAAGCCATTTGAAAACCCGTTTTGGTAACCGGTGGGTTGGCTGTGAAAACCTGTTGGTTGGGCATAGAAACCTGTTGGTTGTTGTTGCATTCCCTGGTCAATTGGATTTCCCGACCAGTCCACTGCTCCTTGTTGCTGGTAGCCTTGGTTGAATCCGGTAGGCTGTGCCGTTTGGACAAAATCATCGTCGAAAAGAGAGTGTGCATTGCTCTCCTCGAGTTCTCTCCTCCGTAGCTCTTCTTCTTCCTTGCTGAGCCTGATGGCTTTGGCAAGATCATCATCATCAACCTCATTCCCTCGGCTCTGTCGCTTCTTTCGGTCTTCCTCTTCTTGATATTTGCTAGCCTCGATTGCCAACCTGTATTCCGCGTCCTCCTCGTCTGCACGTTGCGCGCGATGTGGTCTCGGTTGGCGACCCTGAGAGCGCTCATTAGGAGATGACATTCCAAACTCTTCAATGCCGGTTACTCTGGATTTCCAGGTCTTCCTGTCGCTTCGCTCACTACGAAGCCTTTCTTCGTCGAGAATCAGGGATGTCAGCTCCTTAGCAGATACTCGAACTAAAACTCAGTCAGTCAAAAAAGTATTTCAGCCTACATCGATATCCATACTATTTTGTCCCACATCCCGCCCGTCTTCATCAATGTATTGAAACTCCCGCAGCGTTTTGATGATATAGAGGTTCTTGTGGGCCCATGTGACGACCAACTCGGAGCCCTCATGTAGACAGTAGTCCAGCACCTTGAGTGCTTTCAACACGTGTCTCCAATTCTTGCCTTTGTCATTCAGGCGCTTGTCGAGCATGTCCATGATCTCGTAGAATTCATTCGAACTATGTTGTCCCCATCAGAATTGGACGTCTCAGCATCGGAGAAAGGTTTACCTACGAGTTGAATGTCATCTGCGAAATATCGCTCATCTCTGTTCCTGTAGGACCCCATGGATCATTACTGGTAGCTGTGCCGTATCAGCAAAGGCTCGCAGCTGGTGCTGGAGCTTTCCTACCATTTCGAACCTTAACCTGAACGGAAGAGTATCCTTTCGTGACATTCTTGACGCTCCTTATGACCTTCGACATCTTTGCGTTCGACTCGGGAAGGAGAGAATCAGAAGAGGCGAGTTCAAGATAGGTCGCAGTAGCTGAAGCTCCTCTGCTTCGATTGCCGTTTAGTCGATGCTATGCGATTTGCGCCCGTTGGAAATGCGGTGGCAGGAGGATAACCGCCGCTATGTCCTGATAAATTGCGATAGTCCCCGCGCTTCCTGAAGGGTTCGAAGGATGAGGTTCAAAGACGAATGCGTGGCAGAAAACAGTGTGTTTCAACGGTGGTCGAAATAAGCATGATATTACTTCATCCTTGATATGGGGTTATGCGACAAGAAGTGTGTGGCTCAGACAGATTTGAAGAGCTCCAGAAGGCCTATGATGACGATTTGAGCTTAAGGCTAAAACCTAAGGATCACGTGAATGTTTCTCGAGATAAGTGCGATAGCGGGCTTCATGGGATTGACTTGATTTATGAACCTGAAACGTATCCTGATTACTGTAGCTGAATGAATTTGGAAAGCATGCTCTTGAAAAGGACGCATTAAATTGCAATCAGAATGACTTTCAAAGTTTAGATCTATGTGGAGCGACTTCTAACGTACATCAACTCCAACCAGGCACCAAGAACAATCATTCTGTGCATATTGCAATTTGGCTTGAGATAATAGTGACTGTATGGTTTACTGACGGTCTCTTCCAGAATCAGTCACACGTAGACCACAGTCAGCCTTGCGACTGAGCGAGTCATCCGCGTCGCCGTCACATTACTGTGCCTTCAGTGTACGCCTGGCAGCGATTGGAGAGGTACTTGCCACCGAGAGGTTTCGTGGGAGGTATAAATGAGCAGGAATTTGACAGCATCGCCATGTTGACCACGGGAAGTCAAGCAACGACGTACCACTTTCGTGGCATTCATTCCTCCCCGTATCAAGAGCTTTCGTCTCTCGGCTCTCCCAAGGCTAGTTCCGTGGTAGGTGTGAAGCCGCGTAATAGCCTGGCGTTGCATTGTGTCTCTTTCCGCCTGACATCTTTTTAACGACGCACGCAGCTTGGCGGAACGTGGCAGTCTAGGACGTAGGCATCCAAAGGTCTATCTTACTATCGCCATCTAAACGGGCACCTCTGGGTGTAGTGGTTCAACCAGCCTTTGGTTTCATCCTACGATATAGGTCTTCGAAAGGTACAATCTCCACGGGCTTGACCTCCTTGACCTTGGGAATGAGTTGTAGTTCGGCGGCCCTCAACATAGCAAACCTTACGGCATCAACTCCCATCCTCTTTCCCTCGACCCACTTCTCACTACTACATGCCAGCACCTCACCGAGGCCGCCACCTTCGTCCTCTGAATCAGGCTGCACCACTTCCTTTACGCTCTCCATAGTTCTCCTCAGTGCCGACATCCTAGGCTGCATAGCCTTCTCACTTGGGGTTCGGTTTCCATCAAACAGGGCCCTGTCAACCTTCGAGAGAATAACCTGGAATGGCACGTTTCTCTCTCTAAATAATGCCAATAACTGTTTGTCGCTTTCTTTGATACCATGCTCGGCATCAACCAACAGAAATGCCCTGCTCAATTGCTTCCTCTTCTCCAAGTATTTTAAAATCTCCATGCCCCATTCCGCTCTGCCACCCTTACCATAACCGGGCATATCCAATACGACCAACCTGTTCTTGCCATTGTCCTCTGCTCCACCGACGGCGAACGCATTCATAAGTCTTGTGCGACCAGGTTTGGAAGATGTATGTGCCAGTTTAGCACCCAGAAGGGCGTTCAATAAAGACGACTTTCCAACATTAGAGCGGCCGAGGAAGCAGACTTCGGGCGAGTCTCCAAAATCCATGGTCTTGAACTTAAGAGCAGACCAGAGAAAAGTCGGAGGATGCTTGGTGAAAAACTGGGTCGCATGTTTAAGCTGCTCTTGTGTCGGTGGGAGGGTATCCCAATGGTAGGACAGCAATGCTGACGGGAGCTTGAAAGGTGGTTTTGTCCATGACTTGGGTAGTGAGGTTACTATTGATGGCTGTGAAGTATAGGAATAGGCTTGTGAAGTGGCGAAGCTTCTTCGATTGATGTTCACCAATGCCTGACACTCTCTGCTGCGATGATATAGCTTTACAGATTTTGACATTTGGCCACAGAATGGATGTTGCGTTCCGCGTTGCGAAGTTTGATGACTTCTCAAGGTCGACAAGGCTGAGACGGAGCTTGTCTTTTTCCAGCCGAGCAGCTCAAACTTGCCCTCGCCTTCATATCGTCAGCACTTCACGAGCAACCATCACGTCCAACATCATCACTCCACAATGGCGTCCAACCCGTCCAAACTACGCGCTCTATATCGATCCTTCCTCCGCGAACTTCCATCCCGACCCCTCGCCTCAATTCGTACGCCTCTCCAGCAACGCATTCGCTCTACCATAGCTTCAGAAAGCGCAACTCCGGTCGAGCACGCCGAGCAATTCCTTCAATACGTCAAGGCGCAGAGGATGTATGCAACATTACTTGAAAGATATAATCCGGGCATGAACATGGAGGAAGAAGAAAGGGTCAGGTTGACAGCCAGGAGAGTGGGTATGGATTTGCCCGAGGAGTTTAGCTACGCTGGGACAGGGACTGAGGATCCATCATCGAAGAAGTAATTAGTTTGGGGCATTAAATATGTGTCAGACAAGGAGCTGAGGAGATTTAGGGGGATTGTGGAGAGCTTTGGGATTGGGATTGGATGAGGCTGTTGAAGGCGATACTCTGCAAAGGATTGGCACACCAGCAGGAAGGCCTCAAGTACAGGTCTCCAAGCATAGGCCGACAAGGCCACGAAAGACCGTTGGAGGACCACACAGTCTGTATAGCTCACCAACGAACATATTGTTCTGCTTATGGCCGCATCGCACCTCTCGCTAATACATATCTCCAAAATGGCACGAAACATCGCCGAAGCACTAGCTTCTGCGAGCTTGCTAGTTCAGGCAGAACCTGCTACTTGTAAAGAAAAACGTACAGGGTGATTATTTCGAGGGTGAAAAGTACAGAACACAATTGAACATTTTCTAATCATGCTTAGCCGAACTGAATGCTTTTGAGCCACGTAAATGTTCTCTGGCGGCCATACATAAGCGATAGCATGCCGCACATGGGGTACAGTAGCTCATATACCTACTCGGCTGTGCCGTTCCTATATGCAAGAGTATTCGCAGAGCTACACGTTTCTGAAGGATGAAGGAGCTACCCTTGTAGTAGGACACTGAACTCGTGGGGTTTCCTGACCGCTATGTCGCAATTATTGTTCGTTGTGACAAACGGAGGTTAGGCTCAAAAGTGTGCTCCCAAGCATGATATTCTATTTTGGAGTTTAAGGTATTCCTTTGTCACCGAGCTAATGTAGGTGACAAGCTCGTCTGGGTCTGGGCTGGGTCCCAAATATGATAGAGACAACGCCACCAAAGCAGAAGATGTGACGAGATATTCATAGCAAAGTCTTGTCTCGAACTTCTGCAAGGGACCGCAAGTGACACTGTATTCAAACTTGGGTAGTAAACAGGACAGTGATGTCGTCTCAAACTGATTCGCTGATGGGAGCTCTATAATAGCTTACGGTAGGTACCCGGGCAGGTTCTCTTCCTCGACCAGCAGAACAACCTGACCTACCTTACCTCCCCTACCTACGGCGTACAGGTACCCAGCTTCCATCACCTCATCCTTCCAGCGACGCGGGCTGGAGGGGTATCGCGGTCATGGAGTCCAGAGCATTATTGTTGATTGCTGTGGAAGATCGTCTCCCAGAACCAACCTCCCCTACACCGTTTTTATTCTCCGTGTCTGTTGTTCGAACTCCCGTGGGTGGCAGCTGCAGGAGCCATTGCATGAAAGATGCTAAGCGCCCACGCCAGCCCTGTGCGCTTTCCATTCGCCAAGGCACCATCGGACGGCCAGGTTTAGAAACATGGCTCGCCTGACAAGCACCACCCGCAAGCCAATGATCCGACGCGCCAGATTTGGGGCCTGCACTTCACCGAAGAACAAGATGCGCCATGGCACCTCGACGCACCCTTCCGCATGGGGGAATGAGCGAGGAGCAGGGCCCATGGCTGCGACAAGAGACCATAAGGAAGGCCGCGCTCCCTCCAGCTTCAAGGTCATAATATACACAACCTCATTCTCCTGATGAGTCCTGGGCCAGCTCGTCCATCGCAGACGAAGCCAGGACCACGCCGCAGAGTGGGGGAGCGAGAGCGCGCATCTATTTTAAGAACGCGACAATGAGCAACCTGAGGGATCAGGCTGCTCGGCGACGATTGGAGCTCAATCCGCTCACGACTTCCCTCAATCTTCACCAGCAACCGCAGTCATATCAGACTCCCATCTCTGCTCTTTCCGGCCATTCTTTGAGCACCCAATTCGGCTACAGTCAACCCATTTACACGCCTGTGAGCAACAGCGCCGTTCGAGAATACAATCCACAGCAATGGACCAATTCCCCAAGCCAAACCTCAGAGCACAGCAACCAATTCCGGCCACGGTCTACCCGGGATCCGGATGGTATGATTCTCGTCGTTTCTGCTTACTACGCGCTTCTCCCAGTGCTGATTGTTGATTCCAGTAGTGACTCCCGCACCTCCTCCCTACTCTCCTCCTCGAAGCAACCGGCATTCTATGATATCTCCTGAGGATCCCGCCTCTGGTATCTCTCCCGCGACCCGTATATCGCCCTCGGGGTATAGAAATTCGCCAGAACCGGCTGTAAATCCTGTCTTCGCCCCCCCACCTACCACCCGGACAAGAGCAGGATCGAGTGACAGGCCGCACCATCTTTTCAATATATCGTCATTTACGCGAAGGCCAGCACCTGAAGCTCCGCAGCCCTCTGCTGATGCTGCTCGAGAACCTGGCCCAAGGCGACCGGTACCGATCTCAGTCCAGTCACCTGAATTGCTTAGTACAGAGAATGATCAAGTTCCAGAGTCCCGACCGCCTGCTTCTCGCCGAGCAGTGTCTGCAGGAGCCACAAGTACGCCATCTTCCTCTCGCTCGCGGGGTTCATCAACATCCAGATGGGAGCCAGGGATGCCACTGCCACCACCTCCACCTGGTCCACCCCCCCCGGGATCGAGATCACAAAGTATGACTCGTACAGCGGATCGCCCAAATGCCCCTCAAGCACGCCGCAGCCTAGCTCCTATGTCAAACCTTGGCCCAGTACCACCAACTCCTGCAGGTTGGATTGAAGAAGATTTGTCTGGAAGAGGAAGGTCACCTAATCGTGGACTTACTATCGATACCTCGAGCATCACTTCTAGTATGAACTCAAGCGCAGCTGCAGACTCAAACTCGGGGTCCAGCTCCTCAGGTCTGGCGAGAGCGCCTGCCATGAGAGGCGAGCCAAAAAGTATCCGAGAGAGGCGAAGTGAAAGTAGAACTGGGAAACAAGTCGTGCGTGAAGAAATATCCAACAACCCATGGGCTGAAGCCATCACACCATCTGATATATATGTGCCAAATGGTGGGCTTGCACGAAGACCCACGATCACAAAGTCAACGCCGAGAAGTGCAGGATCTCGTAGAATGGAAACTCCCAAGTCCTCGGAAATGTCTCAGCATGCTACTCCTGTTCAAGGGACACCGAGTGCCACTCCTGGATCAAGAGGATCAACTCCTCGCCCACTACTCTCATCTAACCGTCCTGAAGCACCTACGCCACCATTTTCCCCTAATCAGACCAAATCAGCATTTTCGGACGGCTCGCCAGCACTCCCTCCCAAAGCACTACCTACCCCTCCGCCACAATTAAAGCTTGCTGTGGGTTCGTCTCCTCGGCCCATATCTCACATTTTACATATTCCGAACAATGATGCTCAAATTCCTCCACCGCTCACCCCATCAAGGCCAACATCCAGACAATCAAACGGAGGTCAGATGTCTCAGGTGTCCCAGATCTCCCCTGCAGAACACTTTGCACATTCAGCGATGGAGCGGCATAAGATGTTTGCCGAGAAAGAAGCAGCTGCCTCTACCGACACCGAGCGTGTTCGTATATTCGCAGATTTTATAGTCATGGAGTCTCGATTACGGCGAGACAGATATGCCAGTGCAATTGACGCAATGGGATCGGAAATTTTAGAGTTGACTCGCGATTTGTTCCGACCTTTCAACAGTCCTCGCAGAGAATCAACGGCCTCTCGCTCAAGTGGCTGGACCCCTGAATCATCTGCAGGGCCAAGATCTCATAGAGGTTCCTTGGCTGGTGCCATGCAGGAGAATATTCAGTTGAACTCCGAACCAATTTCTGGCTCCGGGTCCGCATCCCCAGCCTTGCCTCGAGGTGAGTCCACTTGGTGGACTGGGTATATGCCGTCCTTATCCCCGATCCCAAGTATGAGCGTGAGTGAGGCGCTCGATGAAGGAAGCTCACGAGGAAGACCATCAAGTAGATGGTGGGAAGTAAGCCAGCAAGGATCCGATGGCACTCCCTCCACGAGACTTGAACAGCGATCAAAGCGCGAATCAAAGTACATGGGAATGCCAAAAGAGCTTCGGGAGGCATTGCAATATGATAATGGCGACCCTCAAGGTACGCCTAGTGCTTCGGCAGGACCCAGCAATTCGGGAGCTTTAGGCCCCGATGAGTACCCTCCCGAAAAGGTTGGTTGGCATGAACAATATCCCACATCTCCACCCTTACGCTCGGCTGGCAAATCTCCCTCCCCATATTCGCCCGCGCCTTTTACACCCAACCCAAACCACCTTGACGTCTCTCGTCTTGTTACACTTCCACCTCCTTTCCCCCGCCATCACCCTGCTGTCAACAACAACCACCCAGACTTAACATCCATACGTACTGTTGTGCGAGTATTGTCCAATCTTACAGAAGTTGAAGCTACGAAAGCCCGCTTTACGGAAACAAGTGCTCAAATGAAGCAGGATTTTGAAACAGCTGCTTCGAAACGCCGGAATTCTTTACGTGCCAACATACAGCATGAGATCGAGTCGGGAAAGATGACGTATAGCGATGCAGCAAAGCTCGACGAGGCTTCCGTTGCCTCTGAGGCTGAAAAGACGAAGGAGGCATCCAAGGTGTCCTTTGAACTCTTCCAATCGCAGGTTGTCATTCCATTGAATGATCTACTCATGGATCGCGTTGCCCGTGCCACAGCTCTTTTCACACAACTTCGCTCTCAACTGTTCGTCGATGCCCAACAGCAATCACCAAATCTCCCACAGGAGGAAGGCGATGAGCGACCTGAACTTTTGGAGAAGCTTACACTTTTAAAATGGATCTTTGAAGCTAGAGAACAACTACACCGAGAACTGTTTGATCTCTTAACCGACAGGAACGATCGCTATAGAGACATGGTCACGATGCCCTATGCACTTGCCGGTAATCAGCAGAAGGTCGACAATGCTGTAGCATTCTTCGCTGAGGATGCTGCAAAGCGGAAACTTGCTTTTGAGCAAGAGGTTTTAAAACGCACGGAGGAATTTATGGACATTGTTGAGGAAAATGTCGTCCGAGGCGTAGAGATTCAACTGAGTGCGTTTTGGGACATTGCACCCAATCTTCGTGGAATCACAGATAAGGTGCCTCAGAACCTCAGCGGGTTTCAGATCCAAATTCCTGCTCCGGAGCTTCAGGAGAACCCAAGCTACTACGACTTTCCTATGCAGTACCTTTATTCTGTACTTACTCACAGTGAAAAGAGCACGTACCAATTTATTGAGAGTCAGACTAACCTGCTCTGTTTGTTGCATGAGGTTAAGAATGGTGTTACACTGGCCAATTGCAGATTGATGGAGACACAGAGGTTTCTTCAGGGGGAAGATGTGGATTTTGTGAAGAGGGAACTAATGGAAGTCGAAAAAGAAGAAGAGCGCCGGCTAACAGATGATTTGAAAGAGAAGGTCCGGTGTGTGGAGGAGCTGTGGAGTGAGGCGTTAGGAACAAGCATCGAGGGCGTTCGAACAAGAATCAGAGGCTTCCTCATGCAAACGGGTGGTTGGGATGACGAGGAGTAAGATTATATATCAAGATGTTGGGCTAATGGTAGGTACTAAGGGAGTTTTAGGGCATCTCGTCAATGGGTGATGAGTTTGGAATATTGGATATACCCTCTTGAATGGATGATGGGAATTTACTTCTTGGTGTATTGCGTGTTGAGAGCAGACTTCGAGTTCTCTCCCTCTTTATCTAGTGGTCTGAAGCGACGATTTGTGTGGATTTGTACTGTAACCTGCAAGGCTTTGGTGAGGTCGGTGAACAAGCGGCCTCGGTTAAAACCATGAGGTGAGGTGACAATTAAAATCACCTGATTCAACAGCGGACCCGTCCGCTCATGAGCATATATGAACTGTTCCCAGGGCCACCAGAAGTTTCAGTGTAATTCACCTTCATGTATCGGAAGTGGTTAACTCCCGTTCTTTTTGCTTCCCTTACCTCCGTAGTGCTCTTCCGCTCAATATCTACAAAAATGGCACAATCCACGTTATCGACATCTGCTGCCAAGCAAGTAATTGTCGTTGGCTCGGGTTTGGCGGGATTATCTGCGGCCTCTCAGCTCATTGCGCATAATGTTCCTGTTTACATGTTGGAAAGATCGCCCAAGCCTGGTGGGAACTCGATCAAAGCATCGTCTGGCATCAATGGTGCTCCGACGAAGTATCAACCCATACCTGGTAATTCTCCTCCACGGTCAATAGCCCAGGATCCGTCGCTGACAACATCCAGATTCGAAATTTTACGACGATACTGTAAGGTCAGCAGGTGCAGCTTTTACTTCCGCCGAGACACAGCCTCAACGACAAAAGCTGGTTTCGACTTTGACCGAATCCTCAAGCAGCGCGGTTAATTGGCTTATAGACGAGAAGGGTATTGATCTCTGCACCGTGGCTCAATTAGGTGGTCACAGCATTGCCCGTACCCACCGTGGATCAGGACAACTTCCCCCAGGAGCGGCAATCGTGACGAAGCTTCTAAGCGACCTGAAAGTCAGCCCCTTGTTCCAGTTAGAGACCTCATCCATCGTCACCAAGATATTGAAATCTGAAGATGAGGTAACCGGTGTAGAGTACACGCATGAAGGAGAGGCGAAGACGGTTCATGGACCTGTCGTATTTGCAAGCGGAGGCTTCGGCGGCGACGCAAAAGGAATGCTAGCCAAATACCGCCCTGATCTCGCGAACCTGCCCTCGACAAACGAACCGCGTCCAGGATCTCAAAGCCTGCTCACTGATGTTGGAGCACAGCTCTTGGACATGGAACTAGTACAGGTGCACCCAACCAGCTTTATCGACCCAAAGGATACCAGTAGCCCTCTCAAATTTCTGGCCGCGGAACTCCTACGCGGCGAGGGTGGATTATTGCTGCGTGATGGAAAGAGATTCGTCAACGAATTGCAGACGAGACAATTTATCACGGATAATATCATGAAAGAACCTGCTGATGAGATTTTTGAAACGGGTCTGACGTTGTGGGATGTGTATATTGTGCTTGATGAAGGATGTTACACTTCAGCGAAGAGCCATATTGATTTCTACCTTTGGAAGGGCTTGATGTCCAAAATGACCGTTTCTCAGCTAAAGCACTCAGCGGCTGCCATGGAAGCTATTCAGCAATACGCAGATGTTGCGGCGTCGAAAGGTAAGATTGCGGATCCGTTTGGACGGACAGCATTTGCGCATTGGAGTCTCAAGGAGGTTTTGCCTGAGAGTGTGGTTTATGTTGGCCGCGTTACGCCGGCTATCCATTTTACCATGGGCGGTGTTGTGTTTAATGAGCACAGTGAGGTTTTGGATGCCGAGGGAAAGCATATTAGGGGACTGTGGGCTGCGGGCGAGATTACTGGCGGTTTGCACGGTGATAATCGGTTGGGTGGGAGTTCCCTTTTGGAATGTGTTGTCTTTGGGAGAAGGGCTGGGGATCAGGCTGCGAAGGCTCTTGGTGTGAACGGAAACTGAGTGGAGCTGTACCCACACCGGGAGTAGCCGAGCATGCTCTCCCTCATGATTAAAACATTCGATATTATGTTTACTTTATGTTGTCTGGAGACCTAATTCAAGTTTGACTAAATCTAGGTAACTTGTCAGTGGGCTTAGCGAGCAGCTAGGAGGATAGCTACACGAAGTATTTGAATGGTGCACAGCCTCAGCCATGAGGAGATGTTAGCTCTTGCCAATGAACAAATGGTTTCATTTTGTGCAGCACATCTATTGCAATAGCATAGAGGTTAAATAGCTTTGTAGCATCAATTACTTTCCATACCCTATTCACAATAACTGCCGGACTGCTTAAGCGATGATGTAAGTAATGCTTCTTTTTTTAAGCTACTTGGGCATCAATTGCGTTTTGTAACCTATTCACAATGACTGCCAGACTGCTTGAGCGTTGATGTAAGTAATGCTTCTGTTTTAAGTTACTTGGGCATTACAAGTAACTCAAATATGTGATTCCTAGTACCTAACCACTTATAGTTCTAGGAAGGAAGGAGGGTATGATGTCAATTAGGATAGAGAGCGAAAAGGCGGTTTTGCCTCGCTCCTTCTCTCTCTACTACAGGTGAGAAGCCGCTATCTTTCAAATTTGGAAAGTACGGAGAGCGTCCACAGCCGCGTCCAACAGTCCTAAGCCAATTCACCGGCCATAGTTTTAGTCGCCCAAAGGTCTTACACCTAAACTACCACACACAATAAAGGCTTTCAAAAACTCCAACATCAAAAGCAAGCTCAATCCCATTCTCTTTCATCTCCATACCCCGACGAACTTCAACTCCAACAATAAAAGCAAGCTCAATCCAATACCTCGACAAACCTCAACTCCAACAACAAAAGCAAGCTAAATCCAATTCTCTTTCATCTCCATACCTCGACAAACTTCAACTCCTACCATTTCACAAATTCCAAGTCACTTCGACCAGCAAAATGGTTTCCACCATTTCCCTTCTTCACACGGTTCCCCTCGAGATTCGTCTGGAAATATAAGATGCTTTGGTCCACCGCGATGTCACAATCAACATGTTAAAACACAAGCAAAGAACATTCGAACCTTTTAAAGCATTGTGCGGCTCCTGCAAAGGCCTTCGAGATGAAGTGGACGCATATCTTGGGAAGAGGAATCTCGGATATCACCAACAGTACGGAGTATTCGATCCAAAGACCACCACTTTCTACCTCAACTTAGACTGTAGAACGTACCCCTTCTATAAGATTATCAGAATGTGTTCGCGACCCTCCTTTTGAAAAGCAGTTCAACACATTACATGCGACATAGGAGATTTCCCCCTTATTATTGAAACGGACCGCATTTGCCTGTTGATGGAAAATTTTACAAATCTCTGTACAATGCAACTTTTAATACAGCGTTGCGACTCTTTGCATAGTTTCCTTATTCCTGATGATCTTGATCCCGCTGATCATGATCGAATTGCTTTCGAGGGAATTGAAGAAAAAGCAGAGCACCTTCGATCCGTTATCAGCGCACAGAGTAACTTCACGAACTCAGAGATACCCTGGCCGAAATCGTTCATGTTCTGCGATAGGGGACCTGCCAAGTACGTCCAACGACCCCGAAAGAGGGAGATGAGTACATTGCCCCAGGCATCAAAGGAGACTGGTCGAGCCTGGGAATTCAAGTGGTTGACTAGAAACTGGACGGCTCCCGATTATACTGGCTGGTGGTGGTAGGAAGGATGGCCTGATTGCTATAGTACAAGTATTAGGATCAGGTTCTTATAAGAGACATAATCAGGTGCATGTGTACTCGGCATCTGAGGCTATCATCAATGGAGTGGTAAGGGATTCGAGGAAAATGTGCAGGGGTAGATGGCATTGGCGTGGTCGTGATATACTCTTCCTGTTCCTAGTGTTTGTGTAGGTAGTCAATAGCTAGAGGATATGTTTTAAGCTATTAGGTTCTTTCTAGTAACTTAAACACATACAGTAACTTGGAAATAAATTCTCTAGTAAATCACTTGTAGTTATTTTGCTCTCTTCTCTACTTCTACTATAGGTAGTATGCTACTTTCTTCTTCGATGTAGTATAAGTAGTGCCATATACTATATCTTCTCTATACAGCTGGAGAGTTATGTCTCCACTTCTCACTCTTGCCTATCCCGTCTCATTTTATCTTAGAGGTTAGACGACGGTTCAATATTGCATACAAATTAATTGCTTAAGCAATGAAGTACAAAGTAAACATGGATCTCAATTGCTAAATAGTATTGAAGATTATCCTTTATTCTATTTGTAAACGTTCTATGTATCTAGACGCACTTCTGTCTCGCTCAGGCTTTGGCTACAGTAGCTTTCCACTCAGACTGCCTTTTACTCTAATTAGAGAATATTATTGTGTTCTCTCACTTCTATCTTTTCTAAACCGAAGATCAACAACTTGTTGAGAAACCCCCTTCACAATGTTACTACGAGCGATATGAGCGAAGTGGCTGTGCAATGGGGCGGTTTCCACACCCTAAAAACCTTAGGGTTCTTTTCGTGTTGTGGTTCTCCTTTTCATTCACGAAATGTGCTTCGATCGCATGTCATGAATGTGGACCCCAAAGTCTCCTGCGAGAAGTGACCTGGTCAAAGTCCAAAGGACGTAAGTGTCCAGTGACTCCAGTTCAGAAGCTGAGGAAGACTCTTGGCTTCTATGCTCTCAGCACACAGTGGCCTTTCACTCAATCTCAACGGCAATACTGCTGCCAATGTCGAGGACTCCCGCTCGTCCATGCTCACATTCCAAAGAATCATCAAGACGTCGCAGCCCTTGGTTTTCACCTGCTTCATCGAACTCAATGACCGCTTCATACGACTCATTTTCAGAACCAATAAAGGTACCAAAATGAATACCAACAGTATTTCGCGACATGACAGCTTGATGAATGGCGATTGCATCTGCTGGAGAGGCATGCAGAGCAGAAGGGATCTCATGGTGTGACAGTCGTAAGCCAACATAAGAAACGAATCCTAAACTGCCGCCTCTCCAGATCGGTACGAAAGCGAGGTCGAATGGTCCGAGTCTCTTGCCAATTTCCTCGAAGGCAGGGCAGACTACCTCGGATTTCGAGGTGCGACGATAACCTGTGTCGCCTGCGTGGTAGATTGCACCCTTCCTTTTCCTCTCCACACCCGATATCTTGGACTCGTCATCCTCTGAGCTTAAAAGCTGCTCAACAACCCAGCCGCACCATAATGTGCTGTTCGAGTCCAGTGTTCCTCGTCCAGAATTATGCTGAGCTGGTACACAAGTAAATCGTACCTTTGTCTCCTCCTTTGCATTCTGTTCAACATCGAATCCAAAGTCTTGAACACTAAACTCACGGTCATCCCACCAGTCAAGCTCGTAAATCAAGTCTTGCGGCACGCCACTAGCAGAAAGCCAGCTCTTATTTCCCAGTGGAACGAAGTACTTGCACTTCGGAAATTTCTTGAATATGGCTTTCATCGACAATAAATCCAAGTGATCGTAGTGATTATGCGAAATGACCACGGCATCACAAGCTGGTAGATCGGCGACCTGACATGGACTGCGTTTCATCCTGCTTGGGCCTGTATATTGAGTAGGTCCAGCACGGGCAGAGAAGATAGGATCGAACAGCACCCATAAGCTCTTCTTGATCTCACGTGATCCTACAGGGACTCCTTTGGCACCCTCAAGTGGGAGCTCAACCATAACGCCAGCATGGCCTAACCAAGTGCCCACCATGCACTTTTCTTTCTCCAATCCCCTCTCCTCCAAGCTGGACTCCCCCCAATCTGGGGTCACAACCTTGACCTCGCGCGCTCTGTCGTGCTCATGTAGGTTGTGATTGTCATACATGCTGAAAGGATTTGAGATCTGGCCGAGCTCAGCCCACGTTGGCTTGTCTGCGGATGGCCATGGATTCTGGAATGCGGTGCCTGCCTTGTTTGCATGATGGGCAGGGCGAGTGGTTGAGGAAGATGGCGGCATATAGATGGTCGTAGAGAAGTTGGTCTATGTAGTCGATGCGTTTCGGTCTGTGGATGTGTACGTGGTTGAGGTCTTTGGGTTTGATCTTGGATCCAGGATAATGGCTTTGGCTAAAAGTCATACGTTCGTTCATCAAGACACAAGGGCAGTCTCGTGAACAAACGGGGAATGGGAGAATGACGTAGGGTAGGATCGCACGTCAAACCTGGCCTGATCGATCGATGCTTTACGAGGGCGATAAGAGATAAGCCAACAACTTGTCAACTTCTCATAAATACCTTGTTCTACAGTCTCTAGGCCAAGCATTAGCCAGAGGAAGAATCGATGCGACTCATTGATTTGCCATCTTTGGGTCATCTTCCACATCGCACTCTGGACTATGTCTCAATCCAAACCCCAACACAAGAATCCAAGTCGTACATTCAACATGGAAGTGACTTGGTGAGATTGGCTTGCAAGCTTCCTTGAATCGCAGGCTAAACCGGTTTGTGTATGATGCCTTGCAACGTAGATGTTATGATACAAATCGAGTACGTTATCGAAGGGGACGAACGTACTTGGTATTTATTTTTGCTCCTGGTGGCAGAATCTCACCGCCTGGATCTCGTACCAGCATATCTGTCACGTGCATCGGCAGTGCGAAAGAGAGTTCAACATCAACGTCCTCCCATTCTTGTGACAACAACGTACTAAAGGAATACCTTAGAGTTTCATACACCTTTGCAATAATCATAAAGGTTTCATCATTACTCAATCATTCATTCATGACAAGCATGCACAGGCCGGGTCAACAGCCTGCCAAGCGCCCTCGTCTTGGAGAGCGCACCATGTTAGCTTGCATCAGTTGCAAGCAGAAGAAACTGAAAGTGTGTATGATGGGGATGTGACTACCCCATGCTGCATCTCCCAACTTGCTCATGGATATCTGTGGTAGTGTGATGGTCAGACTCCGAATTGTCAGAATTGTGTCAAAAGCAGTCGAGGTAAGTGCGGGCAGATGAAACCTGATGTTGCTGCTAATATGTATGTGGCCACCAAGATTGCCTCGTGGAAGATCCAGCAACAGGCTTGCGTCGTCCCCGCGATTATATGCAGTCCCTAGAGGCAAGGGTCGCTTACTTGGAGGGCCTTCTACAAGAAGTCCGGCCAGATGTTGCCTCGGATCACTTGGTTTCTGACCATCGACCTCGAGGCTATCGATTTAATGATAACAACGACAATAACACAATTACACCTGATTTTGGTGAAAGGCCAGTCAGCGAATCTCAAGATGCGGTTGATGGCCACTCCCCAGAGACACAAGCTGATGTCGGCGATCTATCCTCAGAAGTCGCCTTGCTCTGCGTGAGTGCGGCCGGCCGAGAACCGCTTTATTTTGGACCTTCGTCTGCGCTTTCTTTTGCCCGGGTTTTCAGCTCAACCTTACGATTGAATAAAAGGCAAGGAGGTTCTCAACGAAGCAATGACGAACAAACAAATAATCACCCTGGATCACGAGTTCAAATTCCATTACGGTTTCCACCACCTTCTGTCGGCTCGCTTCTATCGCAGGCTTACTTTAACAATGTTCATCCTCAGTACCCATTCTTGCATCATCCTACCTTTCGAGACTGGGAGGATGAATGCACAGCGGCAAATCAAAGAGGCAAAATAGAGAATATAAGTCAAACCACAATATTCTTTGTTTTAATGGTATCTACCGTCCAAACACTCAATGTATAGATTATCTAAGTCTATTTCAGGTTTACGCAATAGGATCTTTGATTCTTAATCCCGGTCAACCTAGCTCCGCTGAGGTAAAACTTTCACTGATACTACTAATGGTATGAATGCCTACACTCTAACCATGAATAGACCTATTATTCCATGGCACTCGATCATATAGAGGAAGTGGTTCATCTCGATACTATTGAGTCTGTCCAAGCAGTATTATGCTGTGCGATTTACTCCATAAGATCACCTGTCGGTGCTTCTATATGGTGAGTTTGTGATGGCCGACAATATTTCATAGTGTATTTGGTTGTTGATATGTTTATGAAATAAAGGAAACTTTCCGGAATGGCAATTCGTCATTGCATTGAGCTTGGCTACCATCGTAGTACGCGTAGATTTCGCCCACACAGTGAACTATTGACAAGTGAGATGTCAAAAAGAGTCTTCTGGGTAGCTTATGATATCGATCGTGCGGCCGCTTTTACTCTCGGACGTCCGTTTGGTATTTCCGACGATGTCATCGATGTTGAGGTATGAACACCTACCGTGTATCCCCACCTATCGTTCGTGTAATCCACTAATACTATAGCATAGCTACCATTGGATATCGAGGATTCTGATATACCTACGACGAATGTAGACAGCCCGCCGAGTATCAGTCGTAATACTCCAACGCATATGACGGGAGCAATTCACAATATTAAACTGCGTCTGATCTGGTCGAAAATAAGCGATAGTCTGTATCCGGCAGTGTCAAAGGGACGTACCCATACAGCCGAGAGTCATGGAAACACAGTGCCTGTGGTTGCAAATCTTCGACGTGAGCTGGAAGAGTGGCATGGTTCGATTCCTACCCAACTCGACTATACTGGTGCAGATCCTCGTTCAGTGTTTGCTTCTAAGGAGTGGTTCCACCTCGCTTATTGCCACTCCATCCTCCTGCTTTACCGGCATTATCTCACGGCTCAACGATCCCAACAAACTAGTAATGTTGATACTATGCCTGATTATGACCTCCAGAACGCCATCGAAGAAGCCTTCACAGAATGTACAGCACGCTCCAGAGAAATGTGCCTTGGATATCGTCGATTATATCAGAATTCCCAAGTACAATATACCTGGGGCTCCCTGCATATCCTTTTCTTGGCTGGTCTTACGTATCTTCACTGTCTCTGGAGCTCAGAGAAGGTTCGAGCTACTGCACGACGAGTCGATGTTATCAACACTTGTACGTCATGTACCATGGTCCTCGTCATAATTGCGGAACGATGGAGCATAGCCACTTCTTATCGTGATATTTTCGAAGCATTAGCAGAAAAGACGATCGCTATGATATGTGGAGATGTTGCTGAAACCAGGAACCAGCACACTCTTGACACCATTCAGCCTGGCTCTCCCTCTGCAATGACATATTCAACACACTTGGATCAACAGATTATGAATTTTGGGGATATCTTCGTACCAGATGAGTCTGAATGGTTAGTCCAGGATCTATTACAGGGTTTCAGAGACCAACAGACTTCGGAACCGTCGCCGTACCAGCAATGGGTAGACATGCCATAGATATTTGCCCAGGGCTTCCATCTTGATTGGACAGAAAGCAGTTGGCATACATGGGCAATCTAGCAATTGACAAGTCATAGGACCCGACAGGATACAGGCCGATCAAGGCAAAGATGCGCCGTACTGTCCGAAGTTAGTATGAGGTTCCTAGCCGGATAGCACCATATCTTTCAAGATCAAGTCTTTCCCTTTCAATCCCATCCTATTGTGTCGTTTTAGAGTCCAAATCTGCAGCCGTGGCGCTATAGACAATTTCCCGATTGACTTCCGGTACAATTCTCACAAGGTTATCACATAGAGGCACTTCGCTCTTGTGCATAAGCGCCATCGCCAAGGCGAGAGTTGTTCTCAGCTCATCTTGGTTACATAATTTTACTGGCGTCTGGCGTTCCATACCCCCCAAACTGTTGCTGCATAGTGGTTGATATATTCGAATTGAAGATAAATCATGAGTATATATTAAAATCTGACAGTAATTCGTCTGCGCTTTAGTAGTGCATCAATTACGCATCGCTTATGTTAACGATACGTTCAATGGCACTTCCAGAGTTTACCACAGTCTTGAATTGTCATGCTTCCGGGACAGAGATATGTGCCGAGCCTTTTTTCTACATCTCCCGATGTCCTTCTCAACACAACCGTAATAACTTACGGTACTATCAGTACCCGCCATAGCTAGGAGATATCTACAGTAGCCACAATTGAGTCGTGTCCTCGGTATTCCCCGTTCTACGCATGACACGTGCTGTCCACGCCAAGTCTTTCGGAAGAAACCGAGCTCTGTTTTCCATGAGCGTCATATTCGATGCTGGCCGTCTTTCCACACTCAACCGGCTTTGGTGAAGAGTAGACGAAGTGCTACTCCGTGGGCAACCTTAATCACAAGTATCATCGAGAATGAGCTCTATTACGTCAACTGTTATTGCTCCTCATCCTGGGCTTGAGGACCTCAAACTTTCGTCGGCAAACACTAAGCCCAGCACAGAGTCTGCACTGAACACCGCAAAAGCTACAGGCGCGCAGAGCGTACGTTTACATCAGATTCCTTGGCCAGATTCAAAGGAAGATCAGAGAAGATGGCAACTAGAGCAGATGGCAGGTGCTTTCCGCATCTTCGCTAAACTTGGTTTCGCTGACGGTGGCAGTGGCCACATCAGCCTGCGAGGTGAGATCTTCGTGTTCAACTGTTAAATAGAGATGGAGAACCCTCTCCCTGAATTGCGAAATTGACTAATATATTTCGTCGCCTAGACCCAATTCGCCCTGACACATTCTGGATCAATCCATACGGCGTCCACTTTGGGCTGCTCACAGTATCAGACATGGTTCATGTGGACGAGAATGGGAAACGAATTGGTGGTGCTGACAAGCTCATCAACACAGCTGGGTTCATTATTCACAGCGAAATTCACAGGCTACGGCCAGATATTAATGCTGCATGTCATATGCATAGCCCCTATGGCCGGGCCTGGTCGACGTTTGGTAGACCACTGGATATGTTGAATCAAGGTGCGATAGATTATCCCATTAAAACCGTCTAGTGGTGGGGACTGACATGAAAATCCTGATCCAGACTCGTGCATGTTCTACAATGATCTAAGCATCTACAAGAACTTCGGTGGCGTAGTATTTGCAAAGGAAGAAGGCGGTCGTATCGCTGAATCACTTGGCGCAACGAATAAAAATGTCATCTTGAAGAATCATGGCATATTGACGGCTGGTGGTACGGTTGCAGAAGCGGCTGCGTTCTTCATTGCTCTGGAACGCGCCTGCCAGACACAGATATTGGTCGAGTCATCTCTAGTATCTGGGGAGTTGAAGAAAAGTTACGTTGGTGATGAGGAGGCCGAGTATACCAAGAAGGGCACTGGCTCCCCAGAAGTTATGTACATGCAATTTAAACCAGAGTACGATTTGATAATGAAAGAGACAGGGGGCGACTTTTTGAATTGAAGTTGAGGGCGGGTATTGTGGGCAATCCTTTCAGCCTGTTACTCAAGCAAAACGGCTCGCTCATCTTGCCTAATCATAGCTTCAAAATTTAGCCAAATTATGCGTCTCTTGAAGTACATCATTTTATGTGACATCTAATGATCTAAAGTCGCACTGCAGACGTTGAGTCTTGATAATGGCCTAGGCCTTGACTAAGGACACTCCGCTGATAGAGTAATGCCAAGTTTCTTGAATATTTGCTACATCGATAATGCATAATGCCAGTAGCGGCATATTGGGTTGTTCTCCCGAGCTCCCTACTTTCCACTCTCGAATCAGGTTGTCCAATTTCCGACTCCCACTCACCAGTTATCCTCCTCACCAAGCCAGATTAGAACCATAAGCCCATGGTATGCACATCATAGACCGGCAATTTAGTTGCACTCTGAATGGCCTCGGCAAATGGGGGCATGTGTGTACACTCCAAGAGGATAGCACCGACATAGGATGCGCTTTCATAAGATCTAATTCACACTGAATGAGTTCATCTTTGATTTTTTGGTGCGAATAGGGTTGTGCATCACGGATGACAGCCCGAAGCGTGCCATTATCAGGCGCGCCTGTGATATGGATATTTTCTGTAGGTGAAAGGCCCAACTTTTCCAAGTGCAGAGGGCCTAGCCGAGTCTCGCCATACGTGATGACACCAATACTCTTCTGCGGTGATAAGAATGCCCTTATTGAAGGCAGTTGAATAGGTGCAGATGTTGCGATGGGGATGGTCCGATGGGGAGGCGAGCTGCAAGTCTAATTGCAGTGCCAAGGAAAAGTGGTTAGTAAAAGCTTGCTCGCTCTTTTCCATAGTAGTATGCAGACTCTCGACTCGGCATCTAAAAGTAATTCAATGTCCGTGCAAACGAATTTGAACAGCACTCACTCGGGCGGCGCCATTGCGAGAAAGCCACAGCTGGCAATAATACCCACGCATCCTTGATCAGCAAGTTTTTGACCAGCTTCAACGAATCGATCGATAAATGCCTTTGAATAGTTATCCCCGGTGACAATTTGGTCTAGGTTGGAGCCATCGGCCATCTGTCGAATGAGAGGAAAAGGCCATGTCTTCTCATGGAAAGCATCTCCTGGAGGTCGATGAAAGTGGACATTGACTGCTATGAAGCCCATGGGAGGGAGGGTATTTCTTGAGTCATTCATCGTTTAAGATATGAACGACTAATGCTGGAAAGTAGTTGACAGGTGAATTGAGTGATTGATTGACTCCATATCGGCTGGAGCGACGGCGACGTAGGAGGAGGGCCTTAAGCGAGCTCTCACGCCCGGAAGAATCCAACCCCACCCCCATTATTCGGGCTTCCCCGGCGCGCTACGAAAGTTACATCAGCGCTTCTCATTGACATTGCTTGCCCTTGGCTAAATGGCACAGGCATGTTCAAATTCGGAATTGTACCTCTGATCTTTATTTCTGGACACATCGCTTGAATATTCACAATCTCTATTTCCTTGCTTTATCTTCAATATGTCTCCCAGCAAGGTATCTGGGAAGCCCAGAATCGTCTGCCTTGGAGAACCGAAGTATGTCGGACAGGATTTCCTCGCCAAGTTTGAGGAAGACTTTGACTATCAGGTATGATTTATTATGTCACCGCTAGCATGCCACTGTACATGACTTACAAGCTATTCCCGGTAGGTTCTCAATGCGACGAATCGCAAAGAGGTGAAGGAGATGCTGCCGCAAATGATCGAATCATCTGGGCCCATTGATGGATTCATCATACGTATGGGTACGCCACCATATGAGCCATTCGATGAAGATCTTCTGAATGCACTGGTACCGCACTGCAAGATTATAACCTCGGCATCGGCTGGTTACAATGAGTTTGATGTTGAGTGGATGACTAAGAAGAACATCTGGTTTTGTAATACTGTCAATGCTGTTGCAGAGGCTACTGCGGATATGGCCATTTTTCTCATCCTCGCCGTGCTCAGAGATACTACGAGAGCAGAAAGAGGCGCGCGTGATGGGTCTTGGAAGGCAGGTATTGTTCCTTCTAGGGATCCAACGGGCTTAACACTTGGCATTGTTGGATTGGGTTCTATTGGAAAGGTATCGTTTTGCATATCTCCTTATTGGACCAAGCTCGAGCTGACTTTCGTTCAGTATCTGGCAAAGAAGGCAGCTGCTTTTAACCTAAAAGTACGGTACTATAACAGACGACAGCTATCCAAAGAGGAGGAAGAGCGGTACGGAGCTACTTACTGCACCAGCCTCAAGGATCTCCTCTCGACTTCTGATATTATCTCCATCAACTGTCCCCTCAACGACCAAACAACGAATCTCATCTCAAAGGAGGAATTTGCATCAATGAAAGATGGCGCATTCTTCATCAATACCGCACGGGGTCCTGTCGTCGACGAGGACGCCTTGATCGATGCTTTAGAGACTGGCAAGATAATCCGTGCTGGATTGGATGTCTTTCACAATGAGCCAAAGGTCAAGCCTTATTTTCAGAACAGCGACAAGGTTGTCCTGCAGCCACACATGGGTGGTCTGACTGACGTGGCATTCCAGAAGTCTGAACGTGAATGTTTCGACAATGTTCGCTCTCTTTTTAAGACGGGCAGGCCAGTCGCACCTGTGAATGAGGTGTAGCTGAAGGTGTGATGGAGAAGATAAGCCTCATTACTTCAAATGGGGTTGCATGGTTTCTGCGGTGACATGTGGTGGTTCGTCCTGTGCCATTTCTATCATGCATCTAATTTTAGAACTTAAGTTCTCTAAACATGAAATGGAAATGAAAATGAAGATTAAACAGAGGCATTGCTAACATTTGTCTTTTGTGTTATAATGCTCTTCAATATTTCCAAAAGTGGCGAAGGACGTACTAGTTATTAGTCTCAAGTTCTCAATGCATTGAGAACTGTCGCCTAATGAGACGAGCAACTCCTGGCAACAACTTTTACCACCCTTAAATGATATTGTTTACATCTAGCATACACAAAACAAAGTGCTTCTACTAAGCAGTAAGGCGGCAGCCAGAAAGAATATTTGTGGCCTTCTCGGGCCGAGGCTATCTATAACACCTTTTGTAATGCGGTGGGTTGTGCAGCTTCTCTATCAAGAGTGCTTTCTTCATGACCACTACTAGTTCTAAAATCTCCAGCCAAGATTGCAACAGATGCATATGGTACATTGTGCATGAGCTCACATGATTTCACTAGCATCAAGAACATCCTCGTGAACCATAGCCTTCTTGCGCATCTGGTGCCAAGGACCTTCGAAAAGCGCGTCGATACTTTCGAGAACAATGCCGGCTGTTTCTGGCACCATAATGTATGTACACGTAGACCAAGGCGATGAAGCATGATGCAGCGAAAAAGATAAAGGCGCCCCAACTTGCCATACTAGATAGGAACGATGGAGTGGCTTTGACGATAGCAAAGTAGAAGAGCCAATGGAAGCCTTGAGAAACGGCGCCTCCAAAAGATCGTATCCTTTTAGGCCACATTTCAGCTCCAAATCAATAAGGTAGGACCAGTAGACCTGTCGGAAGTCGTTAGTACATTGCTCTACATGACCAGTCATGCTGATATCAATGAGGAATATCATACCTATCGTCCATCCAAACCCATGAATGTAAACAGCTGCAAACGCCATCCCCATAGCAACACTATCTGCATCATTCAAGAAGAACTTCAGATAACTTTCCAGATACACGTGAGATAACAGCTAGATCGTGATGCGCAGTAGCAAAGAGATCCTACGACCGAGAGCATCGACGCAAAACAAGAAGACTATGATTATGAAACACACCTTCGCAAATGCGTAAACTCCAGACATCATGATTGGTTTGCCTTTGCCAGTAATTCCAATCATGGCCAGCAGATCCTTCGTCCCAAGCTAGAAGTCGAGTGGCGAAAGTCAGCAAACAGCCGCAAGGACTTCAAGAAAGTAACTTAACTCACTCTTTGGAATCCCTCCTAGTGCATATACAAAGACTGTCTTTTTACCGCACGCACATGCTTAGCAAAAGGAGAGTCGGTAAAAGATAGACTTGATCGTCATGCTTCGCAAAGGTAGCATCGCGTACCTTTACGGTGCTAATAGTATCTAAGCCAAGAAACTCCGAAGGCTAAAATCAATAGTTTGACATAGGTAAGGTTTGATATAAGTACCGGTGGTATACTATCTATATTTCAGTACTCATCCATGAGCCGACCTATAATTAAATAACGATAGACGCCAAGGTAGCGGGATTCTCTTATCTCGTTTCCTTAGCCCGTTTCGAGAACCATACTCTGTAGGTTTGTCGTAGGGATTGTCCCCAGAGATTCCAATTTCAGTATATCGGCGGATCACGTGAATGATGGAAACTTCCGAACCGCTATGGATTCTTCCGACCTAAGACTACAGGGAAGGCAGAGCCTTGATCTGCTCCCTCTTAGAGAGTCGTAAAGAGTACCTAGGAGAGACAGACAGTAAGATAATAAGTAATACCTATGACTTTTACTCTGTCTTATAGCATCTAATTGTAAAATTGCTGATTAAAAGTCCGTTCCTGATTTCAGGATTTACTCTTTCGTACAGAGTCGTCGTGGCCAAATGGAGTTTAAGCGAGTAATCAACTCTTAGAACTTTACAACTCGAAAGTAGAATTAATTAATATTATACTTTACTGCCTACCTAGTGATAGGTCTTTATTATAAGAATCTATGACTTTACTCCCTTCTGCAAGAACTTTAATTACTAGTATCCTGTGTGTAGTATCCTCTATGGCTAGTAATCATTTAATTCATTTAGCTACTCAAGCGTATAATTCTCTATAATATTAGGTAACTACCTACGAAGGTATCTATTTCCTAATATTTAGTGATACTTAAAGATATAATAGCTTACAGCGTTTACTAGCAAAGTGTATAGCATAGTAATCTAAAGAGAGGGTTTAAATTGTAGTTATACTTATTTATATTTACAATTCGATTAAAGCGCAACCGACTAATTAATCGTTAGCTGTCTTTGTCTTTATGAGGTCAGTTATCTTTACGACGGCAGGCATCTAGCATATTGATCTTAGATACAAGAAGACTTGAGAATTAAAGAGCCTAAGCGAGCTCCGGGACCTCGGATTCGAGGACTACGAACTAAAGCTGCAGACTTGATAACTAGAAAATCTACCGGGCCTGATTTTATTTTACTTTTATTTTGTAATTCGTCATTTCTATCTCGTTACTTACTTTCATTTTTCTGGTTCTTATGCTGAGGTATGTATGTTTACATATCCTTCTTGTCGAGCAGGCTAATAGACATTACTCAGAGAAATACTCTACATATCCAATTTGTTCCCAGGACCCCTTCCCGGCTTCTGTTATTTTGTTTGTACCAACCAACCAATCTATACCCATACCAATCAAATCAATATACGCCTCATCCTATCCTACTTCTCTTCTTTCTTCTTTGCCATCTACCATTCATCGGATATACTCTCCTGGTATTTAACAGACAGTGACGTAGATTCCAAGAGGACTTGGGTTCCAATCCTGGAAGTAGTAGAGGGAGGTATCGCCGACAGCTGTCATCTCGGCAGTGTAAGTAGTTCCAGCGTAAGCAGAGCAGTCGAATTGCTTGATGAGCGTGGAACTTCCCTCGGTAAGTGTGAAAGTACCCAGATCAGCTTCAACAGATGGAGCGTTGTCATAGGTGGTGCCCGAGGTAGCAGCAGTAGACAGTTGCTCGAAGTCGATGGTTCCGGCTCCGGAGAATGTGTAGGAAGAGGTCTCCAACTCAGACTGAAGAGGCAGGAGAAAGATCAAGTTGCAAGTGTATCCAGAGTAAGTGGAAGGAATGTCAAAGTTGAAAATCGTGCTGATGTTATCGGAGATAGTACCGAAGTACTGCGTTCCTGCAGCAGTGTCTGGGGTCTCCTCGGACACTGGGATAATCATGTGGGGGTACTGGTAGTTGCCATTTGTGTAGGTTCCGGTGAGCGCAGTTGAAACACAAGTTGAGGAGCCAGACGAAGTTCCAGATGCTACTGCTGCGGTGGTTGTGGTTGAAACGCCGGTTCCAGAAGCAATTGAGGTGCTCGTAGCATTGTAGACGCCGGTTCCAGAAGCAACTGAGGTGCTTGTAGCATTGTAGCCGCCAGATGGAATGGTATAGCTTGAGATGGAAGAGAATGTTGAAAAGGATGGGACTACTGAAGCTCCTGGTGTAGAAGCGCTTGAAATTGATTGAATGTAAGAGCTCTCGGCTGGAGAGGTAGAAGTGGGGGCTGAAACTTGAGCAGGTGAAGTAGATGATTCCTGCTGGCAAGCGGTGCAAACGGTCGAGGTGGAGGTGACCAAGACTGTGGAAATGGTGGAGGTAGTCTCAAAACTGGTCGTGCCTCCACTTGTGTGGGTCAATGTGACCGGGCAGACTGATGTGGTTGCGTAGATAACCACGGTAGTGGCGCCCTCAGAGGCTGCTGCTGTAGTCGTCTCAGGGGAGGTGGAGACGAGAGCTGGAGTCGTGCTTTCGCTGACAGAAGATGTCGTGGACTGAATTGGCACGATGGTTGCTGTGATAGTTTGGGCAACAGCAGTAGAAGCTGGTGTGGTGCTTTCAACCACAGGTGTGGCGGATTGGAGAGAAGAGGTCGACTCAAGGGAGATTCCGGCTGTCGTAGAGCTCTCTGAAATAGGACTGGTTGCACTTTCGCCAATGACGGGCGATGTAGACGTTGAAGCAACGGAAGAAACGGCTTGGGTCAAACTCTCACTGGCAGTGGGTGTGGAAGTACCAACCACAGAAGCAGTGCTTTCGCTCCCGACAGTTGCCACAGGTGAGGTGGCTTGAAGTGTGGATTCCTGGGGAACTACGGTTTGGGTCTCGACAACAGCAGGGCTGGTGCTGGCGCTGAGAGCAGCAGATGCAGATGCAGATGAAGCAAGTCCGCAATCATAGACAGTCACCGTCACCGTCTCAGGACTCGAAACGGGTGCCGTGCTAACAGATTGAGCAGGAGATACAGAGGCGGTTGTACCGATGGCCTGGATAGAGGAAGAGGTTGTAGAACCCGTCGAACCTGACGAACCACCGCATGCACTGGCGGCAAGAGAGATCTGAACACACTTCTGTTGGCCAATGACGGGTGTGGTGTAGAGGTTCCATTCGGTGTCGGATGCAGGGCAGGCATAGAAGACCGAGTTTCCAGAGGGGTTGATGAGGGATCCATTGTTGGAGATGGAGAAGCCGTATGTTGGGCCAACACCAGAATCGCACTGGAATTGTTCGACCGAGGCTGGGATGGAGGTTAGTCACGGCATGCGGTATACGGGCACACGTCAACTTACGAGTCAAGATACACCCGTTCCCCCAAGAGTTGGTGATGCCACCATTGTTGATGGTGAAGGTGACGGGGCTCAGTCCTCCGCCAATTCTGTTCTGGCCATCGGCGAGTGAGCCAATGGTGCCTGACTGGCCGCCTGAAGCCGTGAGTTCAAAGGAGCAGTTGGATGCTGCCCTGGGGACAGACAGAGCCGAAGCCCCGAGAAACAACGAGGATATAAGGAGAGAATACATATTAAGACAATGCGAAAACTAACGAGTGTCGGAGGGGAATTATGCAGACAGAATCAACTTGAAACGCAGGTGAAGAGGAGGAGGAGGAGAAGGAGGAGGGGAGAACTGAGATCTCATATACCTGGAAAGCAAAACTTACATAATTGGGACAGCGTTCGTCATGTGGGAGGACCCAGGTCGACCAACAGGTGTCGACCATCGTCAGGGCCCACTGAAAGCTGCATCACTGGTCGTCCTGTCTGCCTCTGCTGAGTCAACTCGGGCGTGGGAAGACGAAAGACAAAGACAACAACAACAACAACCACCTACAGAACCGGTTTGAAAGCTGTGAGTGAATATCACAACCCAACTGCCCACGGATAAAAATAGGAACACTGGAGCACGCGAGAGCGAAGAGCCTCGTCGGCCAATACTCCTTCGCCCGGTGGGTCAACAAAGTGGAGAACTGCCAGGCATGACGCCATTGGACCGCGACATGGGGAGAAGGAAGCTTTCGCCTAGCTTTAGCCTTTTCGGCATGGTGGATAATGGGTGCCTGGCAGCCTGAGGAGGGGTCGGTGTTCGTCTGATGTATGGTGTACGAAAGGTACGAGTCTGTCGGTAGTTCGCTCCGTCTGAACAGTTGAACCCAACGACCAGCGAACAGCGAACATCCATGATATCCTGATCCCCGGCTGTTCAAACAGGAAAGTACAGGATTGCGCATGTCTAAATGGCCATTCTCTGCCGAGTATTGGTACCGCCGTGTCGTGATAATGGCTTGTGTGGCAGGCATTGGACTTTCGTACGCAGGTTCCTCGACAAGAACGCTGTTGAAAGCGACCTCCGAGGACGTTCCAAGCTGACGCGACGCAGCACGCAACAAGCTCTGCCATACGAAGAAAGACACGGCAAGAAGTGCAAAGTCATCACGTTGCATGCGAGGTGGATCTGATGGCTGTGATGGCTGTGATGGCTGTGATGGCTGTGATGGCTGTGATGGCTGTGATGGCTGTGATGGCTGTGATTGATGCTTGACTTGCTAGGATTGGAGAACCCTCGTGGAGTGTTGCGCGTCAAGAAAAGAATAGCCCTCGTGTTCTTGGGTAGCGCTCCCTCGCCAATCACGTGATTGCCGAGCTTCCGCCGCAACCTTGCAAGGCACCTCACCTTCTTGGTTATTTCAGCCCTTCCTTTTTCTTTTCTTGTGATTGTTCTGTCCCTCCGAGATCTCCGAGCACTCTGCCCAAAGAAAATATTGCTCCCAGCAGGCTCAAGGACGTCCTGGTTCACCAGGTCCAGGTTTCTTCCATTCATCCTTGACGTTGACCCGTGCCGGTGCCCGTGCCCCTATTACGTCGCTTAATAAGTTTAGGCCTCCCTTGAGCATTATCCCTCCCTGTATCCCGCTCGCCAACTTACAGAGTCACAAGTCTATCCACCTATGCAGCATATTATTTCGAAATGTCCTATCTACAATGTCTTCTTCCAATGCCGGTTTTGTCCGTTCAATGTAATTTCTGCGAGGCCAAGGTTAATAGTGTACTATAGCACTCTTTAAAATTTATAGTATCTAATAAACTTGTTACTCTATTTTCTTAGTAGGCCTTTCTTTTAAACCTGATTTTCATGATTTCTTATCATCTCTGGAGAAAAGATACAAAGCTTGTATGAAAGAAGATCTGTAAGTGGCCAAGAAAATCGCGCCCATATTTGCGAAGGCGGAATAGCTTTCCAGAATCTACAAGTCCCTTCATTGTCCATCCAAAAGCACTTTTTCAGCTTGCGTAAACTGTCTTCAGGCGGAGAGGACTCTTAGGATACTAGTTATTCTAAGAAAGACGAGTTTGCGACGCAATTCAACTTCTCTGTTAATATCAGCCATAACAATAGGACGTACCATTTTCCCCACTGATTGCCGGGTAAAGACTTCTGTTGTGCGCTCTCTCAATCCTTTCCTCCTTCTCGCTAGACGATGGCGATGCCTAGACTCAAAATCGTCATTCTGATCGAGACTACGGCAATCCATGGCTTGCTCCATGACCGTTAACGGAGACCATCCCATCAGCTCATCTGTTATATATAAATCGGCACCATATCCCAGCAACGCATTTCAAATTTAGGCATTGCCTTCGTTGCAGGCGTGATGAAGAGGAGTCCATCCTAGTACAGAATCTCTGACGTCCACCAATGCTCCTCGCTCAAGCAGTAACTCCGTGCAGGCGTGGTTTGAGGCTACTGCTGTATGTAGAAGTATCCAACCAAGGGGGTCTGTGGCATTAACATCCAGATCCTCCAGAAAATCTAGCCATCTTTTGAAGAGGCTTACAATCTCTGGGTTTGCGTCGCTTTTCATGATGTAGACATGCAGTGCATTCCAGCCTCGACAGTCTTCTTCTAAGATAAGCTCCTCTAATGTACGCCTCGACTCTTTCAGAGCTGCAGCCTCAAATAAGTCCAGGTTGCCTAGCTCTAACCTCTGTATTGCAAAAGTGAGACGATTCTGGCCGTTCGCATCTCTTGCAGCAATCTTTGCACCAGCAAGAAGTAGTCTTACAGATATCGATATTGCCCTCCTTTACCGCTATCGCAAGAGCAGTTTCTCCTAACTCAGTCCGTTGCTCCATATTTGCACCGTATTCCAAGCAGAATTCCAAGCGTACCAGGCTTCCATCTCGTATTGACTCATGCAATGCAGTGTAACCTAAAAGGTTTGCACCGTTGATATTGGCTGGTGGATGAAGTTCTAAGAGTAACTTGACAGAGGAAAGATCTGAACTCTCTGCGATTGAATAGACCAACGGGTGGTGACCATTCCGATCCGGAGCCTCCAAATCTGCCCCGAAAGTAAGCAAAACGCTAATCGAGAGCTTCTGCATTGCAAGAAACTCTCTTGGGTGCACCTCGGTGCGACTAAAGGTCCAATGGTTCTCTTATGGCTTGATAACATGGTAGGTCTTGTCCACAAATGGAACAAGGTATCACGATCTGACTGTAGAAGGTTTGTCCTGTTTGAAGAGGAACCATTTCACGGGACTGCGGCGGCTTTTAGTGAAAGAAAATTGCAGGATAGTATGAAAGATCAGATTGATGACCTTTGCAGGCAGATTCTGCCTATGTGGGAAGTTGCTGTCAAGGCGATTCGAGACGATAATCAAGATGACCTCAGATACGCGATTCATGAGAATCCAAATTTGAGAAGCAATCGGCATGTTGGTATTGGTACCTTGGCGCATGTCTCTGGCAGATATGTTCGCGCTGGGTTATTACGGATGCTCATCCAAAATATCGGCGTAGATCCATCCGAGCCTGATGACAATGGACTAACACCATTGTCACTTGCCATAAAGATTGGAAGTACAGCGGCAATGCGCGCATTGATTTCATTTAACAGAGACGCAAAAATACAGGGAGATCAGGCAGCCATGGACAATGCAAGTAAGGGACATGGAGGTTAGTACAGGATTCTTCTCCAGAAGAAGTGTTGTCTAACTTTACTTAGATATCACAAGAGTTTTATATGACAATTTTGTTAACCTTCAACTTTCGCCAAAACCTTCGGAGGCGCAAGAACGCTCCGACCGGTGGTCATTCTTCTCCCTTGCCTCTGCGGTAGTCAATAATAATTGGAATGTCGTTTGCACGTTATTAGCCATCGGAGTAGATTCTAATACCGTCAATCCTTTACCAACGGCATCTTCAACCTCTTTTTTTGCCACCACTCTTCTAGCTGCCACAACTTATAACCCTATAATGTTGGCTGCAGCTCTTGCATTTGGAGCTTCCACAGATACACGTATTCCATGCCCAAATGGGCGGACCGCGCTGCATCTAGCGTGTGGCAAGTACCAAGAAACAGCATCGTCGCTTGACTCGATTCACGTCGAATTATTCGTCCCGCATGCTCTCTGCTCGATATTTACGAAGCTCATCTGAAGCTTTGGCGATATATTCTGGAGCATTCCAATATAGTGTTCCTCCCTTTGCAGTCTTTAAATCCTCATCGCCAGCGATACAGAAGCCGAAGTCAGAAATCTTAGCCACAAACAGTGCATCTTCGTGGAAGAGCAGAATATTTTCCGGCTTTATATCTCCATGAACTACACCAAGTGCGTGAAGAGCAACAAGTCCAGAGGCAACATCAGACAGTAATTTGGTCTTATTTTCCAAGCTTGATTCTTGGTGCTTCATCTGATTGATATATGTTTCATGCGTTAAAGGCTTCCCATTCTTGCATGCCGCGAAATCAACCAGGAGTGCCGGCGTAACCTTGGTTTTTCCGTTTTCTGGACACCGTTTGGCGTGCCAGGTTATTCCCAAGAGTCTAACAATGTTTCGATGACTTCTCAAAAGTTCGTGGGACAACATACGAATTTCTTGCATGACCTTGAGTTTGTCTTCAGGAGAGATGGATGGAGTAGAAGGTACCCAGCACAATTGATGCCACTTTCAAACGGAAGTCGTTGCTGTGTTCCTCTTCTGAGGTTTTCCCTAGAGCTAGTTCTAGATTGAGTTGCCTTTATAACATTAGTAAGTCCTAGCCTCTAGGTAACGGGAAAGTCCAACTACTTCACGGCTACAACTTGAGACTTTTCAGATGCTCTCCAGACTCCTTAAAATACTGTCATAGTCCACCGACTTCCAACAAACGCCTTCTTCTTAACATCTGAGGCAGGAACTGTAGGCATGGAGCAGCTACCCAGAAATTTAATGAACCCCTGATAATCTACCAGCCAGGTGTCATCATGAGCCAGCACTTGTTTCGCTTTGGCTATGGATTCTCGAGATATCTCGAGAACTCTGATTGGCAGACTAGGCTGTGGTGCATCGTTGAATCTGTTGTACACTCGGTCAAACTGCTCATCCAACATGTCAGTTAAGGAGTCCAATGACATATTTCCAACTTGATTGATGATTGATGAAGAAACTATTAGAAGTTTTGTGGGATATGGAAATCCATGGGCCAATCTGGTTTCAGCGCCTCAGCTATCTCCCACCACTGTCATGTATGACGTTTACTACTAATTCCTACCTGTGATGGCCATGGCATGTGTACAGCAGCTGGGACCTTCTTCTCCGCCACGGCACCCAACAACTTGCTCGTTGTGCATTGTATATTGTATAATGTTTAGTAAACAAAGGTACGGTAAGGCAAGAAGGAGTGAGAGTATGTACTAGATGAAATCTAAGTTTTATATATAGTAGAACGGACGGGATACCTAGCTTCACCCTATCTATTGTTGTATATAGCTTTTATGGCAGTAAAGAGATATATATTATATATTATAGATTTCTAGAAGGTGTAAAGTCCTCAGAGCTTAGGTAAGTTAGCTAAATGTAGTAGACTAATTTAATCTAGGTATCTATATATAGTTCCTATTTAGGTAGAGGTACTTAATAGAACGTCGAAATATGAATACGTTCCGGTTTCCATCATCATGCCACAACTGTTAATGTCATCTACCAGAACGCCTTTGATAACCATTGTGCGATCATTGTCGACATACGTTAGGTACATGCTTAAATTTGCTGGAGCATTATATAGTTCGGGTTCCGGATTAGGCAAATATCCGAATTCTGAACCTTTGGGCCTCCAGTTCTGAACGACATTAGCGCCAAGTCTCCTCTACTTGGCCGCATGTTTAGAAGCTGCGGTCTAAATTTCTTCGACTGACAACCTGCAGTCGGGTTTTAGAACGCTGCGTTCACCCATAGAAACGAAGGTCAAGAGGCCGAAAATAGAGGTGGGAGGAGATGTAATTTTCAAGTCTAATCCTGGCTACGAAGCGCTCTTTTATATGCGAAAAACACCATTCTTGATGGAAGCCGCTCGCTTCATTCCAGTCGCACCGAAGGAGCTACGAAGTAAAATAAAAAGCTAGAAATTGAAACACAAGCAAAAGCAAAAACATACAACAGTAGGTATTCGCTGGTGGTCACCCACCCAACTACTAATCTACCGATCTGAGGCTTATGTATGGCAGAGCGGACGGGATGCCCAGTTCTCCTCAGTCTATGGTCGTATGTGACAATTATATCAATATGCTTGCTTATAATGTAGCAAAATGAGAATGCTGTAAAGATCTAGGTTGATAACGACAATTAGCTGCACCTCTTCTGTTATAAATGGAGTGAAATACAGATAATTTGCCCAGCCCTGCCGCTGTATGAGCAGCTCTTTACAAACCTCACTACCCCTTTACGTCAAAACTCGAAGACCTTTTGATGCTGTGTTAGAAGTATGCTTCAATGATGGTATCATTACATAGAACTGATCAATAAAGAGTCCCGTGTAATGTCAGTCATGACTGTCTTCCGCATCGGCTAGCAGCTTCGAGGGGGGGAGGTGTATACTCTGAGTTGGTGTATATTTCAGCGTAAGTAATCGTTCACGTCGCGTCGTGTCCATATCCCACGCTGATTTCAATGTGGTAACAATACTCGTACACAAGACGAGTCTGTGATCGTGAAGAAGTGTTGATCGGCATTGGCGACTTCACAATGAGCGTGACATCATAAAGCGGTTCCAGCCTCGAAGACAGACGATTCGTCCTTTGCTTAACGAGATATAATATGACATTGAGCCTTCAGCAATTGTGCTGAAGTATTTTGATGACGATTTGACAAGAGCCTCACAAAAACAGAGACTTACTCGGCGAGGACCAAACATGTGGCTCGAAATGTGCTTGAAGCCCTTAGTGTCTTGCATGGCGACAATTATATGCATACAGGTAAGAAGAACAAGAGGGCTGGCAATCAATAATGGTCGTAGATATTAAACCAAGCAACCTACTAGTCAACTGCGGCAAAGGAGATGCTCGCTTTTCGGACAAAGAGCGAGAAGACTGTGGAGGCACCATCTCTATTGAATCAGAATGCGCAAAAGATGGCGTGGTAATAGGAAACAGTCTCTTCTGAGCACCTGAAATTCACCTAGGGATTCCCTGGAACACAGCCGCGGATATCTAGAGTCTTGATGTTCAGTACCAGTATGTGTTTCTCAACCTCTGGATTGATTGCTCAAGAAGATAAATGTAAGTGTACATACCCAGCTGGCAAACTTAATATGGGGGCTCAACTTTCACATATTTGAGCCAGATGAGCCCGAGGATCACGAGTTGTACGAGGAGAATATTGTCTCATTGCAGAATTATCACTTTGCACAATTTCTTGGACCATATCCTACATCCTTTGTGGATTTAGCGGATGACGATACACTACAGGGGCCAACGGCAATTACGTCGCTCCTCCCTAGACCTTTGAAGCCATTCCAACGAGTTAGCGAAAGTGAAATTTCCAGTGCCGACAAGGCATTCATACTCAAGATTATAAAGCTCGACCTAAGAGATCGCCCCACTGCAAACTTAATAATATTGGAATCAACGGTGGGTTGAATTCCGACCAATCCACTCATCCGGTTATACCTACCTATCAGCCTCACCAGCATTCTTTGATATGGTGCTCACAAATGGCAAGAAGGTCACTGCATCTATCAACAATTGAATCACTACTGAGAAGCCGGACCTTGGCGAGTATGAATATGGCCGTAAATCTTCTCCTTTTTCTTTTTCACCCATTTATGTCTTATCATAGCCATGTACGTGATGTGATATGATGCTCTCGACCTTACTTCTTTGTTAACCGCTACCTGCAGTACCTTAAGAATAAGAAGCTGCTTCCTGCAGTGAATTAGGCGACGGATGGCATCTGTCGGTATCTGCCGGACTTGGCAATTCATCTTGTGGTTCATTTCCGATTGGTGGAATTGAAGGGGTTTTAATATTCGGCATCTATACTACATACACCCGCAATTACTAAAAGACATCTACTCGTGCTACTGTACTATCGTACGAAGCAATTAGATTTAGGAAGCGTGAAACTTAGTATTAACTTAACTTGCTGCCCGCCCGATCCCGATTGCCTACAGAGAAAGTAGTTTCGGCACTGGCAATAGCCCCTTTCTAGTTCGACTTATGCTCTGTACCAAGCAGCTAGGCATCAGCGGCCCGTAACCTTAACCAGCGAGCCAGCTTCTTTTCCTTTGACGAAAGTCTTATCCTAACGAGTGCGAGGGCGAATCAGGGTGAAGTGATGCTGATCATCAGCTTCCTTCATGTTTGGTTCCATGTAGAGTCTTGAAATCCGATTGCATCTTCAAAGCGCACTTCGATTGCGTCCTTGGAAATATGCAAACTCTTCGTGGGGGCAGCGTGTAACCACCTACCAGTGCATCTATAAGTTTGTTTACTTAGCTAGAAATGAACACTTTCTTTGAGAGGTCTTTGTCATCTTCAAGATAAGCTGGGGACGTTGAGAACAGAAGGGTATAATTCTTTTATTTAAACTTTCATTGAAACATACTCAAAGACTCGGGTGATACAGTCTACAATTTCAATCACTTCTTTGGCTTGGTCTTAAATCAAGAAATCAACATGTAGATAAATACCTTTAACCTTATCAAACAAAACACACTTTCTTGCATAAGGTAAGAAAGATATACAGAGCCAGGAGATAGTCAACAACGCAAGATAAATTACAAATTAACCACCAAAAAACAAACGCCAAGTACCTGATACCCCGCCACACGCGATGCAAATATGTTTCTGTCTTTCTCTTTAAAGCCCTAGCAATTCAAAAACCAGAAGAAGATCTAGTCTATGCTTGTCTAAATCCCACCATCTAAAGGATCAGAAAACTTTATGGTCACCATCACCACTGGCCTTTCTATCCCCTGTTCCTATTTTCTATGACGAAGGCTTGTTTCCACCACCGATAATAGAAGGCAGAGTAGCCCAACCAGCAGTGCCTGGAACCTTGACACGGCCAAACTGCTCATCCAAATCCAGAATAATCTTCAAGGCGTTGCGACTCCTCAAGTAGCTGAGCGGTCCCTCTTGGCCGGGCAAGATACCGCTCGTAGCGTCCTTCACACCACTATGAACATGCGCTGCCTCCTTATCACCAGGCATGGGCAACAGATTCTGGAGGACTTCATAACCAGCTAATGTGAAACCAAACTGTGGTGATGATCTGAGAATACGTGCTGGTCCACCCTTGAAGAAAGCCTTGAAGCCTTCTTCCTTGTAGATTCTTCGGGCGCATTGGCGAAGGGAGGTGTATGAGGCTTCGCCTTTGCGAGCTTCGACTTGCAAGCGGGTCTTGATGACATCGCAGGGAGTAGTGAGGTATGCTGCTGGCATACCCGCTATCGCACCTGCGGTGAGAAGTTGTAGAATTCCAAGTTTCTTCGTTTGGGATTCGCCAAAGTAGTCGCGCTTCAAGTGGTTATACGTTGGGAAGTAGATGGCGGAGAAAGGTACGTCACGAAGCAAGCACGCTGAGGCACCCTTGTAGAGACCAACAAGACCTAGGTTGCGGACGATCCACATTGCGGAGCGACGAGGGACACCTTCAACATTCTTGGCGACCTCACCTTGAACTTGAAGACGAATCTTGACGATTTCGAGGGGGTTGGTGAAGATCTAGTTTTATTAGCATCAATATAGCAAAGTGAAAAGAGACAAACTTACGACTTGACAGGCTCCTGCGGCCCCTCCTGCGAGAAGTTCATGTGGTATCCAAATCTTACCATCGGCGCTTGAGAAGTGACCTCGTACAAGGTCGTTTACGGTAAGCTTAATAGCCTTTTCTGGCGCAACACCAACCAATTGGGGCAGAACACCAGAGTACAACCCTCTGAAACCCTCGTTTCGAACAACCTTCTTCGCGCAATCCCATGAGTTCTTGTACAGCATTTCCCCGACTCTTGAACTTCGCTGGTTCTGCATGCGTGTCTTGACCAAATCAATAGGGTACACCATGAAAGCACCAAAAGCACCAGCTAAACTGCCCAGCGCAAAGTGATGTACAGATTCGAGAACGGAATGCAAGAAGTTTTCTGCAGACGTCTTGGCTTTCCCAGCAACCTTTCCTTTACCAGCAAAAGCGTTGTACATTGGGTTTCGCCATGACGGATCGAGTACTTTTGCGAAGTCCGAAAGCCCAAGTCTACCGGATGGCTCATCCAGACTTGCAAAGTGGAACAGGATATCTGCTTCCATAGGGGTGAATAAGGAGAATCTTGTAATTCGTGCTGCCTCGTTCAAGAAATCCGTGCGTGTGATCTTGCCATCGGAGCTCTCTGCTGTAGCTTGTCTGATAACTATCTCTACCAAATCCATCTCCCTGATCATGTTCTGGAAAGCCCGGACATTGGCGTACGATATTTTGCTACCTGTTGAGATATTGCAGAGGGTGTGTAGGTTCTCCAAGAGATGATCGGAAAGCTTGTGTCTGGCTGTCTCCAGAATGATGCGCTGGAAGTCTTCGGGCTCGATATATCCATCACCATCCCTGTCGAAGAGATGGAACGCTTGCCTTATCCTCTCTCCTTGCAGACCTCGTAACATTTGAGAGAATTGAGGATATGTGAGATCGTGTCTTCGTTTCTTGCCCCCACTGTATAGACTGGCCCATTCGCAATTCCAATCAAATGGAATACTGTTAGGACCCTTGTTCATCTCATATAGCTTCTTCAGGTTCTCATACTTCACTGTACCTGTGCGGTCGATATCGAAGAGACGGAATGCGATTTCGTACTCAGCATCTGGTTTCGCGAGGAGGTTCTCAAATGTTCCCCAATCATACAAGTTGATCTTTCCAGTGTTCCTCCGGTCTGCAACTCGAAATAGGATGGCATATTGCTCGCGTTTAATCTTGTGCTACGGTTGGAACATCGAAGGTTAGCCAATTCCTCTATGCCAACATCTTGTCGTAACTCAAACGCCTCGTGACTCACATAGTCTTCAGTCGCCGGTGCAACAGCATTGACGAATTCCTCTTCCCCCATATATAGCTCTCCGGTCTCTTCATCTTTCCGCGCGTTTCTGTCGAAAGTAGCTCTCGTCTGTACTGACAACTGTAGATCAGCTGGCTCCTCCACACCCAAAAGGGTCTCCTTGACCACCTCCTTCGCTGTCGCAAGGCCTGGCATTATGTCTTCGATTTGGGCAACGCGTCAAAAAGTCGGATTCGTATAAGAATTTGGCCAATGGTCTGATGTATCGCGATGAAAGAGAAATTCGTAGGTTGGATTATCGGTGAACTGGCCGCAAAGCGAGGCTTTATTGAAGGTGTCCAAGGTCGCAAAGGTGGGCGATACTGTTGACCAATTCACCGCTGCTGAACACAGATGAGTAAGAGGATCCAAGCTGGGATTGAACGAGTGGAGAAGCACGGAAACAGCGACCCTGAATTAGTCCTGAATTAGCTCTGAGAAGGTCCCGAGTTGTCACGACTTCACAACTTTTGCATCCGGATTTGATTCGGGGTGCGCGAGCATTAAAACTTTTAAGCTAATTAACTTCCACGTTGCCTCAGTTCCAAGGCAAGGACGAAGGATTGTATCACGTGCCGGCAAATACTCGACCCGATCCGCTCAGGCGTGGCCGCTCCAATGGAAGTACCGGTACATTCACGGCTCGTGGTTTGCTGCGGCCAACCATCATCACCAAGCTCAAGACGAGTTGAGTTGTTGATATTCAGCTGTACCCACCATGCACCATTTATGAGACACCGCATTATGCATGGAAGTTATTATTTCCACCTCTATTTGGTATTAACCGAGTATCTTTTCCACCTTCAATGCTCTTCTAGGAACAGATAATCAAACCAAGTACGCCGTTCATCATGAAAACTCAAACAAAAGCAAAATACCAGCAAGTGTGTTTTTAACACTTTCCCCCCTTAGTACGCCGTACCGCTCAAGGACCAAGGTAAGTGAAAGTTCGTGATCTCATCATATCGTGCGTTATCGTTACCCTCCAGGGCAATTAATGTATGAGCGTCGATTATGTCCACCAGGTTGAGAACTACCTAGCTGGGGTCTTCTCTGGCTCCGACCAGAGATGAACTGCCCAGAGGAAGACCATGTGGAATGTATTTGTGCGCGAGAGCAAGATATTTTACTAAACGCCGCCGCAGTGGTAGAAACATGGTGATTTAAAAGGATTCGTAGCGATAAGACCAGGTACAGCTGCACAAGAAATTCCACGTCCATGGTAGTCCATGCGTTTTCTGTCGTAACTGGTCCAATAAATATACAGAGAAGTCGTATGTCGTAAGTGTGGTCGTGTATGTAGCCCTGGCGCAAAATCAACCCTTGATTTGGACCATGCGTTTGAATGACTCTCGAGTCTCAAACGGCATATTCGCTGCTACATCTTCAAGTGTTGGAAGTGAAGGTCGAGAAAAAGCTTGGAGTGGTGGTAAAACATAGCCTCTGGCCATCTCAGCCTGAACGAAGAGGGAAGCGCGCTTGTACCGACGATCAGAGTACTTCTCAAAAACCGCTGCATGATGCTTTTGCGGGTTTTCACTGCACTCCATCATCATGGACACCAAGGGCCTCAACTGAGTCCAAGTGTATCCAGAATAATAGACATGGGCTGGACTCTACACAACTGTTAGTATGAGCGGCAATCATATTCCAAAGAGTGACTCACCCAGTCGCCTTTCTTGAGCATCAATCGAGACAAGCAATGGGCACCAGCAGCGATGTAGCTAGGTGGGCTTCCAACGAAACGCTCATCCATGATGGTAACTTCAAGGAAGTATTTCGCCAGAGTTCTGGTCTCCAAGTCGTAGTCGTCAGCTTTGCTGATGCGTCGAAGGAAGCTCATTGGTCCTGGCCATCCAAGCTCGAACTGTAGCATGCTCAACATGAAGCGCTCAGCTTTGAGAATCTCATCAACCGTATAACCTCCATCAACCATGTAGACTATCTCTCCAACCGAAGGGCAATTGATCTCCTCATACTTAGCAGCGACGAAGATGGCCGTAGCACCGACCAACTGAAGCTTTCCAAGGGAGACTATCTTGCAAGAAAGAAAGCGGTCGATATAGTTGACACATAGAAACAAGGTCTCTGGTAGCAACGAGAAACGATGGTGAACCTGGATGAGCCAATCCATCAAAACAGAGCGCATTGACCATTGAATCTCGGCCTGATTGTCCATGTAGTGAGGATTCGGTAGCATCTTGACCTACATTTTGAGACATGTTAGCGTTGATGAGCATGTAAACAATTCGAGAAGGCAGGGATGGGTGAGATGTAAACAAATGGTGCAGGAAAAGTTGCATGAACGGCCCGTTTGATTGGCCATGAGGACGCGTTCAAGTCGGCCCACGCCGCACGGGCCAAGGTACAGGGACAAAAACTTATGTTGACTCACTTCTAGTTCCCGCATGTAGGAGAAGATCTCGTCACCATACTCGGCAACCATACTGGTGTCCCAAGCCTCATCATCAATCTCGTCTTGCGTCCGGGAGGCTTCGACAATCTCCGCTGCGGCTGCCAGCTCCTTCTTGGCCTTGTTGGTGATCTTTGGGAAGAGAACGGTGGTGGCCCCTCCTGTGGTATTGTCGCCGCGAGACCGGTATGAGTGTGCTGTGGTGTATCCCTGCTCGTCGTAAACCTCCTCTTCTTCCTCATCGTCCCAGTACTCCTCCGGCTCCGAGCGTGGAGCTGGTTGCAACTGCTCAGCTTGTCGCTCGACTTCTTCATTGACTGCCTTGGGAACTTCTTCTTCGTTCTCATTTTCCTTGCTGTCTAACAGCTTCATGTATGCTTCATAGGACGCCTCTGATCTTTCAACGTGTTGCTCTTCTGGCGCATCTTGGTAGACGGGATCACTTGGGAGTATGTCTTCCAACAATGAAGTATCTGTATAAATGAACTTGCTCTGTGTTCTCCGAAGAATTGGCTGATCTTGTTTTAATTGAGGCTGGCTCTTATGATGACGAGGTCCAGTGGTTTGTTGAATAGGGGCCGTAGGTACCGCATCTTGTCTTATAGATTGAGTGGTCGAGGCTTGTGAATGAACTTCTGCTTCAACCTGGGGAGCGGTATCTTTGTATATGGTAGTACCCTTCTTGGACAACGTGCGCTTGTTTGCTGGTGCCAATGGTAGAGGTTTTCGAGTCTCTGCCAATGATGCCTTAGCTGCAGCAGAGACGATATTTAAATCAGCTGCAACTGACTGTCCGGACACGGAGCCTTTGACGGCATTGATACCCAATAGTCTTTGTGCGGGTCGAAGAAGGCCGGTAGGCTTTTCAAGTGGTGCCAATGTTTGTTTGACAATCTCGTGAACGCTCTTACCCGCAACGGCAGAGTCATCGTTGGCGGCGGCCTGGACATTTCTAACTGTATTGCTTACATCTCCAAATGCAGTGCGCTTTGCAGCTGCCTTGAGCCCGCCAACTTGTAGCATCGTTGAGAGTGTTCCGGTGGACTTGTGACGTTGATGGAGTGTTTGTTTGGTTTGGGAAACCGGGTTGGCGTTCTCGTCACCTTGAATGTGCAGAGCTCGAAGCGGGCGCTGGGGCTATTTGAACAAGCACTGTCAGCGTTTTGAACATGGGTATATAAAAACTTTTATGAAGATGTTGTTGACGGGGAGATGTTGAGGAATGTTGTGGGTATTTCAGTTTAAACGGAAGGGGTCCCAACTTCGGACGCGACAACAATAGCAAAGATTGTTATTGTCTCGATCTGTGAATAGGAGGAACTTACTCGGGCGTCCATTGTGATAGCTATGCGGGGTGATTACAATAGCGAATGCCCAGTGCAATCTCGTCGTAAAAGGTGCAATTGATATTGTTGTATGGCTCTGGTTGTGATGCGCAAAGGGAGGGATCGCGAGTTGGGTAGGGTTTTTGTCGGAAGAAAAAAACGGACCCGGAGCACGTATATCTGCTGAGTATTCGATGAATACAGCAGAATAGTGAATATCCTCGCGCAGGAAAGGAGCTGGAGGAGAATGTTTGCGAGCGCGCTGGAGGAGTGAGGTTCAAGAAGTTGGGAAACAACGAGAGTAATCTCAAAAGTGCAATGCGCTAAGCCAAGTTAAGCGGCGATGTAAATAGCGCTAGTCTAGCGTCGTTGCTACCCGGAGTCGCGTCAAGCTTGTCAAAATCGCGAAACCCAGCTTCAAGGTCGAAAACACAATATCAACAGAAAGAGCGACTTGAAACGACAACGCCATTAATTTTCACCTTTAAAGCTTGGGAAGACATATTACGATATACAGTTCAATTAATAGGGAACCAAAAAATCAATGCGCCTCTTTATTGTTTTGGAATGCAAACACCATGCTGCTTGGCATATTTACTGGCTTCCAAGCAGGCGCGTGCCACGAATACACGTGACGACTCACTTAGGCAATCTTCGACCTTGATCATCGAATCTTGACTGCACATCGATCGCACAAAATTCAGGGAATTCGCATTGTAAAGCGACCGCGATTTTGTTCTCGATTTCTGGCGTTCGTCGTGTTCTTTAGGGGCGCATTAGCCGCTCGGAAAGGTGGCAAAGCAAGCCCGCGACCTCCGGTTTCCAGGAACGAACTCGAATCCTTTCCGCTTGTCGCCATAACAAGGCCAAACTTGTGACCTGCTGGATCGCTCATTGGTATCTGTTCTTCGAACTCCTCTTCGTACCTGGAAAGCTCTGATGGGCTACGGCTCATGTCCGTTTTGGAGAACCCTGACTTGACACTTCGATACCACCATCAACAGAGACCTTGGTGCGCTTGAGATGTACCGGTACGATAAGCAAGCCATGGAGGAGTAAAGTGGAGGGCTGCGTCCCTACGAGCTACGAGTCTAACGGAGTTATGTGGTTGACGGTGGGACCAGCAGTTCACCCCACGAAGCCGATGACACCCAGCAACAGTTGGCTGTTTCTTCAGTATCTCACGAGACCAGTTATTGGGTCATCTTCGTTAAATCAGCTTCTGCTCCTTGCCTGCATGACAAGATCCACCAAGAGTCGCAACCACCAGATATTCATGACTATCAAGGTATGGTAGGTGTTAAATTTCCAAAGGCTTCTAGCTCATTTTGTCTACTGCGGTATACCACAATCGCACGCTAAAAGCTATTCTATTGCTCTCCCTCCGCCCCTCTTCTTGGCCGTCACACACCACAAAGAGACACCCGCATCCGCACGCAGACTAAAACTGCATTTGTAGATCGAGGCACGAATCATCGCGGCATCCACCACAAATCGCAACTGCCAGCTGCCAACATCCTGGCGTTTGTTTGGCTGCGTTGGACGCCTCAATCGCAAAGGTTGAATCTGCCGTACTAGGCCCATCGGCCACGATGAAACTGACCGGGCCAGCGCATAGGAATTTAGGAGGACCCTAGGTCCTGTTCCAATCCGTCGATAATAATGTTCAAACTGTCAGACTGTACACTCCCAAATACAACTCTTTATAAGCCTTTGACACACCGACTCTTCGAGAGGCCGGCGACTGCGGCCGACTACCTGATCAAAGAAATGCAGTGGCCAGTCGAATCCGATGCAAGCAAGTCCTCCACAGCACTCAAAGCATGAGATGTCCAGCACTGGAAGGAGGGTTGGACGTTGCACCTCCACATCCTTGTCTCATGGCGTTGGCAGAGCGCATCATACTCCCTCATTGGCCGCAGATCGCCTCTGGGCTCTAGCACTGGCCACTTGCGTCTGAGTTGTCTCGACTCCTCAACTGACAACTTGAGCAGTGAACTACTTCTCAGTCGCATTGCGCCTGGGTGCTCTGATTGTTTGCGCGTCCAATAGATGTGCCGGGCTTTTGAGGACTTGTGTTGGTTGTGGGTTTCTGAAAAGATATCAAGCTCTCTGAGTGTGGGACAGACCCCCCAGTGACTCGAGTGTTGTACATGAGGCCTTTTGCAGCAATATCGCCAGATACTCAAAAGTCAAATTGATTTGCGCAATCCAAACACACTGCAGACATTGGCTGTTGATGGTTCTGTTTAGAATGTGATAGTACCGTCCCATAATATAGAACCAAGTACGCTGCGCAAAGCAAAGCGACGCAAGAGAGTGTTGTCTGCAACCCCCCCCACCCACTCTCCCTAGAAGAGCACAACGTAGCGCACACTCGACGTATTGAGTTGTGACCTGCAAAATCATTTGTGTTTATGTGAAGGTTTCATTCGATTTTTATACAAATTCATGAAATTGGCGTTGAACTAATCTTGTAATTCTGCGCAAAGTTATGCTGGAGATATTCAGATGACCGCCAGTTTAAGAACCACCAAGCGAAGGCAATGCTTTACCCTCACTTCTCCTTCCACAACACCTTTCACACCAACACCACCACGACAAAAAACTAGCCGGTGAGTTTTGCAGATTTCTATCTCCAATTTAGCCTTCATTGAAGGCATCTGAGACCTCAAATACCCTCGACATAACTGTTTCTGACCCCTTGGCTGTCGCAGTCTCGAAGGCCCCGATTCCCAAGGACGACAACCCCAAATGCCTCGATAGGCTTCACAACGACATCTGTTTTGTTCATCTGTAAGTTCCCATCAGTATTTCACCTTATGCGATCGAGTATTTTCAGTGAAGTACATCATCCGGGCTCTTGTCTCTCCTGAGCGTCACTTCCAGCAGCGGTCACCGCGCAAGCGCCAGACTGTTCTGCGAAGTTCGCAATTCCATCATCTTAACCCCCTCCTCATCAAATATCTTCTCTATATCACTCTCAAGTATAGGATAATCAATACTGACATTGTTCTCCATTTAGTACGAACAGTACTACAACATTCGTTCAATACCCCGTCTCCCACCTGCTTGCGATCACCCACCCACCGCCGAGTTCTCCGCCTGCAGTAGTAGGGCCACGACAAGTTATCACGAGTTGTAAAAGATATTCGCTGTACAGTGGACTTCACTTATCCAATCTACTTTCCTTTCAAACATCCCGTCATCGAATACGCCAAATCGGTGTCACGAATCTTCCGCACCTCCTCTCCAACGCACACACTCATACCCGACCCTAAACACCATGAACAACGGGATGGAAATGCGAAATGGAGATGAGCGGATTGGCACGCCACCTGCGGTTTATAATAGTGGCCATTCCAGGTCAACCACACCTCACAATCCAAGCATGTCGCCATTTGGCAGTCCAGTTCCAAAGAGTGTCGCATTCGAGCTCCTCTTTCCCGAATCTCCCCAGTATCGCGCGCGGCTACCAATGCGAGTGCAAATCTTCCCGCATGATACAACGGACTCAATTATAACCACTGTCAAGAACTTCTATGGTCTGTACGGCAGTTCTAGTGGTGCCAAGGGGGTCAGCTTTGAAGACGAGCATGGCCACACTCTCATTGCGAGATACGAGAACCTAAGGAACAATATGGTGGTCTATGTTAGAGTCATCGAGGAGCCTGCACCAGCGACGACAGGTGTATATGGTCCGCCATCATATCACTCTGCTTCGCCTGTACACCAGAATCCTTACTACGCCGGTGAGGGCCAGCAAATGGCACCCCCTCAGCCCGCCCAGGCGCTCAACTACGGCCAACCTCTGTCAAGGCCCGCATCAAGGACTTCCTACAAACGAAGCGTCTCTCCCAATCGTGGCCGGCGCAGTGCATCTGTGAACACAAACCCTCCTCCTCCTGCGACTAAGAAAAACCGATCGCGATCAGGCTTCAAGAGCCGTGGATCGAGCGCACACGGTAGCTTTGCAGACATACACAGTGATGGCTTGACCGGCTACAGTAGTGGGGATGGAGCGCCAGGCTCTGTTTCTAGCAAAACAAAGAGTGAGCATCTTGGTAACACCGAGATCAGCTTAGACAATATTGTTGAAGGTGGCCGGCGAAAGAGAGCAAAGTTTGAAAGTTCGGTAAGTCGCATATCTCTATCAATTCATCAACGAGTATTGGCTAAGTGATATGTTTACAGGAACTGCCTCTATTTGCCCCTCCGCAGATGCCTGCTGCGACCTCGAACTCTTCTGTCTCACCTGCTCGGCGCATGGAGCATCAACGGGCATCCTTCCCTTTCACGAACCCTGCGCAGCATCCTTTTTCAAACCCTCACCCTCTGCAGTCACCGCAGAGCTATGGTAACGGGTTTGGGCAACCTGGAATGTATACCACCCCAGCCGCAGGCCGTCGCACAAGAGCTGGCGCATATCCCCCCGGAAGACAGTCCATTGGCTCAACGCCTGGCAGCGGCAATACTTCCGGGATACTTCCGACACCTGAACCAACTGTTGGAAGTACCATGTCAGAAGAAGATAAGGATGTTGCGCTACAGTTGATGAGATTAGGGGAAATGTCGAATATCTCCCATGGCCGAACGTCTGCTTCAACCTTTGCTGATGATACCTTCAGTGGCAAGGCAGATGCAGCTTCTTCCACTGGAGCCACCAGCGATGGAGAGAGCGAAAGTGAAAACGAGCTTCCACCTCCTCGACGACAGAAGCTTGAAGAAAGCCCCACCTTGCCTCCTGGGTCTATCAAAAAGTTCCGCCCTCATCTCAACGATATCTTGCCAAGCCAAGATAGCACTGAGCCAAGCGGCGATGAGTATGAAGACGGACGCGATGACACATTCCGCCCAGCAATGCAAGATGAGTTCGTGGATGACGTCGATGTCAAGTCAAAAATGGCCAGGTCGAAGAGCGTGCCATCGATTATGGCCAAACCTCGCAGCACTGGAGGCGGTGTGAAGAGCAGTAAGACCAAAACTTCTGGCAAGAGTCGTTCGGTAGCTCCTCTCAAGGCAAAGAAGTCTGCGTCTGTCTCTGGGGGCAGCAAGGGTCCAATGTCCCCAACCTCACTGCCAAACCAATCCCGCAAGACCTCTGTAGCATCTGCGTTGAACTTCCAACACCAACTCGGTGATGACGAGGAAGACCTATCATCCAAGCCTCGTTGCCAAAGGTGTCGCAAGAGCAAGAAAGGCTGTGATCGTCAACGACCATGCCAGCGCTGCAAAGATGCTGGACTCAGCGCTGACCAGTGCGTGAGTGAGGACGAAGGCAACGGGCGCAAGGGTCGTTATGGACGTCATATGGGTGTCCCAGTTAAGAAGGACGAACTCGCGGCCCAGGCTGGCTTTAATGCTCCGACAATGCTCGCCGGCGGTCAAGGCAGCACTGACAAGAACAAGAAGAGAAAGCGATAGAGCTTACGATCATCGGGCGACATCCAGTCTTTCCTTTGACATCAACGTATGTGGACATACTGCATCAATTCCTCCGGATTTCAGCGATGATTTTCACCTGTATCAATGACATTCTCCATGGGACTCGGCACTCTCCGTCTAGATATACCCCCGCTCCTCTTCAAAAAGTCATCTCTTCCGTGTTCTCGGCCTAGCTGTACTTCCGTTTCGCGCACGATTCGTCATCCTTTGCTAGGTTATACAGTAAGGCGTTATTACTGCTCTTTTAATAAGTAGTTGGTTTATAGCACACACTCATTTGGTCGCCGATGAATGACTAATGAACTTTATACGATTCTCATTATCTACTTGTTTTTGCTTTTCTTCCTGTCTTTTAGTTATTTTGTTCTGGCTGCTGTTTTGCGCTTGTTTTTATGGATGGGTCGCGTTGTGTTGTGCTTGCTTGCTTTGTTCACGCTGCTGAGAGATATCTAACTGTTGTCAAATTGAGCTACAGGATGGCTGATGGCGGATTGGCAACTATGGCTGGTGCTTGTGAGGACTTTGGGATACGGATAGGATGGTTAGATGGTTGGGAAAGAGGCAAAACGGCTGGGTCTCGAAAACATGCTGTGAGCGCTGGGCTGTGGATGCGCAACAAATTAGACGTGCAGGGAGAGTAGAATGATATCGACCAGTTATCATGCGCGTTAGTCGCGCGAAGGAGATGGGGGCGAGCTTTTTTCCTTTGTTACTTTTCATCTATGTCGTCTTCTCGGGAGTTATTGGATGGCTATGGAATGGATGGGATGGCGGGTTCAATCAGTCGACACTTGAGTAGCGGGAGAGAGGAAAATTAAAATGGCGGAAAACTCACTTTCCTTATCATTACACTTTGGCACTATTTTCAGATAGCTCCCCCAGGCACAACAGGTACAGGAACAGGAAATAAAGTCAATACCAAATTCCCTCTAGAATGCCCATGCTCTCGTATTCACCGCCTCTCCTTCTACGAAGGAGATTCAATACGTAAGAGGCCCTGTCACCTCGTGTGTGGTTGAGGTCTGAGCTGAAAACAATTTGAATGCATAAACAGGATGGCTGAAACTTGAAACCCCGCAGTTGCAAGGTGTTGCTTGTGTGTTTGCGATTGAGGAGGAGACGTCGAGCGTGCTGACAGTCGCCCTTTCTTGAATGCCCCGGCGATCAAGGTTGGGGTACCTGAGATCTAGGTGGACGGTCCGTCCTAGTCAGGTGACACTAATAATGTCTGGTACTCCGTAGGCAAGTAAAGCGAATTGGGTTTCGTCCGTCCGGGAGGAGCCGCTTGAGATCAGGGATCTGGGTGCGGAAGTTCGGATGATGGGTGATGGGTGATGGCGGATGCTTAGCGAAGCCCCTGAATATCCTCGGTTATTCTCAGGGTGAGCGCTGCACGTGATGCTGATGTATGGAAGTACAAGGGTTATTGGGTCTATGATTGGGCGGTGTTAGCAAGCCACTGTCAGACCTATTGCATCTTACTTCACTTTGGCCCCAGGAACTATTTGTGCGCTACCAAGTTGTCGAGAGTGTGGGCAATATTAATATAGTCAACACTTCATTCAGTGTAGTCTCTACCTATATATTGTAGGTGCTTACATTTGAAACCCCTCAAGGCGCAGTTATATATTACAACTTAGCATTTTGGGTCGAAGTTAACTACCTCTGTCCTCACAGGCGAAGTAACGACATCGACTCGAGTCCTAATCATCCAACCCTAAATCGAAACATAAGGTACATCCTCACATATGTAGGTAGCTCAAATGGAAGGGTATGGCAAGTAATTAACTTGGCACTTGCGGATAGTTGTAGCGAACCCACGGTCGATGTCTCTGTTTAACTGAGCGAACATTGAAGCCAGTCTTCTGGTGGTTGTGCAATGGCTCAACATCAATATCACAGCCCACATTTCCGGTTAAATCGAACTTGAAAAGAGCTTTGCGTGCTTCTTTGATTCCGAAATACTGGATGTCCATATCCTCAGCCACTAGAATAAAGTGGTGTACAAAGCAAGTGTAATCTTTTGTTTCCAACATCAAGCCCAATTCTGCCAGAGAAGTTTCCCGTGGAAGCGACTCATAGATTTTGTCGAATTCACGTTGGTCTCTTCGGATACGACGACGGGTATGCCATGGTATGTCCCTCACGAAGGCCTTTGCCAGATCTTCAAGGAGCATGACCGACTCGATATGAGCGTGGTCAGAGAATTTGCCCTGCTCCGGCTTAGACGGACCAAAAGGTTTAAGCAAGTCACCGAGTACTGCCTCCTTCTCCGTGAACTGTACAAAGGCTCCCATTTTCGCCTCTATCCGCTGATATTGGGGCTCCAAGTAGTCAAGGACTGCCTTCCGCGCTTTGATGAACACTTCGTAATTGTTGTCTTTGCTTGCCAATTTTGCATCTTTGAGGGACTTCTCCACTGGATGTGGCGCCTCTCGTGGACGTTCTTCATATGGGTAGAAACCGGGTGTTGTCGGTTTATTCATACAAAAACAACGCAAATTGTCGATGTGCATAGCCTGCTTGAAATCCACGTGCCGTTCAAACTGCCTAGCATAAGCAAGGAGTTTAACGTACATCTCGAAGACGTGAGGCACTTGGCTTGAACTCCGGACCTCTTCTACTATTTCGCTTCTGAGATTGTCCAGATCCACGGATCCATGGGTGCATCTATCCGTGAATAGGCATTCGCAATCTTGAATCAAGCCCTGAAGCTCTATTTCCTCAATGCCACGAAGAATGCGCAAAGGCGCTAATGTCTCCCGTAGATAATCCTGTGGAAGGTAGATGTTATGCAAAGTTAGACCTTGAATGGTCTCGGAAATAAACTTAATCGTCAGAGACTTTGGTGAACTGTCGCAAATTGATCTGCAAAAGTCTCGGAATAGATCATGATCGTGGTCATATTCTAGCTCCTGCCGACTTAACAAAACCATCCACTTTCGGACCTTACAAAATGCCGGAATGTTACGAAACAATAAATTGACTTCATAGTGCATGTATTCATAGCGCTTGTACCGAACCAAGGGACCATGGCCAAAATCTGGTAGGTACCATCTTGGAACAAAGCATCTGATCCAAAAGGTATTCTCGCCATATAGCACATTCGAGGCATCGTTGTAAATCTGACGGCAGGTTCTCAGAATAGCTGGTGATAACCCGTAAGGAACATATAACTCAGTACTCCTCAATGCTTCCACGCCAAGTAATGGGCTGGTGAGTAGATTCTTGTATATCGTCCTTCGAACATCGAGTGGGAGTCGGAGGAGTGGCGACGGGATTCGAGCTTTCAAAAAAGCTTGCCAGGCAGCCTCGTCTTCAATTTGGAATGCATTATCGCTTAGCAGTGCTTCTTTCACAATCGTGCGAGGTTCTCCGAGTCCTTCAGCCCTCATTTTGTTCTGCTATAGGTATTGGAAGTTAGCGTCTCCAAGTACCAAGAAAGCATGAGTAGCATAATTGGAGCCTTCTATGAATAATTGACCACATTAGTTACCTTTGTTGTCTCGAGCGGTCGTTTGTTGCTCTTTCTGAGGCAAAGTGTGGTGTGATTGATGTAATCGTAGATCGATGGCCTTTCTCTTGTAGGAGGGGAGTCCTCTATTTATGCATGAAAAACTGCTTAATTTCCTAGTGTGTGTGCACAAGTAGTGGAACTTAAAACTAGCCGAATACAGTACTAAAACAGACTAATATGTTCCCAGTGAAATTTAAATACAACAACTAGTTAGATGGTCAGAAATATGACGATGTTGGCTAATTAAAGTAGTCTAGACCGGCCAAGGCCGACAGTAATTATTATGATTAGTGGCCTGTAGTCTAACAGGTTGTTTTGTGTAGTCTCTTACTTAGTAGTAAAGGATTTTAATTAAAGTCATACTGTAATCTGAGATGTAGAAAGCTGAAACGATTATTAATCTCTTTATCTAATAACTATCTCTCGACTATGTTGTGTAATAATATCTCATTAGAAAGGTGTCATTTTCACATTGACCATCATGAATTAGTACACCTAAGTGATGATAGTGATTTCCTAGGTGACGTCACCAATGGCAAGACTTGAATATTAGTAACAAAATGAATGTCACTAGTGAGTATCTAGAGTCTAGAAAAGACTGAATTTAGATCGTGGGCTTACTATCTTGGCTAGAGAATGGTATGTTACAACCTTAGTAGAGCTATAATTCAAGGAGAGCAATCGAATTAAGCTCTCTAATTAGAGAGGTAGAGGGGTCTCTTTAACCTTCCCCATGCCTATAGCAAGCAATGTAGATGTTAGATATACAAGCACAATACCTAGTCTATAACCTAGGATACATAAGGGTGAAGTGGAGTACTTCGTTAATCTCATATAAGTGACAAACCGTTACACTGCTGGGTTTGAAACTTTAACTTCTGTCCCTAATTCCTTCTGAGTAAGCTTGGTGTCCATGTCTGGATCGTATACGGTACATGTTCGGGTTGTGTGAGTACGGAGTGAGCGAGCGATGTTAATATAAACCTCATGAAGTGCCATGAAACTTCAATTTTTCTACGTTATAAGGAGTGTTTCTAGCAAGAGTAGTTGGGCTGGATGTGATTTGTAGGGAACCTAGAGGAGAAAAGTGACAACTTCGGGAATCAAGTAGCCATCCGCCACCTATTATATGCTTGGATAGCATAAAGAAGTCTAAGAAAGATGTAGCCTGTGAGACCTGGGAGGACTTTACTTTGATATACACAGTGATAGCCTTTGTCTATGAAGCAACACAGACTCTTCAAAGTGTAACCCCTACATTTGAATGGGAAAATTTCGCTTATTAAAGGGGTATGAAAAGTGACAACTGCTTAAGAAGGAATTGGAGTAATATCACTGTAAGTACATGCTGCGACAAGATTCCGCAAGACATCTAAGAACCCCAGTCTTCAAAAGAAGAGTAGAGAAAGCCAGAGAAATGAGTCCTCATAAGCCCTTTGAATTCTCAGCCTATCCCTTGCATGTCCGAAGTTCGCTTAAATAAAAGGGGCCAAGAAACTTCTTCTATCCATGGTTGCAATATAAATTCACAAAATTGGAAGAATTTGGGCAATTGTGTTGTACCATATGCTATATGACAAGAAGTTAGGGCGTATCTGATCAGCTGTGAAGGTGAAAACCATGCCCGTCTGTCCCATATGCTGACTTCTTGTCTATCCCAAGTCAAGCCTACTCAATTCTGTCCAACTCTCGATTGACAATCATAAACGGCAGCTCTCCTATTCCAGAGAATACTACTATTCCGTTATCTGGAATAGTCTATGAATATTTGTACCGCTCTTTCCTTCATAATATCCATCTCCCAAACCACCATATATCCCTTGATTGTACTGCTTGACCTCCCTCCATAGCGGCCGCCGTAGATTGTATCCGAGCTCGAAGTATCCATACGCTTAAACAAATCGCAAAGGATGAAATTGCTGATGCCGTTCTGGAGCTTGGAATTCAACCAGAGATTAGAGTTGCTGCAAGTTAATTTTTGGATGAGCCGTGCTTGCTGTGCGATGAGTTCAGAGCAAAGCTTCGTGATCGTTCTTGCGGACCTGATAATATAGTCAGATAGAGTTAAATCGGACATATGTATGAACTGCTAACCTATATGTGGCTTCTCGCTAGATCCTGCGCTTGGTACAATCTCAGATGATGTCTGACTGTCTGTTCTACTTGATTCCCCTTGGCCAGCATCATTCATGACCTGTAGCCCCTCTTCGCTGGATACATTCACCTGTGAACCCTGAGGTGGAGCTTTGTTGGATGGTGGAGGTTTGCTGGATGGTAGACGTCTGGTTCGAGATCTCCGTGGGGCTTGAGTGTCTTCGGAAGCTTGGTTGTTAGCAGTGATTGCACCTGCTGGTTTCTCTGCTCGAACAGGTGGGCGGCCATTTCTCCAGACAGATAGAACAGACTCGTCATACTTAGGGGCAAATCCTGCTGTAGGCTTCAGGTTCGCGAGTTCTCTGTCTAAGTTTGTCCGTGTGGAGCGTGGGCGCTCAGTTCCAGTCTCCTCCTGGGAACCACCTTTAGCTGCGGAGAACTTTGGCTTCTTCACTGGTCGACCATCACTGGACTCGTCATTAAGCTGATCTGGAGCTGATCTCTTCCTATCTTCCGCTTTTGCCTTCGTTCTCAGGTTTTTGCCATCTCGTTGAAAAGTTGGTCTCTGTTGACGATCCTCCAATCCGCTTTCGGGCTCGTGTTCATGTACCGCTTTGACCTTTGGCTGAGGCCGTCCACCTGAGGTCATGAATCCTTCTTCTGGGCTTTGGTGAACGTAGCTGTCCTTTGCTTGGAACTGTCGTCGATGACGGCGGCCGCCATTCTCTTGGAATTCTGAAAGAGTTTTGGTGAGGTGCTCGATAGTCTTCTCCATTTTCTGAACCTTCTCTACTAAGGCATCTTGTATTTCCGTCATGCTCTTAAGTCGTTCGCTTTCAGCCATTCTTCTGACGTTCATTTCGTTCTCCATTTCTTCAATCTTATCCACCATGGAAACTTGTATGCCGTTGAGAGCCTTAAGCTGGGCAATCTCTGCCTCTCTTCTCGTGTTTGTTGCGTTCATCTCGACTGACCGTAGTCGAAAAACTTCCTCCACACTTTCTTGATACCCCTCTAGGAGAGTGCGCAAGGTGGGTGTATCACCAGACATGAGCAAAATATCCTTGATGAATGGCTGCTAGTAACCGCGCAGTTGGAGATCAGTGAAGGCCAAGCAGTAGACAGCTGAGTTGTTACCTTGGACCTTTGAGGCGGGGTCTGAAGTTCTGGAGTAGAATAGTAGTAGGGTGTTATCTTTTTTCAAAGAACTTGGATGGCTTTGTTGTGGAGTTGCACCTTGAAAAAGATGGTTGAAGTTGAAAGCGCTTCGCAGTCAGCTTAGGCTGCGATAAATACCTGTTGCTAGCACGGATCGGTCGCTTAACACCTGAGGAAAAAGCGGCTCGCTAACGTTCTAATTCCTCAATACTATTCTATCATGAAGACCTAGAAACTTCTTGGACCTTTCTGTTTTTGAAATAGTCAAGCTTGTCGGTGAGATGCCTTATCTTTTACTGTGTAGCCCGGCCCATCTACGAACACCAGCATCCGATCACTTTCAGTCTGTCACGTCAGCAAGTTTGTCGACGCCCTTGGACTAGCAAACTCAGTTACACCATACACGCAAAGCCTCCGAACTGAACATCAGCAATATGCCTCGTCTAATAGACCTTGACACCGCGAGAGTTCAGTTATTAAGAGACCAAGAGATCATACGTCAAAGAAGAAGAGACGAAGATCAAGCAAGACACACAAAGCGACGCGAGGAGGATCAAGAGTTCGAGAGGAAATTGAAAGTAGTCGAGCAACTCTTCGATAGTGATCTGGCTCCACAAGAACCGCTTCGCGCTGGCAACGAGCGGCAGCGTGGTCCAACTGGACATTTTGAGCCTGATTCAAACCTCCACATTACACGCGAAACCAATCATTCTAAGCTTCGGACGCAAGTCAACAAGCATGCTGAAGAGGATAGTGATGAGTATGAAGAGGATCGTGATGAGTATGAGGAGGATCGTGACGATAGAGTCAAGGACGATGAGGCAACCGCTGTTCCTCTAGCAACTGACCTGCCCAAGTTTCGAAAAACAACAATGAAAGACGTGGATGAGAAAGAGCTTATCCTTTGGATAGACAAGAATATGTGTGATTCTGGTTATTACGTGCTCGAGTGCCCTTGGTGCAACTACATAATCTACCCGGATACGACTAAAGATCATTTGAAAGCACTTTACGTTCACGCAAGACATAGGCACGGTCCTCTTGCACAACAGGGTCCCAATAACTATGCCAAAAATGGTATCACTGGACATGCATCCTTCTTGCCGTACTGTGGCATCAAGGTGACGGATGCGGATGAAGGATGGTATCATAGCCACAACGCAAATAGGAAGCAGCCAGCTATTCAGAACCAGGACGCCTCGAAGCACATGCCGAGAGAAAGTAGCGGGAATGCACACCAACAGTACCAACACCCATCCGAAATCATAGATCGACACTGTAAGTCTACTATTTCTAATAGAGTCTCTTCTCAAGCATTTCCATTTTCCCCAACCTAATCACAGTGCTGAACAATCCCTTGCAAGCTCCTTCGCAGTTTACCCCTATCAACCAGCGAGGAAGCCAATCACTCGTTGATGAACCGAGAAGACCATTGCCTGCTCAGTGGCAACAAAACCATGAAGGCGCCATGCGAAATAGATCACAGCCCTACTCTTCAGATGATAGGTCATTGTCAGTAGTTCCAACAGAGTCTCCAAGAAAGATAAGCCGAGGCGATGAAGGTCGAGACAATGGAGGTCCATGCAAGGCGTCTGGAAGTAAGAGGAGGGACTATGACACTTTTGAAGGTATTTTATCTCCAAACCCCCTTTGATTTCGACTCAAGTAGCTCTGGGTTATACATGAATTCAGCAGCCAACTGTGAATTTTATCAGAAGATGTGGGAGTGGACAGGTACTCAGGCCATCTGCCTTCTCAGTCCAACTCCAGAACTTCAAGTTTCCCAGTTAAAAGACGACAAGGTATCCCGGTGGATTTCTTAGGCCCAAGCATCAGACCCGAAAATGGACAATGGATTTCGGGGGACCAGTCATCCTCAATCACATCCAACCCATACGTGAGAATTGGACCCAGTAGCAGTAGAGCTCTCCCAGCTCAGGAACGTACTTCAAAGGAACACTCGGCTCTTTCCACAGCAAATATACAAGCAAGAAGCCAGAGCAGTACTATGGGCAGTCAAGCATTAGAGCGTGTTCTACGGTCAAGAAAAAATCGGCCGATTTAAGGCACTCTACGCTACTAAAACAACCCCCAACAATGGGCACTAGCAGAAGCCCCTTCCCCTACAAGGAAGCCGGATTGATGCTACAAGATACTGATTCCTCCAGTAACAGAATGTTCTCAAGCACTCCCAATTTATCATACCAGCCGAGCACAGCTTAACAACCCAACCCTCTTTCACACAAAAGCCATGTCCACAATTATCACACCCATCAAAAAGCAACAAAATCATGAATTAATTATAACACTACTACAAATCCAAGTATTATCATCCGGGTCAGCCGACATCATAACCCCCCCAACAGTACAAACACGATGCAAAAGGCGCGCCCTGGTCCCGCTCTCAACCTCCCTACCAAAGCAAATCTTAGCCGCCTGCCCATACTCAGTGTTCTCATAATCATCCTCAGCCATCCAACTGCCGACGAAATAATCGTCCCGCAGCGCTTGCACCCTAACCTGCAACTCAAAGCCAAACTCCTTGACACCCGCAAACAGGATATCAGGAAGCAATTTCGCCTGCCGCACCAGCACGAAAGTCGACGTCCACTGCTTCCCGGGATCGAGGTACATGATGCCTTCGAGACCGTACTCTTTCCCCTCCTCGAGCACCATGCCTTCCTCGCTGCGCGCCTTGAGATTCTTGGATCCCGCGGGCCAGTCGAGGACGCGGATGTCCATGGTCCAGTAGTCGTCGTCTAGGTTCCCCCATTCGTCGTGGTCGCGGTACCGGCGGAGGATGGTGGCTCGCGCTGCCACAATTAGCTCGGTTTCGGGCACTTCGTCGTAGCTTTCTGCGGCGTTGATGTCTGTTCTTGGTCGGGTGCTGGTCATTGCTGGAGGGGGTGCTGCTCCTGTATATTGCATGCTGCTCGTCGCTGGCGCTGGTGCTTGTGCTTGTGCTTGCGATGCATTCTCCTCTTTTGGGCGCTGCTTCCCTTTTGCTTTGGCCATGAATTTTCGCAGCATATCTGCGTTCGTTGTGGTTGATACCACGTCCTAGGCTAGAAAGATAGAAAGACTGCGCCGTCAATAATGATCAGATGGTGTAAACAAGCTCCCATAATTGCGGTACATTTAAGCATTTCGGCCAGTTTTCGGGTGGTCTACGAATTTTGACATGGAGCTTGGACAATTATTGAAGGAAGAGGAACTTGCTTGTGTAGATCAGTAAGGTACCCACTGTATACCACAGGACGCGCTTCCTCTCACCTACTGTATGTCCACAACCTTTTCGAGTCATAATATTTACATTCTATACAGAGATCTCTATCAATCACACACTCATCACCCAACTCCTCTTCTATGGATCATGGCCCCTCGCGAATCGCTAAATCTCCAAATGCATCATGAGCCATCATCAATCATCTTCAGCTCTAAATCAATGCCGAAACATCTGTAGGCACCGGTAAGATCTTGCTACTCTTGCTTTTGCCCTTCCCCTTTCCGAGAGCACCCGCAATATTGCCCATCTTCTGCTTTCCTTTCCCAACACTCTCTCTACTCTCCCTCCCCTCACTCGCAACATCTCCATTGCCTTCAACGTCTTCTTGGTCATCTTGATCGCGTGGGTATCGAGCTTCTGATACAGGAGGGCCGTCATTGCTGTCGAACCGCTCAACTGGGAGACTTTGATCTAATTGTGTACGCTCCTCTAGACTTGTGCTTCCACCGAAAATGCGTTTCAACTCTGCGCAGGCTTCAGCATAGCATCTATCTGCTGCTTTGGGAAATCTCAAAGGATTGGGCTTCTTGTCGAATGCGTGTGGTACTTCTCTAATCAAGCCCCCCTTGACTGTCTTGCCAATTGTATTTCCGCTTAACCTCTCTCCGAATGCGACACCCTCTGCGTTCAGCATGTCATATTCGCACGTGTACAGTATGATGTCTTCCGGGTACGCGGCTTTAAGGAACGCATCTGATGCTGCTGCGGGCGAGAGATATGGATCGCAGAAATCAATGGAATGAGCGGACGGGAGGTAAGCTTCGTCAAAGAGCGTTGTAAGGGAAGGCGGCAGATTCTTTTCTGGGACAGGATTTGTGACGCGCTTTTGATCTCGTGTGATGCGGAAGTCGGTAGGTGGGTAGAAGGAAACAATGGCGCGAATGGAGAGGTCCGGAACCTTTTGCTCCATCTCTAGCACCGTGGGTTCGAGGTCAGTGAGCTTGAGGGTGGAGGAGTTGTGTGAGGCTGTTCGGACCATATCAGGTCTTTTCTGGGGAATGGAGAGCGTTGAGCTACTTTTCCCATAGGAACTACTGGCTCCGTAGATGGAGCCATTTGGAATGTTGGCCAGGGAGCGTTTTCCAGCCTCGTTCTGCAGGTCGTGGAGCATGAGGGGGACAGTGAGAGCATAATTCCCTCCTGCCGAGAAGCCTGAGAGTGCGATACGCTTGGGATCGAGTTGGAGCTCTTCGGCATGCGCTGCGATGTACACAAGAGCATCAGTGCCATCCTCGACACCCACACTGAAGGGATACTCGGGAGCTAGACGGTATTCCACGCTGACGACCACGGCTTGGGCATGCTGCACCACGGCTGATGCCCATCTTGCATCATCAGTTCCTGTGCCTAGCGTGAACCCTCCGCCGTGAAAGTTGACCACCACTGGCCATCTGTAGCCCTCTTGGGCCTCGTCCAGGTATCCTTCTGGCACGTAAAAGACAAGCTTGAAGGTGCCAGGGCTATGGGATAGGCGAGAAGGGATGACAATCTTGAAGGAGGGATGGGGTGGTTTGGGGTCGGCAAAGTGATGGAGCTTCATCCCTATGGCCATCAGGGCCCGCCATATTGCTGCCTTCATATGTGATAGCCAGCGAGCATACACGATGCTCATGATACAAAGAGACTGTTGTAGAAGAAGGGCATTGTGGAATGGAATGATAAGGTTGTGCAAGATGCCTTGGCACCGCACGGGACCAATAGGAGCACGGCGTAGTGCTATGAATAAAGGGATGCTAGCCTGGCAGCCTGTCAGGTTGCAAGGAGGCCACCAAGTAACCGGGCGCATGGAAACATGGACATTTGGGGAGGGAGAAACGTCATCATCAATGCCATTGCACGTGCACACAGACAGCGTGATCCAACACCTGTTTGATATTCTGTCGGTGCGACTGTAGTCTACTCTTGCTTGTGTGTATGCAGGTCCCAATAATGAACTGAAATGTCTTCCGACCTCGGCATCAAATAATAATCCTGTACTGTACTTACTAGTAAGCACGCGGAGGTCACATCCTCGCCGATCGAAGGGCGGAACGGACGCACGCATGTCCGAGCACGTGCCAGGACAACCACGTGATGCTCATTTCCGAAGTCCCGTCTGGCATGGAACAGGCATGGTGGCGACTTCAGGGCTGCTTCCCGGGGCCGGAGCATAAACTCCGTACCTACCTAGGTACAGTACGAAAGTACCTCCTTACCGTCTCCTGTGTGGCTTGACTCAGTGGCTTGACCCTTGACAAGGCTTACTGTGGGCTGACTCCTTGTAAGGAACCAATTAAGCTTTATTCAATTCGCGTTTGGCCGCGAGTCCGAATAATCATTTGTTCACCGTAGATAAATTTGAAACTAAATGACGTCCAAGTGCAGGTTTCCACCGCTGTCTTTGCCAACATTAGAAGATCTCTCGACTCAACCCATACTCGTGCAATTGCGGACACAAACGTGCTAACCAGTCAAGTCCTGCCTGTGACGAGGCTCTATTTCAGCCACTGGGGTCTCGACCGGAATGGAATAATATGGGGGTCAAGGAGGATCCATACTCGAGGGAGGCATGTGGCAATCGATACCTGAACGCGGTGCGTTACCTTCGTCAAACACTCTGACATCATATCTCGATAACTCCGGTGCAGGCTGGCATTAGCTGGTCGACCTAGGCAAGTACCGTCCTCAACCCGCAATAGCCTCGTTTCCTCTAGCTGTGCGAAAAAAACTCAAGTCCAAGTCAACAAAGCCTCTCGCTTCCCCCCCTTCTTTCTCCCCCATCTCTCTCTCTCTGCCTTCCTTTCCCCACGTTTCCATACAACAAACAACCTCTCTGCTACAACTTCATCTCGAAACAACAATACATGGTGCCAGTGCTGACGGATTGAGTGCACTATCGCGCCCCCAAGTTCCGGCAGATCCGCAACTTGCAAACTCTATCCCCCCCTTGTGGCGGCTGACCACTGGTTCCGAGTGCTCACGATATCATCAGAAGATCTACCTTGCATCGCCGCAAGTCCCGAGCTGCACCTAATAGATTATAAAGCAGACACCATTTATCTGACAACGCGCGACATCCTTTTTCTTCAAAGCAGAGCCTTCCTCCCTACAATATCTCGCGAGGTCTTGTTGATCCCTTGACACAATCCGCCAACATGTCGTTCTTAAAGAAGGCATTTAGAAAGTCCCGGCAGCAATTTGGTAGCCCTGCCAACTCTACCAGTACCCTCGAATCCGAGGAGGGAAAGGATACCATAAACAGTCCCATTGCCAATGGGAGCGGTGGCATGCTGAATGGAGTATCCACTCCAAATAATGTCGCTTCGGGTTCGTCTACGCCAGACTCTAGGCGCAAAAGTCGCGACCTCATCGACATGGAGAGGAAGCGGCGTAGTGTGGACAAGGACCGCTCGAGAGCCGATGCCAAGCAGAGGGAGCTGCTGAGAAGAATTGAGAGCGAGAGGTTCATGCAGGAGGGCCCAAAGGAACTTACAGATCTGTACAGGCCACTCAGCATGAACCAGAGCAAGGACTGGAATGCGGATACCAGACTCTTATTCAGGGACCTAGATTTTGCTGGTCAGTACATACCCAGCACGAAGCGCCTGTATCGCAGAGCTCGTCCCCCCACCCCGCCCAGAGTAATTATTTTGGTCGCTTAGAGTGCGATTGCTGACTTCTCGTTTTGTAGCTATGGAGGGCAAGACGATCAAATTCCGCGCACGCATACACACCCTTCGCCGAATGAGCGCAAAGCTTGTTTTCATTGTTTTCCGTCAACAGACAATCACAATCCAGGGAGTCTTGCAGACTTTCCGGAACGAAGGCCAAGAACCTCAAGGTATGTTGAGATCCATTTGCAGACATGGTTTAGGCTTAGACTAACATGTCGAACTACAGAAGGAGATGGCGGGAAGGGCACTATTTCGGAGCGTATGGTTCGAAGCATCGAACACTATCCCAGCGAAACCATCATCGAAGTAACTGCAAAGGTCCGAAAAGCACCACAACCCGTCAAAAACGCAACTATCCACGATGAAGAACTCGAAGTCTCTGAAGTTCACAGAATAACCCAACTTTCAGAGAATGTCCCTTTCACAGTTTACGATGCTGAGAATATCAACCGGGACAAGGAGGATCACGACAAGGAAGAGGATTCGTCCTCTGCCGACGAGATTTCTTCTCCCACCACACCTCGATCAAGCATGGCTCCCTCCAGCAGAACAAGCGTGGATGTGATGGCCCGGGCTAGTGTGGATGCTGCTAGGCATCTTGCGGCTGCACAACAACCTCGTTCCTTGCCTATGCGTGTACGACTGAACAACCGCATTGTGGACCTGCGTACTTCGCCTTCACAGTGCATCTTCCGTATCCAGTCTGGCATCTGCAACCTCTTCCGAACGTATCTCGACGGGCAAGGCTTTATTGAAATCCATACCCCTAAGCTTCAAGGTGGTGCTACAGAATCTGGTGCGACAGTTTTTGAGCTTAATTACTTCGGTAGATCTGCTTTCCTCGCACAGTCACCTCAATTGGCGAAGCAGATGTGCATTGCTGCCGATTTTGAACGTGTATACGAAGTTGGTCCCGTTTTCCGTGCCGAGGATAGTAACACTCCCCGGCATTTGACAGAATACACCGGACTGGATCTTGAAATGGCTATAGAATCGCATTACCACGAGGCCCTAGATATCATTGATGGCATGTTTAAGAATCTTTGGCAAGGAATCTATGATCGTTATTCGTCTGAGATTGAGATCGTATCCCGCTTTTACCCTCATGAGAAAGTAGAATGGCTCGATGTTACTCCTCGAATACCCTTCTCAGAAGGCATCCAAATGCTCGCTGACAGCGGATACAAGGATGAGGATGGAAGTGTCCCTTCACCGTACGAAGACCTATCCACTCCAGCAGAGAGACGGTTGGGAGCTTTGGTTAAGGAGAAGTACAAGACGGATTACTACATTTTGGACAAATTCCCGGCTTCAGCAAGACCTTTCTACACGATGCCAGACGCAAACGACGATCGAATTACCAATTCTTTCGACATCTTTATGCGGGGCCAAGAAATCCTCTCAGGGGGCCAGCGCATTCACGATGCTAAATTCTTGGAGAAGCGAATGAAGACGCTGGGCGTCAAGCCTGAATCTATGATCGAGTATATTGAGGGTTTCCGCTGGGGCGCACCACCGCATGCTGGCTGCGGTATTGGCCTCGAGCGTCTCACTTACTTATTCCTCAACCTTGGAAATATTCGTCTAGCTTCCCTCTTTCCACGCGATCCTAAATCACTCCCAGCAAAGCCGCCTCAGCTCACTCTGCGTCACGAAGAAGCTAGCACTACTAATCCGCCATGGGACAACAAGGAGGTTGATCCAAACAGTGACCTCGCCAAGAACCCGCAGCCCATCGAGAAGCTCATCGCCAACTATGGTGATGCAGCTAACACCTCTTGGCTGGACGAGCGTTACAAAGTATTCCGCGAGCCTTCGACAGGTGCAGCTCAAGGTTATGTCGTTCACAATAATTTTGCAATTGCAGTGGGCGATCCACTTTGTTCCAAAGCTCAATATCCACAAGTTATTTCTGCGTACCTGCAACATCTAAAGGATGCAGGCAAAAACCTAAAGCCAATTTGGATGATTGCTGGCCCAGAAGTGGAAGAGTATCTTGGTGAGAAGTTTGCCTGGCGTACACTGGCTTGCATTGCTGAGGAGCGTGCAAACCCACGGGACAATCCTGCTGCTAGGGATAACGATTTAGCACGCAAGATCAGACACGCCGAAAAAGAAGGTATGAAGCAGATCGCTGTACCATTTAATGAGCCTATCCCAGACGATCTGCGTCAGAAGATCGATGCTAGGATTCAAGATTGGCACAAAGGCCGCAAGGGTACTCAAGTCCATCTCACCCAAATACGCCCATGGATCGACCAAGAACATCGCCGCTACTATTACACCCAGGGTTCTGACGGTGTCATCCACGCCCTCGTCGTACTCCATCAACTCTCCCCCATAAATGGCTACCAAATCAAGTTCTCTCTTGAATTCCCCAATGCTCCATCCGGAACTATCGAGTCATTGATCCTTTTCGCCATGAAGTCCATTGCAGCGTCTGATCCAGACGTTAAGAAGGTCACTTTCGGAACTGGTGCCATGCCACACATGGAAGGCGGAAGAAACATGGGGAAGACGAAGGTCAAGGCACTAAAGAAGACTTACGACGCTATCAACAAACAATTAAAGTTGACGAACAAGTCAGAGTTCAGAGAAAAGATGGGTGTTATCAATGAGCCAGTCTACGTCTGCTATCCACGTGGTGGTCTTGGCCCTAGCGGCATCAAAGCCATCATGGGCTTTTTGGAGGAGGAAGGTTAAGTGATTCAAGAAGACGTCACGACTGCATACGAAGAGATGACAAAGTAGAAAAGAAGTAATATACGAAGAATACGAGAGGAAGAATACCCCAAGGCATGGTGGAGCGAGAACAGGCGTAGAAAGCAAATAAAGTAAAGAAACAAATGGAGTTGGAGTTGGACTACCCTTGAGTCTTACAGATAGCATGGTATGGCTTATGGTAATTTAGTGTGAGTGTTTATGTAATAATGGAGCGGGCGTAGCGTTGCTTGAGTTCTAAATACATTTGTCCAAAGTTTAATAGATACCTGTTTTTATCTTTATTTCTTTGGAACCGAATCTATCAAGGATTCAATGCCGAGCTTAAAGTAGGAGTGACCAAGGAGTTGATTGTATGGTCCCTATGTGTCTCAAGTCCTGACTGACTTATTTTCAGCACTGTAGACAGCTTACCAAGGCCTTTCATAATTTGAAAATAGGGGTTCTTCGCTTGCTAATTTTCAGACATTGTAACCACATAGCAGAATGGAGGACTGGACAGTAGTAGAGAATTATTAGTGTGATTTAAACTATGAGCATCAACGGCTTTGCTGTTTATGACTAAACTAAGCTAAACGAGGTGGCTTCACTGTTGCCTATGCCCTTCAATTTAGAGGGGTTTTTTGGTTTGTTTTTCTCTTTCGGTCTAATAGGATTGCTCACTTGACTCTTTCTTCTGCTGCAATTTGTAAACTCGAACCTCTCGTATCATCACCACTCACTGTTTACTGGAGGCTCAAGAAGCCTCGGTCTTTTCTTCCTCGTTGTCCCGATAAAGGTTCAAATAAGTCGCCTTTAAGCGACCTAGGAGATGTTCTTCCGCGGTCAGTGCCTTCTTTGGCTCCCCACCTGCCACCACCTGTGCTTGTACTCTAGCACTGGGTACGGGATCCAGAACTGTGGAGGCTGCTGGGTGGCAGAAGTAGGCTATGCTGTACCGGTCCTCCCCACCTTGTTTCTGGGTCGAGAGTGGGAAGACGACACGGTGAACGGTGGATTTTAGGAGGTTGCGGGTCCAGTAGTCGAGGAGGTCACCGATGTTGACGAGAATTGGGGGCGACGGGTCGGAGCTCGTGGAGGGTGGTGATACGGGGACAGGTGTCCAGTTTTTGGTGGTGTTGTAGTCTTTCGGGAGGGTGTTTGTAGAGGGAGGGAGGATTTCTAGACCCGGTTGGCCGGGCCGTTGAAAGAGGAGCGTTATGGAACCGTAACTGTGGGAATTAGAACGGGTTGGAGGAACAGTCAGTAGGTTAGATACTTACTCGGAATGAGCACCAGCTCGGATGTCAACTTCGGGTTGGTAGTCTGTGTCCGCGGGAACGGTTGGATAGTGGAGGAGCCGTAGTGTTCGTCCACTCGGCCCGAGACTTCGAGAATGTCTGGATGCAAACCAGTCTCGCCCACCGGCTTCTAGATCAATCTATGGTATGCCTTCAGTGAGTGGCATTAAAGATGTGCCGATGTCCGAAACTTACTTCGAGGCCAATTGCAAAAAGAGTCAGGATCTTCATGCAGAGATTGAAGCAGTAGTCTTCGAAGTCTTTGATTTCGGACTCGTGGTCGATTAGTGCTGGAGGAAGATGTTGCTGTGCTTTGCCATTCGGGTCAAATTCGCCAAAATTCATTGCTCTGGGTGGTATTAATTGAGTTTCTGTCGTGATGAAGCTAGGCATGAGTATGACTTACTCTTTGAAATCTCCAACCTGTGGATACTCATCAGCTTGGTGTGAGAACATCTGTGTTTAAATGAACTTACTCTCTGGTTCTTGGCATCAAGCGTCTCGGTATGCATTCCTGTTCTTAAGTCAGGTTTTGAATGCAGCCCCTTCATAAATGATCTGCATACCCGACCATCCTCTGTTCTTTACTCTAATTATCAGAAAAGGTCTTCGTCGTCGAGGGTGGGGTGAAACATACGTTTTCAGATATTTTACATTTCTCCTTCTCTTCTACAGGCAAAGCAAAGAATTTCCGGCTCTATATCCAAGTTAAATCCATCTTCTTATAGCCAAGTTGTGAATTCACAAATGGCAAAGAGAGGAACTTACGAGTTCGAAGGCGTTGTCAATGGCCCCTACAGGGATATCTCTCCCAAGATTCTTGACGTAAACGAAGCCATATTGAACTGCTGCATCTACAATCTCTTTGGCGACTTGGGATTCTGGTTGGGATCCTGAGATGTCGATCACGGGGATCTCAACAGGGTTGTCGTTCACCATTTGCGAAGACATGGCTATTGATGCCGATTCAATACACACAGGACACAATGGAGGAGGGGCTTGAGGGGATCACGATGATCTAGCTAGGCTAGTACTGTATCGCTTCGTTGATAAGCATCCGAACGTTCTTATCGCTTGTCGGGAGCTAGTTTGCTAGGCCCGTAAGGGAATAGCTTTATTTTGAAGCTGTACTCTTTACTCTCCCCGTGCAAAAGTAAAGGGAGAGGAAAGCCAGCCTCACTTTGGACCAAATCAACAGCTCTGAATCTCTCTCCCTCCGCCCACGATCGAATCTACGAAAACACGAAATTGAACTTGTGCGCCGTTCGATATTACCACGAACCACCTTAAAGATACTTGACGCGACTCTTGCCTTCTTCCTCACACCACCTCGCGACATCTCGAGCTCTCGATCGAAGCTCCTCCCCCACACGCCTTGCGCCTGTTATCCTTCACGACCTAGCGTGCAACGACCGTCTACACCGAAAATCAAACATACCTCGCTGCTGAAGCAGAAGGCGCCATACGCTGACCCCTCGCCATCAAGTGACGTTTGCCGTCCATCGATCGAAAGACCAATACGGCACATTTGGAAAGAAGCGAACCTCTGTAACATCTCACGCACAATATTGGCAAGAGCGCCTATCATACTGCCCAATATGCCTTCCTGTGAGTCAACACAATCCTTTTCCTCTATTGCCATTTCCCCCTTCTTCAGCCACAACGCGACCGGGACCGAGCAAGGCGACAAGGGCGAGCAATAGGACGACCTGAGGCCCAGAGCAAAGGAATTACAATGCCACGGGAATCTGAGCGAAATGGCAACATGCAGCCAGGGCAACGGTGGGAAAGCAGGCGTCATTGGAGCCCTGTCCTCAAGCGGGGAAAACCATTGCCCGCACAACAGCATGCCGGCTATACTGAAGATAATGTCGCTTTCATACGCAAATTACTGAGATCATACCGCGGCTGTCTATCAACCGATGAGGACCAATTTCCCGGTGGCTCCATTGGTGGTATATATGTAAGTCCTTCATACACCTGTTGAGTTGCACAAACTAACCCAAGAACCTACAGCCCAAGATTCCACAGCCCGAGTGTTCACATCCCGACAACAATGGAATCAGCTACACAGGCCCAGTGGATAATTTCTATGAATACATCCCGCAGTATACAACAGCTCGAACTCCGGCTCTCACCTTGCGTCCTTGCTCTGTCGCGCCCCTTGTTGTTGACCAAGATTGGTATCATGTCCCCCGTGCGTTGTTTACTAAATTCCCGCGGCCAACAGTATCACCAAAAGGAGATATATCGATTTCAAACATATCATTGTAAGCATCCCTTCCCGGCTGGTTTGCTGCAATCTGTGATGATGGTCGGGTGATTTCAACACTCTCAAAATCTTAACCGACTAAGTTGAGTCCAAAGAATCAATGAGACAAATTTCAGATACTTGCACGAGGCCCATAGTTTAGACGTTGCTGACCGATTTTATTTAGCATCAAGTCAATGCAGGAGATGGAGGGTGCTGTAATTGGTATAGAAGCCTCATCTTACTTATATACAATGATGAGCGAACCGCCGGCACAAGAACCACTTCTCGCCGCTCTTGGTGGCGAACCCATGGGCTTAAAATTGTGCATTCAAAGGGATCTGGAAAGGTGGCAAGAGAACCAGATGATACCACTTTTCGTATTTGAGGGCCTCTCGGTTATTGGCAAGGATGAGATAACACTCAAAGAAGCAAAGCAGTCATTGTTAAAGACCGAAGACGCGTGGAAACAGTACACGGACGGCAACTCATTGCTCGCCGTTACGGTTTTTGGCAATTCAGGTAACACCCAATGTTCTTCAGCCAGATTTCAGTACTAATGAAGTAGGTGCCGTACGAGTGACGGACTTTTACTCTATCTTGCAAAGTGCCCTCGACGAGCTCGACCTTCCATATTATGTTGCACCATTCAGTGCCTGTGCTCAGGTAAGAACCTCTCCTCTGCAATCTCTGGTGGGCGGATTCATTCTGTAGGATAAACCAACAAGTCCCCATTAGTTTGGTGGGATGTCAATATCTGTATACCTCGCTTTGATACTCACGATTGCCTAGCTTGCCTACCTTGAGGGTTTAGATGAACCATTCATTGACGGTGTCATGGGATCACAAGAGCTCCTTCTCTACGATATCGATGACATTGTCATCAGTCCTCCTTCGGCCTCGAATTGGACAAACAAGACGCTTACCGGCATCTCTCGTTCTGAACTCATGAACCATTTCGGAGTCACCAGCAGAGATCTATTCGAGAATGCTCTGCTCATGCTGGGCACATCTTTCTTGGCACCATTCCCTCCGCTGATGGACACTACAATAATCAGTCAGCAGCCATATCAAATGCGAGACGCAATAAACCTTCTGAACACCCATAACAAGCACATCACTGTCCTGTGTTCTGGGTTGGACGCCGAGGTCAAGGCCGTAGATCCAGATTGGCAAGATAAGTTCCGAAAAGCCAAGATGTGTATCAAGCACTGCATCACATCTGACGTTAGTGGGGCCATAAGCTGTAAGAACTATGACGATCTGACTGGCGACAACATGAAATACATGGGTTTCCAACTACCGGAGGAGACCCACACTTACTTCAGTGACGGTGTTTTGGGAACCAGATTACTAAATTGCTTCGTACACATGGAATACACAGTCCTTCCGACCCTTGACGCCGTCACGTCTGACGAATATAAGAAGCTTGTAACAAAGATTCTGGAGCCCTTGAGAGAGCAGGCCGTGTCGATACTCCTTCCGATACTTCATCGAGGTTTCAGATTGGGTATGGGCATGGTTGTCAAGACCAGATATTGGTTCAATGATGCTCTAAAGACAGAGATAGAACTTAAGACCTTGGCAGAACCAAACTCGCAGATTGATACCTGGGGTGTCCGGCTTCCTGAGTTAAAGCGTAGAGAAAAGGCAACGAAAACTATCCCAGGGAAGTTTTCTTTCGCCGTTTTGGCTCTGGATGACAAAGACTTCCCTCCAAAGACAATATTCAAGGCCAAGGACAGGGAGGATAAGATAACTGGTCTCAAGTCAGATGGAGAAGTCGCGCCCAACGCCCTGTGGCGCTTGCTTTCCTTGAGGGGCTACGTCGATGCAAAACATGAGCTTACTACCTGGGGCACCGCTCTCAAAACTACTTTTAAGGCTCTTCGACCAATTTTGGAGAAGTTTGGCGATGTCCATCACATTGACGAGGCTGTGTTCTTGGCTTATGAGCTTCTACGCTTCGATAATCTAAATATTCGTAATCAACACAGGGAGCTGATCGGTGGAGCACTGCGAGGATCGGACGAAGACAAGAACAGTTGCATGCTCATTGGTCGTACAGCATGTTTACTCAAACTGCGTCACAAGCAAAATGGCTATACTGGCCCTTTAAGCAAGGTCTTCTTAGCTTACCACTCACTCATAAAGGCTGTCAGGGAAGCCAATAGAGATCTTACGGAAGCTGTTGTTGGGTCGATGTTTTTGAGCAACCAAGTCAACCGCGGTGAAACGAGCACCTTCAAACGTTTGGGTCGCAGGTATGTCTTGAGCACGAGCTCAAACACAAGCAAATTGATTGACAACTTTCTAGCCTACCTTTCTCCACGGATATTGATATTGGACTGGGTATTGCGGTGAAGACCTTCCTCGACGACGTTGTGAAGCCTGAGATGACTATTGAGGAGAAGCAGGCATGTAGGGTCAATTACGCACCTGCTCAGGATGAAGAAAACCCACAAGGCAAGGGCTTGCTTCCACACAGCGTTAATTTCCCTGAAGATCTGAGTGTTGCTTTTGCCTTCTTTGATGCCCTGCATGAGGGTATAAAAACCCTAGGTAACGAAATGCCTGCGGACGACAAGAAATCCTGGGATGCCGCGAAGCAGTATCTCGACAAGAGACGATAAGGTGTGAAGTCGCAGGGTTGGGCAAGTGTTATTCCTTTCCGCCAGGTCGAGCACATCGTTTGAATACTCGTCCTCGGAAGAAATCAATGCAGTGGGCAACAGCACAGCATTATAGATGTCGTTAGCAAAGAGGTATACTTATTGTAGCTAGGCGGATGTTTGCTGAAACTTGGATGGGAGATAGCTATCGAGGGAACCAGCGAGCTGAGGTTGAGCTACAAGAGATGCAGTGTAGCTATGGAATAGAGACCGTCAACCCTGAACTGTTCGGCTTGATCCATATCAAGGTTTAGTCTAACTCACAGACCCTGCCAAAACAGCATGACTCTTTTTTTCTTTTTTTGACGTTTCGTATAAATGTCACAAGGGCATACAGACCTTGCCTTCACGACCATCCAACGGAATCAAATCACTCGACGGTTCCCACATTACGCAAAGCAGCATTTCAAGTGAGGTATTGAAGCGCCGACCCCATTACCCTTAGTCCCGCTATCCCTCAACTCGATTTCGTATCAACTACGGGGGAGAAGTACGCACCAGACTCTGTTGGGGTATGGGACGTGTACATATTAAATACTGCGCTGTCGGCCTATTTCCACCCCTCAACTACTCGTACTCGTACCAGACCGGACCCCAGGCCGCTTCGTTCCGCGCCTTTCTTCGTTCAAACTCTCTTTCAACGACATCCGTCCCAAAGCATGGTTGAGAATTGAAATCACGACGAGTCAGTATGGAGAGAGATACCGATCCTCTCACCATGTAAGGAGCAATTCTGGTGTCTATATGAACCAATCTTCTGACCTCCTCGAAGAGTTTCGGGGGCAGTCAGCCAGGCCAAACCGAAGCAGTGCATCGACTCCCTACCTTTCTCAGCACACCGAAAAGTCCTCTCCCTCATCTCTAATCGTTTCATGGTATGGAGTTCTTTGGCCCTAGCACACCGCTATTCCAAATGGAATTCGCCCAGGTTGACTTCCGCTGAGCCAGCTCTCGCAATATACTGCCTGCCTAAATTAAGGCAAAACGCTAAAAGCCAGGCGATCCAAGCTAAACCACGCTCTTCCTTCTTGGTGAGCCAAACATATTTCCAATCTGCTACGAGCCTCGAAATATGCCTTGGGTCTGAAAATTACATGTATCTTTCCCAGAAGAAGAAGCAAGTGCTCCGGGGCATTGAACAAATGTTTCGAACCGGGGCTCACGATGAATGAGTTCTTGGGCATCAACGCCCTCCACATTTGATTTTTGGAAAGAAGCAAGGCTCTTTCTATCTTGAAACGAGGCATTAGGCAGGAAAGGCAGTGCAGCGATATGCTAGTTAGCCTTGTCCAAGGCTGGTCGTTGAAATCATCTTCTCTGGCATCTGGTCACTTAGGCCAAACCAGCTGCTCAACACAATTTGGTGTTCGTGCGGCAGGGGCGTTGTTTTGGCAACCGGGCCGCTGTCATCACACGGAAACAGCGCGTCGGTGACGGCTGGCTGTTCCAGTACTTCAACTCCCGGGCACGTCGGCGCAGCATTAAATTCGATTAGGCAGTCTTAAAGAAACCCTCAAAGCAGGCTTCTAGTCTACGATAGGCCTATAATACGATCAAATTGAGCGGTTCGAACAAGCTTCTCAAGCAGACCGAGAATAAACACCATTAGTATTCGTTTCTCACGCCAACGACAACATCGCAATTGAAGCTTCGCAACCAGTAGCTTGTTAACTTCGCACCCTGTGGACTCCGCCATAATACAAGGCTTTTTTAGGGACGGGCAAAACCAACTATTTCAAGGCTGTGCTTGCATGTATATCAATATCTGCCTCCTCCATGCTCTGTTTTATTTCACCCCTTCTCTCAATCATACATTATTACAGTATATCTGCTACATCCATCCTCTCATACCGCTCCTCTGAAGTCCCTCAAAGTTCCATTTGAATATTCAACAACCTCCCGCTTACTCCTTCGTTCCAACCCATTTCAAAATTTACAACAGCCAGCCGCAATGTCGAGCACCAAGCAACCAATCTATGTGTGGTTCTGTTGCCAGCACGATGTTTATTACCCAGGTGGCATGACCACCAAGCAAAGCACCTGTCCTGAATGGGTCGGCACTGGCGTTTGCGGACACACGCGCTGTTCATCTTGCAAGTGTGAGCAAATAGAGAAGGAGCACTCCAAGAAGAAAAAGAGTCACCATTAAGAGGCAAGTTCGGAATTACTATGCTTGATCAATCAAAAACCTGCAATCTGGACTAGTGCTAACATATTTCTAGCTTCACAGGCTCATTCACACCGAACAAAGACAACCATTCAGCTTCTCTTGTTGGCAAGTGGTTTTGGAGCGAGGTGTCGATTCGTTTGACAGAGGATGAAGAAGGGGGTCTGCATTGGGGGCCGGGGGGGTACATGTGGTGGTGGTGGTGGTGTCCTTCATGATTTCGGTGTTGAGGCATAGCGAGTGCTATTACGATACCCTAGATTCCATCCACACGCAAGTCATCTATCAGCTTTTGCATTTCGTACCAGCGTTCATTCCGCTTCTTCTGTTTTCATTCCCAGCTCCAGTAGCACATTTCTTTTATAGACCGCCGCATTCGTTTAGATGATGGGAAATGTCTTGGGGGGTTATTTTATGTCAAGTTGTGGTTATCGTTAGACTGCCTAGAATTTCATTCGTTTGGACATCTTTTAGATACTGTCAGTATATGAAAACATGGGTTTATTTGACCTCCTACATTTTGTTTTCCCGACTTGAAAAGTTTCCTACCTCGACGTTGTGACTTGGCATTCCAACGATGTAGGCGGCATCCCGAATAAGAGACAGGCCCAGACAACAAATGACCAGGTCACACCCCATAGAACAGAGCTGAGCCTAGAAGTACAGAAGAAGATAAGAAAAACTCCAGAACCAACTTTTAGATGCAAGGAATGTCTGGAACTGAATCATGACCTCCCTGTTCCTTGTTCTAATACTTGCCGAAGTTAATACGAGAGCGTCAGTGGTTGCCTACCTATCTATCGTTCGATTACCAGTCTCAATCAAGTAAAATGACTCCTCCAGACTGTTTAACTAGACGCGAAACTAGATAGCTAGCTACTACCTCCACTAACCCTAGCAGCTTTCGTCGCACTTTGAAGCAGCACTCATCATCGCTTTCCTATTCTCATCCCATGCATCTATCTACATGAAGGGAACCAAGGAGAGAGAACGAGCGAGTACCTAAGATTAACGCGCGCTTCGTGCTTGCGGATGGGTTCCATCACCACTACATATTGAATAGCTACTCACTCGTTCCGATGCGCCAACACCCCTCCAACGAGCGACGAGCTGAATTGCTTACCGATGCTTATTTGTATTACGTAGGCATAGACATGGTCAATCTCAACCACACCAACCCTATCTACGCTGCCAGCTAGGGAACTTTGGCGGCGGTCGTGCCTTAACCATGGATTGTATTTTCAGCAAGCGGAACATCGACGCCCTAGAGATCACGGACCTCACGAGTCATTCTCAAAGAGCTATCTGAAGCTGCTAAAGCTCAATAGGTTGAATGTTGGTAGAATGTTAATATTGATCTGATCAATGCTAATCGGTGATCTTAGCTTGATCATCTTAGCTTCGCGATCGACAAGCGCAACGTCCGATTCATGGCACCAAAGCCTACCTAGCTACGTAAGCAGGGCAGGGCTGGATGCGGATGGGGCAGAGGAAGGTATTGGCGAGGAGATACTGGACGATCACCTCCAAGGTTTTGGTGCTCAATTACAACCAAGCAGAAAACTTCACATCACAAACCTATCCCAAAGGTTAAGTGCTTCCAGATGAAGAATTGACAGACGGACATGTGGTATTCGACTCGTTCATAACCCTACATACAGCACTCCTCACAATCTCACACTGCCCTCCACCCGTGATGCAACACTACACGATAGCCTCCCCACACCTCATCCCTCATCTATGCATCTACTTCCTCCATGCCATGCCTATCCGTCATATGAATCCTCCTCATCCACAGTATCAAGTCTCCATCGTCAAAACAAAAAAAGAGCCCTTTTAAAAAAGACAAGCGAATGCAATTCAATCAATCCTCCCTCCACACACTCAATTCATCCCAATCATAACCAGAAGAACTCCAACAAAGGGAAGATGTGTGATCGATCTGTGTGTTGTGTGACAAGGGCAGGTTGTGACGAGGGACTCGGTATCGGCTGTTGGGTGTGTCGTGACATCTCATGGAAATTCTCCATCCCAGTCCGCCATGAGTCACAAAATAAACAAAAAAATATGATATGCGGCAAAGGTATCGAAAACAGGGTACGCCCATTATGCAGATGTTGTCGCTCGGTGATGTCGTCGTCTGATTAGACGTTAATTAAAAAAGTCGTCCTATTGTCGTCACAGCTTCCTCTTCCTCGCTAACGCGTTCTTACTGAACACGTAGGCCAGCGCAAGTGAGGCCGCCCTTAAGATCGTACATGCGTAGATGGATTGGCTCATTACTGAGTAGCAGCAACACACCAATGCCTGTGGAAAACCCACGCACTCTTCTGGCACTCCTTACTGCAGTACTTGGTGCGTCTGCACCTCCTGCACTTAGCAAATTGCCTCGTGTACTCCTCCCATTTTCCACACTGGTAATAAGCACATTGCCTAATACCTCCTCTCGAATCATCCTTGCGACACAAATTGCGCATGACCACTCCAGCCCAATATTGCATGTCCTGGCTGTGGTGTCGAACTGTGAACTTTTCGACTAGAGGGAAAATATTGAAATCATCAGGTAGAAGGTATTCCTCTTCCTCCTCTTCGTCGTCGTGATCGTGAGACGACGAGCAGGGAGAGAATGGTGTCGATGGTGAGGTGTAGGTTCCCTCTTCACTATCGAGGAGATGCAGCTCGGACCCGATCTTTAGTTTGGGAACTAGATGTGAGCGCTGGAAATAAGAACGGAGGTTGCAGTATTTAGAGACGTATGCCAGGAGTTGAAGTGACATGAGGACATCCTCGTCTCTTGGCATGGCCGCGAGGACCTGTGGGTTTGTGGGCGGGCCATTGAGAAGATATCGGGGGATGCTGTGGGTTGGCATCGTAGGTGGAGTGTTCGCTGCCGCTGGTTGGGCCGGAGAAAGACCCATTGTAGGACCGGTAGGTGTTGTGGCGTCATTCATCATACTGCCATCCATAGCAGAACGATGGGTGATATTAAACGTGCCAGTATCCTGTGTCTCAGATACTGTGGGAGTCGTCAAACCAAGCGGCGTCTCAACAGCTGTGAGCATGCTGTCGCCTTCGTCCATGCTGATGTCCTGGATATTGACGGTAGATTGAATATCCCCTCCGCTCCCGCTTGCAATATCGGGGTCACCAGACTCATCAGAAGCCATGCTATCTGCTGGATCTTCCGATTCGCCCACCATCGAAGCTTGGTGTCGGATTGATGGCCTCCGTCTGGATCTGGCGGAAGGAGCGGACATGGAGGTAGCACGCACTGTTGGAGAGCGGATTTGAGGAGGGGGCAGAGGAGTCGTTGGTGATTCCGGTTGGGATGTAAGTCCAGAATGGAACCCTGGAACCATTGATGGCAGACGGTCGACAGCACGCACAGGTCTAATTTCAAAACCATCGGTAGCGTCCATGGATGGGACTGCGGTCGCGAGGGGTTGAATAGGATGACGAGATGGAGGCAGGAAGTGTTGTCGGGCATCTTGTCCTCTGTGGTGATGATGGTGGTGTCTGTGAACGGAAAATGAAGTTCGCTCGGGTGGGGATGTGACTGCGAATTGGGGGCCTGTTGGGGTAACCTCCATCGTATCGGACGTAGCAGGTGCAGCGGCGGGGTTGGAAAAAGTAGCAGCGATGTCGATAGATGGTGGAGGAGCTTGTCGTCGAGAAGCACGGTATTCCGATTCGAATCGTGAGGGCCGGTTTCCAAAGGAAGCTCCTTTGTGCGAACCCCTCTCCGTGGACTTGCTGTTCAATCGTCGCTCTTGATCTGACTTCGCCCTGGCGTCCGCCTTTTCTTTGCATCTATCCACCACCTTGATGTAATTATCGAGAATAGTGGCGATGACTGGAACCATATCCGCCTCCACAACTCGAGTCCGAACGTTCTCTGACCCTCGAACACCAATGTTAACCACGCATTGGAAAGCCAGGTTCCATTTCCACATATCCATCATATCCTTACTCCTGCCCGCCTTGAGAAGGCATACCAGTCTTTCGACACCGCCATCAACGGTCAAGATATCCCTAATTCGTGCCGAGGAGGTGGTCAGGTAGGCGAGGTGGTTGAGAGAATTAATGAGCGGCAATGTGGACGTGCAATCGAGAGCTCGGCGATCATACAAGGCGGTGGTGATGCCGACCGAAGCCTTGTTGACATTGGGGATACTGAAATTGACTTCTCTCATGATGAAGTCGCTCCGCACAATTGCGGTGGCAGAGTGGAAGCTGGTTGGGTTTCGTTGGTCAGTGTGTTCAGGCCGATCTGCCCAGCACTGGATTTAAGTATTAATTCTTAGCAAGCGGGGAATGCTTGCTCGAACGCTCGAGATGTATAGAGGATGGCTGCGTGTCGTTTGAGATGCAGGTGGCAGTGTTTTTCTGATGCAAATTGGCTGAGACTGAGGCGTGATCGGATGTCGCGAACCAGAAACACAAAAGATCACAGTATGGTCATATACAGGAAACAGAGAGGACAAACGGCCGTGAAATGTCCCGCAGGCTCGGGATCTTCTGGGGACTCGCAGGAGTTGATGCAGCTGAATTCGTGAATGTGTTGTGGCTGAATGGGGGGATGATGGTCGTGCCTCGAGGGGAAGGGCTGTGATTGTGAGGACGTGCTGGGCGTGATTCTTTACTCGGGGATCCAAGGCCACTGCAGAGAATGCGCTCCGCGGGATCAGGCTCGCCGATGGCCGAGAGTCTCGAACGAGGGTGGTGATGGACTTCGATATCCTTCGCGGTGATGGATGAGGGACGGGAAGTGGTGGAGGTGGTGGTGGAGGTGGTGGTAGGAGTTGGTGGTAGTTGGTGGTGGAGGCGGCTGGTCCTGATAGAAGTCCTCGACCAGGAGGAGGTAATTAAGATCCGTGCGGTTCTCGGCTCCCTGATCTGAAATTACAAGGCGGCGGGCGCGCTGGGCAGCATTAAAATTCGGTAGAGACAACAAAGCTCGTTAATGACATGGAGTAATGCGGTCTGATTGAGTTGTCGTCGTCGTTGCTGTTATTGTTGTTGTCGTTGTCGTCGTCGTCAGTCATCAGGCGTCGACGATGGAGATGCTGGATTGCTGTTCACGGAGAAGGGCTGCTCGCAAAACACGGCTTGGGGTTAGGATGCGTTCACGAAGGGCTCATGGCGAGGGGAATGGCTGCTCATGGCGGATGGTTAATGGTTCCTCAGCAGCTCTAGGCTGGCCTCGGGTTGCCTTTGGCGGCGACGACAGCAGAGAATGCCGGGGCGCCATTGGCCCCGAATGCAGTGCCCGTCAGATTGAAGAACTCCTCTGTTAGCGTGTCACTACTGTACAACAACGACGACGACGACGACGACGACGGTCTGGTGCGACTGCTGCTGCATTCTTGCCACCGCTTGCGGCTTGGAGAGAGCCAGGCGAACACCGACAACAACAGCAACAACAGCAACAACAACAGCAACAACAACAACAACAACAACAACAATACACACGCAGTCATTTGATTTTTTGATTCTGATTTTCTTCTCATCACAGTGCAAAGGGTCTTGATGCTTCCGTGCCTTGGAATCGTCCACCCTTTCTTCTAGAAGGCCTGGTCTGAGCCATCAACACGGGCGCCATCATCTCTCTCCATGATTATCGTCATCTTACCATCCACCGTCCCCCTGGGCTATATGCAGCAGCTTATGTTCGTTCCCTCGTGCAATAAATATACCACCGCCGAGCGGACAAAGGCGACAAAGACGCTGACACAAAGACGGCCCTCGCACGCCTCGCTTCTCGTCGAGTCCTCCAGCAGCCGACCGACGACAAACCTCTGTGCAGGACGAACCATCATTATCAAACCCCCCTTTCATGCACATCATACAAGCCAGCACTATCCCCTATCCTGCAATCCTGCAATCCTGCAATCCTGCACTGCTGCACTGCTGCCCTCTGCACCGATGTCCTCCTGTAGTCCCCGCTTACCACACCATCATTCATCGTCCTGGTCCAGCCCAGCAGATCATCCTGCAGTGCTATCATTCGCTTTCGCGCTGCGAGCAAGCATGAACAGAGGCTGTTCGGGCTCATTCCCATCCATCAATGCCTTGAGCTGATGTATTCAACTCGCTGCCTGGGTCCACGACCAGAAACAGCAGAACATGTCATCAAGCCCATTCATGACGGTTCATTATTCGTGATTCAATCTTCGTGATTCGGTTTCTTACTCGTCTACAACAGCTCTCTAACAGACCGAGCCACGCTCACCGACTCTTCCACGCTCCCGTCCAAGGCCCTTCCTGCCCCAGGCGTCTGTGGGTTCAAGGGAAGAAAAAATCCGAATGATGCCAAACCAGCCTCCCGTTCCCTCGTCCATCCCATCATTCACAAAGGCAACCCTGAACACGGCGCACTGAACAGCAAGGTAAGGTGGGAACAGCGGCGCCCAGCCCTTCTGGCACAGACCAAAAGGCAAACAAACCACGACCAGTTGAGCACTCCGACCATCTGACGCGCCCTCCACCACCACCCATCACTTGCAGCAACGAGGGACGAGACGGCTTTCTCTCGGGACCACCACCAAGACGAGGTCGTCGAGTTCTCGCCCGCACCATCAAGCGCCCATCACCATCGCCATCACCAGCCACCAGCCACCACCACCAACAACCCTCTCGACCCCTCCTCTGGCATCACGCCTGGACTCCCCGTTCCGTCCAATCATGCGTCGAGTCGAGCATCTCTACGTCTCTAGTATCTTCACGCCAGACGACTCGGAGAGACTTTTGACGCGAAAGCGCGAAGAGCGCACCGTTGATTGCTTGCCGATGCGCAACATCGGCCAATGCAACAGCTTTGCTTACACTTCTTTCTCCGTGCCTGTGACATGACAGGAAGCCGCCTGAAGCACAAGGCAGGGCGCTTAGCAAACACGCAACCATGTCTGCTTGCATTTTCTGTGCCTTGTACAGGACTGTCGGTACGAATTAGGTACAGTATTTTTGACTTCCCTTTCCCTTACCCTTACCCTTTTTTCTTCTTTTTTTTTTGCTTTTCTTTCCCCTCAGTCCGAGAGAAGAGACTTTCCCGCACGGTACGGAGTTACCGTCGATGGATCCAGGGAGATCAGAACGTGGACGAGCAAGGTCTCTCTCTTTGACAGTCCCTGACTCCCGACTCCTTCCTCCTCCACTGTTGCTTCGCCCTTCGCCCTACGGACGAAATTTCGGATCAAACAAAAAATGTCAGTTGAGTCACATGTTTGACCTCGAGGCACGACCGCGCTAGCTCGCTTCAACCAGCAAATCCACAACAGCGCAAAAAAGATCCAAACCCCCAGACCCAAACCCTTCAAAATTCCCTCACCGCTCCCCCAGCCCTCAATTCCCATATCGTCATCCCCCCTCCCAAGCGACCCTTCATCTCATACCTGAATCTCATCTTACAACTTCTCAGCCCTCGTTCTGATCCGTGCCAACGACAAAAAGAAACCATGAGATCAGCCTCGAAACCGCACGGGTTTCACCAACCCACACCGACTTGACCGACAACCAACACTGGCGAGACTGGCGAGACTGGCGACACCGACCACGGCTGAGCCCCCATGGGCTGTGTATTTTTATTTAGCACATGCTGTATATCAACCTGAGGGAAAATGGTTGGGGTATGCGGGAACTTGTTTCTCCGCAACTGGGATCTGCGCGGATGTTTATGCTGCACGGTTAAAGTTCCTCCTGTGCATGCAGCGCACGAGAGTTCTTGTCGATCGAGACGGCACAGGCGAACAAACTGGAAGCAAAGCAAAGGTCAGGAGAGGCCAGACGGCACAGGACGAAAGATAAGGCGGTCCAGCTCGGTTCGGGCAAAATTCGATCATGATGATTTGGAATTACAAAATACAGTATTTACAGTACATGTTTTGTTTTAGATTTGGACTTGAGGAGCGGTGTTGATGAGGGCATTATTAGAGGTCTCGACTCGAGGGTTGACAGGTCTTGTGTGCACGGGGTATACGAATGCTATACCCAGACCTGGTGATTAAGAAGGTAGTGTAGGGGATGATTGGGATGATTGGAGAGAACTTGAGGTACAGTAAGTTACCAGTTCCAGTATTGTAAGGATAGAGGGTATGTGGGTTGATACAGGTAGTGTAAGGATCATCGTCAATAGTGGAAGCTGGTAAGGTCTATGATGACGGAGGAGAGATGAAGGGAATTAATTCCCTTAGCATTCTCTTTTTCCTTCTCTCTCTTAACTAACTTCATGCCACTTACCTACCTAGCTAGCTAACCTAACCTAGACAGGGAGGAAAAGGTGAGGACTTGAATTGTTGACTTGGATTATAATGACGCTTTTGAAGCATCACCTTGTGAATTGTTGTGATCTCTGTGTTGATTCGAAAGAAAATTGGCTACTAGTAGCTATGGATATCATTTTCAAGAGGTTGGGGCAACAGAGTTGCCAAATCGGCTCTGCTACTACTACCTTCCTTTTAACGACTTGCATAGGAAATACTACCAACTGTAGAAATAACTGCGTGGATGGCAGACGTATTTGCTAGTGCCATCCCATCTTGTTCACTGGGTGTATGTCACTGGCATCGATTCTCGTGCAACTTGAAATGGGACTCGTGGACTTGGAGATACTTCTTACAGTAAAAGATGATGGGGAGTAGACTCTTGCATTGGCATAAGTATTAAAGACTCAGATTTACGTTGAAGCTCTATACATAAATGGAACCGGTATTGCTACACACCGCAACCTCAGAAGGACGAGGTGAACAACCCAACCAAACACCACCAAGACAAGACCCGCTTTTCTTTTCGTCCCTATCATTTTGTGCTTTATCTCTTCCCACCAGCCCTTCTCGCCTTCCCAGGCCGCTTTGCAGCACCGCCCTTCATCTTCTTACTTGAAAATCCCCTCAATTCCCCGGTACTAGCTGCATCATTACTCTTGCCAAAACGCTTTTTACCCCCATGACCATACTTCTCATCTTTCTTCGCACGCTTATTAGGTCTGTTCTCTCTGCCTTCTTTGCTTCGCGTGGGTTTTATCTCATCCTCTACTGCAACGTCGAAGAGGTCTGCTTCATTGGTGGTTTCTGTGTCAGCACCTTGACGTTCTGTAGTACTCTGTTAGTATTATGATCTCCAAGTGCCAGTTCAGAAGAAGAACTTACTTCTTTTCAACAACTTAATTTTATCCATCGTCTGCTTGGTGTCCTTCTGCCTCTCCTGCAGCTTAGCAACCTGCACCTGTTTTCCAAACTTCTTCAGATCCCTCTGTTTTCTTGCATCTGCACTAGCCTTCTTGCCAGCCGCCTCATCGATCAACTTCGCCTTGATCTTAGCCATATGCTCATCGGCTTTGACCATCTCCGCGAAGTAATCCGTTGGTCTTGTGAAAACGGCGCCTTCCTTCTTTAATAGGCCCCGTGCTTCTTGCACAGCTGTTAACGACTGCCTGTAGAATGCAAGCTCGCGGTTCAAATCGTCGGATACATCAGGGATATCTACTGGCTCAGATGTGGTAATGGATTGATGCTCGGAGAAAGGAAGTTTGGAAATTGGGAGCGCGATGCGTTTTAATGCTGCGGTGAGAGCCGTGGTGTTGTTTATTGTGAGGCGTTGGTGGGGAATCAGATCTTCCTTCTCCTCGTCGTCCAGGTCCTCTAGATCAGACACCGGGATGTCTTCATCATCTTCGTCTTCTGATGCATCATCGCCTTCCATACCCTCACCCTCATCGTTCGACGATTCGCTGTCGCTATCGTCGATGCCCGCGAAATCAAGCTGCGACATGTTAGAATGGCGCATTAGCAATAAGATCAAAAGTACATACTGCAGCAGGACCTTTCTCCTCCTCCTCACTCTCTACATCCTCCTCGTCACCTTCCTCAGCCTGCACATCGACATCCTCATCTTCCGTATCCTCCCATTCGCCCTCTGCTGCAGGCTTCTTCTCCTTCTTCTCTTTCCGCGCAGCCTTAGCCTGTTTCTTCTGATTTAACTTCTTGAAATCCACACTTTTTTCAGCGACAAGCGCCATCTTCAGTTTGCTTTTAGTGACCATAGTTTCGTTCGTGGGCGGTAGCCAATTGCGTGTGGGGTTGTGAAGAGCTGTAAGAGCTGTAGTAGCTTCGTCTTCAAGATTTATTTTCGATTTTTCCGATAAGGCGGCCGCTAGCGCTGTATTGTCTCGCTGTAGGGTAGATTAGATGTAGGAGAATAGGGCACACGAAAGAAGACAGTTAGATAGACTTCAATTAGCTTCTAAGTGGGTGTTACAGTATTGTGTCTGAGGAACAAAAGAAAAGAAATGAAAAGAAAAGAAAAGGAAACTCGACTGGAAATACAAGAGCGATGCCCACGTCTTCCACTAGCGCTAGGCGCCTCCCTCTAGTATCAGAGTCGTGCTACTTAAATACGTGTTTTTACTAATTACTATTACCCTTATTATAATTTTCTTCTTTCTACTAGTTAACAATGCCTTTATCTTTCTCTCTACTATTTGATCTACTACATCTATCAATTCGCTAATCTTGATTATCACGATTCTACTAGCATTTAGAACTAACAACCTCGAACCTTCCTTCGTCTACGGTCTACTAAAACTTAACGTTAAGAAAGAAGCGCCTACATCGAGGAGGAAACTACTTACAACACTTAGACCTGACCAGAAATAATGATCTAAGGGAAGCGTAGCACGTCCTTCTATAATTCTAACTCCCTTCTAAGTCGAGTAATTTATAGATCACCTCCTCCCTCACCAATCCCGCTATCGTCAATTCTACCTTCCTCAACTAATATTTAGACACCGGAAAGAAGGACTCCTACCTCCCAGTATAAAGGACCTAAGAGACCCCCACTACTAGCAGGCTTCTATTCACCTTTACTCTAGGCAGACTTTGTTCGGACCTACAACTCAATACATTTGCTCTCCCCCTCTTCAACACTGCAACACATACATAACAGGCGAATCCTCTCTCTCCTTCGTCCTCTCTTAGATATACGTATACACTCCTCCTAGTTGTGATAAGCGAGACAAATACATCGACCTGTAATTCGAGCTTCTCTTTCTCGGTTAAAGCTACTCTCAGATGGGTGGTCTTCTTGTACAGTACACCTCTCTCTTCTATCTCCGTTAATGCTATTTATCATACTTCTGTCGGCTCTCTTCTCTCGGCGAGCAAGCACCTAACATGTATTTCTTGCAAGTATGAGAATCGTGATGCCAGGGCTTGCCTGGTCTACATCCCTTAAACCGTTATTTTCTGACTCTGTCGGAAATGCCAAGATAAATCCCCTAGCCACGAGGTATTATGTCCGTCCAACGCCAATCGCTAAAAGCAAAGAGAAGATAAAACCTCTGCTTTTGAGTGTTGAATCACCATTCCCTCGCCCAAGACATGTCCATTAAGATCATAGATCTCCCGCTCCCGTATTTGGCCGTGTCAATCGTCCGTCTATGATCCGCTCCCAAAACTCCATCATGAAAGGTTAGGCATACATTCCCTGTCTCTTGATGGGCTTTGGGATAACGACTCCGTTGATTACAGGACTGCCCTTGTCATCGCTCTTCTTCGCCTCCTCGCCTAGTTTCCTAAGTTTGTCAAGAAGGTGGCTATACTTGTGTCAGCTCTCTTCAAAGTCATTCAAAGTCATGTTGATAATCCTTCATATAAGAAGTCCAAGCCAAATTCAAATCTTTTTTCAAGCGCGCGAGAAAATGACCCAGAACAAGATACTCACATATTTCCATAGGGGAAAGGAGGAAAGGGGCAGTGAATTGAAAATAGAGGGCAAGCAGGAGTGATGCAGTTCAATGGCAATAGGAAAGGTTAAACTCACCTAACAGGTAGATGCGGTCTTGCTTCTTGCAGGACAAGATTCTCCCGAGCGATGAGGTCAGCGTGCTCACCCAAATGCTCCCGGATTTCTTGCTTGCCCTCTTCTTCCTCTGCATCACGCACAATGAAGTCGCAGCCTTCTTTGTGGCAAGTCCACATGCCGTTTGGTCCAGTTGGCGTATCCGATGGTAATGGCTCTGCAACAATCCCCATTATTGTATCCTCAATCCTGGGCTTTACTTCGTCGCTTGCATCGTTGAAGGTCATATCGGAGGGTTCTTGTACTTCGTTTGGGGGCCCCATCTCTGGTTCGAGGGAGGGCCGCATTCGTTTTCGTTGTCGCGAGCGAACAGCTTCCACGTCTTCATCTCCTGAGGTTTCAGGTGACCGAGGCCGTTTGGTGGGCGAGGACGCGAGTCGAAGGCCGGCTTCTTTTCCCGAGCGTCGGCCACTAAATGTAGGTGGTAGAGATTTACCAGTGGCGGGAGCGGGTTCAGGAGACTGGGTCGATGTTCCTCTAGAGGGCTTCCTCTTTCCAGCATGGGTAGACTGCTGAGAAGAAGCATTCTTGGACTTCTCTGCACCTCCTGAAGCCTCCTTCTTGGCACGCGGTTTGAAATCAAACTTTTTTGCCTCTTCGTAAAGCTCACTCTTAGGCTGCTTCTTTGACAGGTAATCTTTCAGTGTATTGTAGAAAGGCGAGTCTTTCCAGTCGTCAGTGAGAGCTTCAAATACAGATTTTGCATAGACCTTGACAATTTCGTCTTTGAGTACGTATTTGCTGAAAGAGTAGTCATAGTACAATTCGGTACCTACGCGACTCATTGTCAACCTGGCGCGCTCTTTCTCGTTTGTAACCAACTTGTTTAGGATTTTAAGTATCAGAGCCGTCGGGTTTGTCGACTCGGACTCATTTATTTGATTGTCTTGTGGGCCGAGAGGTGTGACACTAGGTACGCGCACATCCTGCTTGGCTGGTTTGACTGGTTTTGGCCGCGAAATATGTGTAACAGTTTGGCTGATCGGAGCCTCAGAAACCACCACATTCCGAACTACCACCTCTCCTGGTTCACGTAAATGGGTTGGATCCTCAGTCTCCTTCTCTGTACTATTCGCCTTCAGTAGGAGAGATACGTTCTAAGATTGTCAGTAGATGATCTACTTCCACAACTGGTTTACTCACTGGGCTCTGAGCTTCTACCCATTTAAAGAAATGCGTAGCTTTCCAATTGACGCCACCTCCGCCTGAGGGTTTTCCCATCTGCGAAAGAAGAAACTCCCCATGGTCTCTGAAGCGTTGCTCAACCTCCGCTTTCACTAAGCCCGTTCCCTCACGTGTGGCATACTACTCAGGTCATTAGTCGATAGTTGATGGCATAGACAAGTGGACCTACCCGCAGAAACACCTGATCCGCGCTTAGCGTCTTGTAATTCTTCTTCGTGGCCTTCGCCTGCATGAGCTCCTCAAAGAGTAGTGTGACCATGAAGTACAGTGTTATGCCTTCTAACATTTTGTCATAAACAGGCTTGTATTCTACCGAAGGTTGTATCTCAAACCAGCCAGCCTTCCCGGACGCCCACAGAACCGTAGGATCATAACCTATGGAGAATCCCTGGCAAGAGCCAATCTCGACGTACTCACCCTCAAATTTTCTTTGGATCACTATGAAAAGTTAGTTTGTGCCTCGATGTGGTCTCACGGCGCAACGTACAGCATTTGCGGTCTTGCTTCTCGACGGCTAACTTTCCGCGGACGATGAAAGGACCGCTCAATTCGGCATGGAGCATGTTTGCCATCTTTCGGCCATCCTGCTTATACACGCACGCATCCTCAAGAACAAAACAAGGCCAATCATTGGGGTCCATGCTCTCCGCGACAGGCTTCAGCGCTGCCTCCACAGTCAAGCATTTGACTCGTTCGATAATCTCGGTCTCATCTCCAGAGACATCAGAATATGCGCGCTTCCGTCCTGCCATTGTGCCGTATGCGATCCAGTTTTGAAGGGAGTGAAAGGGTGAATAAGAAGCTGAGTCGAGTTGATTGCGAAACTGCGATGGAGGGTGGTGACCTTGCGTAGGCAGTGAATTATGTAGCAGAGGAGAGATGCAAGTTGGGGGGTGAAAGGTAATGCACAGAGTTGGCTCGTTGAGTAATGGGTGTCTAATGGATCGCTCCGGGTGTTGTAGAGGGGTTGAGAGTGAATGGTAGGAATTGAAGTCAATTACTTCCAAAAGATCGGGTCGCGTCCGTCGCGTCAGATCCAATGGAGTCCGACCTGACTGGACAACCAACGACTTTTAGTGTGGCGCCGATAATGTGGCTCAGTTTCGGAGTAGCGATAAGGAAACTGCACGACGCTAAGATAAGTCTAATTTGGCAAAGTTCGATGATCGCGAAAGATCGAGAGACGCCAATGCTTCCCAGTTCATCTTCAACTTCAACTTCAGAAAAAGGAGACGTCGGGCTGAATGTCAGCCAAAACTTTCTGGAAGATGACGCAGGGCAAGATACTTGAAGGTGTCTTTGGTGCGTCTTCTCTTTCATCTCATGACTGATCTCAACGCGCTGACCTCGTCACAGGCATCCATAAGCCAACTGGAATAACTTCTGCCCAGGCCTTGCGCGATCTCCAGCATCATTTCAACCCTTCAGAACTCTTTGCCCCTTGGCTATCAGCAGAGAAGGCGAAGATTGCGCGCGAAAATCACAACCAACGACAGAGGCGCAAGCAAATAAAAAGGGGCAATGAAGTCAAGATTGGACATGGAGGGACTCTAGATCCATTGGCCACAGGTGTGCTGATTGTCGGTGTTGGAAAGGGCACGAAAGAACTACAAGGCTTTCTGGAATGCACCAAAACTTACGAAGCCGTCATTGTGTTTGGCGCAGCTACGGACACTTACGATCGTGTAGGGAAGGTTTTAAAAAGAGCCCCTTATGAGCACATCACAAAAGAAGTTGTCGAGAAGGCATTGGGCCAATATCGGGGGAAATTCATGCAGTTACCGCCTCTATACTCAGCCTTGAAGATGAATGGGAAGCCGCTGTACGAGTATGCGAGAGAAGGCAAGGAGATACCTCGAGAAATTGAGAGAAGGCCAGTTGATGTATTAGAGCTGGAAATGGTGGAGTGGATGGAAGGTGGTACGCATGAGCATAAGATACCTACAGACGAAGCAGGGCATGCAGAGGTCAATGTTGCAAACAAGTTATGGGAGAAGGTGGCGCAAGAGGATAAGAGCTCAAAATCTGAGTCTCGGCCATCTAATGCTGAGAAGGCTTCAGAGGACTTCAATGAGAAGAAACGAAAGCTCAGCGATGCTCAAGATGATCTCGTCAAAGAAAGACCTACTTCAAAGAAGGGAAAGCAGCTACTACTTTCAACTGAAGACGCGATAATGTCTGGCGGTCTCTCACCTTCAGAAACATCCCCACCATCGAGCACAAATCCCACTTCTACCAGTCTATCGACCACAGGCCCACCTGCTGCACGACTTCGTATGACAGTTACATCCGGATTCTATGTTCGATCCCTCTGTCACGACCTCGGTGCTGCAGTCGGTTCTGCTGCTCTGATGGCTGAACTTATCAGAACACGGCAAGGAGTCTTTGAGCTTGGCAAAAATGTTCTAGAGTACGCGGACTTAGAGGGAGGAGAAGAGGTTTGGGGGCCTAAAGTAGAAGCCATGATCGATGATTGGACAGCACAGAACGGACGACCGAATCGTTCTGCTCCTCTACAAAAAGTCATTACAAACGAACCAGACCAAGCGAAGGCCATGAAGAAAGGAACGGAGGAAGAAGCAAAGGCTGCCGTGGAAGCACCACGAGACGTAGAGACGGAAACATCGTAAAGGCAGAGTAAAATTAGACTTGCATCATCTCCATAACTATCTTGCTCAAGGCTCCCATAAGATGACAAACTACACAATTACTATCTCGAGAAATGGGTAGATAAAGAAGCAGGTTCTAGGCTACCGCAAATATAACCTGCTTTGCTTCGCAAGCTTGACTGTAACTATGTCTCCTGGCTCACTTGCTGCAAAATATAAGTCAGTTTTAGAGAATTTCAAAATAACTTTTAGAAGAGCTCTAGTTGTAATAACCAACAACTTGGAAGTTTTTAGAGAAACACATCTGGTAAGTATAAGCAGTCCGTCTAGATTTCATGTACTTAACGTTTTACACCGACAGCCTAAAAAATAAACACACAAGCACGTTACTGTCTTGCCACCTATACTGTAAGACATTTATTAAAAGTAGCAAATTTTAACGCTTACTGCAGAGCTAAAACATTACACTCTCCTTCCCCCTCCTGTTATTATTGGAGGTTATATGCTAAGGCATTCTTAAATTACTAAAACTCAAATATATATTAAACAAACAACCTATAAATAGTAAGAGGAGAGAAAAGGTAAGTAAAGTCTTGTAGGTACTAGTGTTTAGAGGTGATACTTTCTAATATCTCCTCTCCTTCTCTTCCTTAAGGTCCTAAAGTAGATGTCTTGTGTTCTCCTGTATATGAATTGCTGTCTCTTCGTCTATCGGTTCATTAACCTCAAAGACCTTAGGCTTCAATAAGTGTTCAACAAAGACAGTCGTCTGCTTTTCTTCACCCTTCTATCCCCTCCTAGCTAAAACTGCAGGAGCTCTTAGGAGATTAGAATCTTCTATGGCATACGATGTAGCTTTAGCGCTTGTTCTCCGAGGGGAACGTTAAGGCTGCGCCTGTTGTTAATATTAATTGAGAAGTATTTTTGGATCTAGGAATAGTAACATACCTGATGTTTACACGTTAATTAACAGAGAGCATGAATGGAGAAATTCCAGAGATATGTTGTGGGTTGCGGTCAAGGGATTGAATTTGAGGCCAGTAGATTCAGGGAGTTGATTGGTGGGTTTGGAGGAGAGTTGGTGGAACATTTGCGGGACGAGATTGGGACGCTATTGGAATTGGATACTTACGATATCCAAGCTGTTCGGAAGGTGTACGATATATTTGAGGATAAGCTAAGGACTGCATCCAAAGTAAGCATTTACCTATTGCTTTTAGTAGTAAAATACTTCCTAATAATGCTTATTTCCAGGTTTCGGAGGTTCCCCTGATTTACGGATGCAGTGCTCGTACTTACGATGGTCCTTATACAAGGGGGAAGCTTTTCCGAGGGCACCTAGAGTTGTATTCTATCTTCTCCATTATGTGTCAGTGGAGGTACTCCTTGGTGTGGAAGTTCAATCCTTGTACGACTTAGGGAGAAAGAAAACCATTGCACTTTCATGCTTAACAAAGACGATTGGTGGATAGATGCAGTGGCATTTAGACCGGGTGGACAAACTTGAAGCTGTAAAAATGTATAAGTAGTCATGATAGGAAGATAGTGGTAGACTTAAGATTAAATCTCAGCCGGAAGAGATGAAAGAAACTTCTAGTTCTCAGTGCATGATTTTCCCAACACAGATATCTTACACTGCTCCGCTGCGAGCTCGCTTAACCTCCACGATTCCAGAAAGGCCAAAAAGACACCTAACCATCGTCAAATGTGAAGCCAACAGTGTCTGTGTTTCGACTATAAGAAGACTAAAAAAAGCATCAGAAAAAGAATGCAGCAAAATAAAGTACCAAAAAGCTATACAAAAAATAAAGGAAACGTTTCCGAGCCCATGGTTTGCAGGATTGACACCCAGGTGCATGCTTGTTATCCCTTATTGTGTTTGCTATGTTTGTTAATTCCAACTAGCGTTATTCAAGCTTATAAGGTCTTCGGTTCTTGTATACCAGACTTTGGAAGTTCTGCCTAGCCCTGAAACTGAAAACGTAAATTTTCAAATTTCCCGAAAGGATCGCTTATTGGAAGCTCTATAATAGAAACTCGATACAGCGATTCCTTCGTTCGATCTGACCAGCGAAGAGAATAATTGCTGATGAGGATCCCAACCCCAAATCCACGTCAGTACTCTTTCTGGTATACTTGGATAACAGTAGTGTATTCAAGTAAAAGGCTATTTTATAAAACTGGTTGTCGGGTAGGGTGTTGTAGAGTCGCGCGTTTATTGTCCTCTTGCGCATTTTCCAATCAGCCTGCATACATTAGTTGGTATTACAATCCATAAAGAGCAATATTTTGGTAGATACTCTACAAGTCCCATTATGGCAATTCATGTTGGAGAGGAAACATGGATTCACAACTTTACAAGAGATGATGAAAATAAAGAAAGTTAAGAAGTTTGCTTTGAATTGTTAAGTGACAAACCTCGCTAAGGTAGCTTTGTTTGCCTTTGCAAAAGATAGACTATACTGGATGCAACAGAGGTAAAGAAATAAATTAGGAGGGGTATAGGGTGTTAGCAGAAACCTTACTCACAAACCTTACTCACAAACCTTACTCACAAAGTTATCTTTGCATCCATTTCAAATTCAAGTATCCAACAAATCGAAGTACTTTCCTCCTAATCCCATTTGGTTTGACAATAGTCACCCGTCTATATGTCATCATATTCAAGTGTCGATGTAAATAGGTCTTTGTGAATGATATTATCTCATTGTTTGATTACTATAAGCTGCTGATTCTTGTCTCTATGTACGTCCAAGAAGCAAGAGTCCACTCCGTGCTTTTAAGAGTGTTTTCAAGATTTTTACCTTCTAAAGGGATGTTACTCACCGTACTTTCTAGTTCTGGGTTTTATCAAGGAGATGGTTTGCCGAAGGTCCAGTCCAGTGTAGCTTCTCTGGTGCGGTGACTCGCTTTGTGAGCTGAGTTTTGAGTATGTGGTTCGAGCTTGAGGGAGTCGGTGTCCAGCGGGCTTCTACACGAGTGGAGATGGGAGCTGTGATCGCAGATGGGAAGAGAAAGAGACCTGATGCCTTGAATTTGATTTTCATATGTTCTGGATCTTCGGGAGGTGAGATACCTAACTCCACAAGAGATATGAATTTGTCGTCCGTCGTTTTCATTGAAGAGGAGTCTGTATTTGTTTGAGAGCTGTCATCCTGAGGCTGCGGCGACATTGTGTATCTTATGGTACATTGCTTGATAGAATAATAATGGTTCTAACTGCAGGGATATAGTTGGGTTCTGTTATATTCTCAACAATGCATTGTTCAACTTCACGCAGTGAAGAGTTTGCATTGTTCGTTTGTTCTCGGTCCTACAAAGATACAAGGGCACAGAATATAATAACACAAAGACGCGCTTTTCCAAGTTCAGTTCTTTGCAACTTCTTAATGTGCAATGGACAAAGAATAGGGATAATGGCTTTCAATGCTCGGCATATACTCGGTATTGGCTTGCCGAATTTCTAACAAAAGAAACTGTCATGGCCTAAAGAAAGACTAGCTATACATATGGTCCCGACTAGTACTAAAATTAGGAATTTCCTTTCCTTCCGTAGCCCGCCAGCTGGTACTTAGTTTAAAATCCCGAATTCTTCTCCAACAATTCATATAAGGACAGATGGTAAGCATTTAATCACACATCTTCCACCAGATAATATAACTAACAATTCTCAGGCCGAGTTGGTTATGGCGCCAGGTTAAGGTTTACCTTAATTACATTCTCCTGGTTCAGTAATGAGCATGGGTTCGAGTCCCATTCTGTTCACTCGAAAATACTTTTTTGCATCTTTTTTGCAGTTTTCGCGAGTGTGGGTTATTGGGTGGAGCATGCTTTTGAGCCGAGGCTGGCTTTCTTCGGCTCCGGACGAGGAGGCACTCACTGGCATCAAGACTAAATTCTTCACATTCACGTCAAGTTCTGGTTTGAAATTTTACATTCGATTTCTTACCGCCTTCAGTGTAACTATTCGACGTCTTATATACCTAGGTAGGTAGGCGGGTTGTGAAAAGACCCTGATAGATACAGGTGAATGTTAATGGAAGCGTTGAAGTTGAATTTTACATAATATAAAGCAGGGTATGGTCATCAATGGCCAGAAAAGTCATCTTACCATCGGTTAAGAATATTTACTTCGTATTAGTGAGTTGGATCAAGTTGAAAAAAACTCCAACACTGGATAGGATGGTGTATATGCCAAGTAGCAGTACCTTATATTCAGCCCCTTTTTTTTAGCGAGATTCGTCCAAATAGGGGGCTCTACGATAGGGATGATTAGCTACCTTAGATTGTACTGTGCTGCCAGTATGAGGGAGAGTGACACCACAAACCTCACATGTCACAAAAAGTTTTAGTGGTTGTAAAAATCACCTCCACGGGGCCACCAAGCACAAGTTCCTCCCACGACACAAAAGACAGTACCAGAATAGAGATTATCGTTCGTAGTTCCTATCAGCAACACGAAGCAGACCTTTCCCTTCAATACGGGTTGCTATCCTCCGTCATTCTATGGCATTTAAAACAGCTTTATGTCCCTGCGCAGAGGTAGTCTTAATAATGCTGAAGTTCACGGCAACACATGCGGTTCTTATGACCAGTTCGAGCGTTTGAAAGGCGGTAGAGCATCTAGAAGTTGCGGATCTGTATGTCAAAGTTGCTTGTTGCTAAGCACTCTTTTCGTCATCGTTCAAGAAGGATAGACGATCAACATACCCATTCTAATTGGTCTAAAAGAAAAGAATGCTTACCACAATGTTAGGACATTGGTTATCTTTCCCAATTTGCAAGAGCTGCATGATATGACCGGGGGACTGACTGAGCAACAATGATATATAGAATGCTGCTCGGTTTCTATCTCTGTGGACTTCAGCTATAGCGGTAGTAGTAACTTGTAGCGAGAAGAAGGCTGTGGTATTTGTCAATGGCGAACGCTATGCCAAACTTGCTCCATCTTAATTAACAAGCACCATAAGTGATATAAAAGGAGCAGGCGATACTTTTGCTACTTCATTTGGATTTGCATATGTCAACGGTGCGGGTACGGCAACCAGTCTTACCAACCATTGCCTTTTCCAATACTTGGAAGTCGCAAAAGACTTCTGGGATGTCTTGGTAGTAGGTAACGGTGAAATGCCAAAAACGGACCTAAAGGTCCAAGTAAGCCACCGATGATGCCTTAAGACTCATTTCATGGAGAAAACACTTTCTTAATCTCCGAGATAACCTCAGCCGTTCAAATGATAATTTAGGTCAGCACTTTATGCAATAATGCTCTTTCTCTTATGCTTTGAAGGGACTATACAGTACCGAGAGCAGCGAAACCGACCTCAATCAAAGAGAAGAAAAAATGAGACAGCAGTTTAATTAATAAATATTTCTATTATTTCTTAACCGAGAAGAATACCAGATTCTCAAGGGCATAGTCCACAAGTCCACGTTATGGCTAGAGTGTGCACCCAGTAGCAGCCTATGCAAAAGTATCAGTCGTGGAAGAACGCGTGGTTTTCGATCGGTGTCACTTACAGCTTGAGCATTCTTCATATTCTGATCGATACCCTTAGAGAACATATCCTGAAGCTTTGACAAGTTCGGGTTATCAGTCGAGGGATTGCCAGTCAACGCTTGTGCCATTTTCAATTCTCCCGACTGTGCAGTCGCAACCTATAGAGCTTAATTAGTCTTCATTCGTCGCCATGTGTTACACCGAATGACATACCGTAGACAATCCGGCAATAGCAGCATTTCCTTGAGGCGCAATCTTCTGGTTATTCGCCCGAATGGACATCCCATTGTTAACGATATCCACCAACTTGCTCCTCGAGCTTTGGAAATCGGCACTATTTGGAGTAGCCTGCGCAAGCTCCTGTTGGATGACAGTGGTCTGCCCCTGTTCTTGCTTCTGGACCGCGATGTTTTTGTTGATTCCGTTAACAAGATTCTTGACATCATCGGAACATGCTGCGCGTGCTTCGAGCTCGAATTCGTTGGTGACTAGGTTGATTTTTGGGATGGCTACTGGGAATGCGGTGGATAATGTGATGACGAACGCGAGAACAAAGGCGGTCAACGTCTTCGAAAGCATCTTGAAGGCTGAAGGTGACCTGTGCTGCTAGATTTGAGCTATTAAAGTAATGGATGTTCTGAGCTTAGTGAGAGTGGTGCTGATAGTTTTCTATTCGAGAGCATTCAACGTCCTTTATATATTGGTAGAATCAAAGTCGCTTCAAGACCCGATAGGTTGGCACCGTTTCCATAAGCTTTTGAAGAAACATGAGTGCATGTTGCTTAATTACCCGTAGCATAAGATTTTCACAGGGATAAAGCTTCTTCAGATCGGCAAACTATGCATTTAGTGAACCGCCGAGCCATTTCGCTTCGCTTTGCATTCTCATAGCGCGAGACATACAGTGCCCTACACAGAGTAGATTGACAAAACGGTTCATGCAAGAAACGTGAGGAAACTTTTGCCTCATAGTGCCCTACTCGTTATCATATGTGGTGGTACTCGATAATACAAGAATAATTGTATCCAATGGCAAAACTACGGTATACTGCACTATAAAGAATCAGTTAGAGCTTTCTTTGATTCTGTCACAATAATGCTTCAATTGTTGTAAGATGAATTAATGTGAATGTCGTTACGTTTGTTGGAAGCCTCTAGGCCATTGGGCTCAATACCATACCAACGACACGGGCTCAAACAAGGTAAGTTTAGAGTCGGCTACATACGATTGGCTGTACTTCTCCAACTCGAATGCAAAGTCAATTCGGGTAATTGCCAACCGCGGTCCGAATAAGTCCGAAAGTACCGAAAAGACTCGTGTAGAGGATAACTGCTAGCATCCCGGAGTGGCGGCGCTATAGAGACTAAGGGTGCCTACTTGCATAGATACCCAGTATTAGGCCCTGTAAATTCACAACTATAAGTGACTTACTAACCATTTACCTATGATTCTACTAAATTCGTTGAGCGTAATCCTAATTGGCCCATGGCTTATAGTTACTAGTTTCAGCGATGAGAGAGCGGCAACTTTGCAAGCTAAGGCGCTTGGAATAAGCTTACCCCACCGCCCCATGAATTTAGAGTTGAAGATCATAAGAACGGCATTATGCGTTTTCAATTAAGCTTGTTCTGCGCTACTGTACAATTGACTTAACACTAGTTTCATCGCTTAGCTCGGATGAAGTTAAAACAACCTCTGTTACGCCGCTATGCCCACCACCTACTTGATGTAGATCTAGCCCCTTGTACCTAGTATTCAAACCACTCATCAAGCACTTTATCACTCTGATGCCGCTGCGAACACCGTTATGATCAATGCGGTTCTGCTGCTTTTACAAGGTTGCCGAGTATATTCTGTGGTTTGGACGATTGAAACGATTGAAACCTATCAAAACCATTGAAACAATGCGGGGGTCTTTCTCGCAACTTACACTCTCAAAGATGAATGGACCTGAAGTTCAGAAGGATCCAATGAGGAAGTAAATTCAGTCGCTATTATAAGTTCTTACAATCTCACTGTGACTGTCGATTTTTGACCTTGAGAAGTAAAGTGCTTGGTCTAGGGTACATTACAAGAAAATACATTTGTGCAGAACCATTTAGACTAATTATCAGTAGGCTACGATGCCGCAATTTACATGGTCTCGACAACGAGAGTCAAAAAGACGATCAGCTATGTTTCTGGCATGCTCGACCTTCCTCCGGAGACCTTGAAGTATCATCAATGGAAGGCCGAAAACAACTTTCCGTGCAGGGTACGCCTGGAGAAGCTTCTCGTGCTCTGTCTCTCTCAGGGACAGAGTCGCCTTTTATTTCACCGTCTCCATATAACTCGAGCGAGCTTGATGACCCACCACTCTTTCATACCAGCCCTTTGCTAGCTTATTCAAGACTCAAGAGTGTGAGGAAGGGTTTAAACTGCTTCGGAGGATGCTTGGGGATCATGTCTGACCTACTCAAATATTTCTAGTTTCGACACGAGGCCTGTTGAAGTTGGCGCGCCATAAGCTATTGATCTATTGGGGATTCTCCGAACCGATGCGGTGCTGTCTTGCTATCTTCCACCGGCAGTTGTTTGAGAACTACTCAACTACTATATCAGTCACTTCTGTCTATATGCACTTCCTCACTACCCGGACCTCGCCATGACTATCTAATATACATATACACCGAAGCATCTTAGGGGAAAGCACTTCCGGCAAAATGATCCAAGCAAATGCGAGATACGCCGACGTGCTTATGAATCGTTTGATCTACAAAACCCTATCCAAATCTATGGATGTAGAGGCTCAGCTGGCAGCGGACTCCGAAGCCACTTCTTCATATATAGTTTCAGTATTTCTAATAGAAATACTGAAATAGATATCGATCCAAGCTCCTAGCAATGTTAATATGTCTATAGATACTTTAATAACTCCCGTAGAATGCGGTACTGCTACGTAACCTAGCATAGGCTTATGCCGACGAACATTTAAATCTCTGCTCTACTCTATCTCTAGTGTATCAAATGATTATAACTCGAAATACCCTCCAATGGACTCCCTCTCTACAAAGTGACTTCGCTGCTCTGACTGTGAACACTTTCAACCATTTACCACTTACTAACTTCCCTTTACAACGTTACTTAAGCTAATGTACCTCGACCAATGCAGCTCGTAAGGCCCAACATTAAGAGAAGAAGAAGGATCCCTAGCTTAGCAAACTAAGGATAATTAAGAGCGGTAACGTCTATATAATAGTAAAGGGACTTAGACGCTATAGTAATAACTTAGAGAGTAGAATTACTAGAAAGGCTCTACTATAAACTCGCACGCTTGTATTACTCTAATGCCTATCTACCGTATGGTGAATCTTGTAAGCTCTCGCTTTGTTAACGAGTACCATAGCCCAGGCAAGAAAGGCAGTTTTCCAGTCCTTATACTCTTCGCCCCCTCGTAGCAGATCCGGTTTCAAGGGGACGCTATCCGACTGACCGTCGGAGAGTTGTAGTATAACCTGTTCCAACATGAATTGCAATTTGCCTGATTCCATTAACTTCCTAACCTTTCGGGGCAAGGAATTGAACAACTCATCGTCAGCATGTATGGATATGTCCATATTCCATGGGAAGCCGTTAGGATAGTATTTCTTACGTTCCCACACTGGAAGAGTCTCAAGAATTCCGTGGTCTTTGATCGTTCTTTCTAAAGGTTTTTGGCCGACGTGGGGATCATATTTATGCAGGATAAGAAGCAGTTTTATGAATTCGTCTGTGGTAATCGATGAAATTCTTGCCCTGAATATTGTCGTCGGATCTGAATATAGAGGAAATATCGCTCTGTGGTCTTGCCCAGATTCGAGGCGCTCCAGAAACGAGCGGTTACGGGATATGAAACCTGCAACCGACTCAGCAGATGGTGTCAGCAGCTGAAGCGGTATGGAGGTACCTGGTTTCTCTGTGGGCATACTCGGTGGAAAAGGCGCATTCGCTGTAGCGTATGAATTCGTAGGACCATGGGAATTTGCAGGAGCGTATGATTTTGCAGGAGCGTATGATTTTGCAGGAGCGTATGATTTTGCAGGAGCGTATGATTTTGCAGGAGCGTATGATTTTGCAGGAGCGCATGAACTTTCTATAGTTGATTGGCAGTGTAAACTTGGTTGACCGTGTGAACCTGGTTGGTCGTGTGAACTTGGTAGGCCGTGTGAACTCGCTGTAACGTATGAATCTTCTGAGCTTGATTTTCTGTGGGAACTTGAAAAGCCATGTGAACTCGCTGTAGCGTATGCATTTGGTCCAGTGTGTGAACTCGTTCCAGGTTGTGAATTCGACTGTGGAAACATAGAATTCTCTTCAGAAAAGGTTGCGTGACCCTTGTGCGGTGCAGAGGTAGGGTACATATCTGCGTCAGGCACCGTAGGCTCGGGGGGAGTACTATGGCTGTTGTATGGTGAAGTTGTTTGAAAAGAGGGCCTGACTGTCCGTGTCGGTTTTGTGAGAGAGCGGCCGTTCCAATTCGTTATACTTCTGACCATCCTAGAAAACTGAAGAATATTTCGAGATACTGCAAGATTGTCGCAGGAGAGTGCTCTTTCGTAATCGTGCTCTGTAGAAATAGTTTGAACGATACATTAGATGTGTGCTGGGTTGAACTGAATTTTCCTCAACGAAACTCCAAATATGGAGAGTTGATGAGTGGAAAGAGCAATATGGGTCCTGTCTCGATTACTCAAACTCATTAGCCTACATTCTAGATAGCTATACTAGCACCAATATCAGATGGTAGAGGAAGGTCTGATAGTGAAGGGTTTCTTGAGGGCAAGGTTCTGCGGTCGAACGTGTTTAGACAGCTCAAATATGACGAGTGAGCTTGATAAATCCTGGCTTTATTCGTGTCTTGAGATACTCTTAAGCCATGAAGTCCTTTCCGATCTTCTCGACCTTAGCATCTACGATGCCTTCCATGCCCTCGTTGTCTGTCATTCCTGCTCAGACAAGAGATCAGACTTTCGCACGTAATCTGGCAAATGTCCTTTATGTACCATAATTACAGGTGTTTATAGTACTGGCAGAATAGATATAATATTTGCCTCGATCATATCCTTCCATGGGATGAGCCTCCACGTGATTTTCATTACCATGTTGCATCCACGTGGGCATCATATCTATATCATCCGTACATGAATACCCCCAGGATATCGCCTGAGAAAGCTTCGCATAACAGGTTTGTTCATTCTGGCAAGCACATGCCTGAAGAATTTGGGTTCCGCTGTTGGTGCTTACTATACCGTGAATATGTAATGATGTGAGTGCACTGCGCTACTTATGGCCCCGACAAGAGATATTGCCGGGAATCGTCTCTCTCTACTAGGAGGAGGTCGTACTGTGGCATCTAAAGATCTTGAATAACGTAACGGTTCCATCTTCAGGGTATTTTGCGCACGTTCACAACTTGCCAGACGAACTCACGTTGAGGTAGCTTACTAGATTGAAAGCTGCCTGGGAATGTTAGAGCTGATGGACTAGGTGTGGGAAGTGGTAGTCTTCGTGTTTCCGTCATCGGAGTATTTATGGGCCGCTCAGTCGTGTGGTGTAGGTGAGAGGGTCCTCCACGTATGGGTTGCTGTGGTTGCCGCACTTGCTGTTTGGGGGGTTCGTTCGTCGACGGCAGCGGATTATGTGGTTGCGCTTGCTGTTGCTCGTGTTGGTGTTGGTGTTGGTGTGGTTGCTGCACTTCCTGTTGGGGAATCTCAATCGTCGTCGACGACGGACTATGTGGTTGCTGTTGATGTTGCTCGTATTGCTGTTGATGTGGTTGCTGTACCTGCTGTTTGGGGAGTTCGTTCGTTGTCGGCGGTGGATTGTGTGGTTGTTGTTGCTGTTGTTGGCGACCAGTACTAGGAGGATGCATAGGACTTGGTGACATGTTGTGCATCGGACGAACAATTGGGCTGGCGCATCTTGCACTTATGGCCTGTTGTAAATCTTGCCTGAAGGAAGGGTAATGCTTCGGATCGGATATGTATACGTTATTTAGATCGATCGATTGTACACGAGTTTCCTTATCTGCATCTTTCTTCCGTATCGCCTCTTTTCGAATCCGCTGTCTCTTTGGGGGCTTAACAGGTACAGGTCTCCTGTTCGGAATATTGTAGTTCTTTAAAAGCCTCAGCACCCATGTTGTACTGACACGAATGTCGAACTTTTCGAAGAGTGCGTCAGAGATCTTGTCGTATTTCAACCCAGGGTCCTTGTCTTCAAGCTCCCTCACAAATTCCGCAGCTTCCTCCTTATCCATAACTGCGTGGCGGCCGTGCTTCTTCCTGTCGTCCACCCCCGCCTTGACCTTGTTATACCTTTTCATATTCCATACTACAGCCTGCGGGCTTGTCTTGTATATCTTCGCCAGCGCATGAATAAAGGGTGATTCAAGCTGGCCTTCATTGCAATCTACCGCAGTCTCGATGGCAGCAATGACTTCCGGCTTCAAATGAGGCGCCATATTCTGAAAATATCATTAGATGGCGTTTTTTGAAGATATAACAATACAACTCACGATGCCGATCATGAGCTGGGTGTTTGTGAAGGTGGCTACGCGATTCTGTGAAGAAGAGCATTTTAGAAGAGAGTATCTATGAAATTGGTTGACGATGCCAAGACTATGAAAATGAGCTAGGTGCGCGTCATAGCATCACGTGTAATACAATTCTTGGCGCTCATTGACAACCAACACCTCTCTCCGCTCGTCCTCTATGCGAAAATAACATCTTTGTCTCAATCACAACGACTCTTCAATCATCATCTTGTCCTCAAACTGCCATCTTAATCGTTGCCGAGTGCTTGCCTCAACATAGTTGGAGAGTGAGGTACATGTTCATCACCACAATCTTAGTCTACACGCGTTGGAAGAAACCCAGGTTTTGATTCTAGTGCACAGCTAGACTCTATGGCCTAAGGTCTGTACAGGCCGAATACCACTCCCTTATGTTGCAAAGCCCTTTTTCGATTTCTGATCCTTTGGTGTTGTCGATTTCTTCTGCCCGAAGTTCCATTTGCGCGGATGACACAGCGATTCGGCCAAGAAGTCCGCAGCAGATTCGTGATGTGAGGTACAAAGGTTGTGCTTGATAAATCGACAGCAACCCTGTCATTTGTCAGCGCCCTCCTGCATTTCTGTCAGAAGATATGTTGCGCCTCATACCTTCATAGACCCTCCTCAATCTCTACCTCGTCCTCGTAATGACCAGAATTCTCGACCTTGGTGTCTGTAGATGCGTTAGGCCGACTGTTGGAAAGCACAAGACTATCACGTTGCCTTCGATGTACACACCATCAATGCCGTTTTCCTTCATGTATCGAGCACGCTCCTCGCAAATACGGCAGGTTTCGGGGTATCTGATGGCTTGGAAGTCAACAGTTCGTGCACCGTAGTCGCAGACATACTCGCTACCGTTTTGGCACCATGTCCGGTAGAGAAACTGGGTTCCGGTCAGTGTCGCGTCAAGTTAGCAGCAACGTGGTATGCAGCTCCTCGTATTAGTATTCATATGAGTATACGAGAAGCGGCGTAGCATAACTCTGGTTGAGGAAGAGACGCGTTACCTTGTGTCCACCTGATAACAAGTTAGCGCAAGCGTGCCAAATGGATATACGGAGGTCATCACAGAGGAACTTTTCGACTCTTAGAAAGCACATTGTGAACTGCTTTCAGTTTGGTCAAGTGGTTGCCGTGAGTATGGTTGACAGTGAAGCTAGTCTCGTCGAGGTTTCTTGGTGAATGTAACGCGTAGCTCAACTTGAGATCGAAGTCGCTCTCTAGCTAAGAAAGCGCATTTTGAGAATTGGTGAATGGGCAGTGATTCGGCACGCCGCTTCATGATTTTACGGGCTTATGAGTTGAATCATCGCAAAGAGTATCAAGTGATAATTCTATGGCCTTGTACATCCATCTATTCCTCCTCTGACATATCTTGTTTCTTTTGTCTATAAGTTGGAGTAGAAGTTTCAAGTCTCTTCGAGTTCAAGAGTTGACAGACTTCACTTCTTAGAGGACGTTCGAAGGAAGCTTCTGAGAACTCCGTAGCTCCGTACTTACGCTTCAGCTCTCGGGATCAGTCTACCTAAAAGTCTTTACACATGGTCACCAGACTTGTTGATACTCGCGGCATCAACATCACCTCTGACATAGATGCTTTGTTAAGCAAACACAAGAATCTAGAAGTTGTCAAAGTGAGGCCGACAGCATGGACATCGATGAAATGATTAGATTATTTCAATTGCGACATTACAGTAGGTAAGGCCTATGTAAGAGAAAGAACATATAGATAAACGACACAAAACTTCAGAAGCCGTGACTACTTGTGGAGCTAACCCTTGATATTCAATCGTTGGGATTCTGTCCACAGATTCTTTCGGACTAAAACCTGTGTTGCCTGACAAGTAAGGGCAAAGCCAAGGTTACGCATCACTGCGTATCAACTTGGGACCAATTACTGCCCCCAAGATATCGGTACACAAACATACAAAGGCCCTTTGATTGCTCTAAATCTTTGCATCAACTCTTTATCATTCAGTGAATAAGCATAAGAGCGCCATTGAACAATGCAATATGCTACTGCAAATTCTTTATTCTCTCATTCCTCTGGCTTTAGGGTAGTGTCTTTTTGTCAGAAGATAAAGTCATTGTTTCGTATGTAACAAGATAACTTCTTAGAGACATAAAAGTCACACTATTTCCATCGAGTTTGAACACCAGCACACTCAAACATCTCTTGTTCTACAAACCAACCCGGAAACTCGAGACCTTGAACGCCGGTATCAAATTTCCCAACTTGACTAGAATAACAGAGCACTCCACCTTCTGCAGGCCAGAAGCAACAGAGAACGACTCTTGGCGAGACTGAAATCGGCTTGGTGATACCATGTGTTATGCACGGCAGAAGATCTGCCTGTTTTGCCTGCGGGCGTCACACGGAGAGAGAGGCATAATAGCAACAAGAACCATCAATCGCTGCGACCGAGTCCTCGACCGAAGCCAAACGTGCACCAACATACACCTCGGGCCCGCCCACTACTACGCGCACTGCCCCAACTGCGACAACGAAAGAGACTTGCTGGAACGCAATGAACGGCACGAAAGCCAACAAACACGCTCCGACCACAATCGAGCAAAAGTTCTGCTCGAATTCCTCCGTGGGGAGAGAGACAGCCCGGTGACAGACAGAGCACGTGGCCGGATGCAGAGGCACCTCCATGTGCAATATCTCCACGACCAACGTCTCCATGGCTTCTTGCCCGGCGCACCCATTCTTGGCGTCTGCCGCGGCATCTTTTCTGACCAATCAGCAGCCTGGGGCCGCGCCTTTGACGAGATGGTGCGCCGCCAAGAAGAGCTGGATCGAACGGGCCGACCTATTACGCGCGTGGATCGGTGCTTCAGCTACCGCCGCCTTGCCGCGCTCCTGGGACCGAGCCGCCAAGGCCGGGCCGAAGCAGCCGAAGCAGATGCATTGCCGCAGCCCCGCCGCCGTCTTGATCCTGACTGTACTTGCGGGTTTTGTTTTCTACCTGACGATGATGAAGACTCTTATTCATCATCGTCAGACTCTGACCTAGGTGATGGTGAAGACGATGTTGAAGACTTCGACGATGAATATCCTGAATACGCCAGTAGTAGTTCTTCAGACTCTGACGACGATGACTATGATGCCTACTGGTGTTGTCAACCCAACCGTCTCAACAACAATCATCCTGACAACGCCGCCCATCCAGAAGACGATGAAGACCAAGACAACGCCCATCCTGAAGACGATGATGATCAAGACAACAACCATCCTGAAGACGCCCATTCTGACGCCCATCCGGAAGACTCTGATGATGGAGACTCTGACGATGGAGACCCTGACGATGATGAAGCCTCTAACATTGCTGAAGACTCTAACATTGCTGAAGACTCTAACAATGCTGAAGACATTACCAATGCTGAAGACATTACCAATGCTGAAGACTCTAACAATGCTGAAGATGCCCATCTTGAAAACACCCGTGTTCGAAACTCCTACGTCGATGGACTCAGCGGCGAAGAATATGATCAAGCTTATGACCGCCTGGAAGATGATGATTGTGCATACTACGACCGCGAACCACCGGAAACATACCTGCGCTTGCTCGTCTATCGCTATCTGGCCTACCTCCGCCAAAGCACCGTTCCACGATACCACCAACAAATTCTCGTCGCAGCCGTCGTAAGCCTCAACTACACCGAATGGGACTTCGTACCTCCAGTTGTAAGCGCGAATGGCCGTACAGTCTTGTCCCTGCAGAACTGGGTGGCAAGACTATCTGATGAGAGCATAGCTGAATGGGGAGTGTATGACGAAGCTTGGGAAGTTTATTTCGCGGCTTTGGAAGGCTATGAAAACTACCTTAGCGACGTAGCACCCCGAGCTATTGATGCATGGAGACGTGCCAGGGTCTTGGAGTTTCGCCGCAGGCTGGAGGTGCTGAGAGATGTGATATATGCCATCTGAGAGGTGAGTGAAGAAACCGCTGGTCAGTATTCTACCCCTTTCTGTCCCTATTTCATTCTTTACGACTTGTACGATATAAGGCGGTAGGTTTAATATTCTTATGTTAGATCCAATAAAAATACCCTAAGCTACTAGCAAGGTTCATTCCGTATGCAAGTGAAGTAAGTGATAATCTCGAGTAACACCTGATCTAATCTTAATCAATACAGAAGGTTTAAATTCACGAACTAAGCCGTTTATAGTTTCTAGAATCATTTCTAGAATCTTCGCAAGTTCTTCTTTTACCATGTTCTTAGTATTAATCATGTCCTTAGTATTAACACTAGTATGATAAAAGTTTCGAGTTTAAATATAATTAAAGTAGAATGTCTTCTTGTCTTACCCTTACTATATCTGTCTCTACCTAACAGTATCTTATCCCTCGACATAACTAAGCGAGAATAAAAGAGGTACTAGCCACTCACTTCTTAGTAGTATAGGACGAAATAAACAACAGACGATCGCCCTCTATTATACCTCTAGGATAAAAAGAAAGAGAAACAAAGAAAGAGGAAGAGGAAAAGAAAGTAATCTCCCTACACAAACACAATATTCTTTAGTGATAATGAAAAGAGAAGTGTTAAAGGTGTGGTTTTACTAGATAGATAGCTTTTTTATACAATGGGTCTCCCGTCCTCTTACTTAATTATCTAGGACAAGGCCTTGAATAGGCCTTTCCTTCTATTTAATCGTAAAACTTACAGTTTATAAGTTAGTTAACTGTATGTATAGATGAATGCAGATAATGTAGATACCGTAAATATATATGTTATGTCACTTAAAATCAAAGAGTCATGGAAGTAATACAGAGAATTATTAATTTATTTATTGATTCATTCTCGTTGAGATTTTCATGCTATTGTAGACCTATAATCATGATTGTCCTCTAGAAGATGACTTCTATCGTTAGAATATTCGAATCCCGCTAGCATATGTAAAACTCCCAACAACGGCAACGACGTCCTAGCTAACAGCTTAAATTATACTAAACCAAACTAACCTCCTAGATCCTCTCTCTAACTTTAATCCCCGGCATGCCCTACGCCCTTAACTAGAAGCTAGAGATTGAACCATAGGAAATTTATACCACTCATCATCAGAAACAAGCTCGTCGCTTCGGAGTTCGGTCTTGGAATTTCCTTTGACTCGTTCTCTGATCTCATCTATCAACGCTTAGCTCATTGGCTATTTAACACCCGCAAGCAACTCGATATTGTAATCCCACTTATCAATCGACGCTCTGGAATTTTCCCCCGAGAGATAAAGGAACTGATTCATCGTCGTCTGGTCTTTCTTGTCTCTAATGCTGTCCTTAAAATGTGTGATGATCATGTCCAAAGCGGCTCCTTCTCTGCTAAGCTCGGTTCGGATCTCACTCCCCTCGATCAATCGTATATTTTATCCCTATCTCCTATAGGTAGAAGTTCTAGCTTATAAATCTTAAGGGGAAGTTGTTTAGTAGGTCCCTGTAGGTACGATCCCGGCTGTTACGAAGTACGTTTAATAAGGAGGCCGACTTTGCGAAAAGAAGTTATAGTCTTCTAGATCAGATTTTTTTAAAAGCTATAGAACGTATTGCTTATAAATCTTTAGACGTAAGTCTTCCCAAAAGGCGTTCTTCTGTCCTTGACTAAAGTGGGGTCTAAGAAGTAAGGTCGTTGCTTCAACCTACCCTCCTCTATACTATCTCCTACAACCTAAGAGAGTAAAGAATTATCTATAGAGAATATATTCTCAAGACAGAAGATAATAAGTTAATAGATACATTTAATTCCTTGACCTCCCACCACTTATATGTTAATTAGAAAGACTCTTGCTCTTTAAGTTATAATTCCTGATTTAGTATATTTATCGAGGAGTTATTTACTTAGTAAAAGAGTTCGTAAAATAGTTAAAAACGAAGTAGAGCACAACTAAGACGTCACTTCTTATTCTACATCGATAATGGAAGTCTTGTAGACATAAGCCGCTGTGTCTAACGAGATGTAGGGGACGAGTCCCTGCTTCTCTCTGCTACGCCGTGTCCTTGCGTAAACATTTGCATACAGAATTCTGTAAAGAAGTCCACAGATTCTAAAGTACTCCTTATGTACTCTAATGCATCGGGAGATCTAATAACTATAGGTAAGGTATATACATTGTCGGCAGGGATCTTAAAAGAAGCCTTCCATCAAGGTGCTGATTTATCTAGTGTTTAATGGAGCCGAATTACTTTACGACCTTGAATCGCTAAATCAGGGCCAGTAATCAAATATATATAAATTTAAGTGCTTATACTCACTTGAACTCTGGCAGTATGGTTAGAATTTAATCTGTCTCGCCTCTGCACGACTTTAGTACGGTCTTGACCAGCTACAAAACGAGACTTGCACAGCTCGCTTCATCGACCACCAGTCTGGAACACAAGTAAGTCCATCAACTCTCACCCTCAGCAGATGGCAAAGCTGTACCAACAGTCCAAATATCAAGCTGCTACTAACGATCTCCCCCCTCGTCCCCCCTCCTCCTCCTCCATAGCCTCACCAAACCTCCCAGCATCAACCCCCTCTCCGGCCATCATACATTTTTCCAACCAACGAGCATACTTGGAACACGGCACAACCTTCCCATAAACCCTCGCTACCTTAACACCCCTCACACCCTCCAGCGACTCCAAAGCCCTATTCCAAATACTCGTATACTGACCCACAAAAACCTCGATCGTCAATTCTTCCACACCACTAAACGCCCTCCTCGCCAGCTCCCTCGAGAATTGCGGATGAGTACCTAACCTCACCCGGAAATGGTAGCGTCTGATCAAGGAGATGAGGCTCTGGGAAGTGATGGTTGGCAAGTTGTAACGCAGACGTGGGAGACTGGAGAGGAGACTCGGGTGTGCATGAAAGGTGTTTGCACCGTAGAGGATCGGGCTGGCTTCTTGGTGGATTTGGTGGTTTGTGCTGAGGATGTTGGGGTAGATGGGGGGATCGGACCCCAGGACTCTGGCGGTGGATGGAGAGGGGATGAGGAGGAGGAGACGGTATATTTGATTACGGATTTCGGCAGGGAGATCTAGGAACGTTAAGGGTGGCATATTTGATTTCTGATGATGGTTCGAATGTAGAGGGTTCGGGATTTGGTGGGAGAAGATAATGTTTTATGAGAAAGCCCGTCGTTTGCGTTCGACGACGGGCAAATGGAAGACGTCGACGTCGTTGTCGGTGATTGCCAAGACGCAGGCAGATAAGCTTCGATAACCTTAAACCTTAGCGGCTTCGACTCGAACTGCTGGGACGGATGACGCAAGGACAGCTCTCGTGCGCAATGAATCACGTGGATGGCGTGCCCTGCAGCAAGAACTGACATTTCACGGCAACGCGTTCCGCGGACCCTTAGAGTAGATCCGATCAATCAATCAATCACAGGCACTCGGCCTCCCAACCTGAACCTGAGCTCCGTCCGCGTGTTCAAACGTATCCCTTCCTTCAAACGCGTTCCTCATCCTCCCCTCCACAACACCATGCGTGCGCAACCAGCACCAACAAAAACACCAGCACCAGCACCAGCACCAGCACCAGCACCAGCACCGTCACCATGCCAAACAAAACCACCGCTCTCGAGGCCCTCTCCCTAATTTTCGGCTACATATACATGGGCTGCTGGTCGCTATCCTTCTACCCACAACCACTCCTGAACTGGAGGCGCAAGTCAACATCAGGCGTGAACATTGATTTCCCCGCCATAAACGTGCTAGGCTTCGTCGCATATTTCGTCTATTGCTACGCCGCCAGGTATTCGGAGACGTTTCGACGGGAATATGCCTTGAGACATCATGGGTTGACGCCGCTGGTGCCATTCAACGATTTGCTGTTTGCCGGACATGCCGTTGTGATGACGGTTGTGACGTTGACGCAGTTTTTGTTCCCGCGCGTTTGGGGGTTCGAGGTGAGGAGGAAGGGCGCGTTGGGCGTGAAGGTTAGTAGGGTTATTCAGGGTTTCATGGTTGGTTGTGCGGTTGGGGTTGCGATCGTTGTTGTGCTTGTTGTTGCGAGGAATGATCCGGATCCGAGGACGGGCTGGGCCTGGATTGATGTTGTAAGTCTACCTAGTTTACTTTTGATAGAAGAAGCTCCTCTGCACTTCGCCTGCTTACCGTTCTTGTGCGCTAGATATACACAATCTCCTACGTTAAACTCTTCATAACCATCGTAAAATACATGCCGCAAGTCCTGACCAACTATCGCAACTCCTCCACCAACGGCTGGTCCATCTTCCAAATCTTGCTTGACTTCGCCGGTGGTGTCCTCTCCAACGCGCAGCTTGGGCTCGATAGTTACAACCAGGGAGATTGGAGTGGTATAACGGGGAATCTCGTCAAGTTAGGACTGGGCAATGTCAGCATCTTTTTCGATGTGATTTTCATTGTGCAGCATTATTGCTTATATGCGCACAGTAGGGAGAAGGATGTTGAGGGCGAGATTGATCCGTTGTTGGAGGAGAGTGATATTGTAAGAGAGGAGAGAATCGAGTAAGATATACAAGGCATGGTATAGAGAGATATTTATATAAGGGCTTGGGTGTTAGACTGGGTAGAAATGGTCGCACGGCAGTTAGATACTCCTATTTATCCTTGGATTGCTTTATCTAGAGTCGTGGAAGCTTCAATCAATGTAAATAAAAATGATTGGACTAAAGCATAAGAAAGTCCTCGCTCACAACTTTCCATCGTCCCTATCATCTAAGCTACAGGCGAGCAACGTCGCCTGGTCAGGAGCTGGCATGCATTGGTTTCTGCACCTGGCAGACTAGTGCACCACACTACATTTGTTCCTCAGCTTTGCCCAATCTCGGGTTGTCATTTCCGATGTTGCCTCTAGCTTTCTAACCTATCTTCCTGATGACCTGCACAGAAAAGTCTCTTTTATTACAAGTTCCCCGTGTGCGCCTGTGTCTTTCCGTAACTCTTGACCATGCGTTGACATTCAAGCCTGTGAGTAGATCCACCACCTTCCAACTCTGTATCTTTTTTGGAATGCTCTTCGTCTCCTTTGCTTCCATCGAGCTACGAATCTATTATTACATGCCTTGCGGCCATAATAAGGTGGTTTGTAGAGGTCTACCATGAGAGGACGGTATCCGCCAGGATGCGGATGAGAATGATATGCTTGGCATACTTCCACGCATTGTCGATTTTTGGGGGAATATTTTGTTGCCTGAACATCCTTCAGGCCTGGAAATTTAAGGCTGTAGTGTAGGGGACTCAAATCAATCCCCGCTAATCTTAGCATGCCTAAAGTACTTCATTCCAACCCAAGCCACAACGACCCAAACCCAAGCCATGACCGATGTCAAGATGATCAAGGCAGGATAATATCCCACAATCGGCAACGTAGGGTCATCCTCGAGCTCTGGTGGCGCATATGGTGTCTCTCCCACATCCCACGCCCAGCTCCATACTCCCAGGCAGGAACCCATTCCCGTAACAAAGACAAACCACGTGATGATCAATATGACCCATCCCCACCACTCTGTCTCGGAATAGTCCCATTCGTCAGGCATCGGTGGAAGAGGACTAGATGCAAGACCAGCCATAGAAAGCGGAGACTTCGGCTTTTGAGATGACCGTCTGCGCGTGAGTGATCCCGAGCCTGACGGGAAGTAGGAGTCTGATCCAGATGAGGTTTGAGCTGTGTTTCGAAGGGCTGATGGGATGCGATTTGAAATGCTGAGAATATCTTCCTCGTCCGTGGTAGAGGTATACGTGAGGGTTGGACTCGTTGCTGTCGTGGGTGAAGTGACGAGGTGATCTTCATTCCCCATTGGAAGAGTTATTGGCGAAAGCAGAGTATTATTGCTGCGACTGGCATATCCTTCCATGGAAGGACGAGGCGTTGTATCGATCCCCAAGCCGAATCCCTTCCCATGTGGCATGTCATCAGGTAATGTTGGACTCAAAGTCATATCTCCACCAAATACCACGTGCGGGTTCGTATCAAGAGGCGACGTCTTGACTTCTTTCTTCTCCCTCTGAGCACCGCGACCTAGCAACGCAGCCTTCCTCAGAGACCCCTTTCTCCGTCGCGTCGTTTTTTGCTGCTGGATGGCGACAGCCATTGCTCGACCCGGCTTCTTTGACGTCTCGATGTGATCATCTCCAGGTGCGTATTCGGGGCTCAGCGGTGCTGTGTCTGCGGATCCTTGGTTGTCATCGGCACTCGAGCGCAAGAACGAGAGCTTGGACAGAATGCTGCCCGAAACGGTTCGTTTATGGCCTGGTGGTGCCGCTTTCCGCGTGAGCTCATTGTCATCTGTGGCTCGCTGGCTGGTCGAAGCCGCTGTATGGAACGAAGCACTCTCCATCGTGTTGCTCTCCACGATAGTTGTCGCGGTGGAGGTGTTAGCTACATGGATGAATGAGATCGGAGACGACGAAACAACTGGAAGTTGTAGGTTGTCTGGGAAGCCAAGGACAATCAGTAGTCGTACTCGGGTTTCCTGCCTTCATAATAACATAACAACAACAACCCTCATAATAGGAGGTGAGGTTCCCCACAACATACCTAGGTAGGATGATGCTTCTGGCGCGCGGTTAAATTTCTCTACAGACACTCCCAAGCGCGGCCGCCGCCACACGCGCGCGCAGGAGGGACGAGGAGTTCTACGGGCACGCCCTGGGGAAAACAATGCAGTGCACCTTGCCAACCTTCATGATACCCCAAACAACCAAACCCCAAACCCCAAACCCCAAATCCCATCCTGTTGCATCTATACCTCCCCTCGCCCGAGTCGCCCACGATGGCTTCACATGTGCCTCCAGCTCGCACGCCCTCGCCCACCATCACCCCGCCCACGCCTATTCTGGAAGAGGATGCCGACGACAAATGGAATGCCGCCGGATTGGGAATCGATGGTGTTGGGGGTCGAACCGTGCACTCCACTCTGCATTACTACGATCCAAATGCATTGTCTCCCATGGCCGATTCTTTTGCAGGCCAGTTCGGTTCCATGCAATCGCCATTGCTTTCTGCTGGCCTTGCTTCACCCACGATGAGCGTCCACAGCGACGGAGGGCCTCCCCAGGTCGGATCCCCTGCGCGCCCCTTCAACTTCCAGACCCAGACATACACCAATGCGCCCGTGGCCAAATCTGTATGACCGCTCCAATGGCACATCGTGGAACTCTCCCTAACAAAAACATGCAGAACATCGGCCAGCGACGAGGGCATAGATACAAGCACAGTAGTGTCTCCGCGCAGCATCAGATCTTTCTCGAGCCGCCTCCACGAGCCCCTTTAGCCATTCCCCCCTCTCTGCCCATACCTACATTTAAGGAAGCATGGCACAGCATGTCGAAGGAACAGACGACGAGGATAGGATGGTGTGTTTGCCATGCGCTGGTAGCTGCATATGTTCTCTACAGTGCACAAGGGTCCTTGGCATTGACGGCACTCTCGCATCTCATCTTCTTTGATGCTATTAGTGCTACAATCTGCGTCGTGGTAGATGTTTTCTGTAATTTCGAGGTCTGGAAGCGCTCTAGCATTCGCCATCCGTTTGGGTATGTTTATACCTACCCTCAAAGACAATTACCCCTAAACTAAAAAAAAACAGACTTGAACGCGCAGAGGTCCTCGCGGGGTTCGCCATGTCCGTCTTCCTCCTCTTCATGGGCTTCGACCTGATCTCCCATAACCTCAAACACGTTCTCGAATCGCTGGGCTCGCACCAACCCCACCACCCACACTCCCATCAGCGAATCTCCCACGGATCTGTTGACCCAGCGGCTCTACTATCAATAATAGCTACAGGAGTCTCGGCATACGGTCTTAAGAACCACGCCCGGATATCCAAAGCCTTGCGCTTCACCCTGATCTCTTCCCTCCCCTCGATCCTCTCGAACCCAAGTCACTTCCTGACCATCTCCTGTTCCTTTATAATGCTCCTTCTCCCTCTCCTCTCAGTGACCTTCTTTACCTGGCTGGATCGCCTCATGTGCTCCATCATCGCCATCTCCATGTTTGTCCTCGGCGTTCGTCTAGCTATCGCTCAGGGACTCATGCTCCTGATGTCCTACTCCGGTAAAGGCGTCTCTGAAGTCATGCGCGACATCATTGCCGAACCCTCCATCAACTCCGTCGATGAAGCACGCTTCTGGCAAGTCCATTACGGGCTTTGCATGGCCAATCTCAAACTGCGGGTTAGTGCAACGGATGAGAGTTCGATGCAGAAGTTAAGGGAGAGAATTAATGGCCTAATAAAGAATAGGCTGGGGAAGGGATATGGAAAGGGGGAGAGTATGCGGTGGGAGGTCAATTTGCAGTTTGCCATTGATGGATGATGGATACATTATTAGGAGTTTTGGGGCTTCCAATTTGGGGCGAATGAATTAGAATATTCCTTCTTGTATTAGAACACGATTTTAACGAAAAGCGAAGCATTGCTTGATGTCATACTGTAGGGTTAAATCTGGCGAGGTGTTCCGAGGTAAGAGAAAAAATACACCAAAATATCAAATTTATACAATCAATTAGTTTCAAGTCGTTTCCTAACTTCTGTACCCACAGGGACTACACTAGACTTGTTAGTGACTCTAAACCAAAATTTCACTTATCCATGTCTTTGGAAGTGACTCCAACCTGACCTTATGTGTTGCTTGCTCCCAGGTTTACATCGCTTACCTTCCTTCCAGCACGCCAGCACGCCAGCACGCCACATTACATTAACCATAATCCTATGACGTTTGAGTAGACCAATATTAGCTGGACTTCATATATTTGGAAATGTCATGGCATCTACAATAATGACTGATAGGATGGATGAAGAGAGCATTTATGAAAGTGACCATTGAACACGAGTACAAAATCGACGTGGCACCAAGTACAAACAACAGTCAATCGGACGCTTACTACAGTACACCGGGTAGCTCCTCCCAAAAGCCGAGCAGACAAATCTATCTAGTATGTACATAAGTACAGCCAGTCGTAAAAAGCGATGAGTGGACAGACAGCGGGTTATCATTCATTCCTTTCAGTTTTGCTTTCAATTCAACTCCGACAAGCCCAACAACTCCCATAGCCTCCGCGCCCAATGAATACAAAAAGTGGAGGGAGAAAAAATAAAAGTTCATGAAACATAATTGTACTCTTTCCTTTCTCTCAACAATCAAAATAGCCTCCACCCACCCTTGCCTTGCTCTTTCTTGGGGGTGCCTCTGTCACCTCCTCTTCCGCGGCTCTTGCCTTCGACCTCGAGTGCCCGAAGACCTTCCATCTTCCCAAGTACTAACTCGAGCAACTCTTTACGTCTGATGACTTCAAGATGAGCTTTGACCTTCGGATCCTCCTTTGCAAAGCGCTCAACTTCATCTTTACTCAATCCCCTTCCTAGTCTGATATCAAGCTCACGAGGGAAATTGTAGTTGAATTCAGAGAGGAGTTCGACGTTCAAGAAAAGTACAGCAGTTGATGTGAGTTTTGTGGCGACGACGTCAAGGAAAATTTCTGGGCAGTGATATTTGTTCTTCATCGTGCGACATTGTGTTGATTTTATGGCAGCAAGACGCATTTTGATAATGGAAGCGCGGTCACGAAGGAAGACTGCTTCTCTACCTGTGAGGTTTGTCAGCTAGTGAAACAAGTTGCTGTGTTTGTGGAAGGAAAACGTACCTTTTTGTAGCAAAGCGGAACTAAAGCCTCCAGCGCCACTTGCACTGTCCCCATCAACTATCACGTCCCCCTTTCGAGCACGGTCGATAAAAGTCATTACATCCCGCAGCCTCCTTCTTCCGCCAACAGTATCCTCTACAGACTTTACAGCATCCTCGCATGCCTTGAGCTCATTTTTCAATACACTAGCCACGTTTTCACGGCCCCGAGCCCATTCTCCCTCCTCAACATCAATCTCGAACTTATACGGTTTAATACAATTTTCCACTTGGTCGCTTGTACTGTAGAACCGTTCGTTTAAGATTCCGGAAGCTGCCTCCGTAATCGCTTGGCGGGCGAAGGGGTGAGAAGCGAATGTTGACTGAGCAATTAACTTATCAACATGTGCTTGAATAGCATTCGCAACGACAGTGGTAGCAAGACGGCCAATTCCCAATTTTGTCAGGGCAGATGTAGAGGCATCAAGCTTCCGGTGCCAGTACAGAGATTCGGGTTCTGCGGTCGGAAGATCGGACAGAGAGTCGAGTTCTGGCGGTGGAGGTGAGAGATCGGGAATCGGTTTATTCCAGTAGCGTGCTGCGAGAAGATCCAGGACTCGCTGGTCAAGCTCTTCTTTGAGCATTTCGCGTACTTGAGGACGACCAAAGTGTTCAGTGAACTCTTTGAATGAGTGCTTGAAAGCATCAAGGCTTTCAGCCAAGTAAGACTCAGCTGAAAGGGGGCGGTCGTTGTATTGGACCTTGAATTCATACGTAGCTTCCTCGAGTTCTTGCTTTATGGCGTCGCCAGTGCTTTGAAGACTGGCTGCCATGGTTTGTTCAAGCACATGCATCAATTTCTTTCGGAGAGTTGTAGTGCCAACATTGAGACCTGCTTGTGGGCCATATTCCAGTGGGTGAGCAGAAAAGAAAGCATTCTCATTCTTTGAAATTGCTGATGCGATGCTGCCGCTGCCTTTCTTAAACAGACCTGTTGAGTGAGGAGGTACACGCGATACAACGCCGACGTAGCCGAGTCGTAAGGGATACTTCTGGTCATTCAGAATCGATGCTCCTCTGACTGCATCAACAAGATCCATTTTTGTCACAACCCCAATAGTTCTTTCTCCTCGTGGATCCACTCTTCGGCTTGCTCTAAGAGCAGTAGAATTTGCTAGATCAACATCTGCTGCTGAAATAGCCAAGATAATATTGGGTGGTTGGATGTATTTGTCACACAAGTCAGAAATCTTTTGTTTCAACTCCACTGGCTGGTCATGCCCAACAACTTGAATGTATCCAGGTAAGTCGATGAGCGAAAGATCGGGCACATGTGGGGAAGATATAGTGAGTTGAATAGGGTCGTCTGAAACGCATTGCGAATCCGGCACCGCCAAATTCAGTTCTGTCAATGTCCTCTGAATGCTCGAAAAGTCTGTGATCTTTCCTAGCCCAAGAGCTGGGAATTCGCCGTACTCAGCCTGGGCATCCGGTGTATTGACCAAGGTTAACTCAATAGGTCTACGAGTGACCATATTTGAACCCTTGGGCAGAAACTCATGGCCAACAATTGCTTCCAGCACCGAACTCTTTCCAGATGATTGTGAACCAATAACCACGATCGAAGGTAAGGTAAGTGCTTTCGATTGACCGACAGTCTGGAGTATGCTCCGGATCTCAATCATCTTTCTCGTAAGAACCATCATCTGGTCATCCCGAGCTGCCTCCTCGCCCGACCTTGGATCGTCCTCTGTTGATTGGTCGTAGCCGTATGCCGCCGCAGTTCCACCAACAGCAGCAGCTCCTATCCTACTCTCCTTCGGGGGTTCTCCTCCAGGTCCACCGCCTTCTTTCTTTCCGCCCTCGCCAATCTCTTCGTGAATTCGCAATATCTTCTGCATCCAGTCCGGCAGTTCCACATTCTCTGCAGTATTTTTCCATCCTTGCCGTGTCTGCTCTGCTATATCCCTGGCACCGCCAAAAAGTCCTCCTGCAACGCCTGTGACCGCCTCCTTTGTTTGATTTAAGACATCGAGGGCATAGGTTCCGGCCTCTGTAATTATTAAGTGAGCGAGTATCTACTTGGCTGTGGAAGGAAGACATACGTTGAGCCTGGTATTGTACATATGCTAGCCCAGCAATAGTAGCACCACCGAATAAGGCCGGGATCCTAAAGAAGTTGAGGAACAGCCTTGGTAGAATCCGTACAAATGAAGCGTTTCGGACGGCGACTGCGTTGGAGAAAGATGTAATGCCCGTTGGCCATATTCTTCGACGTGCAGCTCTCACGGCAGCATCTGATCTGAGGAGGCCGCCAGCGGATGAGCCCGTATGGTGGTGGAAGGGACGCGCCGTAAAGGCTCGTTGCGTCAGAGGCCGAAGCCTGGCGGATAGGAGCCTTCCACTCATACTAGCCAGGGGCAGGAGAATGATGAGGCTGATGGTATCGTGTAATTCATAGAGCTTCTATACATGTCAGGGGCGAGCGTTGTTGACTTGTATGTCTTCGCATGAAATACAGTAATATCGAGGTTCACGTGTTGATAGCAGGCGAAGTGTGGCGTTGCAGTCTGTACCTAGTTGGTCGTACCTTGGAACTAGTCAGGTATGCAAAAGCCCTACAAGTGCAACCCAGCAGCCGACTAGGTAGGTAACTTGAGCAATCTCAATTGCATTAGAGTATTATCTGTGCTTTCTTTGTTTTCAACTCGTTTTAACTGTCCGAATTATCAATTCTGTGGCCATTACCCGTGAATTGACGCCAGGCACAAACAACTCCTCAGCCACATACCATCTGTGGCGTTTGGAAGATGCAATAGAGCCCAGCCTTGATTGAGCAAGACAAAAGTGATTTCAGGTACACGAACTTTTTTGCGGCATTTTTGTGTCGCATAAAAGTGATACCAGAGGACTTCTTCTACATCAAATACTAAAATCGCCTTCCAATGGTACAAATTTTGACATACTATTCTATCAGACCTTGGCTTCTTTTTTCTGGCGAGGATTGCGCGATCGCTTCCTTCAGCCTCGTCCTCTAATATCGTCCCCTTTCTAATGACTGTCCCAACAACAACCATCTACACAAAATATCGGCCTTTCCATCAGTGGAATCAAACCTACTGAGGATACCAAAGCAGTAAATCTCTGCAAAGGGCTGTGTCGGCTTCCACAGCTAGTGTCTAAAATCCACACTGCGACCATGTGTCGATTTCTGGTAAGCTTGTCAAGACAGACTTCGCCCCAGCGGTGACTCCATGCTAACCATGTTTAGGTCTACAAAGGTAGCGATGAGATCTTACTTTCGAAACTAATTCTGGATCCTTCCCATTCCATCCTCACTCAGTCCTTTGACTCTCGTTTGCGCCTCGTAGGTTCGCCCTGAGCTTGAGTCATCGCTCATCACAAGTTGACCACCTGGCAGGACATGAGAAGACCGCATAATGGCGACGGATTTGGAATTGGTTATTACACTGATCCCAAGCTGGGTCCCGAACCTTGTATCTTCACGTCCACTATTCCGGCTTGGAATTGCGTCAACCTCGAGCGAATTGCCTCGAAAACCGCGTCTCATCTAATCTTCGCACACGTACGCGCCACCACCGAAGGGGCTCTCAGCGACGCCAACTGCCATCCTTTCAATCATGGCAGTCTCATGTGGATGCACAATGGGGGTCTGGGAGGCTGGAAGCATATCAAGCGTCCTCTAGGAGCTCGACTAGCAGATAAATGGTATCTTGGAGTTCACGGAGGAACTGATAGCGAGTGGGCGTTTGCGTTATACCTGGATACTTTGGAACGAATGGGCTACAACCCAAGCGCTCCGCCAGCAGAGGGGTTTGGGCCAACAGTATTGCGACAAGCGATGTTGAAAACAATCAAACAGATCAACGATTTTATCAAAGACATTCCCCAGAGTGTCATCGAGAATGAAAATCTTGATACGAGAAGTTTGCTCAATTTTGCACTCACAGATGGCCACAGCGTTGTGTGCACTCGTTATGTCAGCAGCGCTACCGATGAGGCTGCGAGTCTGTATTATTCTTCGGGTACGACTTGGGATGACAAGGGCAATAAGGGTGATTACCAGATGGATCGAAACGACAAAGGAGCGGATATCGTACTTGTGGCCAGTGAACCATTGACTTTCGAGAGAGGTAAGGAAATCTCCGACATCTAATTTTCGGCACTAACAACCAAACAGAAAGCTGGGTGACGGTACCGACGAACTCAACATTAACGATTCACAAGCAAACGGTAATGGTTCATCCAATCATCGACGAGTATTACAGCTACAATCCGTACCACTCCCGGTCTTCCAAGTTCGTTCAAGACAAAGGTCTCGTAACGAACGAAAAATCCCCTCCAGCTACAACTCCAGATACTTTAAAGCCCGAGAACAAGAAACTTCTTGGACCATCCAACATTCATGACAACTTCTCCCACAATCTCAGTCCCCAAATGCACGCCCCAACCTCTCTACATGAACCACTGTCTCGAAGCACAACACCAGCGTCGACTGCATCACCCAGCAGATCACGCGATATAAGTCCTAATGCCCGTCGCCTCGGCTCGCTAAGCGACATACCTATAATCGCATCCAGACCCCAAGAACAAGGCAACACCAAGAAAAAGCGGGCTCCCTCGTTCGCCGGACGCGCACCTCACATTCATACCCATGCTCATCCTCTCACACCCCCTGTGCAAGAACCACCTTCGCCAAACAGCCCAGAGACTAGGACTGCATATGGAGATCCAAACAAAATCGCACAATATTTCCCTGAATTGCATGGGCGTACGGGGTCTCATTGATGTAGGCGCTGTTGATATTGGAAGATGTAGAACGAGGACATGAAAAGGCGTTATGTTTTTTTGGTCTGTGTCGGATTAGCGAGAGATGCTAGTAATGTTTCTGTTGACGATATCTTTCATAATTGCTCTGGAACCAAGAAAGGTTTGGACGCATTGTACAATTACCGAAGTTCATAGAATGAAGGATTCTTATTATATGACTAATATGAAAAAATTACTTTGGGACAAAGCTGGCCTCAACTCTCTTGCGCGAGCTGACCATCAGCAATTCATACTTTATACATGATGTCGAGCCACAGGTGAAGCTGAGAGGTTCAGCAGCACACAACTCTATCTGTATTGTACTGTTCATGTAACATATATGATTGTCTTCTTGTCTGGCGCATGAAATTTTCTTGGCCAGAAATTTTCTTGCGATACTCTAGTGCACTCTAGCAGCAGGTTCAGATTCCGAAGCTAAATACATGCAATAGTAAGAAGTCATGGCCTCGTTCAAGTGAATCGTCGCCATGGCTACTCCTTGACTCTCGGCCTAATATCAAGGATTTCAGGCTACTACTATTATCTACACTTGGTCAGAAGTGGCATGCATTGTAATGCTCAGAATCTTGTCAGTTTTGACTTTGGAGATTCATGATTTTGATAGTCACCCGGTTTAGCCTACTCAATGGATCGAATTCTTTTTAGAGGCCGAGTCATACGTTTACCAGATTTCGTCTGGTAAGTGTACCGATTGCTAAATTATCTGTTACACTCGATTCGTTCGACTGTGTGTTTCAACACGGGAACATTTTAATTGCTTTAAGTACAAGCTAGTAGCTTTGTTTTTTGTCAAGATCTTTCACTCGTGAAGACCCAGAACTTTCCGGGGTACCTGTTTACTTGAATTTCATATCAAAAGATACTCTCCCTGCTGCGGCATTCGACAAGTCATTTCGTGAATACTATCAAATATCTTCCTCCCACGAGAATTCAGCCTCGTACCTACAACAGCTCAGACAGCCCAGAACCAAGCAGCGGTCCCGGAGGACAGTCAAGAATTCATTATTCAGGCATCCCTTCTTCCGTTACTTCACCAGTGGCGCAAGCACAGCGCGTTAAGCATTAAACTCACGTGTTTATTGGTTACTCTCCGCTAAATATCGGCTTACTCGTGAGTTATTCTGCTAGTAGTTGTAGCGTTCTACTTAACACGACATGCAGGGCACGCCGTGAAGTAACGGAAGAAGAGATATATACATTATCTTATACATTAGCCGCTTCGCCTAGGTATAGAATTTCTAGAGTAATTACCTACCTACTTACAAGTTCTACTGAAACTATTATCAAAGTGCCTTACCTACCTTACCTAGGCGGTAGACCAGAGAATTATATAGATTGCAGGGTCCCCGGGGTACTTTTACGCTAGATCTTCCTAGCCGGTAGGTAATAAGAGCGCGAGAATACCTACTTAGCAAATATCGCTGCCGTAATTCTCTGGCTGCCGTTTGATTTATGAGATAAGGCCCAACACGGTTATAAGACGTACTGCCTAGGTCTACTTCGCCACGCTAAGCCTGAATATCTACAGAATCAAGTTATTTCTTGCTTGCCTGCCCTGTTTGTCCTTTTTCTTTTGCACCACCCCAGCGAATACGTAGCGTGCAGTTGTCATCCACCGCGGACGATAATTTACGGCGAACATCATTTATCTAGACTGTTCCGAGCAGTCTGCGCAGAGCCAGTCGATCTAAAACCAACCCGAGACACACGTTCAGGGACTCAAGCGCCTTTTGCTTTGGCCCTATTCAGAGGGATCATCTAATCAAGCTGAACATCCAGCCATCATGGCAGATCCCCTCACGCAAGTAGCGGCAATAGTCAAACTCTTAGCTTCTGCCATTACAGCGGGGAAGCAGGTTTACAATATCACGAATGAGCTCAAAAGCGCACCTCAACACATACGCGCGGTCGCTAGTGACCTCGAAGGTTTTCACTCGACACTTGTACAGCTCCATACGCTCTTCAATGATGAGAATGGCGAGGCTATTATTGCATACATGCAAACAAATGAATCGCAGGCCTTGTGCTCAATCATTGAGAGCTGTCTGATAGTTTTCAGCGAGATCGACGGCCTTATTGATGAATACAAGCACCGGACGAGGGAAATGGACCTGAGCACCTGGCGGAAAATCATGTGGACCTTCAAGCAGCAAAGAATTGAGAAACTGAGAGAGACTCTCATGTCTCACAAGATGAATCTTGCGATTGCCACCGCTGTCGTCAATGCGTAAGTGAAGCTCTCCTTGGGGATTCTCCAGTCGCGCACTCACCGAGGCTTTGTAGTTGTATATCACGTTACATGAGATCAGCTGTGATACACACAGACAGCGAAGTAATCGATCTCAGAACACGCGTGGAAGAGATAAACTCCACTTTGCCGGTTATATTATCACAATTGGAGGAGTTCCAGGTCCAGCAGCAGCCAGAAGGCTTGGCTCTCGTGTCCTCAAGCCTAATGCAAGTACGATCTGATCTGCGGTTCAACTTGAAGCGCTTACGGAAAGTATTTCATCAATGAGTTCTGATATCCGTACGCCAATCACCACTAGTTTCCGGGTCAGCACGACAAAGCATTCTGCAGGAACACAATCAACTAGCGTTCATACATCCACATACGTAACGGCTCGACAACAGCAATCGGATACCGAGAACCTACCGGAAGGCCCAGCAGGAGCCATCCAATTGTTCATCCGTGGAACGCCTTCACCATCGACTATGCTTATTCGTGTTTCCCCCAAGGATACCATTCTTACGGTCAAGGAAGAAATCCGACGAAGGCTAGGCTTGCCATGTGCAAGCTTCAGACTTGACTTTGGTCATTCGATACTTCCAGAGGATGGCATGACCGTGCGAGATTGCAGATTGCCAAACGATGCAACCTTATTGTGCCTCTCCTTCCGGCCAAATCATCAACAAAACGCCTACCTCGAGTCTGTGGTGATCAAGCACGGAGACTCTTTGACTACTATAAATGTTGATACAGGGGACTGTTTAACTCATATCAAAGCGAAATACGATGAGCATGAAGGTTTGAGGCCTGATACTTTGTTGGATCTGGAATATCGCTATGTGTCTGTTTGCGGAGAAGATCTCAAGAAGATGACAGAGCAGTTATGGGATAGCTCCTTGATGACCGAGAACCATTTTCCTTCTCCTATAAGGCCTGTTGTTTTACATGTTGTGGTACCGCCCAAAGGCATTGAACAAATGCCACCGCAACATCGGCGGGATTCCAGTAGGCCGTCGCCGTCACTGGTCAGAGCAGCGTCGCCTAAATTAGCACACACAGATCTTTTGGGACCTTTTGGAGTTCCTTGGATTCGAACGAAACGCAGATTCTTTGGGCCAATACATGTTCAGTATTCAAAGTGAAGTAGAGGTTCAGAAGTCTTGAAGATGAGGTTTAAGGATTTTCTTTTGCTCTTATTTTGTCTAAACCTCTGAAAAACTCTTGAGTTGTGAATTCTGAGTATTTGGATTGTGGATGTCTGGAAATTATTTTATAAGACTAGGTGATAGGGGGTCCTTTATAATGCTTAGGCTTTGCTGACGCAACATCTCAGCAAAGTTTAGAACCACCAGAACTAGTAAAACGTGCATTCTTGCTGCACGGAAAATTTCGTGATATGCTTGTGTTTACTTTTCAAGCAGGTATTGAGCTTGTCTAGTTCTAGACTTGAACCGCTCGCTTATTTTACCCTCCTATTTTACACAATGGATTACTCTGCAAAGAGGGTAAGTGCTGCAACAACAATACTAAAACCGATGGAACTGCGGTAACCAAGTGAAAAAGTAGAGTATATAGTAGCAGTTTCACAAAGCTAGCCATGCAAAGTGCCTAGTAACACTTTGCATTGTAGATACTATGAAAAAGAACCATTACAAAAAGCCCTCCAACTAACTAAATTCTCCAACACCACCCACCAATCCTCCACTCTTTCCCTTTTCTTACCTAACTTCCCCTACACCACAACATCACCCCCAGCACCCCGTGCCCAATCGCGCTTACCCGTCCTCGGTGTAATATAAACCGACCACCCATAAGGCACCGCCAAGAAATAAGCCTTACATTTCCACTCCCGATCCGGATTTACCTTCTGAATATCAAAATCCCGCACCAAAGTTGCAATAGCCTTTGAACCTTCCAGAATCGCGAGGTTCCGACCTGGACATGAATTGTATCCTGCGCCGAACTGATCACCATAATTAGCGAGGACTCGCTTATATAGGGGCTCGGTAAGAGAGGTTTCGGGGATGAGGAGGTTTCTTACTGGAATGAAATAGACTTCTAGACCTTTGCCGTTTGGTCCGAGCCATCGATCGGGATTGAACTCGTTTGCGTCGTCGCCGAAGATCTCTTTGCTGCGGTGGATTACCCAGGGATTGACGCAGAGCATTGTCTGGCGAATTGTTAGTCAAACGTTTCATTTTCGTATAGGAGAAAGAAGAACGAATATGTAACGCACGCCTCCTTTGAAATGGTGATCGCCGAATGTTAAGCCTCCCTTCGGAGCTATGCGGGGCAACCCAAACGGGTTGGGCGTATGCATACGTAGTGTTTCCTTAACCTGCAGTTGTTCGAACGTCGTATATTAGCTGTGTAGATCGCTAAGGGTGAGATTAATATTAGATAGATGACATACCGTCGCCTGAAGAAATGGCATCTGTCTCGCTTCCTCCCAACTAACCACCTTCCCCACCGTCCTCGCCGCATCGATCTCCGCCCTCAGCTTTTCTAAATGCCGCGGATGCTGCAGAATATGATAGTAAAAAGCCTGCAAGAACGCACTCATGGCATCGGAGCCCGCACCAACTGTTGCATAAGTCACACCATATAACAGCGACTTACTTAGTTTCTCAGGTGTTTTCTCATGCTGTGCCCCCCAAGCCGACAACATATCATTTCGCGTATCAGGATTCTCTTCATGGTCTTTGATCGCCCTGAGCGTCGTATCGAAGATATGCTGATGGGGCATCAGACCCCAAGAATAGAGCAGCGGATTCCCCAACGTTAATTTATGCACTCGCTGGAAGAAGCCAGCAACGCTGATATAGGCCATTAGTGCACGGGCGTTACTGATGGACCCGCCAATGTCGGTTCCGGTTTTCAGAAAGCCGAAGCTCTTGGAGAAAGTGACTTCGCCGATGACGTCGAAGGCCATGTATCCGAACCAACAGTCCAATTCTACGGGATGGCCTGATGATCCGGCTTTCGTGAGGTTCTCGCAGAGGAGAGAGATTACATTGTCGATATAGGGTTGCGATTTGATGAGATTGGTGAGACTGTAGGCAGTGGCAACGTTGCGAGACATTTCTACTTTGCGTTTTGGGTCCAGTTCGGCCATGGGGGCTTCGAAGGTGTCGTTTGGGAGGGCGGTTATCTTGTACCATGGTCCCTATGGTGTTGTTCACAATCAGAATCACGTTTCTTTTTTCTTTCCTTTTCTCTTCTCTTCGTTTTTTCAGATTCATCGCTAAAATGTGGCAAGTTGAGATCGCCTAATTACTCACTTTGCGCAGTGGAGCGAGAAGCAGTTGACGAACGGCATCAGGATGGCTAACACTGACTTCCTCGTGGCTGACCCGGACGAAATATCCTACCGTAACGCATCAATAACTAGCCTTCTTTAAAGTAACTGTTTGGTCAAAGCTGTACCGTGTTTTTTGTGTAAATTTATCATTCTCCAATTGAAGTCTCCCTGCATGATACTCCATATCTGCCATAGGATTGAGAAAGACGCAACGAATGGGCCGGGAATATCACTGATGGGTGAAAAATAGCGTCGTTTGATTGCAATTGACAGGACAAATAAGGGCACCACGATGGCGGCAATAGCGCCATAGCCAAAATGAGAGGCTTGCTGGTAGAATTCAGACATCTTATGAGGTTTAGTAAAAGTAGGCTTTCAAGATGAGGTTTCTTAACGGATCATGAGTGACTGCAGATTTCTAGATGTCTTGATGGAAATGTGATGACGGCTTCGCTTGGTGACTTGGTCTTGTCGAGCGGACATACAGTATCCTCATGCCTGAGAGCTCTGGCTTCTGATTCCTGAGCCTTTTTGGGACATCGCATACTGGCGATCACCATGGAGAGCGGGGTAAGTCACGATACAATGCCGACTCACAAGTTGCATAAGTCTGGTTCCAGCAAAAGCAACATTCGAAGATTCATGGATAGCTGACTTTTGGTGGTAATCTGCACGGGCTGTGCCTGACAACAGACTCCGGTCTGGGGACTCGTAAGCTCTTCATGCTGTCAGCTTTGCATGCCAGGCATACCTACTTCCTCTCCTCGTTACAACACCTGCAGAGCTGCCATGTTGGCCACAGACAAAGGCCCCTTCGTATTTTCATAAGCCACCGTCTGCACAAGTGAGGCGTGTTCTACTTACGTTCCTTTCTCTGCGGCAGCTGGAGGAGCAGTAAAACTTCCCCTCGTGCTTGCAAGGGTCTAGTGGGGACTTTAGCTTACTCCTTACCCCATTACCCCACGCATCGATGGGGCGTAAAGTTTGTTGCCGCATTCTCGCGTCCGGTCCAGGGACAGGCCGCCACAGTAGTTCCCGCACGAGCACGTCTTGCCGTCGTACACATGCAGTAAAGTGGAATGTGGGGTGTAATCCGCTTCTGCACTATGACGTGCCGAGTTAGTCGGACATGCATGGAGCTAATTACCTATATTTTGGCGCTAAAGTAATCCATGGAAAGTAATCCTATTTATTCTGCCTCGAAATATGCCTAGGTACCTTGCTTTGTATGCTACTACCATGACTGTTTGAACCACACAGAGAAGAGACCAACACATTCTCATTAAGTCCCATCCTCCGATCCTCAGGAACGATGATTGCCAAATTGCCAGTCGCCTGGTCCTGGATATGGGAATCGACTTTCGGTCACATGGCCACTACCACTCCAATCCTCCTCATTATGCTACTGTACATAGTAGCAGCAGTTTTACTTCCTCGTTGGTACCGACGAACCCACAACTCTCCGCCAGAAATCCGAACATACCTGCCCTTCAGCATTGATTACATCACACGATCCATCATCTACAATTATCGACATCGGGATCTACAGTTTTGGGGGGATTTGTTTCATCGCTACCGGCCTGCCCAAACTCTCCAACTTAGCATTGGCAGTCAGCCAGTCATCGTCACAGTTGACTCGGGGAACGTCAAAGCTATCCTTGCAACCCAGTTTTCAGATTATGGCAAAGGCCCGAGGTTCCACGAGGAATGGAAGGAGTTCCTAGGTGACGCTATCTTTACTACGGATGGGCAACAATGGCACGCCAGTCGCGCTTTGTTACGACCAATGTTCTCGAGGGAGAGGATCTCTGACTTGGCAATTTTTGAAAAGCATACCGAAAAGTTGGCAAGACTTGTAAAGCCGGCTGTTGCTGGCCATGGAGAAGTAGTGGTCGATATGTTGGACTTGTGCATGCGGACTACCATGGACATAGCCACTGATTTCCTTCTGGGTGAAAGTGTGAACAGTTTGGACAATCCAGCCGACACCTTCTCTGCGGCTTTTGCAGAAGTGCAACAAGTGCAAAGCTGGATCACCATGGCTGGGTACGTAGGAGAAGCTAGTGTCTGGTTCTTACCCACATATACTAACACTATACTTCTCAGTCCGCTATCATGGTTGCTCTCCAAAACAGCATACCGAGCTGGCCTAAAAACCGTTAACTCCTTCTTAGAGCCCTACATCATGCGGACCTTATCATTTTCCCGAGAGGAACTAAACAACCCCGACCGTTCCTCCAAAGACTATAGTCTCCTCGGCGGTCTCGCCCTACACACCCGCCAGCCAAAGGTAATTCGAGATCAAATCCTCGCAATCCTTCTCGCTGCGCGTGACACTACCGCCGCGACGCTCTCCTGGGCAATCTATGAGATGTCGACCCGTCCAGATATCGTGCATCGTCTACGTGCAGAGATACTTTCAACACTTGGCCAGGATCGTCCGACTTATGCACATCTCAAGAAGATGCGATATCTCCAAGCTATCATCAGTGAGACGCTGCGCCTCTATCCAGCAGTTCCATTTAACGTAAGAGTGGCACTGCATGACACCACGCTCCCAAATGGGGGCCGAGATAGCAAGGTTCCTGTGTTGGTGAAAAAGGGAACCTTGGTCGCATATTCCGCATTGTACATGCAGCGACGGCAAGGATTGCAATCATCTGGAGCTACTGATGGTAGCAAGTTTCCAGATGCAGAACGCTTTGAACCGGACCGTTGGGTCCAGGGTTGGCTTCCAAAATCCTGGACTTATATCCCATTTAATGGTGGTCAACGGATCTGCATCGGGCAGCAATTTGCCGTAGCTGAGATTGGGTATACCTTGACCAAACTTTTCCAGCGTTATGAGCGGGTAGAGAGGCGCATGAGTGAGGATGAGTGCGGTTTGTTGAAGGCGAACATTGTGCTGACGCCTGCCAAAGGGGTTAGGGTGACGTTCTTTGAGGGAAAACTGTAGGTGCTTAGTTAGCAGATAGTCGTTTTCTGAAGCAGGAAAGATCTTCACGTTTCTTTCTTTGGGGTAACACTGTTACAGATGCATATGCATGTATTAGTACGGCGTGAATCGAATCTTATGTGAGACTAAGTTGAAGGAGAACTCGGAGCAGTAAGCACAGGCGAATAAATATGAACCGTTTACTACTGTATGCCTAGAATCTAGATAAAAGTCAGCCTTCGGACCGCCGGCCTTGCAGCAAACCGTTTATTAACCAAGACGAAAAGGTCCCTGGGGTTTCATACACATCAGAAAATACAAACAGACTAATTGCAGGGTAATTTTAGCGTTTTAACTTATGTAAAGGTTTATATGTCGTTAGTTCGACTAAATGTTTAGGCTTCAACGCTTTTTAATAACTATACAATAACTGCTCTGTAGTATAAATGTATAAAAAGGTACCACCATTATCTCATATAAATAAACCACAGTACAAAGTCATAATATCAAGAAAGTTTCCAACTACAAATAAAATACTTAATGGTAAGCACTAGAAATCCTACTCAGGTTATTTATGTGTTTTCGTACAGTACTGGTGGTACCTGAACTAAAGACAAACGAGCGAACGAAGCTACCTGAACCTACCACTACCTAAGAGAAGCGAGGGACGACATCAAATTGCAAATCACTTAACCTGCCTTATGTAGGCTAACAGCAAAATACCAACCGATAACATACCATCGGATCCAGTACGCCCATCACAAGGATTGCATTTCGTCAGTGCAAACATGCAGCTCGCTCGGTCTAAGACTTTAAATTATCTATGCTTGACTCGGTACTAGTTAGTATGCTGTGCTAGTATGCTACTTCCCGCAAGCCAATGACATGCAAGACACCCATTTTCGAACCGAGGGCGTAACCAACCCCCACCTGTACGGAGTACACAACCACTAGCTCGATTCCGTCATGGGCTGACTTATTGATATGATAGGTGCTGCCAGGAAAACCCAAAACTGAACTCCGTCTTCTGTCTTTCCAGCTGCAATTTTTGGACAGTACTATACCTAGGCACCGTAGTCGAGTTCCAGCTAAGGTGTTGAATCGCTGACTACAAGGCTTCGAGACCCTCACACGCTGTCTCCTTTTCTTTTCTTGTCTATCATCATAACACCACATCCTTCATATCATGTCTTCTACCAACCAGAATCCCCCGTCGGCGCCACACTCAACGGCTGCTCCAGCTCCTAAGGCAGAGACTGGTGCGCCAGCCTCTCCAGCCTCTCCTCCTTCACATCAGATGAATTCTGCAAGAATAACAGCTATTATGGCCGCCTTATCGGTAATCCACTCTACCTTACCTAAGTAAGATGCCTCCCAAAGCTGATCAGGCACAGCTAGCAGTATTCCTTGCCGCTATCGACAGTGTAAGTGTAGTAGTGTACTCTCTCTCTGTCTCTCTATGTCTCGTTCTCATCTCATTTGTCGGTCATCTGTCTCAAGAGTCAAATTGCAACCTTATCGATATCCTTATTGGCATTCTTACTCACGACATCATGCACATAGACCATTGTTGCAACGGCACTCCCAAGCATCGCAGATGGCTTGTCCTCTGCCGCCGGCTACACCTGGATCGGGTCTTCATATTTCCTAGCTGTCACAGCTGCTCTTCCAATCTGGGGCAAATGCAGTGATATCTGGGGTCGGAAGATGGCGATACTGGCTGCTAATTTGATCTTCTTTACTGGGTCCCTCATTTGCGCTCTCTCGGTTAGTATGGTTATGTTGATTGTGGCTCGTGCTATTCAGGGTGTTGGCGGTGCGGGATTGGTTATACTAGTGAATATTATTGTCAGTGATTTGTTTAGTATCAGGTAGGTGCTTGGTGGAAGAATCCACTGTCAGAGTGCATCGTGGTTGACCTTAATAGGGAGCGTGCGAAGTATTTGGGAATTATCAGTGCTGTTTATGCTTTGGCCGGTGCTATTGGGCCTTTGATTGGAGGAGCATTTGCCGAGAAGGTCTCGTGGAGGTGGTGTTTCTACATCAACCGTAAGTACCTACATACCTATTCACATACCAAAGTATGAACCATGACAATGCTAACAGACGATTGAAGTTCCTTTGGACGGCGTTGCGTTCCTCCTTCTTCTAGTCTTCTTCAACATTGCTCACCCCAAAACACCGCTTCTGACTGGTTTAAAAGCTATCGACTCGCTCGGGGTGATAACCATCATTGGAGGTACAGTAATGTTTCTTCTTGGACTGCAATTCGGCGGCGTCACATTTCCATGGAACTCAGCGACCATCATATGTCTTCTACTCTTCGGCTGCATCACCTCAGCCATCTTCATCGTCGTCGAGTGGAGAATTGGCAAGACACCCACAAAGAGACCCGTCATTCCTCTCCGAGTCTTCAGACATCGCTCAAGCATTGCAATCCTCTCGGTGTGCTTTCTTCACGGCACCATCATCATCGCACCATTCTACTACCTCCCTCTCTACTTTCAAGCCGTTCGTGGCGCTACCCCCGTCCTATCAGGCGTTTACATCCTCCCAACAGTCATGTCATCGTCCTTGATTTCCATCTTCACAGGCGGCTTTACAAAGAGAACCGGCTTGGTCGTGCAACCCATTTGGTTTGGAATGGCACTATCCACACTTGGCCTCGGTCTACTGATTAACCTGAACATCGGCTCCGGCTGGGCAAAAATCATCATTTACCAGCTTATCATGGGTGCGGGCTTTGGACCCAATTACTTCTCACCCATTGTTGCACTTCAGAGGTTAGTCCAGCCACAGGATATTGCTGTGGCGACCGCCACGTTGGGATTTCTTCGTCAGCTTGGTTCGTCTATCTCAATCGTCATTGGAGGTGCTATCTTCCAAAGCCAGATTCAGGGACATCTATCAAGCTTGAGTGCCGAGCTAGGCCCGGAAGCAGCGGCAAGATTTGGTGGTGGAAGTGCTGCTGCAAACGTGTTGCTTATTGGTAAGTTGCCTGAGGAACAACGGAGAGTTGTGCGTGAAGCGTTTGCAGCGAGTATCATTCCAATGTGGTATGTGTATGTTGGACTCTCGGCTTTGGGCTTGATAGCAAGCGTTTTTATAGGTAAGTTCAGTGACCCTTGATGTTCTATCCATGTATAATATTGCTGACTCCCTCTTCTTTGGTAGACACGAAGAAGCTTATCCCAGACTACAGCAAGAGTTCCACGAATGAAACATCACCAGAGAAAGATTCTTCAGTCATGCAAAATGAATCAGTCTTGACTCGGGAACAAAAGGCAGAAAACTGAGTCCGTTCTTACAAGTTTACTGGCAGTCGCAAACTAGTAATGTAACTAATGTTCTATTGATTTGGCGCTCGAAACTTTTTGTAGCTCAGCTTGTACTTGTAAGAAAATAGAAGACGTTATGAATATTCATCTAAGGGGTTTCATTGCTCTGAAAACCAAAACACACCCAACAACAAACACCTCAACCACCTCAAACTCCGCCTCCAGAGCCTTCACAAAATCGACCCTCCGATCATCATAATTATCAAAAATACCAACCCGATTATACGCCCACATCAAAGCCCTCCCAAACCAGTTATGCACTACTCCATTCTCCGAATCCGAACAGCCCAAAACCGTCGCCCCAAACAAGGTACCACCCTCCTCAAGATGCCCTTTCATACTTGCAAAGATCCGAGCTTTGTTGGCAGCGGGCCCAGGAAGACAGTGAATCAAGTACATAAGCGAGATAGAATCGAATCGCTCGACTTCACCAACTTCCCGCTCCAGAGGAAGCGGACTCAAAGCATCAGCCAAGATACAGCGAGTACGCTCGGGACATGCAATACGTCTCGCAGCAGCTTGAAGCGTATTCTCATTAAGATCAACCAGCGTAAGCTTCTCCAACTTCGTCGTTGCATCTTCCATGGCAAGTGCTGGAAAGTAGCCTGTGCCAACGCCGACGTCGAGGTGGCGAACACCGATGTTGGCTTTGAAGAATGGTTCTATGAAGGTGGAAGTTGGGCATCGCCATGCGAAATGACAGCTGAGGTTTAGAACCCAGAAATCGTAGAGCTGGAGGGATAGTGGGGTGTACCAGCCTGCACCGCGGTGGACTTGGGTACTCGTTAGCCCTTGAGGTCGTGGGTGTGGCTGTGGCGGTGTTGGATGAGCCATTGAGAGAGCCAAGGCGGGATTTGATTAGACGATTATTAGATGTGATAGGTATTGATCGAATGGCCTTCAATTCTCTGGCCAATTCGTTCTTTGTCGTTGCCTTGAATCAGAGGAGCTCCTTTTGCTTCACCCAAGGGATCTAAAGTCGAGGCATGGAGAACATAGTTGCCTATTCCAAGAAAGTCACATGTTGACGGGACACTATTCAAACGCTCACAAAATAACTGCATGCACAGCTTACGATCGACGTTGGGATATAAATCCTTCTCGACTTATTGTGCAGATCTAACGTCAGGTTGTATGCATGGTGGTCCCAAAACAGGGTACAGTGTGGGGTATCTTGTATGGTCGCTTAATTTCTAGAATCCCTCCCTCCTAATTTCCTAAACAGACACCAAGAGGCTAGGGGCCGTAGGCATGGTGTACAATGCAGTCAGCAACACACTGAACTGCTGACTCTATTCTTCATCCCGTCAGTACTCATCATTGCAGATGCAGATTTACGCAAACTGCTATTTTCCTAGGAATCCACTTTCCCCCAGTTTTCATTCTGGTCTTACTGGAAATCTCAATTCTCAACCGAACCAATTCGTCTCTATCGTCGCCTTCAGTATGGTGTTTATGAACAGTATTCTCGGAAGTAACTCAGAGTCATCTCACGAATTTGCCAAATCCTCCGTCTTGGCTCTATTTCTAACCTATATCTTATATTGGACACTCGTGATAGTCTACCGATTAACCTTCCACCCGCTTGCAAGATTTCCAGGGCCGTTCCTATGTTGTATATCGTACTACTACCAGATCTATTACGAAGCGATTCTGGGTGGCCGAATGCTTGAACGACTTCCTAAATTGCATGAGAAATATGGTGAGCTGAAAGTTCTCTGAATTTCAATGGAAACAACCTTGATTTCTGAATACTTACGACTTCCAGGTCCTGTTATCCGCATCAATCCACACGAAGTACATATTAATGATCCTCAAATTTACCATGTGTGAGTTTCGTACTTCATAGCCAAATATCGAGCATCAGTTCGGTAGCTTACACATGCGTCTTCCCAGGATATACAAACAGAACTCACCATTTGCGAAAGACCCATACGCATATAAGCTGGGGGCGCCGAATGCCCTCAGTATGTCTCTTGACCCCGTCAAGCACAAACAACGGAGGGAATTGCTGAACCCGTCGTTCTCGAAACGACGAGTCAACATGCTGGAGCACATCATGTACGACGAGATGGAGAAGATTTTCAGCAAGATCTCAGACCTGGCATGTCGGGGTGAGATCATACCAATTCAAGAGGTGTACTATTGCTATACGGTATGTTCTATTGGGAAGCGAATGAGTGATGAATCTTTGGTGGACGAATTGCTAACTACGATGGTTTTTGATCGAAGGCTGATGTTATTTCTCGATACCTGTTTGGGAAAAGCCTCGACTTGATCGAGGAACCGAACTTCGCCATGGAGAAGATCAAGGAACTGAGATCCTTTTCCTCCAATATCTGGATTTCGATCCATATCGATATAATCCGGATGGTACTTGTATCTATGCCGCGCAAAATTGCGGCAAAAGTAGCATCAGGATGGATGAAAATCATATGGGCATGTTCAACCTTCTTTCCTAGTACTTGATTCAAAAGAAAATGAAGAGAAATGAAATGAAATGAAACAATCAGCTCATGATTATCAATTTAGTTCTGCGAGACCCTCGCAACCGAAGCTCTTGAGAATGCCAACGAGAACAATGGGAAGGAGAAGGAGCTCAAGGAGGAAAGCATCTACGATCGTATGCTGACTTGGAATCAGCGTGTCAAGGAGACGGGTAAGAGACCAGTTGGACATCAAGATCTAGCTGAGGAAGGCGCCTCTCTCCTCGTGGCAGGAACCGAGACTTCGGCTACTACTCTGGCGTACGCCACTTACTACATGCTCGCAAACCCAGAAGTCAAGCGCCACGTTCTCGAGGAGCTGGATACTGTAGAGAGAGATGAAAATGGACATATGGCATTGACGAAACTGGAAGCACTCCCTTACTTTGTAAGTCCCGCCAGTCCCAGTCCAGCAAACCAAGATTGGAGTGTGAGAAGAACTCAGTGCTAACTTTATGCTACGAAAGGTTGGTTTCGTGAAAGAAACACTTCGCTTCACGCATGGTGTCCCTGGTAGACTTACGCGCGTTGTGCCCGAAGGAGGTCTCTACGTACCCGCCATCGAATCCTACATTCCCCAAGGTAGCATCGTGGGAATAAGCCACATTTTTATCCACAACAATCCGGATATCTTTGAAGAACCCTACTCTTTTAAGCCAGAGCGGTGGATGGGTGATAAGGGGAAAGAGTTGGATCACTGGTTGCTGTCATTCTCCAAAGGGTCTCGAGATTGCATTGGAAAGAAGTGAGTACAGCATCAATTATCACTTGGTGTTGTTCATTTTTGGATAAGTACGACCATGAGGGTTTTAACAATTTCTAACATGATTCTATGGTAGTTTGGCTTATGCGGAAATGCATCTCATGCTCGCCAACATATTCACGCGCTTTAATCTGAATCTACTACCTGGTGCAGACGATGACATGGTCATAATCGACCGAGTAATCGTACATCCAAAACGGAATCTAAGGGTTGAGGCAAAGATCAAGACGGCTCTGTTGTAAGGAAGGAATGTCTAGGGAAATAGAAAGGACATAGCATATTTTCCACAGCATGATCAAACCCTTATTCATAGAAATGAAGCATAGACCGAGAGACGTGCTATATCTTCAAATACCAATTACACCTTCAGCAAAGAGGATTCTCAAGATTTTATTCTAAGCAATAAGTAGGTAGTTACAGTAGCTTTGTCAACACTCAATCACTCGCTCGCTCGCTTATTCACTCTAGCTAATTTTCAGCCATACCAAATAAAAGTAAGAATTAATCAAGTATAGCACGCAAGAGCAGATCCCTCAATACTCCACCCAGAGACTAAATTGAAAGAAGATAAGCAAAATTCACTATAGCGGCAAAAATGATGACGAGTAAAATGTACCTGCCCGATCCTAGTATTCAGCAGCATAGCCCATCTAGCATCACAGCAGCCCTCTACACTAAGACGGTGCCACCCCAAAACAGCTCCACGCACTGTCATCCGATCATCCTACTCCCCCGCAGTCCGAATCCGCGCTCTCTACCGGTCTCGGCGTAAGCTTAGAAAGCAACGAATGCTCACCATACTGCTCATCATACGACGGGTAAATTCCTATAGGAAGAAGCAACTGTGCGGCGGTGGTACACCCTACTTTCGAAGAATCGGCTCGAATATCCCGTCATGAACATTGATGGGTGAGTTAGGCAGAACGGTACTTGCCTGCCAATACAATCAATTGATATCGTTGCTGCGGACAGCATGAAACGAATATGCTGTGCCACTCGCCTACTTGATTCAACGGAAAGAAAGATTCCCTGTTAAATCTATTAAAACTAGAAAAGGATATCAAGATTTTAAAGGGCTAAATCACTTCCCTGCACTGTTGGGTAGGTCATAGCTTGGTCTGCTGAAAAGACTAGCGAGCTGGGAGAGTGGGTGAACATAAGTCAGGCAATTACATAAGAAAACTTAGTTATAAAATAATTTTAGTGCCTAGCTTTACCACCTGTTAATTATATCATTTCAAGCAGACTTGATTTTCATATGAAATATGCAAATATGCTGAGAAGAATAGCAGAAAAACGGAAGCACTAAGTGTAGTAAAGTTTTAGGCGAGTTTTAGGTGTAAAACTCTTATATTCACTTATATTCTATTTTCAAAGTAGGTGCTGCTCAATTATTCATGGTAGCTAAAATTTATTAGTTATGTATAATAAACATACGGGTGCTTCAAGTGTAAAAGCATATTTTAATTAACGACATTAGCGTCTTTGTATTGCCAAATTTTAAAGTGTTGCAGTTTATTATAGTGATTGCACTGATTTCGCTAAAATACACAAACAGTTGTGTACGTAGAAAGACGTACAAGATATGCATACAAGATCAAAACTTCTGCAGTAAGCTACAGGAGCTCTGACTACATATGTAACTGTGTGACAGTGTGGGGGATAAATTATCTCCTCTGATATCTAGACTTCTGAATTAGCTTCGCATGATAGATATCGAGATCGACACGGGAATACAACCCCATTCCTTCCTTCCAATTTTGTTATAGTAGAGATACGTAATACATGGCGTGCTGACAGCATGAAATATGGTTACTGATTGCCAAAAAAGTCCAGCTGTGCCAGGATATCTGCATCGATGTTATTCCACTAACAGTATGAAGACTACCCTGAACATCTGTCACATGGAGCGTTTAGGAAAGTCAGCAAGAAATACCTGCGTATGTCATACAAAGGCAGAGGAGATTATGTACCGTGCCTACACTGATTTTCTTTTTGCGAGTCCTGCTAAGCAGAGAGAGTTACACCGTGAGATGACTCGCCATGCTTACGAGTTAAGCGAGCAACAGCCTTGTAGTTAGGAAACGAAAATATAAAAGAGACTTAACTTCAAGAATCAATGCAATATAGAAGCATAGTTATAGCGTAACTTTCAACAGAACTCGCTGCAGCTAGCTTATTCTCACTCTTCTACAATCCCAAGGCCAACTAGCCCGCTAAATCGTGTCCCAATCTTTCAACATCACAAACAGATGAAGATGTCTGGCAAGCATGAGATCAACGAGCCTATTGCCATCGTCGGCATGTGTAAGTAGCCCATACTCAGCCTCGTTTTAATAATAACTAATAAGGCCAGCATGCCGACTGCCGGGTGGTATCAACAACCCTAGCGAGTTCTGGGAGTTCCTTATGGATAAAAGGTCAGGTTACTCTGACTTTCCCGCCAACCGCGTCAAAATCGAGTCTTGGTATCATCCAGAAAGTCTTCGTCCTGGAAGTGTTGTTTCCAAGGGTGGTTTCTTCCTTCAGCATGACTTGAATGAATTCGATCATTCCTTCTTTGGAATCAGCGCCGTGGAAGCTTCTTGGATGGACCCTGCTCAGAAACAACTCCTTGAAGTCGCTTACGAAGCGTTTGAGTCTTCAGGAATAACCACGAGCGAACTCACTCGTTCCAAAACTGGCGTTTACGTCGGAAACTTTGGCCTAGATCATGCATCTATGTCTCTAAAAGATGGAGAGTATCTCAACCCATATACCTCAACTGGCACGGGAGGCACTATCTTGAGCAATCGTATTAGCTATGTCTTTGATCTCAAAGGGCCTAGCTTCACCCTTGACACGGCTTGCTCTTCCTCTATGTACGCGTTGCATCTCGCCTGCATGGGTCTTTACAATGGAGATTGTACCGGGGCACTCGTCTGTGCTCCCAATGCTATTAGAAGTATCGAAGCCCAACTCACATCCTCTAAGCTAGGGGCCATTTCACCAACCTCAAGATGCCACACTTTTGATGCAAGTGCGGATGGCTATGCTCGAGCAGATGGCTTTGGGGCAGTATACGTTATGAGGCTTTCTGATGCCATCAAACTTGGGAGACCGATTAGGGCCGTCATCCGAGGCACAGCCATCGGGGCTAATGGGCATGGAGCTGGCCTCACTCACCCAGATAGCGAAGGCCAGGCAGAGGTCATCCGTAAGGCATATGAAGCAGCCAAAATTTCAGACTTATCGCAGACTGGCTACTTTGAGTGTCATGGCACCGGAACTCCAGTTGGCGATCCCATTGAAACAAACTCAGTTGGAAGCGTCTTCGCCTCAACCAGAGCCTCCGATGATCCACTGCTTATTGGATCAGTGAAGAGCAACTTGGGTCACTCGGAGGCCGCCGCTGGAATTACGGCACTGATCAAGAATATATTAGCTATCGAGAAGAAGATAATTCCTCCAACTATTGGAGTAGTCAATCCTAATCCTGCCATCAAGTTCGATGAGTGGAAACTCAAAATAGTTACTGATGCCATCCCATGGCCATCCAACATCCCACTTCGTCGAGCAAGCGTAAACTCATTTGGGTATGGTGGTGCGAACGCCCATGTTATTTTAGAGGGCTTGGATAGTGTGATGCCACAATTTGAGAGTCATCTGGCGGCAGACAAAAGACTCTTTCTGGGTAGCAATCCGGCTTGGGCCTCTTCTGATAACCCAGAAAGTCCAAGAGACAAGGCCAGCTCCTCATCTCAACGTTCCAGAGATTCATCTCCTCCAACATCAATATCTCTCAGTAGCGATCTTGCGAAGCAGGGGGAAGCCCCTAAATTGATTCTATGCACCGCTAAGAATGAAGTATCCCTCGACAAAACCATCAAGACTGTTAGAGAACTGGTTGCAACACGTCCAATCCAAGACGTCGCTTACACGCTTTCTGGTCGATCTAAATTTCCACACCGTGCGGTAGCTCTCATCGAGGCCGGTTCCGAACCAAGCTTCAATACTGGTAAAGTGGCTGGTGAGATCCAACTTGACTTCATTTTCACTGGCCAGGGAGCTCAATGGCCACAAATGGGACAAGAGCTGCTGGCTTTCCCAGTTTTTTGTGACAGCATTCGCCAGATTGACGCTGATCTGGCTGATCTGCCAATGGCTCCCTCCTGGACTGTTGAGGAAATGATCAAAGCCGATCTCTCAGCAAGTGAGATGGACGAGCCTCGCGTAGCCCAGCTGATGTCAATTGCTCTTGAGGTTGCTTTGGTTGACTTATTGGCCCACTGGGACATCGTCCCTACCTCCGTAGCTGGCCATTCTGCGGGCGAGATTGCTGCTGCATATGCGGCTGGATATCTCACGAGAAGTGAAGCTGTTGCTGTCGCCTATTACCGTGGGCGTGCAGTCTCAGAGACCGAACAGCTGCCAGGTGGTATGCTGGCGGTGGGTCTCTCCAAGGAAGAGTCTGAGAGGCTGCTTCCCAGAAATGGGAAGGTAGTCATTGGTGCTGTCAATTCCCCACGAAGTGTAACGTTGAGCGGAGACGCAGATACAATTGCGGCGATCAAGCACGACCTAGACGACAGAAAGACCTTCAACAGATTCTTGGCAACAAAGGGAAGAGCCTACCACTCCCCGTATATGGAAAACGCTGCCGAAGCCTATGGCATACCACTTCATGAAATCCAAAGACCCCAAGCTCGGCCCAAGAAAAGAGCACGCTACTTCTCGACAGTAACAGGTAGTCTGTGGACTGAGGATGAGATCCCAATGTCATACTGGCGGAGAAATATGGAGTCTCCGGTCCTATTCTACAAAGCCATTGCTGCAATGCGGGAAGCTGGAATGACGCACGGTCTAGAGATCGGGCCTCACTCTACGTTGCGCTCGCCGATTCTTGATATAGTGAAAGCTATCGCGTCTGAATCACCCAAACCTTTCACGTACCTCTCCAGCCTGAAGCGAAAGGAGGATGGCATCAGGTCTGTCTTGACTGCGTGTGGCGAGCTAGCCTTATGTGGCTATGATGTTGATCTAAATCGTATTAACGGCAAGGGAGCTCTTATTCTCGATTTCCCATCTTACCAATGGGATCATTCTAGGGTCTTGTTCAACGAAAATAGAGCAGACCGCGAATGGCGTTTTAGACCATATCCGCGACATGATCTTCTTGGTTCTGCCACGCCAGGGACAGCAATGAACACTCGTATATGGCGCAATGTCCTTTCTTTGAACAACGTTCCATGGCTTGCTGATCACAAAGTCGGAGATCATTACATCTTCCCAGCTGCGGGTTTTATGTCTATGGCTGTAGAAGCTATGCGGCAAGTCCGCGATGAGCCGTCCGATATTTTCGTGCTTGAAGGCGTGCATATCGGGACAGCGATGATGGTGGACACCGATATTGAAGTATTCCTTACGATGCAAAAGCAGGCTCTTGGGGATACGACAATCTCAAGAAGTTGTTGGCAATTCAACGTATCATCCGTGAAAGATGGTGTGTCTACCGAGCATGCGAAAGGGCGCGTCAGCTGCACGGCAACAAATGAACATTCAGGTTCCAGGATCTTGCCAATGGCGAACATGGCTTGCAGTCAAGCAATTCATGAGTCTAGGTGGTATGATGAAATTACCACCAGCAAAGGACTCGTATTTGGGCCAAGCTTCAGAAGACTCGGCAAAATAAGTTTAGAAGACAAACAGCACCGTGCTAGCGCGGAGATGAAAGTCAAGACTACTCCAGATATGACTGGGATGGATTTTGAATCCGACTACATTGTCCACCCGACAGTTCTGGACAATTGTCTGCAACTGTCAGTTCTTGCGGCAGGAACTTCGGAGTCAGCTCAGGCATTCGTGCCGGTCTCAGTAGATAGACTTGAGATCTGCGAGCAGAGAGGGGCTGAAGAGGATGCATTACTCGAATGCAACGGACATTATGTTGGATTTAAAGGGCTGTATGGGAACGCACAGCTTCTCAACGATCTGGGGAAGGTCGTAGTTGGCCTTCACGGACTGCGATTTGTCGGTATTCCTGCAGGAGGTGACACTGGACCAGCGAGGAAAAGAGAAGCCTTCTGGCGTCTGGTGTGGGACGACGATTACGACGCCATCACAAAGGAGAATTCAGAGCTGTACTTTCCTTCAGAGAAATACTGGCCGAAACAGTATGACTATCCCAGGAAACGAAGGGTTTATTTGACACAGATGGTCATCAGGCAGTTTTCCCAGAAGTATCCGCATCTAATGACGATGAAGCCGCTCAACACTGAGAATAAGCACTTCATCGAGTGGGCCCACTGGCTCCTGGAGGATGTCCAGAGGAACTATCCTGAGATGTACAACATGACTTTGGAAGAGCGTGAGATCGAGATTGAAAGGGAGCGCCCTCTTGCTCCACCAGGAACTGAGTGGTCATGGGCGTTGTATGAGAATCTTCATCGAATCATTAGTGGCGAGATGTCTGTCCTGGATATTGCCACCTCCAATGAGCTGCTTGGTAAATTCTATGCAACTCAATTGATCTACGACAAGTTCGAGCGGGTTGTTGAGGTTATGGGTTTCAAGAACCCGGAGATGAAAATACTAGAAATCGGTGCAGGGACAGGTTCAGCGACGGAACTTGTTCTCAAGAGGCTGACCCTCGGCGGAACCAAGAGATACTCCAGCTACGCCTACACCGATATTTCAACGTCCTTCTTTGTTCATGCAAGCTCAAAATTTTCTCAATACGAAGATATTGATTACAAGCTGTACGATATGGAAAAGGATCCAGAGGAGCAAGACATTGAACCGGAATCATTTGATTTGGTGATCGCTTCGTGTACCGTTCATGTGACGGCGAACATAACTAGTGCCCTGAAGACCATACGAAAATTGCTAAAGCCAGGAGGAAAGATTCTTCTTTCGGAGATTACCGCTGAATGGCACGACCAAACTTTCACTATGGGATTGTTACCGGGCTTTTACAAAGGCTACGACGAAGGTCGAACACGACATCCATTCTGGACTCCACAGCAATGGGCCGAGGCCTTCCCCAAGGCTAATTTCTCCGAGCCAGAGCTTTCGGTGAATGACATTCCTCAAGACCATGGCTTCACAGTATTGACTGCCACTGCACTGCCAGCTACCGAGGTGTCACCAGCGAAGCGGGAGCAGACAATCACGGTGGTCCATTTGTCCCAGCCTACTGAGATTTCTCATCACATTGAACAACTCGCACTTGCACGCGGTCTTTCTGTCAAGCACCGCGCTCTCGTAGAACCCAGCTTGACAGATTCTGCAGAATGGAAGGGCGCTGGTCGTGTGATTGTTCTTGCTGAGCTTGAACGCCTGATCTGGAAGAATATCGAAGAGCCAGCCTGGCTTGAATTCCAGAAGTTGATGCAAGCAGCTGACAGTATTCTCTGGGTCACCCAAGGAGGTTTAATGGATGGTGTAGAGCCTGAAGCGGCATTGGTTAATGGCTTCTTCCAGTGTCTGGACATTAATCCTCAGATGCGAGTGGCAACAATGGACTTTGAGAAGAGTTCTCCCAGAGATGAGTCTATGGCAATGCAGATCCTCCACTATGAAGATATTCTCCCTAAAGTTAGGGACAAGCAGTATCGACAGCACGAAGGAAAATGGTTAATTTCCAGACTAATTCCCGATGAGAGACTCATCAACGATTTTGCTCGCTCAGAGGGAACCGACCAGTCCACAGTCATGACTCCCCTGAAAGAGCTAGGACCAGTGCGAATCAGTACCACAGACGCTGGACGATTGACTGCTTTGGTATTCCGGTCAGATGATTCCCTGGAAGGGCCACTGAAACCGGGTGATATCGAGGTGAAAGTGAAAGCCGTTGGAATGAACATGGTGGTATGTGAGCCCGACGGCGGTTCCTTCCATACTGTAGACTGACAAACCACAGGAACTCAGCGCCCTCACAGGAGGTTACGACACTGACGATTTCAGTTCCGAGTTCTCTGGAATAGTGACACAGATTGGCGCTGGCGTTGAAGATATCTTCGTCGGTGACCGAGTTTTTGGCATGAATGCTGGAAGATTTGGCAATATCGCTCGCGTCCCTGCCAGCGTTTGTCAGAAGGCCATTAATAACTCAGAACCGTTCGAAAGGCTTGCCTCACTTCCGTCTGCATTCTGCACGGCGTTCTACGCTATCGTGACCGTGGGCCGGGTACAGCCAGGAGAAACCGTACTTATCCAGAGTGCTACAGGAGGCTTTGGGATGGCAGCAATAGCAATTGCCCGCCTCTATGGCGCCGATATCTACGTCACTGCAGGAAATGAGACGAAGCGCAAACTGTTGCAGGATATGGGCATCGCGCCAACTCATATTTTTTCTTCCAGGGACTTCTCTGCCTACACAGACCTGAAGAGAGTGACAGGTGGCAAAGGCTTCGATGTGGTGCTCAATACGTCTTCTGGAGACTACCTACATCAGGTCTCATGGCCATTGGTTGCACCATTTGGTCGATTTATTGAGTTAAAGAAAGCCGATATTGTCGATAATGGTACGCTGAGCTTGAAGAAATTCAACGAAGGGGTCAGCTTTTTGGCTGTTGATATGCACTACGTCTGTGAGAACCGACCCTCTATTTTGACCAGTTTGATGAAGACAGTCGGAGCACTGTATCGTTCCAGGCTGATATCGCCACTTCCGGTGCATACCTTTTCTATCTCCGATATAGGGAACGCATACACCAGTTTCTCACGCTTCCAGCATACCGGGAAGCTCGTTCTGACGTATGGTGACGACGATGAGCTAGCCTACATTCCTTCTCCAACCAAGTCAAAGTTCCATTCCGATGCAGCATACCTTCTTGTCGGAGGACTGCGTGGCATTGGTGCTTACCTCAGTAAGTGGATGGTTCAACAGGGTGCAGCACACATTGTGTTCCTAGCAAGATCACCTGTCGAGGGAGAGGCTCAAGATACGGTTGATCAGCTCCGATTGATGGGTGCGACCGTGGATACAGTCCAAGGAAGCGTATGCGTGCGCACTGATGTCCAACGCGCCCTAACGACGTCCAAATTCCCTGTCCGGGGCATCATCAACTCAGCACTTGTGCTCCGGAATAAAGAGTTCGCTCGACTAACCGTCAGCGAAGTCCAGGATACCTTCCAGCCCAAGGTCGAAGGGAACATCTATCTGCACGAAGTCTCGCTGGAGCTCGGGTACACTCTGGATTTCTTCGTCATGCTCAGCTCCCTGACGAGCATCTCTCACGCCGCAACACAGTCCTCGTACTCGGCCGCCAACTGCTACATGGACGAGTTTGCACGCTACCGGCGCAAGCTTGGTCTTGCCGCCACAAGCATCGACCTCGGTGTCATTGGCGACGCAGGTTTTATGTCACGCAACCAGCACAACATGATGCATCTGAACCGCAACGGGCACTATATCACTCTTGGCCATGAGCTGATGGCGTTGTTCTCCACAGCGCTATTCCGCGAGGAACCAGCCAACGCGAGTAGCTTGCTAGAGAATCCTATAGCGCTAGGTACAGAGCCAACAAAGCTGCGAGAGCTGCTAGACTCAGGCAACGTGCCAGTGCCGCTGTGGGGCCGCGATGCACGATGGGGCATTATCGGTGTACATGCCATGCGTAAGAATCAGGGGGCAGATGGTGCGGATGGAATGCATGGATCTAAGGGTGAGATTAAGGATATGGTGGCAGAGCGGTTGGCTAAGTTGCTGTGGATGCCCATTGAGAATCTCAAACTGGACGCTAGCCTGGCTGCACTAGGCATCGACAGCATGATTGCGAGCGAGTTCAGGCATTGGATGTATCAGACATTCAAGAAGAATGTCAGCATGATGGAGCTGCTGGCTCAGGATATGACGATCGAGAAATTGGCGGCATTTCTGCAAGAATGAAAATGGTAATGAAGGACCTGCTTGATGCTTGTCGTTATGTATTGGTTTTCTTGGTTACTGGGCCCGCCGATTACCGCAATTGTCAAGTCTATGACATTCTATAGGAGAAAGGGTTCCGTAACGTGAAAGCTGTATTTCAGAAAATCATTGCGAGTTCGAGATTTTTGTGCTTGATCCATGCAGAGATTTCGTTTCAAATATTGATTCATTGAAAATTCGGTGTAAGTACTGTAAAGGACGTGCTGTTTATGACATCCCACTCCCCAGGAATCATAGGTACGAAAGGTACCTAGGTATACATCGTGGATGCCACATCCATAATATTTCTTGCTGCAATACGTCGTGGACTCTGTAATTTTCAGGCGCATCAGAGTGAGCCAGTTGCTGGTTTCTTGATGATAGAATCCATCACCCATCGTATCTCCTCGGCCACAACATCCGGTCTCAAAAGCTGAACATTATGTCCACAGTCTGGAAGATATACCAAGCGGCTGTTTCGCGACAGCTTCAACTGCTCCTCTTTCAGCTCCTTATCGACTTCATCCCACTTGTCCAGTAACTCTTTGAAAGCTTTCCTTTGTTCCTGCGTTCCGTTTCCTGCTTCCACGCCTGCTTCATATATTCTCTCGTAATCCTTCCTCCCACTGGACCGGATCACACTCAATGGCTTCTCCCCTAGCACCCCTCTTTCCATCTGCCTCTTCATTCCCAATGTCTTGGACACCTCCACATACGCGCGCATCTCCTCCCCTGCAGCATCTATTCCGCCTGCAATCAATTTTGCCCTCTCTCTCCACTCGTCCGTTCCTATGCACGCTTCCTCTCGTAAGCCCGTCACCTTCGCAAAGTTCAGACCACCCATAACGGCCTGAATATTCGGGTCTGGCACCCGGAAAAGCTCACACTGCCGCTCCGTTGAGCCCTCCGCGAGCACCATGCCTACGACATCCTTGGGCCAAAGATGCAGGAACTCTCGCGCGACGATAGCGCCATATGAGTGGGCGCAGAGCACATAAGGCGGTGCGAGGTTGGATGCTTGAAGTGCGGCGTGTAGTTCTTCTGCGGCAGTAACGGCCGCAGGGAGGGGAGTAGCTTGGGGTTCTAAGCTTCGCCGCGGGGCGCTGCGGCCGAGGCCTGAGCGATCGTAGAGGAGGACACGAAAGGAGGTCGAGACGAGACGGGACACAGGAGTCCAGGACGCAGAGATGTCGCCAGCACCAGGGAAGATGAGTATGAGCGGGCTGCTCGGGTGCTGTCGTGGTGGACCGGAGATAGCAAGGTAAAGGGAGTGAGTGCCGCTAGAGACGAGTGAGGATGTGGAAGGGACGGTATTCCAGTCACCAGAGGTGCTTGCCATTGAGAAGTGGAAAAGACTTTGAACCAGAATTGTTGTTTCAATGAGTGTGGTTGTTCGCAGACTAATTAACAACGGTAAAAGCTGAGCTGCTTCAAGGATAGATATGATCGATACCTACCTTACCTTACTGTCCATGCGCTCTGAGGCTTCTCGAAGCACATGCGGCATTGATTGAGCCTTGGTTTAGCGTTGGCATAGTCGGGTCCTGATGTTCTGCTGCTGTTGTCTTGTCGGTTTAAGCTTCCTGTATTCCATTCGACTACCTCGCAGTTCTTTAGAGATCAGTGATACTTACACGGTAAGTATTTCATACTGACCCTTCTCTCTAACCAATGACTACTAGCACTAAATTAAACCTAGCTATTAAGCGACCGACTACTACCCTAATAAAGACATACTAGAACGAGACTACTGTATCAGACCTTTTTCTACCGATGCTCCTTTAAAGGCTCTATGCTATGCGTACCTTATAGAAATGGCCCTTGTAAGTTGAAGCGGAACATACCGTAGCATGTGGGCGATTCTACTTTCGTACATAGCCACATAAGACCGCTTTCTCTACCCAACTTCCTAGGTACTCTGGTGCCGATCCCCACGGTTTAGCGAAGCTAATTGGAATCCCCTCAAGCAGCTTGAATCTACACTACGGCCTCATTAAGGTAGTCTCCGGTATGTACCTTTCGTACTACAGTCTACAGCCGGTTATGGTTTTCCGAGGATGACCCATAGCTCCTCAAGATGCTGTAACCACCTGGTGAAAGAAACAAAGACCTGATGTCAATCGCAATGACAACTGCATAAGAAAAACAGAAACCCATCTAATCATGAGCTTCGACTTCCCCCTCAAAGGCAAGATTGCCGTTGTAACAGGAGCTGGGTCTGGCATTAACCTGTCATTTGCGAAAATTGCTGTCGAAAAAGGCGCCCGGGTGATCGTCGCCGATGTGAAGCTCACGGCGGAAGGCGAAGCGTTCCTAAAAGAAAGCGACTCGAAGTCTGTTGTGTTTACAAAGTGCGATGTGACCAAACGGGCAGATCTCGAAAATCTTGTCAAGGCGTCAAAGGATGCTTTCGGTGATGTTGCTGATGTATGGGTGGCTGGGGCTGGTGTTTTTGAACCTGTAAAATCTCCTCCCGGGCACTGCTCTACGACTTCGCTGACACGTTGAAAGTCCTGGAGCAATTTCTGGGACGATACAGAGCAGGACGGCTATTCGACAGTCGACATCAATGTCAACCATCCCATGAAGCTGTCGAGGATCGCTATTCGTGCTTTGCTCGGCGCCAATAAGAAGGGGGTCATCGTTTGTGTTTCGAGTCTGGCTGGTTTCCAGGGAACCTTCTCTGTACCATTGTACTGCGCGACGAAGCATGCTGTCATTGGCTTTGTTCGTTCCTTGGCCGACCTTCAGAGGTTGGAGGGCATCAAAGTCGTGGCCATTGCGCCTGGGTGAGTCTGCGTTTTGTAGTCTTTGTGCTGTGGAGACTTGCTAAGAAAGCCTCAGACTCGTTAGAACGCCGCTGTGGACCGATCACCCTGAGAAGATGACACAATTCGGATATAATATGGAGAATTCCATTACGCCCGAGGCTGTTGCAAATGCAATGATTGATTCGGTTGAGGAGGGAAAATATGTAGGCGGAGATTCATTATCAGTGTCAACAAGTGGCATAAGGATATTGAAGACATGGAATATTGAGGCTCCTAAGGATAATGGTACGACCGTTCCAAAGGATTTCTTTGAGCGCAACTATGCGCCAATATTGACAACGTTGAAGACGGAACGTAGTCGTTTGTAATGGTAATGCAAATCTTGAAGTCGTTGCGGAACTTAAAGAGTTTCTAAAAGTAGCCTTGTGTGATGACTTAAAACAGCTTCTTTTCTTGCTCAGACCTAAACTTAACTTCACAACATAGATTCGGACACCAATGTGAATGATCTGGATTATTGTCTGTAGAAATATCTGTGTTCCAACAGCCATTTTGATAGCACTTTACAGATCAATATTTACTTTTATTCTTTAGTACACTATTGTGGTTCAAATCAACCCTATCAGCCTCGCTTTTCAGCCTCGTACTCATTTACGCGACTTTTTACGCGTCGCGTCTCCCCTTTTACTCCCGCCTCATCAATTCTGGACAACACAGTCGTTGCATACAATCAGTTCAATTATCCCCCTCACTATGGCAGATTCTACAGTTGATGAGCTCAATGAGCTCTTTGCCCAAGGAACCAACCTCGAGCCTGATGTCGTAGCTGAACTACAATCGATCATGCGGCTTCACTCGATTCCTCCCCAGGAACTCTTCTATAAATGGGAATCATACAGTATAAAGATGGGCTCGGATGACATGAAATTGAACATCGATACGGCCAGGGCCTTGAAGAAGGATGTACAAGATGGGTTGGAGCGTGAAAACCGAGCAAAAGCACATGTGCTAAGTTCTGCCAAACGAGGAGGGCCAACGGCTCGGAATCTGGCAAGTAGTGGGGACATGTTTGATATGTAAGGATTATATACGGCGCTCTATGAACCATACTAAGATTCCTCAGGCTGGGTGTACCCAATACTCCACGATCCGGGTCGAAACTCACCACTGCAACCAAGCGTCGAAATTTGGAACCCCCGTCGATGTCCAAAGTGAAGGCAGATGTAGCAAGCAGTCCTCCCAATTTCAAAGCACCATACAAACCAGGAGAACAGAATGGGCAGAGTGTGTATGTACTGTCAAAAGTTGACTGTGGAAAACCAACTACTGATATGGCTGCAGGACTTCCTTCCATGATCGCAAAGATGCTGGTGCTGCAATCGAAGTCTTGAATGACCATTTGGCTGTACCAGAACCCCCTATAGCTCCATATGGCGAATCCCGAATCAAGCTTGCAGCTCATTCTGATCAAAAGAAGTTATCCTACAAACCAATGGCCATGAAGTCATCTGAGGCCTCCGAAATTTTGGATGATCGGATAGACGAGTTCATGCTTCTAGTACAACAACACCACAAACTTGAGGACTCCGAGTTTGGCAGTGCTGCCAGTCAAAGTACCAGTGAAATTGTCGCTGTTGGACGAATTGCGTCGGACTCCCTAGATGGAAAGTTGAATGCCTCTTCCCTTGTTCTGGAAACGTCTCGTCGCATGGGTGCAGGCATAAGGATACCTCTGAAGTTGCCCCTCCAGACTTCTCTTCCCGGGTTCCAATTCTTTCCTGGTCAGATCGTTGCCTTGAGGGGTATAAATGCTTCGGGAGAAGACTTCACCGTGAGCGAGATTTTGGAAGTCCCCTTACTAGAAGGTTCGGCCTCAACACCAGCTGCAATTGATGCCCATGTCCAGAGGTTGAGAGGAGGACCTGATGCTATGGAAGACGATTCCGATCCTGCGCCGCTCAACATCATACTTGGTGCTGGGCCGTATACAGCGGACGATAACCTAGATTTTGAACCACTACATGCGCTTTGCAGTCTAGCTGCAGACTCATATGCCGACGCTCTCATTTTAACTGGACCTTTTCTCGATATTGACCACCCTTTAATAGCTTCGGGCGATTTTGATCTACCAGAAGATACTATGAATGAGCCAGATACTGCTACCATGACGACCGTGTTCAAGCACCTCATCTCACCAGCGTTCAAACAGCTCGTTGCTTCTAATCCTCAAATCACCATCCTCCTTATTCCATCTGTCAAAGACGTAATTAGCAAGCACGTTTCATGGCCTCAAGAACCCTTCACGAAAAAGGAACTTGATCTTCCAAAGACCGCAAGAATTATAGGCAACCCCATGTCGTTTGCGATTAATGAAATGTCAATTGGCATTTCTTCGCAAGATGTCCTAACTGAGTTGCGGCAGTCAGAGGTGACTGGAGGCAAGCCTAAAGACCCAACTTTGCTAGCGAGGTTACCAAAGTACCTACTTGAACAGCGCCATTTCTTCCCCCTTTTCCCACCTTTGGATCGGCAAAGCCTATCCAAGACTGGAACTCGAGATGGCATCCCAACTGGTGCGATGCTTGATACGAGTTATTTGAAGCTGGGTGAGATGCTTAATGTGCGACCGGACTTGCTCATCATCCCAAGTGCATTGCCCCCATTCGCAAAGGTAAGTTCCAATTTTCCATCAAACAAGATCCTTACACTAATTCTAGTTGCAGGTCGTTGAAAGTGTACTCGTCGTCAATCCAGGATACTTGTCTAAACGAAGAGCTGCTGGTACATATGCAAAGATGGTCGTTTACCCAGCATCTCTGACAGTAGAGGAAAGGACTTCTGGTAGAATGGTAGGACACAAGTTGTTTGAAAGAGCGAGGGTGGATATTATCAGAGTCTAGAGATAGACGGTCCGGGTTTGGGTATATAGGAATTGGAAGGTGGTTCACGGCGTTCTAAAAGATCGGAATGAATGCATAATGAAAACTTGTACATGGCCTTTCCAATATGCAGTGGTTAGACAGGTGACGAATATCTAAGTTTTATACCCGAACATCTTGCTCGGTTTTAGACTTGTGTTAGCCCATTTCAGAATCCAGACCTAAAGCAGTTTACTATTCGGAAGATGGTGACTCTTGTTCCGTTTCGAGATGCAAATGCTTCCGCAGGACGTAGATGAGCACGCACGTGGTTCCCAAGTCAGATTCGAACCGCGCAGGTCCAACAAGAACTCGATGAGAGCTATTGAGGTCGTTTCAGACCCATTACATTATTAATTATCTATCACGGGCTTCTGTATTGTCCCGTCAAGACTGCGTTAATTTCATAGCTGTATATATTTATTTCATAACATGACATCGAGAAGGACATGTTGCTGACACGAGATCTTCACGTTTACTATGCTAGAAGACAGAACCTAGCAATTTGGCCGAAGTCTCACAATATCTTTCATCCATATGCTCTTTGCTACTGTACATGAAAGACAATGCCATAGTCGAGCGCTAAATTAACAGCTCTTACTTAAGTAGTGAAACTGCTAAGAAACGGGGCTGTGCGGTAGGTATACTGTCATTCGTTCTATGTAAGTTTACAATGGCCGAATCCATGTATCAAGAATTCGGGGTGTATCATTTTTGTCATTGATAGGAATCAACCGAAAAGTAGAAATCTATATTCCAACACCCTAAACACAAAATTCAAGGTAGCCATATTTGTATCTCAAATCGGATTGGAGGGGCAACTGATGGAAGTCTATGGGCCGGCGTCTTCGTGGTTGTAATACTACTCGATCTATTACCTTGGTTGAACTTTTTCTCTCTGACTTTAGGAAGCTAATTAGAAGTGCTGCTGAAGAACTCAATGCTGTGAAAATAAAGAGAGCTTAAAAAACCTTTTAAGTGCAGGATGCTTCTCTTATACACTCTTTATTTGCGTTAGTTTAAGATCTTCTTCGAAGTTCAGTCCGAGTTTAGTTCATCCGATTCCTGGAGAACGGCGAATGACCGTACTAATGCTACGTTGGTGCACTAAGCAGGCGCTGTTCAATGTGAAGCTTTCATCTGTGCATCAACCCTCCCCGTACAAATTCAATTTTAGGATGCAGAACTTTGTTGGTATACATCTAGCAAGTTATGGTTAGATGTTTGATGTCACCTCAAACTTTTCGAGGCCACCCAAAAGAAAGGTCGAAATTGCGAGTCTGTATAAAGCGAGTTTCTTGGGAGATAGAATCTTGTTACTTGCCAGCGTGTAGTTACATCCCGTCGGAGGGTCTGCAAACTATAATATGCTGTAGTAGTAATCTAAGGGTTTTGTGATAGTGACCGTTCGGCCGAATTTAATAACATCTGGCTTGCTAGAAGAACTTCCATCGTGCTTCGATCCATCCAGAACTAGAAGTTGTGGTGTATACTATACTTGCAGCCCCCTCGCACTTACTCCTGAAGTAATGGCTGTGGGCGTTATGCAGGTTCTCATGGCCTAAGCTCAATGTAGTTTATGTCGTGGCGAATGATAGTAGGAGGGAGGCAGCTGCCTGTACAGTATATGTACTGAACTTGATTATGCAAGACTCTAGGATCTGTGTTTATCATCTCAGCATACACTTCCCTATAAAAGGCAAAGCCCAGACTTCCGGTGGTCTCCATAAGCGCCCAAGGAGCTAGGTTACCAGGTGGTATATGACCCAACTGGATGGTCATGAGGGACGATGATTACCGTCTTCAGCGACCTACTGAAGTAGTTTCACCTTAGGCCACGCTATCAACAGGACTTGGCTTGATTACTCATGACCTTGCAGTCCGGTTAACCAATCTCCAGAGTCTGCACAGCTGTTAAGGTTGCGTACTAGTTTTTCTGTCATTCTGACAGAAATCTCGAGAGAAGCTATAGCTTCAGGACAGAAGTTCGTGGATGGTTAAGTCCAACTATAGTTATGTCTTGCAATGTGATCTGACTATTATCATGAGTGCGAGTGGAAATTTTCCATAGTCTCGATTAGGTTTAATGTTGTTTCTCATATTCTTACTCGGGTACTGCAACCCAACTGCTCCGCCAATAGGCTATCCTACAATGCAAGACTTCTGCATGATAAGATCGTGTAAAGTTATGATAAATCCTTAGACACAATATGTACTCTTGAAAGCAAAAGCCTCGGAAAACTAGCTTGTTTTACTAGTACACTATCTACTAGCTACAGTCTGGCAATGTCGATATAATTCCGGCAGAGACAAGTTAGCGCCAAAATATATCCACAACTTCCACCTAGTTGGTCATCCGGAGCAGACCTTCTAACATGCGCATAATAATATCAACAATACTTGTAGCCACATTAAAACCTCCTAATACGCTTACGTGTTTAGCGATGCAGCTACATGCCCACTATGTCTGCCACATGCGTTTCCTGGATACGCTACCAGGAATTTCGCAGCATGGTAAATGCATGTATCGTAAATGCTTCTATCACCTCCCGCACTTAAAAATATTCTGATATTTCGAGTCTCTTATCCTCCCTTTAAAAGCCACCCAGTGCTTCTAGGTCATGTCAAGTTCGATGAATGGGCATATACACCTTCAACAGACACAGCTGAGTGCATCCACGGTTGAGTTGTTGGATCGGTTTGGATGTTGGTTGCAGATGGCTCAGTTTGAGGATGTTGGAGGTGGCTCGAAGAGGTGTGTGGATAAGAAGCTGAGGAGAAATGTTGATGCTTTATTGGTGGATTTGGACATTGCTACTACCGTAAGTGACTTACACTCTTTATTTGGCATTTTCTCTCTCACTCCATCAAATTCCAACCTTCTTTTCCTCTCTAATCTTTACTGATTAACTTCCAACCAATTTACTATGGCTTATTCCTCGTTTCGTATTTGTTTCCTGGACTCTTCTGAGAGATAGAAATGAAACAAGATTCTTGGTCTCCACAGATTAGATAAAACTAATCATACTTCAAGTTCGGTGCAAAACGATGGGGCTTCACAATCTGGCGCATCTCTGGACCGTCGTCAGCGAGATTCAAAAACTCAAAGGGAATTGCATATCTCTATCCTTTACGCCTTGATTCTGACTCCTCGCCTACTATTTCTCGATTGCCGTTGCGCGTTGGTGAGGTTACTTGCATTGAGGACGAGGTATTGGTGTCTCCGGAGTTTGATTGCCTCTTTGTTGTTGCTTTATGAGACGCATAATGGCAGGTGTGGAGAGGATGGAGGATTAATTGTATGGGTAAAGCAAATTGAGCTTATTGACTTATTGTTTCCTTTCTTCTGGATTCTTATTACTATTTGAGTGGTTAGTTGATAGTATCAGATCCAGGCAAGCTTACCTAGCAGTTAGTATAGAACGTAGCACATAGTGAGCAGCTATAGTACCACGGTATATACTGAGTTAGGTTTTTCTAGTTGGTCTAATAACATAAAAGTTACACTACTTTTAAACTTTCTGCAATAAAGTGGCATTATTAGCAGCTACTAAACAAATCCGCCCTTCTTGTAGTCTTGCTGGGAAATAATTACACCAAAGTATGTTCTAGGGATAGAGTCTTCATCGATTACTTAGTAACTTAAAGGTAGTTTTTAGCCAAGATAAAGTCACTTCATCTAAATCCGCTAATACAGCGGAACTGTTGGTCACGGCGTTCCTAACTTTAGTTGTCACCTAGTTAATAGTCGGCTCCCAAAAAGCTGTTATAAGTGTGTAGTTTTCTTAGCTTAAAAGAAAAGAAACTTATATAGATCTTCTCTTAAAATTTTATTTAGGTTTTTATATAAAGAAGAGTAACCTTTAATAATATATGTTTAAAGTATTATTACTACCTTTTGAAGACCTTCTAATCCTTATACCTGCCAGCAATTCCTACTTCTAGGGCCTTTATAAGATGCGTGAAAATAGGAAAGATGTTTAGGATAGGAAGAGTGGAGACGAACTAAGAAATCTGCGTTGAAAATTTCGCCCCCTTCGCTTAGAGCATTGCACGTGATGGAAATAAAGGGGTTCACAATACTTAAGGTTAGGGTTTATGAAATCTTTTCAGGAAGGCTGAGATGGAGCTTTCACTTGGTGGAGGTACAATGGGTGAATTCCCATGGGCTTGAAACCAGTTCAGAAATACACCGCAACCACCATGCGGCCCTCAAGAGATTATGTCTCAATTGAGGATGAGAGAAAATGACCGGTGCTGGAGTACAAGAGGGGAAACATGGTATTAATTGGCTGTACATCGATCTATTCATAAGCACCCAGACCATCTTTGAACGCACCAAGCCCAAAATCAACTCTTAAAAGGACATCCACCACTCCCCCCCTCTATCACACCAGTGACACCACCTTTACTCTCCCCAACCCTCCCCTCTCCCCCCAGCCCATCACCGGACATATAATGCCTCGCAAAAAGATCATTCTGAATCCAAAGCACCTTATTAAACGCCCTCAAAACCCTAGTCTTCATCAGGATGTCAATCCCCGTCATGTCCATCACAGCACCAATAACGATATCGATGACGTATCCCAGGAGGATAGACATATGAATGTACTCTACACGGAGCTCCGGCTTGTTTTGGCGGTGCTTGAAGCCCGGACGGCCAGTATGCATTATTCCGACGTTGTTGAGGTAAGTCCAGAAGGAAGAGTTGGGTGAGAGATCACTGGTTGAGACGAGTCTCACGAGGTAGTTCTGTACAAACGATCAACTCACAAATCCGTTCCTGAAACTACACAAAAAAGTACTTACCTTCAAGAAATCCTTTCTGAGAGCAATCTGCGGATGCTCTAGAGTCAACTCTTGAACATCCTTCACGACCTCCCCCTTATAATCCGTATTCTTGGGCACAAAAGCCTTTGCGGTGATATCGTACGTAAGGAGCTTGGTATATACGGCTTCCAGAATGGCGGGGATGAGTGGAGCGACGAGGGGTTTGGAAGCGCGCAGAGCTTCACTGTCTGATTCATTGAGGCCGATGAAAGATGAAAGATAGGAGATTCTGGTGGGGAGATCCTCGAGTGAGGAGGCTTCAATGTGTTGCATTTTTGTCGTGGCCCAAGTAATGTACAAGATGAGATAAGGATATGGATGAAAATATGCAACTGGCTCCTTGCACGTTGCTGGTTCTGAAATTTAGAAAGATACCAAATTGCAGCACAAGAAGAAAAAGACTCCAACCTGTGAGACTAATATAGCTTCGAGTGAAGGCAACTTTGCATTTCACAGATTTCTCATTCATAGAGCACTTCCATGGAGAAGACGGAGAAAGATAAACAATTACCAACAAGTGACGTTCTGTGTCGTGAGCTGACAAGGGGCTTTGTTTGTAATGTGGCTAACCTCGCTCGCATGGGGTTGTCGTGGTTGTGCAACGAATCAACGCAGTTTTCCGGCGAAAAAGAACCGGTTGCAGGGTCAGAGGCAGCGCAGTCAGATGGATACTGTATTGGTAACAGGTACCGCCAGATTGGCAGGACATCCATCCATCTACAGGAGAACTGGTAGGCAATGTCAGCCATCGAATTAGAACCCCTGGGCACGGCGCATAAACTGCAGACGCACCATTGTATCTTGTCGAGTTTTCAGCATCGTGACTTGTGGCCGACGCATCTGTTCACAGACTTCTCCTCAACCACAGCATGGCACATAACCGCCCAACTTTTCCGATATCATATGTACCTAGGTATTTTTACTAATCTTCTCACACAGGAAGGTATCTTTCCCAATTGCCTCGCTAATGTCCAAATCCATCTACGCTACCCAAACACCTCATTATTCAATAATCGTTACCGTTACCAACCATATCATATACAAGCTTCCGATCTCGCAGTTCTCGTCGATGTCTACTCTGCCGATGTGCCACACTTAGTGCAGACCAGCTTCTGCCCCTTGCCGGAGGATTTCTTGGCTCTGAAATCTCTTCCACCACACTTCTTGCATGCTAGTGCCTCGCCCTCACTTTCGTCACCGAGCACACTGCTCTCGCTAGTAAGGTTGCTTGCAACACTGCTTCCCCTCAGCATTGGCGGCTTCAAGCCGGAATCGGTGGACGAGGTTGAGGGTTTTTTCCACGACTGCATGTTCCAGAATTGATAGCTCTTTCCACTGGAATCGACACGCGCCGCGGTGTCGTCGCTTGCACTTTGCAAAGTGAAGCTGGGCATTGGTGGTTGGTTAAGTAGGCTGCCAGAGCTATCCTTTGCTTTGTAAATGCTCTGTGGAGGACTTGTCGTAGATACTGACATACTAGATGTCGCATTCATTGGTAATGTGTTAATATATGGACTCTGCCGAGCCGAACTTGCAAGATTGTTTTGAGACGTCGTTGGCCGAGAATTCTTTCCAGGGGATATGCTGCGGTCATCCCGAATGCTCTTCAAGCTGTCGTGCCTATGGCTAGCATTGGTAATGCTATTCTCGCGGCTGTTGCTGGTTGTAATGTCATTTCGCCAAGATAAAATATGATCGGATGGCATCTGAGGAGTTGTATTGATGCTCTGAGTTATCGAGCCCCGGCGTGAATGCGAGCCAGCACTGTGCCGTGTCATAATACTGCCACTGCGACCAAGCATCTTCTTCGAGAAGTTGGAACCTGTCTCCCAATTCTCCTGCCGACGCTTCTGGTACGCACAATCTTGTCGAAATACCTTGATATTCCCAAGGTAGTCCGCTGTTACAAGTATCAAGCCATCTGCATGAATAGACCTAGCAAGGTACGCGGGCGACGCTTCGGGTTTCTCGCTGATGGTGTCTGAGTTTCGCTTATCTGAAGTGTTGGCAGTCGGTGGCATGGAAGAAGCGTTTGATTCTTCCCTGCTCAATAAGGTCACTGGCGGTGGGTTACACAGGTCGTAGAGCGGGTCTAGAGACGCACTTAATAGTTGCCGTGATTTCGTAGGCGCAATTATTGCCGCCGTAACCATATCAGAATGAGCCTCGAAGTACTCCAACGGTCGCTTGTCTTTGTTTTCGGCTTCAGTTGGTCCTGTCGACCAAATATAGGCTTTCCTGTCCTCGCTACCACAGATAATGTACTTCCCGTCGTCGCTAAAACTGGCACTGATCTGGCTACTGATATTTTCGTGCCCTCGGAACTTCATCTCCAGGCTCTTGTCGCGTAGACTGTACATTCGCACTCGAGAATCATTACTGGTGATCAAGACTTTCATCTCCGCTTCGCCCTCTGGTGCGTCTGGAGGTAAAGACATGCATTTGATGCCAGTAATCTTGCTCCCTTTTGCGTTCTTTCCACGTGATGACCTCACATGAATCTGCGTATTGTACTTCAGGCCCTCTGTGTCATAAAATAGACATAACCCGCTAAGGACACCTGCCATTGCGGTTTTGCCATCTGGTGTAAACGCTACAGCTGTGATGAGATCAGGCAGCTGATTCCAAAAAGCTACACTCTTGTCTGGGATGCTCCATAGCCGAAGGACACAGTCGAGGGAGCCTGCCAAGAAAAAGCGATCATCGCGAGGGTGGAAAGCAATTGATGTTACGAAATCTTTGTGCTTGAAGGTGCAGAGGCACTCTTGTCTGCTGATATGCCATAAGCGTACCGTCTTGTCCATTGATGAAGATAGCAGAAAGTTATTTTTACTCCAGCTTAAGTCGAGGATGTCCCCTGTATGGCCCTGAAACTCTCGCACTGGCTTGGATCTGAATACGGGAGCACTAAGCCGCTCGCCTCCCGCAGTAGAAGAACATATGTCTTCTTCGTGTTCGTGGGCGCGCCTCTCCTCCGGTGTTGAAATTACCGCCCAAACACGCACAACTTGGTCACGGCCAGCAGCAGCCAGATATTTCCCATCCCTACTGAAGTCTGCTGTCCATACCGCACCACTCTTTTTCGGCGACTTTGATAACTTGTGCGGTTGGACCTCCTCCGTTGTAGTCAAACCAGGGACCTTTTCATCGCTTACTTCATGCTTGGTACCAGTCAACTCCTGTGCAAGAAACATGCGATTAAACTCCCTCGTTTTCTTGTTATGCGCTCGGACTTTGATGTATCTTGGTGGCTCCTTGTGCTGGGGTATATATCCATTGGCACCGATTGATGAAGAGAATACATGAGCGTTCGTGCCTTCGGTCCGCTGCTGGTCTCCAGATTCCGATTCATTATCATCGACATCGTCCATTTGATCCTTTTTCTTTCCACCAATGATGCTGAACCGACTGAGAAATGAGACACCTTTCCTACGATAACGACATTATTAGCGGCTGTTAATAAAAAGCAAAAAGTAATCGAAGAAGCTATTCAATGTCATGCTTAGGCGTGTACAGTCAGCTTGACAAGGCCCAAGCAAAACAGTATAGCTGGTACCACTATTTGGTATGAAACATATATCCTACTTTTTTTCTTTGAGGTGATTGGAGTCAGATCGAAGAAACTCAGGTTGAGCATTCTTCCCAGGCATTCCATTTTCGGCACTACCTGGGCTTGCATGGTCTACTGTAGGACTTTCTGGTGCAGCTGTATTGCGCAGTTTTTGGGATATCGTATTATCCGTGTTCGTACGGTTCAGTATGTGCTATGCATTGTTAGCCAGCAAAGAGAAATAACACACTAGTCCCAATATACGATATTCGAAGTATCGCGGGGTTCGGGAAACACACATGGGAAAGAGGATCGATGGCTGTGGAGCTTGATGGTATTGGGGTTGAGAGTGCTCGAGTTGGCGGCCCCTTGGTCTCAGAACCATTCACGTCTTTGCTCGAAGCATTCCGCTTCGGCCCAATTGGCAATTTCCTTCCATTCTGTACTGTATTGGTCCCTGCGATGGCCACTCCCGTCAGCAAGATGAGCGCAAAGGCACAAACAATGAGCATGGGATCATCTTTGGCAGGCTTATGGCTCACTATCACTGGCGATAGCCTCCATATGAAATAGCTCATCAACATACCTTCCGACGAGGTGGTCGACCTTGGCCTTCCAGGCCCTCCATCTATAGTCGGCGAACTGATTGTGCCAAGGGGACCTCCTTCTAGATTCTGCGGGTCGGAGACTTGGATCTTCGGCAAAGCATCAGCCATGACCTGCTATATTCCATGTGGCCGTTTTCAATACGTGAATCGCGATGCTTTGCAAGGTAGATTGGTGAAGCTGGGGGTCTTCTGGCGCGTGGTCCGCTGCTCGTTGGTATGTGTGGATCGGATTCGGGTGAGCAATCAATCCGAGTCCAGTCCAGCAAAATTAAAGATTCCGAAGATGCCGGAAAAGATGTCGTGCAAAAGAACTAAAGTTTACTCCAAAATTGCAACATTAGCAAAGTGTAGTAAGGGATTGTCCAAGGTCTTCGTGCTGGTGGTAAAAGGAGAACTGATGACGAAATGAGGCTCCGCCATCTGTGAGTTACGAGGCTGAAACCTGTAAGGTCACGTGATACAGGCTAGAGCATAGGTACCTTAAATAGATACCTTACTTGTGCTGCAGGACCGTACTTGTTCGGATATTATGTACTCCGTAGGAAACTATCGAAATACCTTATGCCAGTGGCATGTTACGAAAGGTCAAAGAGATATCTTATAAGGTTGTAACAGGCATAGTCCTTGATGCAATACTACAGCAGTAAATAGTCGGGTGAGAGGTTTGTGGAGAAACGTCACCTTGGTAGTCAGTGATCAAACGGGAGACGAACTGTCTCTCTTCATTTTAACTCTGCATCGCTGGCGTGTAACACTATAATACTCTCCGTCGTACAGCCCTTTAAAAACATCATTGCCTTGTAAACCATTCCGTAGACAGCAATCCATGGCCTCCGGTGCATGCCGCAACGCCTCGCTATGCCCAATATCAAATACCCTGTCCATGAACCCTAACCCAATCCTTACACCATTACAAATCGTACAGAAGACTGGATCTGTTGCTTTCCGGGTTCCTCGTTCTCATCATGTACACCTGGAATTGAAACGTATTTTGGAAGTACGATCGCCCTCGTTGGCTCGTACTCTCGCTGTTCTTGTTCCTTTTCGCTTGGGTCTTCTTCATCAGAAACACTAGTAGCAATGCTCTCTTCGTCTGTCTGCGTCCCGGAAGCCATGCGTTGGGAAGGCATCTTCCGAGGGACAGAAGGTGATTTGGAACTATGGGCATCTCTGTTTTCATGGCTATGTTCAGCGTCAACAGGAGAGGCATCGGATTTTCCGCTCTGTAAGATTTCAACAAGCGATCCAAAAGGCGGAGATGGGTGCCTTGAAATCTTTCTTGGTGCTGCGTCGGACGCAATAATTCCTGGGCCGACAAACTTTTCTGGGTTATTGCTATCCGTAAGACCTTCTTCGTCGCCGTCATCATCATCATCATCATCAATGAGAGGAACCTCGGCTGTCTGCATTGCTTCGGCTTGAGCTATCTGATCGGGTACAGTTGTAGGTTCAGCCGAACTTGCTTCAGGTAAGACATTGGCTGCCGGTTCAATGCAATCGAAGAATAGCATGAACACGCCTCCTTGACCCAAAACATTCTCTTCGCTGACTTTCGAGACTTCATCGTCACTCAGACGCCACCAATTCTCTTCCACAGATCCCTTCTCATCGGCAGCAATGTTTGTGTGTTTTTTATAGCATATATAATGGCCGTTTTCGTGTCTTCCATAATGCGTTACTACAGCTCGCAGTTCGTATAATGGACCATGAAGCCTCGAAGATTTATGAGTACTAGCTATCATAGATTCTTCGGGGTTAAGAAGCCACTCTTCCATTGCTGTGTTCGGTGACGTGCCAGAGCTGCCAAGACACCAGGGACCCAGATCGAGCACTTTGGGAAACTTGACTTGTGAGTGGTTTTTTCTCAATTCTCCAGTCATCTCATCGAACAGACTGCGGTTGAAGTGCACAACAAGCGATTTAGGGGGTCTTGCCACAACGGCTTGCCGAGATTTGGTCGAAGAAACGCGATTCTTCACCGAAATCTTACACTTTTGTAGCAGTGTTTTATCCTCATAGTCGTCTTCTTCCAAGGCGAGATTCACTGCTTCCAGTCGTTCAATTGTCTGTATCCGGACTGGATTATCTTCATGGCTATCTTTGACTCGTTCCAAGATCGTCGTGAGTAGGCGCTGGTTTTTAAGGAGAGTACATTTCCCACATTCAACTCCTTCAATTGGTTCGAGTTTAGTGTACTCATCGAGGCACTCCGAAATGTCGTGCTCCCATGCTTTCCCCAAAGGTACTGTTAAACAGTTGAAGGGTATCATCGATAAACCCTCAGAGTATCCGCACCTTGTGCAGCCAACTCTTTGTGCAATTAATCCTTCCAGTGGGTTCCGGACAGTCGACATGGGCGGAAGATTGGCAAGGCTGAGTGTTGAGTTTTGCTCAGATTCTAAGCCTTGGTACTTTTTGGTCCACTCTGCCGCTTTTCCAACTTCCTTGTCGATTTCGTCGAGAACCTTGGAGAAGTACTCCTGTGCATCCTGCTGTTGCCAACTACTCATGTTTTTCAGAGCTGCTGGTGTCCATACCCTCCTTCCATTATTTGCTGGATCCTTCAATGTCTCAATCAACTCTCGCAGCGCCTCAGCCATCTCCATGGCTGGTTTCGGTTCTTTATAGAATGATTCATCGTTGACCTGAGGGCTCGTAAGATAACCTGATAACGGATCTAACGTCGCCAGCCCTTGGAGGACGCTGTTCTGATAACACGAATTATCCCAATTTCCAAGCCCTGCAGGCTGCCCTCCAGCTGCTTGCGCAACCAGAGCTATTCCAGAAATACTTGACAGTCGCCTTCTCCCTGCCTGCGCGACCGTACTTATAATCCCTCCAGGGGCGTCCAACCCTATGATTTGTCGCATCGCCTGGCTCTTTGCTGCATGAGTCCTCCTCCGCTGAGTCATTCCCGATTTCCGTAATGGATCTGTGTATGTCTCGACGAAGTCTAGTAGCCTACAAGGCGTCAGATAGACAAGCACGTTCCACAGGAGTTCGGGAACTGGTAAGAGGTCGTAGTCGCAGAGGCGGAGGATGTGATATATGAGGCCAGCAAAACCTAATATTGCCGAGAATATGAAGCCTGGGTGTGCAAAGGACTCCCAGTAGTTCTCGCGATAATCTTGATGGTACTCTTGCTCGTAATAAGGATTACCGTGGAAGAGGTCCTGAATGCGCTGATCTGGGCGATTCATCGTGAGGCATGGAGAGAAGGATCCCCTTAGAGGTGGTATCGACAAACAGCCTGTGGAACAAAAAAGGGCCGTGGATCCAGACTATAGCCTCGAGGTTGTTGTTTGCTAGTTAACGTTGGTTGCAACTAATGTGATGTGAATTGCGAAGTGGAGTGTACCAGCAGTGATGTACCGGATCTAGGAGTCCGCCTCGCCGAAATTCCGACCAAGGAACAAGGTTTGCGTGCCCAAAATATTTTTGACTGAAGTCCTCGTCCTCGTACCCCACACTCGAATCAACTTCGAGTACGGTGGCACATCAATAAAAAATGGCCAAAACAGCACCCCCAAAAAAGAAGGGATGTAAGTATATTCTTTCTTCTCCCATTAATCGCGCCCGCTAATGGCCCTTCAGCGACGTCTGTACGTTCGCGCGAGAACAGACGAGCAGCTTCTCCAAGTATCGATACCGACAAATCACTCAAAAATATAAAGCCACCCGTGGAGACAAAAGACCAACGTCCATCAGTCCTAGCAGTTCACCAAGGAGCCGGTGTATTAAAGAAGTCGAAGAATGGGAGAAAATCTGTGCTGAGTGCGAAAGCTAAGCGACGTCAAGACAAAGGCATGGATCGTGCGGAAGCTGTGATGGATAAGAAGGAGACAAAGATTGAGAAGAGCAAAGGAAGGTCTAGGACCGTTCAGGAACGGGCGAAGGCGTGGGAGGAGTTGAACAAGAAGATGATTGCAAAGAAATTGCGCGAGGAGGCAATGGACAAGGAGCATTGGGTGGATGAGGAGGATAATGCCGAGGGAGTCCAGGAAGATGTGCAGGTCGATGATGTGCAGGTCGATGATGTGCCAGCAGCGACAGAGACTGAGGTTGCGGCATCGTCTATTCCTCTGCCCGAGCCCATAAATGAAGACGAGGAAATTCTATGAGACACTTGTAGACGAGGCTGAGAGCTGGGATTTGCTGGAAAATTGGCGTTGGTGGAGTTTTTCACAGAAGTTTCAGATACCACGAAATTATGACGCTAGATTTTCGATTTGCAGTCAAAATATACTATGAGTTTATATGAGGTGCGCACAATGAACCGAATACCTCACCTACCTAGGTACGGTCCTATATATTTCTTGTGCTGGTATTTCCATCTTGGGACTAGCCAAAACCGAGCTTCATAGTTGTCAGCCTTGCCAAATTCTACTTCACTCCGCGACGCGACAACCTCTTCCAACAGCCATTCTCAACTCTGCAAAATCACAATGCCTCCCAAACGTATGACTGCAAACCCTGTCAAGGCGCCTCGGTATAGGCCTGGGAAAGTTGTAGATGAAGCCTCATCGTCCGACTCAGAAGCCAGCGACGACGAAGTCCCTGAGCAAAAACCCATCGCCCCACCACCTAAAGCATCTACCGCAGGAGGTATTACAAGTAATCTGAGTAAAGTCTCTCTCGAAGAAAGAAGGAAACTTGCAGCGGAGAAGGAAGCTGCGCGGGTTGATGCCGAGAAGGCGTTGAGGTTGAAGGAGGAGGAGGGCTTTGTGACCGAGGAAGAGAGCGAAGAGGAGGAAAGTGAAGATGGCAGTGAGGAGGAAAGTGAAGAGGAGTCTGAGAGTGAGGAAGAAGCGCCGAGGAGAGTAATGATGCGACCGACCTTTATCAAGAAAGACAAAAGAAACAATGGGAATACACCCGCAGATGAACGGACAGACGAGGAGCTGGCGGCGGCCGAGGAAGCAAGAAAAAAGGCAGCCGCGGATGAGATTGTGGAGGAGCAGATACGAAAGGATTTAGCTGCGAAGGAAGCAGGAAAGAAGAATTGGGATGATGAGGAAGACGATGCGGATGATGTGGACGACACCGATGATTTGGATCCTGAAGCCGAATATGCAGCGTGGAAGTTGCGGGAGCTGACGCGAATAAAACGTGAAAGGACCTTGATTGAGGAGGCAGAGAAAGAACGCGAAGAGATCGAGAGAAGAAAGAACCTAACAGAGGAGGAGCGCAAGGCCGAGGACGAGGAGCACATTGCTAAGCAGAAGGAAGAGAGAGAAGGCAAAGGGAAGATGTCGTATATGCAGAAATACCATCACAAGGGAGCTTTCTTCTTAGACGATGCCGAGGGTCTAGACCGGAGAGATATTATGGGATCCAGGTTCGCAGACGATGTTCAGAACCGCGAGTTGTTACCACAGGCACTGCAGATGAGAGATATGACGAAACTGGGCAAGAAAGGAGCAACCAAGTACAAAGATCTAAAAAGTGAGGATACCGGAAGATGGGGCCAATTTGATGATCGACGAGGACCTCGGAAAGGAGGCGACTTCAATGCCGATGAACGGTTTATGCCTGATAGGGATCGTGGAGGAGCTAGTGGTGCAAACAGTATGCCTGTCGCCGAACGGAAACCAACCGTTTCTGGTGCACCAGAGGGCCCAAGGGCAATGCGCGATGGAAATAGTCGGCCAAGGGACGACAGAGAGAGGGACCATGGGGATACATATCGACCAAGTGACAGGAGGTCGAGATCACGGTCTCGATCACCGAGGAGAGAAAGACATAAAGACGACCGAAATCGTCGGAAAAGAAGCACGTCGCGGGAGAGAGATCGATATGATAGCGATAAACGGAGGAGAGTGGATTCGAGATAGCTGCTACTTAGCTCCCAAAAGAAATTACGTCTTTCTGAAGAGACAAAAATCATTGCCTGCCTATGCGTTAATCACCATTATCTAAACTGACAGAGTTGAGTTCTTGGATTGCCATTATTCCAAGGGCAAGGTATCTACACGCGACGTCTTTTGAGCTATCACCTACTAGCTACCGTTTGTTAACATTCAAAATCACTAACGTCCCTCACAACAATAACCTAGGTACCATGCTAGCAAGCCCTATGAATCTCCTACTGTCAGCGACACCAATTTCGACCAACCCCCATCACAAACGACCAAGAAATCATCTCCAAACTCAAAAGAACCCGAATCTTTTCTCGACCATGGATTTTTGTAACAAGGTACAGCACAAGTATCCAAGTCATGAGGGAAGTTGTTGTCTCCTTATTGCTGGCGCTGGAGTGACCATGGCCACGCAGATACACTAGATAAACCCCGTGATAAATCCATCCAAGGTAACTTGGCAACTCAATTATTAAAAGCAATGCTTACCTACCTACCTACCTACCTACCTACCCACCTTGACGATTCTCGAATCTCGACCTCGATAAAAACACTAAAGATCCCAAAGACGCTGGATACCCGGCTCGGGCTCTTCTTTTGCTGCGAGCGTGTTGTGTTATGCAGGGGATTGTGGGGAGTGATGAGATGTTGGTTGTTGTGAATGATGGGGAAGAATGATAGGTACCTAGGTATGGTACTATGGACTTTGTAAGCAGTTAGCTAATTTTGTTCGTATGTGAGATTTCGTTGTTATTGTTATGGGTCATTGTCACTGTTACTGTTACTATTACCTTGATTGTTCGATAGGTTGAGGGCTTTCTTGTTTGTTGGACAGAGTAGGAAGTAGATGTAGGTGGAAGAAAAACAAGCGAGGGCCTTACAGTATAGTATCGTAGGAGGACAGTTGTTTTAGCGACTGACTTCTTGTTGCCCTGTTTCTTCGGTGTGGTTACCTCTCTCTGGTAGCTTGAGTGAACTCTTTCTCTCTAGCAGTGTGTTGCTTAATAACCTTCTCTAGCAGCATTGCTCGGAGTAATAGGTTTACGTTTTTTTAAACTCTGCAAGGCTCTGTACTGTAGGTCGTTGTCATTCCTGACTCTGTTGGCGTAGGCTACGAAGAGTCAAGGCCCATGCGCTAGATCTTGACTTGCATTTTCTTTAGGAGATCTGAAAAGCTGTTGACGGGAAGACAGGGAGATATTTACTGCGTAGTAGTTGATATTATTATGTCGAGTTTGTTTTTGTTTTTCGTTGGGTTTTATGAATTGAGAGTCCTACGCCGTACTACGTCCTTACTGCTATGATTATCATTGATTGCCTTCGCTTCGTCTCGTTCTTGGCTCTTAGCTGGTGTAGCAAATATGATCTAAGATCCTTTGTGTGGAAAGAGTTAGTATATCAAGCGAGCCAGCTAGGTACCTACTTGGGTTTGTAATTTCGTAAAGACGTGTAGTCTATCACCACTGCAAACAATCTCGCGATACCTAACTAGAGCAATGTATTGTTCTTATAACCATTCTGTTTTATCTATCCCCTTTCTTCCAAATTTCTTACTGCGTCTTTTGTCTCTTTTTGGACGGTTCCATTCTTTCCTGTGAGGCTTGTGCCTTGTTGGCCCATTCTCGGTACCAGTCCAGACACTCGGCATTAGCTACACTGGCAGAGGTCTTGACGTTCATTCCGCACAGGATCTGCTTGACTGCTACCTCAACCCTAGTTTCTAGTGTTAGCACGGCCGTAGAAAATAAGGAGAAGTTGAGGGGAGTACGAGGGAAGAAAGGAGGTCAGACTCACTTCTTCCCGTTAGTAGTAACCGGAATCTCAAAGCACTCCTCTATAATCCCTGGAACATGACGCGCACTCAATTCCTTCCTCACCATATTCCCAATCTTCGCCTTCAATTCTTCCGAGCAAGTCTGTCCATTTGCCATCTTCAAGAACAGAACAACAGTCTCATCACTGTCACACTCCCTTCTCCGTCCAATACACAACGCATCCTCAACCTCAATTGCAAAGTGTTTAAGCAGCACATTATAAATCTCCGCAGATCCGAAGCGAACACCAGAAGGTTTTAAGATGCCATCTGAGCGCCCGAGCATAATGAGGCCACCGGTCTTTGGATTGAAGCGGATGAAATCACCGTGGTGCCAGACACCGGGGAAGGTCTCAAAGTAGCTACTTTTGTATTTGGCTTCGCCATCTGCGCCGAAGAAACCTACGGGTTGGCAAGGGAAGGGCTTGGTGCACACGAGATCTCCTGGTTCGCCTGGAGGCGTTGGAGTACCGTCTGGAGAAAATGCAGTGATAGCCATGCCAAGACCTGAGACTTGGATTTCGCCTTGGTAGACTGGTGAGAGTGGTGAGGGGGCACCAAAGAGAGAGATGATGTCTGTGCCGCCGGTTATAGAACCTAGATTTATGGTTGGTGGGAAGGCCGAATAGACATATTTGAAAGTGCTTGGTGCTAGTGGAGAGCCCGTTGAATATATTGCCCTGAGGGTGCTGAGATCTATACCTTCTTTCAATGGGAAGACGTTGTTTTGTTCTAGGATGCTAAGATATTTTGCTGAGGTACCAAACTGTGTTATCTTTAGTTCTTGGATTAGTTTGGGCATGCTGAGGTTGCCGTGTGGTTTGAAGGGTGAACCATCATAAAGAATTAGAGTTGCTCCTGTGGCGAGGCCTGAGATTAGCCAATGCCACATCATCCATGTGCAAGTTGTGAAGTAGAAGAGCCTGTCGGAGGGTCGGATGTCGCAGTGTAGGATGTGTTCTTTCTTGTGTTGAATTAGGGTTCCTATTGCCGAGTGGATGATGCATTTTGGTTTGCCTGTTGTGCCAGAGGAGTAGAGGATGTAGACTGGGTGGCTGGGTGGTAGCTGTGTGAAAACCAGTGGAGCTGAAGGATCGGTGGCGCTATAGACCGTCAATAAAGTGAGATATTATAACAAGAAGAGCACAGTTCTCCCAAAAACGCCGTGCCATGTGACATAACTTGATTTTGCACGGGTTATAAACAAAGAGACTGCAAACGTACCTTTCTAGAAAGTCCGAGTATACCCACGCTTTCCCTTTAGCGACCTCTAGTCCTTCGGTACTCGTCTCAACCGCCGCAACAGTCTCAAACACGACAACAGCCTTCAACTCCTTCAACTCCTTCGTAATGTCCTTGGTTTTGCTCAGACTCTCATGAAACCTGCCATTATACTCCACAGCATTATCTGCAAACAAAACGACAGGTTCAATCTGCACAAGTCTGTCTAGAACGGCACTCACACCAGTATCTGGAGAAACTCCAGTCCAGATAGCTCCAATTGAAGTCGCTGCAAGCATCGCTACAACCGTGTTGGTATGATTTCCTAGGAATCCAGCAACACGATCGTGAGGCTGTACGCCTAGACTTCGAAGTGCATTTGAGCATTTTCGAACAGCCTCGCGAAGCTCTGCCCAGCTTGTGCTGGAACGTGTTGATTCGGTGGCAGAGATTATAGCGGGTGAGTCTGAGCAAATGTCAATGGATGCTGGATAGAGATGATTTTCAGCGAAATTGAGTAGAGCGCCAGTGAAGAAATTAGGGCGTGGGAATATTGAGGTACTGTCTTCGAGGACCTAGGAAGAGTTTTAGTATTAAGGTAAGATATGTAAGCTCAAGAGAAAACTTGCAAGGCCGCCTCTGGAAACAGGAGAAGGCTTGAGAAGGAAGCAGATAGTAGACAAGACAATTGTAGAACACGGATAAATTCAACGGCCAAGAGCTTGCAGCTCAGGAAAGCAAGTGTGTGCTTCACAGCGTTGCATTATGGATGCCTACCACATTGTAGAAGCAGAGTGTTATACTCGACTGACTTTTCTGAGTTACTCAAAGTAACTTGTGATTCGGGGGTTTTTGCAATCTGATACTACCAGAGACGCAGAGGTGAACTCCTCCTGCTTCACCCACTGAGCCAACTCGCGCAGGAGAAACTACCGGGCAATAAAAGGAATCGCAGAGGAAGACAGACTACCGTCTACATACTCCTCCGTAAGGTTGGGGGTAGATCACGTGCACGCCCAACAAAAACTTCAAGGAGCTGCTTCTCACCTTATCAAAAGGTCTCTCACTCTTGATGCCCGTAAAATGCCATGTCTCCTCCCAGAACTCGGCAATGTTCTCAGTTGACCATCGATGCAGCTCTTCGTAGCTGTTCAGTTGCAGACCATACTTCTTGTTGACAATCCCCTTGAACTCCCACATCCGAGTGGACTCCGGGTCAGCGCAGCGCCAGAGTTCAACTGCATCGTCACTGCTTTGCTGCGGCTGTTCAATAGAACCCATTTCGGTCTCGATTCGTTGTTCGATATTGATATTTGAGTTATGAAATTATCGATTGTACTGTAGAGTCGAGGTTGGAAGTGGCAGGAATATTACCTGTGTTGAGACTAGGCTTGAGCGTCGAGCTTAGAGCTTGGAGCTTACGGAGTACCCGTACTGGATGTCAAGGGGGCTGGCTGGCTAACTGGTGAAGCGAAGAGAGTTGACTAGATACCTAGGTACGTACGGGGTGTACTTCGTAGGCCGCGGCAATGGCTTTGAACGAAGGAAGTCTTGCATTCTCAATCTCAATGGGATTCCAGTCAAGCTAACACTCGACTATGGCTACTGTAAAGCACATAGAAGTCGCGTACAATTGGAGTCACAACGATGTCGTTACCCCAAGGTGAATGGTGGCCAAGGCTTCTCTGATTGTGCACTGTACCTGAAGATGATGCACACTTCACCTAATCCGCAAGAGTCGGGGCTTGCAAGCAGGATGCGATGCGATGCGAACTTTCAGAATAGAAACTGCGGGGCTCCACGATCCCATCATAGTCTCATACGGTACCTAGTCTCCTATCGTAAGCTCATCGTCCACGGTGCTTCAACATGGCACTCCTTAGCAGGAGGTAGGTAAGTGTAAAGGACGAAAGTACTGTAGTCCTCTTCCGCTCTGGCTTTAAGAGTAGTAATCGGCAGGGTGTCCTTATTTCCTGCCGGTGACTGAGAGTTGTGAAAAGAGGGCTTTGGGTTTCAGATGTCCATCCCTCATCGTCATGATGCCACTACAGGACTCGTCCTCTTCGTTTTCTCTCCCCCAGAGTCCGACCGTCCGACGATCCGCAAGCAGAGTTCTCCGAAGCAGCGAATGCCCGGCACTCCGGATGGCTGGCGGCAAGTCGGTGCCATCGCCGCAAATTGAAAATGCCATCGAATCATCGATCGATGCAAAGACCGAAATCGCTTAGTCAGGCCATGTTTTGCTTGTTCCATGCAAGCTCTGCTACGTCCTGTATGGGCCCAGTCCAGAGTGCCGCCGCTACTGTCGTGTACAGTGAAAGGAACCATGAGATCATCTGTTGCACAAACCACAGGCTCCAGGAACCATTGTGGCTGTGCTCTGGTGCTCTGGACATGTGCATCGTCGCCTTCCCATCGCAGTGGTGTGTTTGCTGGTGGTGGTTGTTGTTGTGGTTGTTGTTGCTGTTGTTGCCATTGCAATTGAATGAAGCCTCTCTCTCTCTGTCAATGCAAGACAAATCACGTCCCATCACCCACGCCTACGTACATCAAGCAGCACCCCAATCAGCCCTACTGTGCGCGCCCCTGCACAATAAGATTTGCGTTCCCCCCAAGCCGACCACGTCCAGCTCGTCAGCCTCCCGTAACGCTCTCGTTTTCGCTTCGAGCGGCCATCGCAATTTCCATTCTGCACCCGAGCATCCGGCCTACTGACAAACCGTCGTACTACTACTACTACTACTGTACTCTGTTCCGTACCGTACACCTCCACTCCACACCTCATCTACGCTCCCTCGTCTCCCTCTCCTCTTTCCTCGTCCTCTCCCTCTCTTCCACTTCTGCTCTTCCACCCTTCTCGGCCATCACCAACAATTCACTCATCCACGACTTCCGCCGTTGAGTGCATCTGCGTCTGTGATTACGAGTAGGCCATCAGAACCTCGTCTTCTGTGTGGCGCCCACCTCGCAGTCGCGCTTTCCTCGCGACACAACACCGCGACAACGGATCTGCGTGGACGGCAGCGGCAGTCTTCTCCATTGAAGCTCATTCTCGGGTATGTTCACTTCACCAATCCACCAATCCACGAGTTTCCTATATTCCCCCCTACTTCCTGCGAGTGCGAGTTGTCCCCTCGTTAGCCTCCGGACTGTACCATCCAAGGGCTCTCCTTTCATTGCTCTGGGTGCACGTCGTTTAACCCTTCAAACACTTATGGCGCAACTCGTGGAGCGAGCTGGCTCAGCGCCTGCATTCAATCACGAAGACGCCCAAGCTGACAGGATAATGCTGGCAGATATACCCCTCAGAAAGCCCACACCGCTGCGCTCAAGTCAGACGAGATCATCCCTTCCTGACATCCGATACATTTCTTCGACAAGTGATATCTCCATTGAGTTATCTCCATCAATCACACCAGCCTCTATTGATTTAGAAAGCGCAAGTACCAAGGAACTCGATCTTCCACGACCAGTACCAATCAGGTTCTTTCCACTCACCACAATGCCGCAAAGACTCCCTAGAAATCCGTTTGCCAATACTTCTCAAGCGGTTGATACACCACCTTCAGACAGAGCCTCCCGAGGGTCTTTCTCGAAGCCAAACCGATTGACTCAATTCTTTTCTTCCTCTCCAAAGAGCAAGGAGCAACAGACAGCGCAGGCTGCTCTGCAAGACGCCATCCTTAAGCAACAGGCGCACCTCCTCAACAACCCCTCTCCACAAATCAGTGCACCCTCGTTGTCCTTGCCTACTATTTCTTTGTCAACAGCCAAAGCCGGCCAGGCCAACATGGACGAGCCACCGACCACCCTTTTCTCACCTCCCTCCCCCGAAGAGGCCAACAGACAAGCTAGATTCGATGCACAGTTTGGACCGCTCGGCAACCAACAGCACCGATATGTCAGCAAGCATATGGGCGGAGAGCTTCTAGCCCCAGTCATCGACGAACCCCCCTTCTACTACGTTCTTACAACCTACATCAGCTACCTGGTCTTGATCATTTTCGGTCACATCAGAGATTTCTTCGGGAAGCGATTCAAGGCAGAAAAGTACAAGCATCTTATGCCCGCTAATGGCTATGCGGCTCTGAACAACGACTTCGACAACTTCTACATCCGTAGATTGAAGCTGAGAATCAATGACTGCTTTGCAAGACCGATCATCGGCGTTCCTGGCCGTTACGTAACTCTGATGGATCGCAAGACGGATAATTTCAACGAGAACTTCCAATTCACTGGTACGCACACAGAGACGCTAAACATGAGTTCTTACAATTACCTTGGTTTCGCTCAGTCCGAAGGTCCATGTGCCGATGCGGTGGAGGAGTGCATCAAGAAGTATGGCATCAGCAACGCCAGTCCTCGCGCAGACGCCGGTACCAATGATCTTGCTTTGGAAGTCGAGCGTGAGATCGCCAAGTTTGTTGGAAAGCCATCTGCAATGGTATTCTCTATGGGTTTCAGCACCAATGCTACTTCCTTCCCAGCTTTAGTTGGCAAAGGTTCTCTGATCATCTCAGACGAGCTTAATCACGCCTCTATTCGAATCGGAGCCCGTCTTTCCGGAGCCATGATTGAATCATTCAAGCACAACGATATGCATGCTCTCGAGAAGAAGCTGCGTGAAGTTATCTCTCAAGGACAGCCCCGCACCCACCGCCCATGGAAGAAGATTCTAGTTGTCGTTGAAGGTCTTTACTCTATGGAGGGAACAATGTGCGATCTTCCTGGTCTGCTCAGGTTGAAGTCCAAGTACAAGTTCTCCCTGTTTGTTGATGAGGCTCACTCCATCGGTGCTCTTGGACCCAAGGGCCGTGGTGTTTGTGACTACTTCGGCATTGATCCCTCTGAAATTGACATCTTAATGGGTACATTGACCAAGTCTTTTGGTGCCAACGGAGGTTACGTAGCTGCGGAGAAACATATTATCGACAAGCTTCGAGTCACCAATGCAGCGACCATTTATGGCGAATCGCCTACTCCACCTGTTCTGATGCAAATTCTCAGCGCCCTCAAGATCATCACTGGTGACATTGCCCCAGGCCAAGGAGAAGAACGTCTCCAGCGTATTGCATTCAACTCTCGCTACCTCCGTCTCGGATTGAAGCGCCTTGGTTTTATAGTTTACGGCCACGACGATTCACCTATCATTCCAGTTGTTCTCTACAACCCAGCAAAGATGCCTGCTTTCTCTCACGAGATGCTTCGTCGCAAAATCTCAGTCGTCATTGTTGGATACCCTGCCACACCCCTGATTTCCTCCCGTGCCCGTTTCTGCGTTTCTGCTGCTCACAACAAGGATGACATGGACCGACTATTATCTGCTTGTGACGAGATCGGCGACGTACTTCAGCTCAAGTTCTCTACCGGTCTTGCTGGTGGTGCTGAACATCTCCCCGATGGCGTTACTCCCGAGATGGAGAAAGAGTGGCTCAAGGCAAATGGATTGCAGGGTGCCGTCAAGGCTCCACGTTGGACACTCCGGGAGGTCATTGCCAATGGCGTCCAGGATTCGAAGCTACCACTCCGGTAATCAGACTGTGGTTCCAAATTGTTGTGCTGTCTTGAGACACCTTGTCTCCGGCTAGCATATTCTTTGGTACCGAGTGAGCCACTCACTACGAGCTGCTTCAACGAGCTTTACGACCACCATTCACCCTTTTGTACATTACCTCTTCATTGTCACTCGCTTCGTTTGGCGACACAACGCACAGATACCCTTGCTGTTGCCTGCTTACACTTCGTTCCTCATGGGACACTTTTCATCAGCTGTTAGAGCCGCGAAATGGAACTCATAGCTATGGCGTTTCTGCCTTTTCTCCTTTTCTTTGTCTGTGTGCTTTGATTGAAGGCTCTCAGTTGCTGCATTCTTTCGCTGTGTTTCTCAAAGGCGCAGGTGGTTTGAAGAGCATTCGGTGTGATCCGCTGGTCGAGAGGCCTTTGATATTATTAATCTTTAATGATGGGTTCAATTGTGGATGGACTTGTGATGACACTGGCTGGGGATGATGGAGCTATTGATTGCTTGGGATTGGTGTCGGAGTATTTTGTACATAGGTAGATATTGGAAGGGATGGATGGGAATTTCAACGTCTTACCTACCTCTATGGGGAAGAAAGATGTTGTTTGGTAGAGTTGATTGTTGGTTTTAGATTGTTATGGGTGGGAGCCTGGAGAGTGGTGGGTGGTGGGAGATAAGCTATGGAATTGGGAGACCGGCTTTTCTCGATATTGTGCTTGTGGCTTTGTGATTTGAAACGTGACGTGTTAACCCTCTGTGCTCTTAGCCTAGAATGTTCAAACTTGGACGTCCAGAGAACTATCTTTCAGCCAACGGTTAACCGATCTTTGCAAGATGTAGGGGGTTTTTTGTTAAGGGTATATCAAATAGAAGTGGCATATCTTCAATCTCTTAGCATGCAATATCCTGCTCCAGTTTTCAAATCCTCGTGAAGAACGAACGGCCCTTACCACCTCTCAGGATCCCCATCATATTCTCGCAGAACGAAAGACGAGAGCTCAGGGGAATTGGTTGCAGAGTAAACAACAAATCAACCTGCGCAAGGTGGACCATGATAATATGCACGGACTCTAATCAAACGCCAAGCTCCTGTATGATGCCGGTGAAGCTAAGTCGTAGAAAGAAAGCTACACAAGAAATAAACAATGTATTCTCGACCTTTTTCGTTGGGCGAGGTACCCAATCCAATACCGTAACTGTGCGTTGCAGATCCGGCGCGCCAGGAACAGACAGAGACTGCACTGGGAACAGGGTGGGAGGTGGTAGCGGGGTATGCGGGGTTGTTATTACTTATACTGTGTACTCTGGACGAAAGGTACGGAAGTACTTGGGCAGTACTCTGTAAGTAGATAGAGGAGAGCTTGCTAATAACTGAGACCGGACTCGTATAGGAAGTAATAGAGAGGCTTCATGTCTGTACAGTATATGTTGTATGCTTAAGGCTAGCTTACTACTGGTACCTACCTACCTACCTACCTACCTACCTACCTACCTCCACTACTCGGCGGATACTTGACGTAGTGTGGTGGACGTCGAGGCGGCTACGCGAGCACGGCGAGTACGGTACTGTCCCGTACTGTACTTTCCAATAGTACGAGATTGAGTGGTTGAGGAAGTAATCTCATACAAAGGATGCTCGCGTACGAAAGAGAAAACAAAGTAGTTGACCGGTCCTTGGTCCTTGGTCGTCCATCTGCCGAGTAGCGAGCCATATTATCTACTGCCGTGTATATTAAGATCGGCGTGTCGTGCATCGTTATCACCAGCCCATTTATTAAGATGAAGTCAGGAGTGATGTAATTTTTCAGGGATTCGTGGCTCAGCGGGCTTGTTCTTGTGAGATGTTCGGTACTGTATACTGTCTCTTTGTTGATTTCTGGTACGATAGTACCTTTCGTACTTACTGCCGAGGACGGGGTTGGCAAGTAGGTAGGTCGGTTGTTAAGATCTCGTTGAAGAAACCGAGGAGGCACATGAAGATGTAATGTACTTTTTCTTTTGCTATTTGATATTAAGGGGGAGATTAATTTATATGTTTGGTCTTTCCTTCTGCTTTTTCCATCTGGTCTTGTAATGGTACAGAGTCTTCTGTATACTGTATGCACAACGATCACACTTCTCAATCCCAACTCTACCATCACCATGAGACTTCCCTACATTCTTCTCACCGTGCTTCCAGCTACGCTGGGCAACCCAACCGTCCCCATCGCCTCTCCCGAAGCAACGATAGTCGGAACAACAACCTCAATCCTCGATACCTTCATAGGAATCCCATTCGCACAACCCCCAACCGAATCCCTCCGTCTCAAACCACCACAGGCGATAACCTCTTCCATGGGAACCGTCGATGCTACGGCTGAATCTGCAACTGCGTGTCCTCAGTTCTATTTCCAGTACGACCCTAATGACTTCCCTACGGGTGTGCTAGGAGAACTTCTCAATACGCCGCTCCTACAACAAGCGACCGATGCAGGAGAGGATTGCTTGACGCTCGATGTCATTCGACCTGCTGGGACGACGGCCGACTCTGCATTACCCGTCCTGTTTTGGATGTTCGGTGGTGCCTTTGAGCTGGGTTCTACAGCAATGTATAATGGATCAGCTGTGGTAGAAGCTTCCGTTCTTCTCGGGCAGCCGATCGTCTACGTTGCAGTCAACTACCGCGTTGGAGGATTTGGGTTCCTTGGAGGAGCTGAGATCTTGAGGGACGGGTCCTCAAATTTGGGTTTGCTCGACCAGAGACTCGGAATGCAATGGGTTGCGGATAATATTGCGGCTTTCGGTGGCGACCCTACGAAAGTTACTATTGGAGGCGAATCTGCTGGGGCCATCTCTACTTTCGACCATTTAACTATGTATGATGGTGATAATACATATAATGGGAAGCCGCTGTTCCGCGCCGCCATAATGGATTCGGGTTCTATCAACCCAACTGATGCTGTGGATTGTCCAAAGGCACAGAATGTTTATAATGCGGTAGTCGCAAACGGCGGGTGCTCGTCTGCAAGCGACACACTCGAATGTCTCCGGGGATTGGACTACACCACTTTTCTCAACGCCGTGAATTCCGTGGCTGGCTTGCTGAGCTACTCTGGTGTAGCATTGTCGTACCTGCCACGTCCCGACGGAGTCGTCCTCACTGCAAGCCCGGAGACATTAGTAGCGAATGGCCAGTTCGCAAAAGTGCCGTTTATAGTTGGAGACCAGGAAGATGAAGGAACGTTATTCTCGCTGCTCCAAACCAATCTCAGCACGACCGATGATTTAATAGAATATATCTCAACATACCTCTTCCAGGCCAATCCCGATACCATCGCGAACCTGGTGGATGTTTATCCCGATGATCAATCGGCCGGCTCGCCATTTAGAACTTATTTCTTCAACCAGTGGTATCCGCAGTACAAGCGCTTGGCAGCCATACTCGGCGACACGCTCTTCACCCTCCAACGGCGCAGTTTTCTCAACACAGCCAGCAACCTTACTCCCGAGGTTCCCTCCTGGTCATACCTCGCAACATACCAGTACGGGACACCGATTCTAGGTACTTTCCACGGTACCGATCTTCTCCAGTTATTCGCCACTCTCGAATCCGACACTCCTGCCCAGGCCATCTTCACCTACTATTTCTCCTTCGTCCATACCATGGATCCGAATACTGGCACTACGGGGTACATGGAGTGGCCCCAGTGGTCGACGAACAAGCAACTTCTGAATTTTGAGGATGATGGTGAGGTTTCTTTGCTGTCGGATGATTTCAGATCTGAGCAGTATGATTTCGTCGTTGCGAATGTTGCTAGTCTTCATCAGTAAATTTTATCTGGTGCGGGACCGAGTTGTTGTAATGTGTATGACATCTGGGTGATGATTGGGATTGGGAGTTTGTTTTCGCCATAACGGAAGTGGGCAGGTGAAGTAAACTTGTTTGTCGACTTCGGCATTGCCACTGGCGACCGAGACGCTGTAATACTTTTCTCTCACGGTGTACTATATGCGTGTGCTGGTCATATACCCAACCTATGCTTTGCAGACGACTTGTAGGGATTGTGCCATGGATTTCAATTCCCTGTATATAGTTAAATGAATACTTAAAAGTTCGTTACACCGGAAGCCTTCTAAGTCTAGAAATTAATTGACGAAGGAGGATTGGAACATTAAGCGAGCCCTTGCGCGCCCTCTCTAAATCCTAGATCGTGATCAAAGCTGTTATAACAGGAAAGAGATACTTTGCAAATGTATGGGGTTGGAAGTGATACATACGAGCTATTGTGACACGAAACTATCCTAGGTCGGAATACCCCACGACAAAATTCATAGAGGCTGAGGCTGAGGTTGGAGAAGGGTTCAGTCAAGATCAACTTAGGAAAGACGTTGTTTCTAGATAAAGTTTAGAGGTTTCTAATTTCAAAAACCAAGGATGGTAAGGGGGGTTAGAGGAGCAACAATTTGTTAGATATCAACGATTGACTTGGTTACTTTTCGTAACAGTTAGAGGTATGAGAGAAGTGAAGAAGAGTGAAACTTTGTTTAGAGACCGCACCGTCGTACAGCGCCACCAGGTTAGAGGCCAGGAGAATGAATCATGCCACCGCGCCGCAAAGGAGAATTTATTCGAGTTCAGCATGATGATGAGTAGATTTGGAGTTGGAGCTCCAGTATCGCAGTCAATGAGGAGGGTAGCTGGGGTCTGAGAACGTGACTCTGAGCCGACCTATACTGTACAGTACAGGTGCTATTCTGGGAATAAGTTCTCTACCTTTCGGTGTATCTTATTAGAAAGAAAGACAAGAGACTGCTATCAAGATTCAAAAGAGATAAGGGGAAGTCCTGGCACGGCATGGCCATGCCCTGCTAACCAACAGTGGCTACTATTTGTGACTGAGCTAGAAAAGTGCAGCTAATAAGTATGCGAAGGAAAGATAGCTAGATATCTTTATTGTTTGATGCAACTTGCCAACAACAACAGCTTGACTCTTGCTTGTGGCCCCATTGCCCATTAGCAGATTGAGAAATGGGCTGACTGAGGAAATAGGTATGGGCAGCTAGCCGTCCCAACAGTTGTTAACTGAAAGCTCAACCCCCACGTTATCGAATATTCCGGCAACACCGAGTAGCTACACACCAAATGTTGAAGGGTTAGGTTTTTGAAATCTGTCGGCTACAACCGGTCGGTGAGGTGAAGCACGCCACCCCACGTCTTTGTCGTGTATAAAAATGGCATTTAGGTTTGAAAGATTAACTTACACAGCAGTAGGGCCTAATGACCAAGCGCAAAACAGTTCTCGCCTGCTGTAGCATTGCAGAAGCACAGCATACATACTTTTCAATGACAGCTTTATGGCTTGGAATAGGAATTCGAGCATGAATTATGGCAATTGTATGCGTGGACTCCGCAGCAGCATCGTACAGGAGCATGCACGTCGATTTTCTACCTCCGAGGGACCAGTCTAGAAGAAACAGACTTTTCTGGGTGAAAAGGCGGTCACGATGATCAAGTTCGTGGTAGCATCGCACAACAGAATGCTCCTCGGACGTTTCATCAGGAGAGAAGATACATGCGGAAATGTACCATGCCGGAGCTGATCAGGCTGGTCGCAGAATCTGAGTGCTATTTTGGTATCAGAACAGTCCACGGTTATTCAATCGGAGAAAGTGATCGCCAACTTGCGACAAAAAACCAGATTGGGCGATTGGACGAGAGTTGAAACGTCCTGCGATCGTCGCTCGGTGAGGTGCGAGTAAGCAAAAGTTGATAGCAAGTGAGGCGGATAATGCTGCACACAGAATGAGTGAGAGAAGATCTGGTGGCCGGCCTGATAAGTGACCAAAGTGCCTCGTGGCAGCGAAGAACTCGAGAGAAATAAATTTCTAAGGAATAGCATACTCGTCAGCCGATCGCTGAAGACACCGCTTGTACTGCTATTGATGGAACCATGCAGGCGGTAATATTTTCTGATTGGGATTTGAAGGTCATGTCAAGAGATCTTCGGGATCTCTGACAAACTGAGGGAGACTTCAGCGGATAAACGGGAGGGGACCAGACCATGCGGGGACGAGAACTCGTATGAGTTTGGTTGTGTTAGCGGGGTAGATGATTGCTTCGTGAACAGTAAAGAAGACTTCCATTCGTAATCGGTGTTGTGTTTAGAGCATGACTGGTGATGTGTTGTTTGCCAAATTCAATGCGACTAGAACTGATGAGACTATAGGACTGGCGAGACTATAGAACTGGGGCTCGAATAACTTTGCACATTGCCTTGCTGGTACCACGCGTATATCTGCAGGTGTCGCGGATCCTGTCTCCGCGCTTTTGTACGACTTGTCATGTTTTGCGATCTCGATCCTGCAGTTTTGCTTTCTGTGCAAGGCCGCATGTAAATAGGTAAGGGACTCGGTGGTAGCCGTACTCGGCTTGGGCGCCTATAACCAAGTGAATGCTGGTAAGATGTCTGGTGACGGCGATAGGGCCAGTCGGTAAGAGCAAGGAAGAAAGGAAGCGTGCATGCAGGAGAGATGTACTGATGTTTTGCAAGGCTTGGTAGGAGAGGAAAGCTACCTAGGTCGGTGGCTGTGAGTCGCTGTTGGTACGAAAGTACAGCCACGATGCCATCGATAGCCCTCATCCGACCTGTGGCGGCGGCAGGATGCATAGCATAGGTAGGTTGGTCCTGCGTTAGAAGAGGAAGAAAAGAAACGCAACACACAATGCCATCTCCTAGCTTTGGTCTGGACTGGAAGAAACTCTAGAACTTGTCTGATCGAGTTCCATAATTGTAGTGTGTGAGTGGATTGAATTGATTGATACAGAGGTATGTCTACTCGGTGACCACGCAAAGAAAGGGAGGCATCTCGGGCGTCACGAATCTCTTCCCTGAGTCGGGCAACTCGTTTGTCTCTTGGAATGTTTTTTTCTTTTCGCAGATGTGAGCAGCCAAGCCAGCAGGCTCATACGGCAGCGGAGGGCGGTTTGAACAAAAATCAAGCTTCTGATGGTCTGGTGATGTTTGTGTTGAGGCATTGATGTGGTTTGGAAATGGTTCGCATCTTCGCCTTCCGATGAACGAGTAGTGAAGCGCGACACAGTCCCACAGTAAGCACAACCGTGGCGAGGGTTCGCGAAGCTGGCGAGAAGAATGATGATAGTGATGCTTCGAATTCGAAGAGCTAGGGATGATATAGAATTCAGATGAAGATGAGATGAAAGCCCAGGAATAGGTATCGAACCTGGTCCTGGCCTGGTATTGAGTAACCGGGACCGGATGTCGTCTCCATGTCATGCTGCATGTCACATGATTAGTTCTAAGCGAGCCCGCCAGATCGTCGTCTCTTGCGTTAACTGCGACCATAACGAGACGAGTAACGGGCAAGCTCTATTTCGACCACATCAAAGAAAACCATATGCATCTTGGAAAGGCCATTTGTTTGGCCGTGGTACAGCATGATATACGTGTTCACTCCAGCGGTGGTTCTCCCCAAGGCCCGGCCCGCCACGTCGTCGTTTGCCAGAATACTGCTGAACTGGTGCTCGTCTCGTAAGCTTTGCTTGCAATCAAGGTGCGAATCCTTCCTGCATGAGGAGCTGAAGGCAACCATGAATGCTACTGCAAGAAGCTCAGCATTAGCGCTGGGCTGTCTGTTGCTGCCTTGCCAGCGTCCAGATGGCGCGCTGGAACAATGTCAAGAGCCTCATGGATGGCCTTTACTGGTCGTTGCCTACAGCGGCACTGCCACATTGGCACCTAGGTGAGGGGGCCGCCTACTGATTTTGCATCCATGCCGAGGTGCCATATCTTACCTACCTTGCCTAGCTGTTCTTGTGATGCGGCCCCGCTGGGCGGAGCCTGGTCTTGGGTTGATTGTATTCTGGTCTCGGGGAGGTCGTCGCAAAATAAAGGTGACTCGATTTTGGTTTGTGTTGTCGCGACAAGATAAGACATTGCAGCATCGGAAGTTGGCAGAGCAGATTTGTTGGCGTACGCGCGCCCAGAACGGTTGGCTGAGCGTTTCCTCGAACAGAAATCGAAAGCGTGCGACCTGATCACCGTTGGCCGGCTGGATGAGAAAACATAATCCCTCCATCATCGAGAAGAATACCTGCCCAGCCGCCGAAAGAAGCGCACCGAGTATTGCGAACTGGGGTTGAGCGGTCCTGCACCTGCATGCAACCGGCCTGCACTCGATAAAGCTGCGCCCTGCCCGCCTTGCAGAAGAATTTCTTGATCAGTCCACCGATAATAATCTTGTCGAGGCTCTGTCGTTGGCTTTGTGGAACTAGCCCGAGGTCTTCTTAAGTTCTCTTTCTCCCCCTTGGGCTTTCTTCCTCAAGCCTCAGGATCAATTCAAACGTACTCCAAGTACCTCACGCCCGAACACTTTTGCAAGCCCTTGCTTTGCCTGTCAATCTATAACCTCGTACGTTCTACTCCATGGCCACTATGGGTCAACGAATGCCGCCTCCCCCACCGCCTGCGCCCAATGTGCGAGGCCCTGGCAATGGAAATACTTTTATGGGCGGAGGCAACCGACCTGGTCCTCCCCCTCCTCCGCCAGGTGCTCGCCTTCCTGGCAACGGCCCAATGCTAGCTCCAGGGCATGGACATCCAGGTCCTCTACCACAGATGATGCAACAACAACAACCACCACGCAGAGTTCACAACTCAATTCAGTACTCCGATATCACACCACGGAAACCCATCACAGAAGAGGACTGCCGGAAGAAGCTCACAACTTATAAGCTCTGGACCGTCCGAAAACAACCAGACACGAAGAAGGATAGCATTGGCACTTGGGCCAGGGTCCAGATCACCGAAGAGTTCTTGGCTCAAGAAGATATCGCTAGAAGTGTGAAGCGTCTTAACGAAAACACAAAGTCCGTCGACGAAAAGAAAAAGAAATTGTTTCCCTTCCAGCAGCAGCAGGTTACCCAGTTGCTGGACGGCCAAATAAGCCAAGAGGCAGACCAGAACTTCCAATGGTCGCTGGCTCAGCTAGACCGGGAGGAGAGAAACAACAAGCAGGGGAAGCGAGAAACTGTCGTGATCTGTGTCTTCTTGAAGAGGGAGCCGATTAGAGACATCGGTTGCACTGCCCTCTATACTGCAATCGACAGAGAGAACAAGAGACGGGAGGAAGCATTGATGAGACCACCGCCACCACCACAACCAATGCAGCAGCCACAAGGACCACAAGGACCACACGGGCCACAGGGACTGAATGGACCTCATGGGCCACCTGGTGATGGTCACTCACCAATCAAAGTAATGAATTTGGGTAAGGCGGGTGCCGGGAAGGGAAAGCAAAAGGACCGGGGCAGGCCACGCCGTCATAACCATTCCGACTCAGAGAGCGACTCCGGCTCTTCCTATGAAAGCGACGACAGCCGAAGCTCCTTCGCCAGCTCCACACAAGCCACAACTATCAGCTCCCGTTCTAATGATCGACACTACCGGGGACGCAAACCCTCACACAGCCGCAGCTTCAGCAGACACCGACCAGAGCCCAGGCAACACCGCATCGCCAATGGTCGAGCAAATTCACCCGAAAGACCTCAACAATTACCCACGCGACCATATGTTCCAGATGTTCCTCGGCAGATCAGTATTCCAGCTGCTATTCCAGCAGTCGATCCTCTTGCTGCTGCTTATAGAGCAGGTAGAGTGGATGCCGAGGCGGAGCGATATGGCCTCGCAGACCGGTTCCCAAGAGAGCCTCAGCGTCGATACTCGCCTGAACCAACCCACATAATTGACACTCGTCTACAGCCAAGGGCTATTGTTACTTACGCGGCTCCGGTACCAAGATATGAAGACAGGTTAGAGGAAACGAGAAGAGAGCTCGTGCGAGCCGAGTATACTCGATATGCACCGCCGTCACCAACAAGGAGCGAGGACTTCTATCGTGCTCGCGAACGTGCAGCAGAGGATTATCTTGAGTTCCGACGACCGAGGGGAGGAGAAAGCTATTATGACGAAAGAATGTACCGTCGTGATATTCCAATACGGCCGCGCTACGCAAGAAGTGTAACCGACAGTTGGGCCGACTGAAGATATGGATATTTACGAACTGCAAAAACCACAACTTTTTCTCTTTTTCTTTTGGCTCTGGTTCGATTCCCTCAAAAAGTCTGGGTTGAGCCTCTTTCTGTTTTTATTGAATTAGCTTAGCATAGCTTTACTTTGTCCAATGTGAAAATTGGAACAGCTGGAAGGAAAGGAGTTGTATTTATTGGGTTTGGTTAATATTATTTGGTCTGATTGACTGCCTTTCCTATTTTTTTTTAGCTTTTGAGCGAGTTGTTCTGGGATAGGACAAAAGGTGGACAAGAAACATGTTACGAGTAACGACTCTCATAAGGTAGCAGATACATGTAAGAATATAATAACCAGTTCAACAATCAAACTTGAACCTACAATATCCTACCTCGGAATTGAAGCAGCGGCACCCTCCTAATATATACTGGTTTGGTTGGTTGTATCGCACGTGGAGGCCTGATAAATTGATTCGCACGCGGAAGCTTTTTCGATGCCCAACTGCTGGGGTTCGCAGGATGAAATCCGATTGATAACCATGGCTCGAATCATAAGAATGTAGAGATGCACCTCACTGCTTTTGACTGTAAAAGCAGTGCCCTGGAGAGCGGAATGATCATATCTGGATTGGAGTTTGTGAAATGATGTTCGGGAAAGGATGTGGCTGAGGAGGAATTGGGTTCTGGAAGGTATGCTATTGCCTGATGAGTTGAATTGTTGAATAGAAGCGTCCCAAGTGGTCTCTGACTGAGGCTGGAGCAGTTCTTGGCTACCTACCTAAGTGCCACCACCACCTACCTTGACTCGTGGATGCGTTGTCCTAAGAGCATGGTGTCATTAAAGGCTCTCAGAAGAAGATGTTGTCTCATGTGAATGCTTCCATTTCCTTCTGATTCGCCAACTTTTTGGATGGAGACAACGCGATTTTCACTGACTTGAAATCACTAGAGGACTTTCATTGATGGTATTAGGTCTTGTGAAACTCATCCAGAGACTTGGGTTGCTCAAAATGAGTTCATTGTTCACTGGCTCTACAGCGAAAAAGGCGAGCAATCAGCTGTTGTTGAGTGAGCTGTGAGGTGAAAATTGCCTAGAATTCAAGGCCAATTGGAGGGGCACGAAAACCCCACCAAGAAATGGAAGTGACCGAGTCTGTCCGATTCCCAAACATCCAAGACCTCTTGACAACTTCTTCCTTCAACTTCACATTCATACACACTCACACATACAAGTTACTCAATCACTATACTCATCATGGCTCGTAAATTCTTCGTCGGTGGTAACTTCAAGATGTAAGTAAACAAAGATCCTCAACAGCTTCTCAACAGCCTAACAGAGGGGTAACTATGAGCTGTCTGGCATCATAACAACGGCAATTATTTTGCGATTAGCCAGGCTCCTGACTGTTGATACAGGAATGGCTCTGTTGAGTCCATCAAGAAGATTATCAGCAACCTGAACGATGCTAAGCTTGACCCTAACACTGGTTCGTACAACTTCCTTGCCTCTTTACTATCCCCATTGTCACCTCTCTTCCTCCTTCTTTCCCAATCATCCGTTGACATATCTTCCAAATGAACAGAGGTTGTCATTGCACCCCCAGCCCTCTACCTCCTCTTGACCCGCGAGCAAGTCAAGAACGGCATCGAGGTCGCTGCCCAAAACGTCTTCGACAAGCCCGAAGGCGCCTTCACAGGCGAGATTTCCGTAAGCCAACTCAAAGACTCCGGTATCACCTGGGCTTTGATCGGCCACTCCGAACGCCGTGTGATCCTCCGAGAAGATGATGCTTTCGTTGCTGCCAAGACCAAGGCTGCACTTGATGGAGGCCTTGGTGTTATTTTGTGCTGTGGAGAGTCTCTTGAGGAGAGAGAGGCTGGGACAACTGTTGAGGTCGTTACCAAGCAGTTGAAGGCTGTTGCTGATAAAGTTAATGATTGGAGCAAGATTGTGATTGCTTACGAGCCTATTTGGGCTATTGGTACTGGCAAGGTTGCTTCTACTGAGCAGGCACAAGAAGTACATGCTTCTATTCGGGCTTGGTTGAAGAAGGAGGTCTCTGAGAAAGCTGCTGCCGAGACAAGAATTCTCTACGGAGGTTCCGTTAGCGAGAAGAACTGCAAGGACTTGGCTAAGCAGGGTGATATTGATGGTTTCTTGGTTGGTGGTGCTTCTTTGAAGCCTGCTTGTGAGTATTTCCCGGTGTCTGATGATAGCTCATTGCTAATGAGTTATAGTCGTCGACATCATCAACAGCCACCTGTGACTCGATGGGGACGCAAAAGGGAACTCGAGGTTGTAAATGAGTCAATTATGAACCTAGATGACCAAGGCTGGCTTCAGGACTATTATAGCTGTATAGAACAGTGAATACAACTCCCTTGAAACAACCTCCTCTTATCATCCTATGTTGAGACAGCCTATTCACAAACAGAAACAACCCCAATGAAGCTCTCGGCACTATTCTGGCTTTTCAAACTCCTGTTTCAAAGCTTTTTCAAGGCACTGAGACTCCAAGCGACTGACCCAAAAGTGAGATCATTTTTCTTCGGGATATTGTTGCTCTTGGTGGTGGTGATATCTGTCATGGAGGTGCTGGTAATCAAATTGTTGAGGCTGATAAGATTCTGGATTATTGGGATTATGGTGAGTACTTTCTCAGTGTTAGATCTATCAACTGGAAGCACCGATATAAGTTCCGAATTAACTTATACTGACTTAGAGAATATTTAGGCTATCTTCTGTGCTGCAGAGCTGGTCAAGTGGCTTATGACCGATATTGGAGATGCATTTGATGAGGGTGATGAAGATGAGCGACAAGAGGGCAAGGGGTTGTGAATAAGAAAACAGAAGCCTACCGTGAACGGCAAAGGAGTCGTTGTGAGAATAAAGGGCCATGTGCTGGTCTGAAAGCAATATCACCAGCACAACACGCCTTTTATAAATCTCCTTGCCAAAAACTTCACCACAACAGTACACCATACCGTTCTTCTATTTGCTGGCCCACTTACTAATATCTACATCATGGTGACGGTTTGGGGTGCTAATTTCTGGATGAGTTAATGCAGTTACCTTCCTAGTTTCTGATCTTTTCTGAAGGCCTTTTCCGGCCTATGATATGGCTCAGCATGGCAAGACAGAACTGCAAACTAGCAGAAAGACAGGAAGTCCAAACTGCGAGGTTTTACCAATCGACATTTTGTACACTGCCTTGGAGATTCCATAGACGTAGATTTTCGTAGATATGTGCATTGGTACAAGGAGCTCTTTCCTGCAGCTCTTAGATCCTCATACATATTCCATTGTACACGCACTGATCCCAAAACGCCACCAATGCAACACCTATGATACACGACCTCCCCCTTCATCTCTCTCAGCACTTCCATTGCACCTCATACGTGCATTCCACCATTAGGATTATGGAAAGGACTCCATACACCCCTAACACTCTCATTAACACTCTTAACAGGCTTCGTGACCCTCTTCAACTTCTCGCCGCTCGCATCTCGTAGGAGCTCCGCCTTCTTCAGTATCTGCTCCTTCTCAAGGTTGCGTACGCAGATGGCTTTTTGACGTCCGTTGATGTAGTTTCCGATTATCACGGGATGCTTTCGGGGTCGGGGGGAGACGGTAATTTCGATTGCTGGATTGGCGGCTGCGAATTTTGCGAGAGAATGCTTGATGAAGGCGCTGAGCAGACTTTTGTTAGTTGGGATGAGGCTAGGTATGGAAAGGGGGATGTACTTCATGCCCTTTGAGCTTCCAGCCCAGTCGCAGTAGTGGAAGTCGAGGCGTTTGCATTGGAGGATGAAGGCGCCGACGCCATTCTAGGAATTGATCAGTACTTTATCGTCATGCTAGCATGCACAACTTACCTGGCCAACGGCCGTCCTTCGTATCGCTGTGACTGTCATTGTGCTTGTGCTGTTGATTACAACATCGTTGTCTGCTTTCGCAAGGTTCGGCGACTTTTGTGATCACGTGCACCTTCTGGAAATTAAAGTGGGTCTTGGAGCGGCCAGAAATCCAGAAAGGTTTCGCGTCACATTGTCAGGTTGGTTTGCTGGAACTCTCCCTTTTCATCAACAACAGCTCCGCGAAGCTGTCAACTCGACATCCGCCTTCATCCCTGAGATCGGTCATTCGAATATAATTCACAATGACCGATAAACTCCCACCAAACCTCCTCGCGCTTTTTGCGCCTCGCCCACCTCTTCGCTGGGTTCAGCCTTCCGACCACGCGCCTCAAGAACGAAAGACTCCAGCAATCTCCGGCGTCGCAGCTTTCCTGCCGCAATTTGAGGAGTACAAGGAAACGGATGACCATAAACCTACGGAGAGTTGGTTGCAGAGGAAAGATCGCATTAAGCTCGAGAAGAAGGAGAAGCAGCAACAGCTCTTAACTGAAGGCCCATTGTCGTGTGAGGGCGACCCTACTTGTCTCCATTACCTTTCTTTTCACTTGTCCGACTTCTGGGCAGCTCCCTGGTTGTGCAAGATATGCTGACCTTTCTACTTTTGCGCAGACAAACCCCAGGAGGATCCAAACATTCGTGGTGATGCTTTCAAGACGCTTATTGTTGCGCGACTTAGCTATGATGCCACTGAACAAGATCTTGAAGCTGAATTTGGTCGTTATGGTCCAATTGAAAGAGTAAGTTCATCCAGACTTACTCCTTGCTTGCTCTATGCTAATCGATATTTCGCAGATTCGAATTGTCACAGACACACATGAACATGAAAAGCCAAACAAGAAGAAAAAGAAGCATCGTGGATATGCATTCGTGGTCTATGAACGCGAGAAAGATATGAGAGGTAACCCGAACATTCCCCAATTTCCCAAAACCTTCTTAGGCGGATCCTGAAGACTTGCGCTTCATTTTGTACAAGATGTGGCCCTCAAGCTTGCCTGTCTTCTCTCTTTTATTATCAATTTGCCCGGGGTCAAGGTATATCAAGTATGGGCATGATGACTGACAAATGCGCCTTGCTCGCGCTTCGTGAACAGCTGCTCTAGAGAATTGTGATGGTATTCGTATCAAAGATCGCCGCATCAAGGTAGATGTCGAACGCGGCCGTACTGTCAAGGGCTGGAAGCCACGCCGATTCGGAGGTGGACTTGGAGGTCGTGGTTACACAAAGGCAGTACCTCCCAGGCCCGTGGGACCTGGTGGTTTTGGTGGTCCGCCTGGTGGCCCTGGTGGCTTCAGAGGAGGTTTCCGAGGAGGTTTCGATGGTGGAAGAGGACGAGGTGGGTTCCGAGGTGGCTTCCAAGACCGCGGAGGATTTGGAGGAGGACGAGGAGGTATTGGCTACCAAGGAGGCCGAGATTTCGCGCCCAGAGGTGGCTTTCAAGGAGGCGATCGCGGTGGTGGTGGGTATGGCGGTTCCAATGGCTACGCTCCCCCAAATGCTCCATCTGGACCAGGAGGTCCTTCTCGAGGTGGCTACAGTGGTGGTCGAGGCGGGTATGGCGGTTCTGGTTCACCAGATCGTAGCGGCCCTGGCATGTCAGCGCCAGCTGGTGGGTATGACTCTCGTGGCGGCGGTCGCTCATATGATGACAGAAATGGCGGATACCGTGGCAGCAACGACAGAGGCTACGGAGATCGCAATGGAGGTGGCCGCTCTGGTAGTGGTAGTAACATGGAGCCGGTAAGACCCAGAGATGGTGGCGACCGTGGTGGCTACCGGGATAGAGACAGAGATGGAGGATATGGTGGCCGACCACGCGATGACGATGCACCACGGAAGAGACCTTATGAGAGCAACGGTGGTTACGACGAAGATCCTCGCAAGCTGCGAAGATACTAGCCTGAGCGAGGTTGTTCACTGTAAAAAGGTCTTGTGGTGGGTTTCTCGAGTATTCGTCTTTCTTCCCTTCATCACCAGGGGTAAGCGGTTCTTCGATGCAATTTCAGCAAGGTAGTATTGTCGTCACCCATTACTTGCCAAACAGATCTCGACGTCCCGACTTCATCACAGATCAGCCACTTCTTTATGGTACTTCCTGCCTCTTTGTTTTCCTCTACTTGGAGCCGATACGCGTCCATAATTTACGTTATGGTAACTCAACTTATTCCCGGTACTTCAGTTTCCTGGCAGGCGCTGATTAGTTGCAACTTCCAATACGCACGAAAATGGGTGATCACGAATTCGAACAATAATGGAACTCATGGCCTCGAAAAATACGCTGCCAAAGAGCTTTTTGGTCTAGGAGGTAAGGTCAGAGGTAAGGCAATTTGCCGTCTGACCAATTGATTCTAGGCAGTGCTTCAAATTTGGTTCTTGCTTGTATTACCAGAACGGGCTCAGCGGGTGGTAAGGATGGGATATGATGATTAGCTCAGGCTTGCAAAAAATTTCCTTTTTGATTTCCGTAAATAAGGTAGCGCCACGCAACGCCAGCCCTAATTCCCTATTGTATCATACGTAGAAAAAGCGACACCCAGAAACCGTCAGTTTAGTCCTCCGCTGCCTCTACTTCTGTGATATCATGAGTCGCTGCACTCCAGTACCTGAAAGCTTCATTAGTTCCGTGGTTCAGTAAGGGTTGGAGAAACTTACGCAACAAGCTGCACTGTAAAATCTGCCGTCGCTACGCCAAACAACTTCAATAACCTTGTCTGCCTACTGTCTAACACATCCCCCTCCTTGCACACCTGATACGGGTTCTCCAACGTGATCTTTCCCTTTGTCAACGTAGTTGGCATATTTAGCTTCCTCAACTCTGGCTCTAAGCTGTGGGCCATAGGCACATCAGCCTCAGAATCGATCTCTCCTCCCATTGAGTAGACAACACCAGCTGGTACTGTAAACCCTCTAGTTGCTGGAGTACCTGCGCGCGCAAAATCGGTCTTGCTCATTCCTTGGAAGTACTCGATAACTGTAGCTGGATCCCGGGATGTGAAAAGGAGACCAACATTTCCAACGAGGTATTTGGAGAGGCGATGTGTAGAGGGTTGGTATTCGTCTTCTGGAGTGCTGCCGAGGGCTTTGGCCATTACTTTCGTTTTCCCAAAGAAGATGCTATTCTTCTGTTAGTTTTTGTATGCGGTACCTTTTTGTAATTTAAGGGACGCACCGGCTATCTGCAAATTCACTCCGTACATCCTTCAAGTAGGTGTTGCGCATGTTCTCGACGGAGAAGACGAAGCAGTATTGGTATTGATCGAGGCATTCTCGGACGTTGGAGAAGAGCTTTAGTGTTAGTTCCTTGCCCTTCTTGTCAACTTGCGTCAGGTGGATGACTTTTGAGCGCTTGGATTTCGGCATTGTGGTGTGTTGTGCTGGGGAAAAGATCTAAGGTGGTGACTTTGCGCTCGTGGGGTCGGATCCTCGATATCAGTGAAGATAAAAAATGTAGGTTGATGAAAGGCGGTGTGAGGCAGAAAAGTATCTAAGGTTAGCACTACGGGTACCTAGTAGCGTGCTGATTGGCTCCGAAGCTAGGGCTAAGGTCAAGGGAGGGAGGGATCCATGGATCTCAGTGTTGAAAGCAGTGTCGAGGACAACTCTTTTCCATTCTCTTAAGGTTCTTTAGATAGGTATGTTGGAGTTTATGGATTATGTTCAGCATGCGTTCTATAATGCCACTCGTTGGAACCATGAAAATTCCTACTCTCACTTAACGGCGACAGCAAGAGGTAAATACAATTCCCTGCTGCCCTCCACAAGCTCACTACTCACCTTGCGCAGGTCTTCTTGAATTCGAAACTCCCGCCGGAGTTCGACTGAATGTCTCTTCGCTCTCTTCCCCCAATTTCGCGACTTCGTATCAACTCGGTAGCGTCGGCCTCGTCGATGGCTCGCTGTCATACCTCTATACCTCGCTGCCACTTCAGACGACCGTCCAAAGCGGAAAGATCGACTTGCACAATGTTATACGTGGATACAGACAAATCCAGGAATTGGAGAAAGCGGACGAGCAGTGGATGTGGGAGCAGTGGCATGAAGGGCAACGTGTAGATAAGCGGGATACCTTGCTTTATGGACGCCTATACCTACCGCAAAGCACCCTGGAAGCTTTGTATCTACGTCGCATTAGTCCAACGCAACAATTGAAGCTTTCCGCTGTCAGCGACAGCAGATTGAGAAACGGAGGTACGATTCTAGCGCTCCACCAATACGATGTAGGGAAATATAACACCGAGACGCTCTACTCCACGGATGGTGGCCTTATCGGTATCCGAGGCTTATATAATTTTGGACGTGATCCAAGGAAAGGACCTAGAGAGACACCGCAAACGCAAGACCGATTTTATGGTCGCTTTAGTGCTGGTGCTGAGATGTACTATGGTTCGTTGAATAAATCTGGGGGTGTTAGTTTTGGTGGCAGGTTTGCGACGTTGCCGGAGCATAAGGGGACGCCTTTGACCGCCACACTGACGGTAAATCCACTGATGGGGAATTTGAGCACAACTTATGCTGTCAAAGCAGGGCCTAATCTGTCACTCTGCTCAAAATTTGACTTTAATGTTTATAGTTACGAGAGTGATCTTGTGCTTGGATGCGAGCTTTGGAGGATGAAGATGAAGAGGGAGGAGATTAGGGAGAGGAGTATGGCTGCGAAATTGGCGTGGAAACTTGATGAGATTGTGAAACCCACCAAGGAAGAGAAAGAGGAGGTTGCGGGTGTTTTGAAGGCAAGAGTTGATCAGGATTGGAAGATTGGGCTATTGTGGGAGGGTAGGATTAAGGAGTTGCTGTTTACGGTTGGGAGTTCAGTTGATATGAAGAGGAGGGATCAACCCTTCAGAGCATTGGGGTTGGAGGTCCAGTATTCGTCCTGAGGGACAGATTCAAAGTCTCATACAGAGAGCATGGAGATGGTCACGGCGCGTACACATGACGGGACTTCAGATTCCAGGTAAGAATATTTGGCTCCTCTGTATTAAAAATATGGAACTGACATTTCATCAGATATAGTCGCACCAAAAACACACATTGGCAGCGAGCTCGAATATGAATGTCAAAGATAGTTGTACCTGGTGAAGACGACGTTTTATAGGCACATAAAGAGTGTCTTGGCAAGTACATGATATATGGCATGAGATCGAAAGCACGTCTCGATAAATTATCGTCCGTGGTCAGATGAAGACTCTGAGCATCAGGGCTGATGTGGGAGGCAGCGAGAGCGGACTGCTGCTACATATTCATCCTAGCATCAAGCTCCAATGATTTTGATTACCCGAATCAGCCCTTACATGGGCGACTGAATGTGTCTGTCGAATAGCTTCTATCACCGAGCTTCACTTCATACGGAGGTAGGTACCTTACAGTAATCTTAATGAATGGACAAAGTCATCAGTCAACATAACAACGTTGCACGTGCTTGATCTGCTCCACCAACCTTAGGGCTGCAGCCTCGTCAACGCTGAATGGCTCGATTCTGCACCGAGGAATGACCAATGATGTAGGCTCCCGGCAGCTTCATCCTTCAACGACATCTCAACCTTTTGACTCCTTGCAGCTTTTGCATTCTCCATCTCGTTGACATTGTACAATGACCTTGAGCACGGCCAAGAGGACGACAGCAGTCGAAGTCGATTGAAGCGAGATCCAAGCTGAACTCAACGATATGGTAACAGGATGACAGGCAAAGAGCGTGACAAGTCAACCACCAGTTTGGCTTGGGGGTTTCAGACCCAGTTAGGTTTACTATGCTACCGGTATCCTTCCTCCATTCAGAAGAGGATGCAGAGGGCAGATGACAATGGAGTAATAGAGACAAAGGGCACCAGCTGATCCGCCTTGGTTTTTCGTTTTGCCTTTCGCGACCCCTCCGGTACCCTGCAAAGTACCCATCAAGGTGTCCAGCCTTTCTTCAGCCTTTCGTAATCACCAAGTCCCCCACGAATCTCTTCTATTCACTCGTTCTACTACCTTTTTGAGTTCTACACACCTTGATATCTCTTGTACGCTTCCATTGAATCCTTGGAGTCAGAGTTTGAACAACTGCGCCGCATAACTCTGTCTGAACCTACGTCTCAAGGTATCATTACCCACTCTCCAGTTACTGTAACCATGACTAATGCCCGGTCGTTTTTAGTCCCCAGAAACAGCACTTTACACCCTTTATACCCAGAGTTTTCTGCTCGCCAGCATAGAACAAATTGACTGTTCTGATACCACTGTATCCTCCGAAAGGTTTTGCGATCGAACATCGATATACCTACCGAAGTGCCCCATACAGACCTCGACAAGAACTACCGCCGACTTCGGTTGGATATTGCTTGGTAGAAAGACGAATACATACGCAGGCGCTGCGGGCGCTGTGTGGAAGAGGGGGGAGGAAAGCTCGAAGATGGAGGCATTCAATGTCACGGTGGAGTGTGGAGGTGGCAATGACTATGATGGCAGAATGGGCGTGAGGATATCCTCAATATTTGTCATAGGAATTGGCTCTTTGCTGGGTATGTCCAAGGTCGTAAGCGCGTCGGAAGTCCGTATACTGATTCACGTGAAACAGGTGCTCTGCTGCCCATCTTAGGTGCCAGACACAAGAAGATGCATGTACCGCCCGTTGCATTCTTCATTGCGAAATACTTTGGATCGGGCGTTATCATTGCGACAGCATTCATTCATGTATGTGGATTTGATAATCTGAGAGGTTACGGCGCTGATACTAACGTGTTATAGCTTCTCGCGCCGGCAGTGGAAAATCTGAACTCACCATGCTTGACTGGTGCCATCACAGGTTATAGCTGGGCGGAAGGAATTGCGCTGATGACTATATTTTCCATGTTCTTCATTGAACTCATGGCCTCTCGATTTGACGTATTTGGAGAACATGACCATGATGCAGAATCAGCAGATCCCTCGAGACAACTTATGCAGTCAACAGAAAAGCATAGGCCACAGAAGACCTCTGCAGCATCATCTTCAACTGCGTCACAAGAAGCAAATGTCAACACTACGAATCATGCGCTGATCTCAGACTCCGAAGGCGAGCATCGCAAGACCTCCATGACCAGACCACAAACCTCACGAAGTGGTATTCCTGGCAGAGAAGATGACTTGTCCTACCCACCTGGAGGCCAGGATCATCTTGGACACCACCGCGATCACGATGATGTAGAAAAGGATATGTTCGCCGCCCAAATGACGGCGATTTTCATCTTGGAATTCGGAGTCATTTTCCACTCTATCTTCATAGGTTTGACGTTAGCAGTTACGGGTGAAGAATTCAATGTCCTTTATATTGTACTCGTCTTCCATCAGACGTTCGAAGGCTTGGGTCTCGGATCCAGACTAGCAACAGCTCAGTGGCCCAAGAAAAAGGCGTGGATGCCATGGGCACTTGGTACGGCTTATGGCTTCACCACACCCATCGCCATTGCTGTTGGTCTGGGCGTGCGAACATCGTTCCAACCTGGAAGCCCAAAGACCATGATTGTCAACGGCGTTTTCGACGCAATCAGTGCTGGGATCCTGATCTATACTGGTCTAGTGGAGTTGATGGCTCATGAGTTTATGTTCAATCAGGAGATGCGCAAGAGCTCTATTAAGATGATGCTAAGTGCTTTCTTCTGCATGTGCCTTGGTGCCGGGCTTATGGCTTTACTTGGAAAATGGGCTTGAGGAAGCAGCGGCATTCTGAGAGATTGTTTTCCTGGATAGAGGTCGACGCGAGGCCTTGCCTATAAAGATAAGAGGTGGGCAGCAGCCTTGACAAGAGCCGATTCAAGGATCTTGGAAGAATGAGGGAAACAGTACTCTAAAGATGGGCAATGCAAAAGAATTAGGCCAGGACTTGCTAGCTGACTTTTTGTTTTAACAAACCTACTCCACCCTAATGTAACCTTTTGACGACTCAGGTAAGAGCTGTAAATGCTCGGATGCAAGCGAGTGATTAAGCCAGCCAACTTAGTAGGTTTCATCTCAATCTCCACGTCAAGAATCCTCCCACGCTTCACAGAAGGGGTTCACCTTCACAGGGAATTCGTATCTTCGAGCGTCCCTATTTATGCTTACTAACATGTGGCGCAGGCACATAGTGGACATCATCCCAGAGTTGCAGCAACTCGTAATTATTCGTAGTGATACCCGACCTAACGGCAATTCCACCCATAAACCCAAAGGAGGCTAACAAGACAATCCCAAACCACACAAGCTACTAGATTGTCAACTAGAGATCGAGGGCATATTTATTTCTTTTCCTATTTCTCTTTTAACGGCGGTTCGAGTAGTCATTGTCACTTGCAAAGCTGTCGTCAAAATGTAATATGTTATTAACCGTTTTCAATTACCAGGATTATATCTTAATATACATAGGTATGTGTAGTCCATGAACAACCTAGTAAATCCTCCTGCCCGGATCCAGATTACTACCGAAATGCGGATGGATCGCTCCTCGATTTGGACCGTGTATGAATGCGTTGTACAGGTTTCTCGGTCGAAGGGGTGCTAGTTGTGTGGCGGGACTGTAGGGACCTTGGTAACCCATCTGTTGTGGGATTTTTGTTAGTTTTCAAAGGGGAGGGGGTGAGCTTAGTTGATGGGCAAAGAGGAGGTGGAAGGGGAGGTGGTAGAGGGAGGACTTGCGTTAGGTGGGATGACATAGTCTCGTGGGTTCTGACCCCAGATTGTGCTTCCTCTGAACATGATGGCTGCTCGCTCGATGCTTGATACTTGATGTTTGGTTGATCTTTTAGTAGGAGATTCTTGTTTTGTCTTGTAAGGTTCTTAGTTTGATTAGTTGATTTGATAGGTCTTTTTGTTGTATTTGGTTTTGGTTTGAGGAGAGGAAGTGAGAGTTCGTAGGAAGTTTAGGGGGTTTTTATAGTTGTGGGGACGGGGATAGGAGGTTAGTTGTTATTCATTGCAGTTGTTATTCATTGCACTGTCTTGTGAATGGGGTGAAGACTCTTAGCTAAAGGTATATCATTGTAGTCAGATATACAATTCAAACTCAACAGTCACAAAATTACCCAACACACTAGCTTGCTAAAACTTTGTGAAGTTAGAATTAACTACACTAGAGTAAATGCTACAGACATTGAAGCGAGGTGTAGGGAATATCTCCTTAGCTGTGTCCTCGCTTAATAAATACTCTCTTACAAGTAACTATAAGACTTAACCGATCAGTTATGTTGTTCTTATTGTTAAAAGATATAGAAGTTGTTATAAGAGTTATTATTATCATTATAAACTAAGTTGTTATAATCTAAACATCAAAGTAAAGTCTAGAGAAAATTTCCTTAATTATATCTCTACTTGATAAACACTCGTATATTAAGTATGTATAAGACTTAGCTAGTTAAGTAATTAATCTTCTTAGTCTTATTGTTAAAAGATATAGCCAGAAACTTGTGTCCTGTGATATTCCTACAGCGGAATAGCCTGTAAAATGTCAGTAAGTTTATGTAAGTTAATGACATTTCCTAACAACTCTTAGTGCAGGATCGTGAGGACGTCCTCGTGGTTGTTATCAACTACACTAACGTCCGTCCCCGGGTGGAGAGAAACCTACCGTGCCGAGATGAATCCATTGTTTAGGGGTCTCAAGTCTCTCCCTCGCGAGTATATAAAGTCATAGTCAGTGTGCCGTAGTTCTTCAGCTGTTTCTCCACAAGGATTCGGTTTGCGGTGAAAATATACCGTAACCTAAGACCATGCTTACATCAGCTACTCAGCAGTTCAATAGAAACCGTACAGAACGAAGGCAATAATCGGGGATCTCAAAAAAAGAAAATTGAAAAGACAAGCGTACAGCTAATGAAGCAGCGGAGGAGCTCTCGGGAATCGCAGACAACAAACGAGAGCGGTAGAAGACTAATAACATATCTAAGGGCAGCAGCACGGGCTCGGAACAAACTTTTCACTACTCTTCAAAGAATCCATTGCTACAAGCCACTATGTAAGTTCAGAAAAGGCGGCGGTTTGTTGAGGTCCAAGAAACGCCAGTCATGCTAGAAGATACAATTGACACATGCGCACCAGCGCTTCCCGGCCGCGTCGATTTAGATTTATCTTTCGTGGACTTTGCGGATGAGATAGGACCGTCGATGGTAATGAATATGGTAAAAGGTTAGTAGCTCAGGCCTTCAGCTTGAGTTGACTAACATGAGTCCAGCCTCAACGGTCGCAATGAGTGTCATGTTTCCTCTGATGGCGGTAATAGGATTCCAAGCAGACAATAGAGAGAGGCTTTATCCGCTCATATCAGACGCCGTTGCCCTTCATATAACAGCAGTCTCAGTAAAAGGGTTCATCAAAAGGGCTCTACACCATCAGGAAGACGCCATCAATCTAGTAGCAATGCTACATTTCCAGAAAGTGCTGAGACTTCTCTGCCACAGGCTTCTAGGCGACGACGACGAAGTAAAGATTTCAGATTCTACGATGGGTGTAGTGTTGAACTTAGCCAGTGTTGCTCACTTTGATGGAGATTATAAGGCCTCGAGGCAACATATGGAAGGCCTCCGGAGAATGGTGGACTTAAGAGGCGGTCTCGATGTTCCAAAGGTCGTATTTTCTTAACGGAGATATTAAGGTAAATAATAACAGCGAGTTTGCAACCAATAGCAGAAATACTAATGCTTCGTAGATATGACCTGAGTATTGCGCTACTCAATGGATCGAGTCCTGTATTCTACTATGAACCTTAGGAGCTAGTTATTCTATATCCCGGACAGCTGCTGTCAGCTCCTGACGACGAGATGTATTCCCAAGATAACATTGGGTTGATACGACAACTGGACGATAACTTGGTGACAGCTTGCCAGATCATGAGGAGATTCTGTTTTCTGTTTGATGGTCAATCTTGGGTTGCAAGCCCAACAAATTATCAACCTAGAAATTATCCACGAAACAATGACTTCAGTGATGTATCGCCTACTACATACGAACCTCGCTGCCAGGGTTATTGACAAAGCTGTACAGTGGCAAGATATCAAACCACCTTATCAACACTTTCCTAAAACTTACCAAGAGTGCATCCAGAGCCTTAAGGTTATCGATAGTGTCTCTCCTCGGCTGATGCTTTGGCTGTTAATGACTGGAGCCATTTCGCTGTTTAATATTTCAAATAAAAGTTAGCTGAGAGAATATTTGCGAGAATATATCGGCAGATATCTAAGTAAAAACATGGAAAGAGATGCAGGATACTTTAGAGTCATTTATGTGGATTGCGGTGCTGGGCGAAGAGCTGGGAAAGCAGATTTATAATAAACTTTGTCATAGTGTTAGTGAAGAGAAACTTTAGCCTAGCCAGCAATCGAGATGAAAGTATATAGAAATCCCTAGATATTGTTATATATTATCTTGCTGATTTTCCCCAGGTCATATTAAAAAAATAGAGAGATGTCATGGCTGGTAATCGCCGGTGGTATGTTTTAGAGTGCAAAGTCCTCGTGTTCGACCTGCGGAGCACGGTCCATGCCGTGTCGGATTGGAATTTCAGCTCTGCTCGCCAGAAAGACTCGAAGCTGTACCATCTTCAGCGATAGAAGTGTTCAAGACGGAAGCCGATTCCACTGGCGACTGTAGAACATCAGGAATTGCAAGCCAGGAATGGGTGGTGGCAAGCTGATGCTCAGCAAATTTCTCCAACCGTAAACGGCAGGCAAAGAGCTTTAATTATAATGTTGTTTCCTCCCTTGACCCTTCGACAGTATCAGCAGCCCGTGTCCGTGTCCGTGTCCGACGAGTCCTCCTATGACCACGTATATTATAGTCAAGCCTTTATTTTTAGTATAAAATCTATATAACTTAGCCCTTAATCTGTTCTAGACAGCTTATATAAGCGAATATGTAAGTGAGTATATAATTAAGTGTAGAGCTGAAATAACTATAGAAACTAACTCAATAGAGTCTGAAATGAGGATATAAAGCAGCATGCTATAAAGCACGGTGACCTTAGTTCAACTGTCTGTATAGAACGTGCTGTGAGCGACCTCCATATATATGACCCTTCGCTTCCAAAGTTCGCGAGCAGCTATGTGCTAATAACAGCTCAAACTGCAATAGCCACCTTCAGCATTGCTATTTCATAGCACTATAACTAACCAGACACTAGATAAGACAAGCAAGAATGGATTTTATGGCCCTAACCGTTACCTTGCAGCCTTCGAGCCACCTTCCGGGTTATCAGATGAAAGCATGATCCAAAGTATAACGGGTGATGCATGACGAGTAAAGCACAATAAGATACAAGCCAATCAACTATGGCGAAACGTAGGCACTCATATCTTTTCATTTTCTTCGTATTCATGTTACGAGGTACATGGAGATCATAGATAGGATGAACTTCGAGGACCAATGGACGGGAATTAAGCAATTACTGCTGCAGTAAGGGGGCACGATGGCATACTCGACACGGCTGTACCACTGTCTTCGTGCTTCTCACTAAGGTATTGTACCGCAAAAAGAAATCTTGAGCGCGCTCTTCCATTCAGATCACTTCTAAGAAAGTGGCACTTTCCTCCTCTTTTCGTAATTGTCTACGTAACTGTACATTGAAGAGGTCCCGTTGTGTAGCACAACTCCGGAATACAGGTTAAATGACTACCCGTAAGCTGACCGCAGATACTTGATGCATACCGTACGTGGTACATATAAGTACCACCACAAAACAATCTTCTAATCGCACTATCAAACTACAACTCCTTTCTTCTACCCTCGAGCATCTTTGAAGCTAAACACATCATAGCTCATTGAATCTAGAAACTCGCACTTACAAACCTCTAAAATGCAAATTCCCTCCATCAAACACGTCTCTACTCTCCTCCTTGTCCTTTACCTCAACGGTCTTGTAGCAGCAAGTCCTACTACCGAGACTGATGAGATGGAACTTGCCAAGCGCTGGCCAGAAATTTACAAGCGAGTGTGTTGTGGTAGTCCTACCAATTGCCCGACCAATTGTGGACGTGTAAGTCTTTGTCTTTTGGAATGTGGTGCCTGATTTTGGTTTTATATATAGTTGAAGAGACTGATAGTTGTAATTTGGTAGTGCTTCTTTTGCTAGAGTGCGACAGCTGGATCAATTTGGATCCTGAGATTGCTAGGACGGCTTCTACAGTCTCTGACGATGGCTGGATCCTTTAGTATATGGTGAAGCTAGGAGAAAAGGCTGCTGTGAACTCTTCTTCTTCGTTGCTAGAGTCTTTGGTCCTTCGGTTAGTCGGTGTGGAATTGAATGAAGTCTGATCCTTCTTGTGCCTTTTATGTAGTGAGCTCGCCAGAATAATATGGGAACTAAAAAGAGAGCGAGAGGTGGTGTTGTCTTCGACTTTTGAAGTTCACTTCAATAAGGTACTGTGTTCCTACATTTGGTAATGAATTCCTAATTCGCTGGCTGCGCCTCTCAATTCTACAGTCAATGGTAAATAAAGTCTTTAGTGCCTCGGTTATTTACAGTTACGAGTAGATTCGATGCGAGGATACCTTGCGACGCGAGTCCTCAACATCTCACAAACATCCTCCACCGATGAGAGCGTGCGCATAGATATCCCACCGCCGCTCTTATCATCTCCTCCAATGGCATCTCTAAATCCATCTGCAAAGCGTAAGCATGCAGCGCTCGCGGATGGTGCGAACAACGGCGCCATAGAGAACCAAGCCGACCAGAACCCTGCAAAGATGGCCATGAGAAGTACAAGCTCGGAGACAAGTCAACTTCCCTTCATATCGTGAGTTTGACTTCTTCAAATGACTTCGATTTCCTGGCTAACGTCCTCTAGTGAGTTTGGAACTGAAATGGTAGACATAATTGTTGGTGAAGAAAAGAGACTCTACCGAATCCACAAGCATCCACTATGCGCTAAAATCCTATACTTTGACAAGATGTTCAACGACGGCTTTAAACAAGCAGCTGAGAATCTCGCTATCTCCCGGATGTCTCGACAGAGACATTTGACGTGTTGATGGAATGGGTGTACCACTCTAGGATTAGAAAGTAAACTATAAAGGATCAGGCGTGGGATTATAGCCCCTTCAGGCTTTACGCTCTGGTAGAACGGTGGCACCTTTTAGAACCAATGAATTGTTTAATAGATGTGATAAGACAAGGCTAAAGGGACTTTGGTTTACTCGCAAGTGATTCAAGCATCGAGCTTACATACTTAAATTACCACAAGAAATCACCATTGTGGAAGCTTAGTGTCGAGATGTTATATGACAGGTACATGTCCGCCGAGACAGAGACTTTAAAAAAACGTGATTTCTTACGACACAACGATAACTTGATGATAGACTTTCTCGACACCGTGAAAGCGTAATATAGAGCCTCGAAAGTCATAGACCCTAGGTTCTTTCTGAACGACGTTTATCACGTTAGACAGTAGGATATGCTATACTTCTATGATAACAAGATTTAGCGACACAACTACGAAGAATGAACGCTTAAATATTGAAATTAGCGATAGTTTCTAATTTAACAATTTCACTAATAGCCGACAGGGAAAGGATAACAGGTATAATTATTATATAAATAAACGTGTCATATATACTTATATATCTACTTTTCAAGGCTCTTAAACACGAACTACAACAACAATTAGTAGTTTAAGAAGTAGTTCTATAGAAATATCACATTCAATTTAGAAGAATTAAACTAACTATATTTCCGGGGTCAGAAGTTCGATTAAAAATAGGACGCTTGATATTAGTGACATAGGCTCTAAGACAGATATTTCTTTTATTGCTAATACAAAGTAGAGTGTTTCAGAGAGACATCGACGTTCTAAGTGTTTTCAGGAGTTTAATAAGACTTAAATTAATAAAGGGTCGGGAACTTAAATGTGTTAAAGCGGACATTAGCAATGGGCCAGGCCTTACCTACATAGAGTATACCTAACGTTTAACAAAAACCTCTACAACTTCATCTAATCTGTTAAACTCACTTCTAAGCTTGTTTTTTTCTTTATAAAAACCATGAAATCTCTTACCCGCTGAAAAGTTTATTATACTATATTCTTGGTCTCAACTATGTTATAGGAAGCTTTTTTGTCTTAGCTAAAGCGAAGTCGTAGGCTGGCCCCTTTTTACAATCTCAATTCTCGCTTATAAATAATACCCTCCTATAGAAACAAAGGCTACAACAACAATAAAAAATAAATAAAACAATAAGCCATAGAAACAAAACAGTAAAACTACAGGATCTTAGATCCTCTAGAACACAGCTTTACCTGTGTTTTTGTCGTTTTTAGTATTTATACACAGGATTGGCGGACCTTCTTAGTTACAATGTTCCTCCTCTTTAAACAGAATTTGTCCTGAACCACTTACCCACTGTGGCACGCCTGTTCTGTTTGTTAAGGTACTTGCGCTTAATCTAATTTATGTAGTTTAGCACTAGTGAGGTCCAGAGAGAAAATTTTCTTGCCTACCTACCTATACCCAAGCAAGCTAGCTAGCTAAGTAAATAAACAAAGTACCTAATCCAATTTCTCAACCCCTGAAATCAACAACATCCATTTGCTATTAGAGAATCTCTACCAGTCGAAACAAGAACTATGTTTACTGGTGGATTCCTAGCTTACCATTTAAACATTAAATTTAGGAAATTTTCGTCTCGACCATAGTTGACTATACCACGATTAATCGACTAGCTGCCATACTTAAGGTGAAAATTTCCGACGCGAATATTGTTCCCTTTAAAATATCAAAGTCAAAAAACTTTCCCCTTGACAACAGTTGTCTACATTGATCGAGTAGTGTTTACACTCAAGGTGAAAACGTCAGACGATAGAAGTTCATCCATGGTAAAACATATTCCACACAGAACCTCTCAGTTATTTTTATCTTATCGTGTATGAAGCCTCACATCACAGTTTAAGTATTCTTGTAGGTGTTCTTCAAGGAGTACTGGCAGCCTCGAGGTTCTAGTTGGGATCTCCTTTTTTTTAAGCTCTTGATAAGTTGAGTTCCGATGTTGACTATAACATCCTTTCTAATGCTAGGCTGACTTCCACTGAGTTAATCGCTGTCCTTGGAATGCGAGGATTAGTAGGAGGCAAAATGAAAAGCAAGCATTAGATTACACACAAGGGTCTTGTGAATAGCACTTACACTGAGAGCACCTGTATCTATGTAGCCTTAGACCCAAAGAGGAATGGAACATAAACTGCTCAGCGACCTCAAACATGCTTCAAAGCCGTTCGTTACGTGCACATCTGCTCTGTCGGGTCTCGCGGGCCGATCGGCACCTTAAGCGAACCACCCCCCTTTCTTTGGATTATCACGTGATCGGTATTCGGAGCTTTATTCTTCACAATGACGAGCATTGGTACCATCCTTTAGTAACGATAGCTAATACCTTGGTAACTGTACCCAGTACCAAAGTAACGATACCTAAGTATAAGTATAATTGCATCTCCTCCGTTGTGAGAAGCAATTCATCCTGGATAATCCTATTCAAATCAGCCCCAACATCTAAGAAATTCAACAACGCCACTTGTTCCACACTACACACCAGAAGTAACCATGTGTTCACCCATCACAGAAAAGATCGATGTTCATAACCACTTTGTACCTCCCTTCTACGCCAAAGGTGAGAACTCACTCATTCCAACTTTTCATTCCAGTTGTTCGTAGGATACTAACAACACTCCCAGCCGTCGAAGAAGCCGGTGGTGATCCTTCCGGATGGCCAACACCCATCTGGACAACCACTTCGGCTCAAGCCATCATGCAAAAAGCCGGTATATCAACCGCAATTCTCTCCCTCACAGCACCCGGCGTGGAAGCCATCGAGGAGCCCAAAGCTCAAGCACAACTTGCTCGCGATGCAAATGAATACGCTGCCACACTCAGGGATGAAAATCCCAGCACGTTTGGGTTTTTTGCTGCCGTCCCTTCTCTCATCAACACGGATGGTGCACTGGCTGAAATCACCTATGCACTTGATGTCTTGCATGCGGATGGCATAACGCTGCTCACGCGATATGGGCACGATAACCATTACCTGGGTCACGCTGACTTTAAGCCAATCTGGGAGGCGCTGAATAAGAGGAAGGCGGTCATCTTTGTTCACCCTACCCATCCTGCCGATACCAATCTTACCGACAAGGCTCTACCGCAACCAGTACTCGATTATCCGCATGAGTCAGCAAGAACGGCTTTTGATCTCATCCTAAGCGGCACCAAGGGGGCCTTCCCAGACTGCAAAATCATCCTTTCTCACGGTGGGGGAACGCTACCATTTCTTGTGACCAGAGCTGCGCAGTTGGTACCGCGTCTTCCTGATAGCTTTGGGGTTGTCAAGACAGCCGAGGAGATTGTGGAGGAAGCGAAGAGTTTTTATTTCGATTTGGCTTTGGCAACATCACCAGAGATCCTGGATGTGTTGTTGAAATATTTCCCAGTTGACAGGCTTCTCTTTGGTAGCGATACACCCTATGCGCAAGAGGAAGCCGTCTTGGCTTACAATGGGTTCTTGGATGAATACCCCCTGAGTGAAGAGTTGAGGAAAAAGCTGGCATTTGGAAATGTAATGGAAATCATTCCCAGGCTGAAAAAAGACCGTATGGAGGAGCTCTGATATTCCGGTCTAGTCTTTGCCGTCATGTACACTATATTGTCTGATATGAATGAATTCACACTACTGTTGAGTTTAGCTCTTGGTTCATGAGTCCATGAATGAAAAGAAATGTCATTAGTCCAGCCGAAGCTTGCTTGACCTCCCCAGCTTGAGTTTAGCGTAAATTTCGTAGCCTCTATGCTGCCATATAACCGTCTATACTCACTAGGGGGTTTGGAATTCTAAAGACAGGAGGAGCTCGTTTGAAGTATTGAATGTGGCCTCTTCTATTGATCCCAATGATTGGGAACTGAGAGCATTTACGGTCTTTGAGGTTATTTGAGTTGATTGAATATTCTACTCAGAAGCTGTGGCTTCATTTTTGAAGCTGCTATTCCTCAAGTCGTTGCTCTGGCTTCCCAATGCATCTCCTAGAGATCTACTTAGAGCTCTATTCTCACGATGAGCAAGACCATGCGGATCTGACGTGGCCATGTTAACAGCCCTCAACTACAACTTGCTAATCGCTAATTTGGTTTGCGGCAATGCTCACTAAGAAGATATGCTACAGGAAGCTAATGAGCATAACACAGTAGCATCCAGCTCCATGCAGCTGTATCTAGGTCACGAATCAAGTCATGGTCAGATTCGATGACCTCACAACTTAACCGGGACAGAAGGTCTCCCACCTCTGCTGACAAATTATTAGGTTCTCGACTGAAACGAAAACATGGTCGAAGTACAGTCAAAAAGAACCATAGTGAGAGCTAGCCAGCCTTATGTGCAGTTCTGTGAAGAGGAGTTGCTAGCGAGCAGGGTCTAAAAAGCCGACCTGCAAGGAACAACTAGCAATCAGTGAGAGATTAGCATTGTGCTTTGGTCTGTTGTCCGAGGTCGAGATCTCTGTAACTTGGTTTAGAGGTGAGTACAGTAGTATACAGTTTTCTCTCGAACAACCGGTTCTTCTTTGACTTCCATATAATTGCATAGAATCCATACTTATTTATGGTGAAATGGAGTGCAAAACGTCTTCTCCACTAGGCTCTTCTCCAAAACTCAAACAGTGCACTAGAACCACCATAAACAACACTAGTAGCACTGATGGCATGTGCTGCGAATGACCTGAGATAATTTGTCGGCATGCCTGTGATCAGAGGTATCAAAACTGGTAAATTTATAAACACGAAAAGGCACGGCTTCACATCTTGTCCCCTACCCTGGAGAACTCCCAGCCATCCACTTTGATTGTACATTAGTATTGCTTGCTGTCTATGCTAATCAGACAAATGGGGAACATCAGTCATGAAAGTAAAAAGCGTGTATCATGCAAAGGCTCGCTGGCCCCCCTTTCCAGGCCTATTTATTACAAGTAAATTAGGCCCCCAACTCCAATTGGATTCCCCATTCCATAACGCCACGCTGTGTGCGAATGCAATGCAACCGTATTTCCCCATAACTCCCTATACCTAGATGCTGTGTGCTAGTAATAAATGCCGTGCACTTCTTGAGCCAGATCCAGGTTCAAGTATGATCTCCGGAATCACCACGTCACTCTGGTTGATGAAGAACCTTCCCTTCACGAACACCATCCCCGTGGATAAGAGCCACCACGGGGAATCTTAACAAAGCTAATCATAGGAATATGCCCACCCATTTGTCTTTACCGGTGACGTCGGATTCGCAGTCCTCTACCGTACATACGACTGTCTTCTTTGTGCCTCTGCCACCAGATCTCCTTTCCTCAAAAGATGTGTTCACAGACGACTTTGAGGGACTGGAGCGGTGTTGATAGCAGGTGTTGCAGAAGACCTGCTATGCAGTTAGTACGATGACCAGACTGTACTAGAATAGACCAAACTTACGTGACCGCATTCCCTCACAACCCAGAAGGGATGCTCCTCTCTCTCCTTCTTGCTTGGTGCCTTGCCCGACTTCTTCACAATTGGTTCTTCAATATCCTTCCTGTGTACCAATTCCATCTCGCAGCTCGGACATATAACTGTGTCTTGCTCGGTTGGGGATCTTGTGAAGCCAGATCGAGCGGCTGTTGGAGCTTTGTGGTCCGGTTTCATGTTCCGATTGGGAAAAGCAGGGTGGCGGTAATCCATTGCTCCAGGCATAGGCTGTATGGGACCTGGGTTTGCATCAATTTCGAAAGCAAAATGTTGATGGTGAGGTTGATGCTGGGGACCAGCTCCCACGAAAAGCTGACCGACACCTGCGAGGCCGCCTGCCATAGCCCGGAACACGGTGCGGTGATACTGGCGTAACGGTGGGAGTTGTAGGTGGTTGGGGAATTCGTCTGCATATGCAGGTACGTAGGGTGGAATACGCTGTTGTAACTGGCGGTTGGGGCCGTGTTCTGGGGCCGGAGCAGGGGGTACTCTTTCTCGAGCGTGCGTGAATTGGACTTCAGGCGAGGGCGGTTCTTCCTCAGTCAAATCCACAACGTCCACCAACTCCAAGGCATCGCTTCGTCCAAGTTGTGGTGGTCTCTGTGCTCGAGCAGCACTTTGTCCTCGGTTCCTCGAAGGTGCAGATCGCTCGTCAGGATCGTCTGTAAGATCGATAATTGTTTGCGAGGCTCGGTGCTCAAGGCGTGGCCGCTGCTGTGATTGAGATCGATCTGGCATCTCTTCTGATGCTCTGGAGAAGAAGTTGTGGGGGTGCGATGTTCTCCGCCGGAAATCGTTTGGGGCTGCCGAAGGGAAATGCGAGTTGTTGGAGAAGCTTGAAATTGCTGGCTCGCGGAATATTATGGGTGAAGGTGAAAGAGTTGCCTGCTGGGACATATCTGCAAAAGACCTCTGTTATTGTTAGCAAAGGCAAGCCCTACTCTGTGTAGTGGACCCATCCATACCTTGTGGTGGCGTTGGGGCGCTTCCCACTCGTCCATGACATCCACTGCAGAGGGGTCAAGTATATGGCGGGGAGTCTTGATGGACGAGGAAGGAATGTGATCGTTTGAAGCCGCTGCTGTGGACTGTGGCGATCGTCGTTGCTGCGATTATGATGAGGTTCTGCGGAACGAAGGTAGAACCTCGACTTTCCGCGTGCTTCATGAAGGAGCGAGCAGAGCGTGATTCGAGTAAAATGGAGGGTTGAGGTAATGAGAATGTGATCAACGATCCAGACCACACATACAGACGTCTTTCTTTCACAATCTGGTGAATCATAGAAAGAACCACTATGAGAGATGAGCCCAAAAGGAGGAGCCACCTGCACTGTTTCTGTTTAAATGCTGCGTGCAATACAATGAGGAGTGATGGCTGGAGGTCCAGCGCGGGGTTTAGTAGTGTGGCGACCTACCAATATCAATCTGACTATGCCCGCCGCCTAAGAAGGAAACATTCTGATTGCTGCCGTAGCACGAAGGACGAATAAAACCTCTTTCCGTCTACGAGAAACAGAAACAGTAATATGCGGAATTATGCTGGATTTCATCCATTGTCATGATTCCGATTTCGTGACTAAGACTGTGAATGAATCCGAGCCGCATCCGCCTTCGCCTCTTGTCGCTAGTGGTGTGCTGAATAGAGTGGATGTCTTTATACAGTGCTGTAGTACCTATTCAAACCAGAGTGGCAGCTCCAAAGAGCACATGTGTGTATTCGCAGTCCTAGAATGTGGAAGCAGGAGGCCTTTTTGCTGCCGTCTCGACTAGTAATTCGAGTTCATACCTGAGTACCTACTTCATGCTCTGCCATCTCCTGGCGGCAACCTGAGTCTAGAACTCAATACTTTCATTAGTTCAAAATCACGAAGGTAGTTTGGGCATCTCGAAGACATGGGCAAGCAATTTATTTTGCCATCCTGTAGTGGTACATATTTGATTTTATCGCAACCTTAGCCACGATTTCTTTCCCAAACTCCATAAATTATCCTTCATCATATAGAACCCAACACAGTCACGACACCCTCGGCATTGACCGTGATCAAGCTCAACGCCTCCGGCCCCCATGCAACAGCAGTAGCAGGTACAGCTGTTCTGAGCGGCTCCGACCATGTTTTTGACGACTTGGTGTATTGTGAGATTGTGAGCCCACTCGGTCCGGAGGCAGCTAGGAATTGGCCTGTGTAGTCCCATCGGATGCTATCAACTGCTCCACCAACTTCTAACACCTTGGCTTCAGCAGCCTTGCCCTGTTTCCGTAGGTCGAAAACGGTGACACTCTGAGACCCCTTTGCTACAGCTGCAAACCAGTAACCGTTCTCCGAAAAGGAAACATCTTGCGTTGGACCACCTAATTCGAAGTTTGCAGCGTTTTCGCCAGTAGAAACGTTAAAGAACTTGATTTGCCCATCAACGCCCCCAGCAGCAAATAAATGACCATCAGGAGAGAATGCCGCGGTAGTCAGTTCTGTAGTACACATGTTAGTTTGAGTAACTCGAAACGCAGTCAGGATATTCATACCTGAGTCTGTGTAGATCTGGGAGACAGCCTTTCCGCCAGGGAGATCATAAAACACGAGGCTTTTATCGACACCAACAGACGCAAGAATCTCTCCACTTGGGTGGATCGCAATGGCGTTAGCAGTGCCTGCATGGGAAGTGAAAGTAATCTCATTGTCGCCAAAGACTTTGACAGCTCCGGAAGACGAAGAGACTACTGGACGGCTACCGGCCCAAACTGCATCTGTGACAGTACCTCCAATCTGAAGTGTCTGCTGTACTTTGTTTTCTGCAATTGAGTATACACCAGCCACACCAGTCGAACCTCCAGTAATAGCCAGCGCTCCAGCTGCATCGACTGCAATGAAAGCCGAGCCAGGGTAGAGAGCATCTGAGGTTGACGTAATTGCGAACTTCTCGATAGCATCGGAACTCGCCCACTCCTTTGGTACTTGTCTCTTCTTACGTGTCTTGGAAAGCCTGGGGAAAGTTAGCCCTGAGTTATTGAATTGGATCGAGTAGAGTAGGAAGGGATCTCATTAGCCCTTCTCCACTCCAGGAGGCCAACAGGATGAGTACCAGTAATAGGCACCGAACGCTGGAGGAACTTACTGTGCTTGCGTAGCTTCAACCTTGGCCACAAGTTCCTCCGGAAGACCTTCACTATCTATCTGCATAGCATCCCCATTGCTAACTCCAGCTCCCCCAGCACTAATCGTAACCTTCGACAGAGCATCTCGAGCCTCGTCGCGCTCCCTTGTCAAGCGTGCAATGACACGGATAGCTGCATCGTGGTTGTAAAGCGCGGTCGCGAGTTCTTGTCTAGTCTGGTTCAATTGCTGTCTGATAGTGTATGATTCGAGCGCCAAAGCATCCCATTCGTTTTGAAACGTGGAGAGAAGTGAAGGAATAGAGGTGAGGGTAGGAGGTCGTGGTGCAACGATCCTGGCGGATTTGAGGTCGATGAGGTCGGCTGTTTCGAGCTCCTCGCCATTTACTGGGTCCTTGTGGTTTTCCGCAATGTATGCTTCAATCAGGCGCTTTTCATATACATTTCCTGTGCACAGTCAATATGCTGTTCCTACTAAGAGTTACAAGCTTGGGACCAATCTCTTCTTACCTGACTTCGACGATGCTACGGGGTGTTGTGGAGCCTCTCCTGATACTATGGGAACATTAGTCGCGTACTACTATCATGTAGCTACAGGAGGGAAAAGCTTACTTGAGCACAGCATCTTTAATGGAATCGATTGCAAAGTATGGGCTTCGGCGCATTCAGGTGCTCTATCAACATGAATTTGTCGCGAGAAAGAAAGCGAGCTAGTCTTAATATGGAATGGTTGTAAATGCCATAAGGCAGCACTCCAAAATCGAGATCTGAATTGCTCGAATCAAATCAGTACTTGAAAACATATACCGGGTAGATTAGATACAACTACAATTCCCTTCTAGTAGCTTCGATCTGTAAATGTAAGATCAGAATCAATGAAGCTTTTTTGCCTAAAATACGCTTCATTACACGAATGATCGTTTATGGGTGCTGCTTTTTCCCGCGCAGAGGTCTACACGATATGTAGCTCACCACCAGCACGACTCCAATCACAAAGGTCACATCACTTGCAAATACCAAAGACTGTTGATTTTCCTCACTAAATCTGTTTCGACTCAAAGAACCAACTACTCTACTTAGTCTGTGAATATTCTTCAATTACATTTCAAATTGCGTCAGGGACCCCCAACGCCTGGCAAGTCTAATATTACTGGACCCAGGAACTGGAATAATTTGGATCAACGAGATACCTGAACACAAAAGACCTTCAATATGTCAAGCTACGACCTCCCACCCATCTCTAGTCTCCTCAGTCTCACAACAACTGAGAGAGCGAGCGTCCTAGACGCCCTCTTCGAACCCTGCACAGCCCTCCACACCCTGTCCGTCTCACTGCTCCAAACAGAAACCTTCAGCTCCTACAACGACCTCATTGCAAGTATCGGCGTCCAACTCACTGACCTCTCAGAAAGCCCTTCAACATCAGACACGGAATGGCTAGACAAGATTCTAGGAGCTCATCCGAGGTTGGGTGAGAAGAAAGTGGAGAGTGCCCAGTCACAGGCTGAGCAGGCTCAGTTGAACACTGGGGGTGAGGAGGAGGCCAAGAAGTTGAGGGAGTTGAATGAGGAGTATGAGAGGGCCTTTCCAGGTCTGAGATATGTGTATGTTTGAGAGGATGAGCCATGTGATGAGGGAGGACTAACTTGTGTATCAGTGTCTTTGTGAACGGTCGGTCCCGGCTTGTGGTCATGGAGAATATGCGCCAGAGGATAGATAGAGGAGATATCAAGCTCGAGAGGGCTGAGGCGATCAAGGTGAGGTGACATTAAATTATATGCTATGATTTTGTACAGCTAATTTACGTGTAGGCCATGTGTGAAATAGCAGCCGACCGAGTCATTAAGCTTCAAGCTGCTTAATATACAGAAGACCAGCACTTTGAAGACCAACCCCAATGTGCTCCGACCCAAGGATTTTTGTTACAGTTATCCACCATGCACTTTTCGAGATCCAACCTATTTCTCTGCAATTCCAAACGCTAGTTATGCCTTCCTATCATTCTTTGGTTGTTGCTGGTCAGCCACCTATTTGAACAAAATAGCTTTGCCCAGGCTGCTTCTCTTTCTCTTTCAGAATTTCCAAGATAGTCTCTTCCGGCGGAGGTGGTGGTATTTCCTGGATATTTTCTGGCTGGATACCATCCAGGGCATCAAGATAGTCATACTCGTCTCCATCGGTAGTATCCGGATTCATGATGTTGAAATCGCTGTAGATAGCCGACGTCCCATCGATCCCAATACCTTCCTCGCCCTGTTCATCTATGTCATCCTCCAAGTCAAACGCATCATAGTTTGAAAGACCTAATGGCGACGGGGGCAAAGGCATCTCATGCCACCTCGGCCTCTGCACAATGTCCCGTAACGACGCCACCGAGCCTTTACTTCGCTCATGCTCTTGACGCATAAAGGCCTTTGCAGCATCCATGCTTAACCGCACCCGATTCATGATAGCCGCCTTCCTCAGCTCATTCTTCCCGACAGCTCTGTTCCTCGCCCATGCCGCGATCTTAGAGCTCCCACGATTCACGATGTTGGTAGCGGGCTGAGAGTAAGGCCTGCTGAGACGAGATGTAACAAGGTGCAATCGTAACCGTCTTTTCTTTCTGCCCTCATTTCCTTCGCCGTCTACGTCCGACAGCGCTCGACGACGCTTGAGAGGCACTGGTTCCGAGACGGGCTGATCAAATGAAAACTTGAGAGCGGGTAATGCGGTAAATGTAAAAGTGAATGTGTCTGTCGACAACCCTCTCTCGGACCAGATGTGTACCATGCTCACGTGTCGTGGTGGCAGTCGGGTCCAGGTTGATGTTCGCAACACCAGGCAGTGTGTGCTCGTGTCTAGATTCCGCAGGCCCAGGCTAAATTGGCGACTTCATCTCCTCGACGAAGTAAAGTACTCGAAGACACTCGCTCATCGGGTCTTGATCTCTAGCAGTAACCAGGCAGTCCTGAGTCCTGACTGTTGTCAACGATGTGGAGGATAGAGGGAGATGTGATAAACGAGAGGAAGCACAATACACAAAACACAAGGTGGAGGAAGAGGAGGAGGAGGAGCTGTAAAAGAGAAACGGACTCGTACTGTAAGGACTACGGCACGCTGTAGAACCATCGTATTGCGCATTCTCCATCGCCACGGTCATCCGGATTTTGCGGGGAAGGCCGATGTGCATGAGAATCGAGGGAGTCAGGGGACTGCGGCCCTGGCCTGGGAGCCAATGACCCCCCTGTATGCAGATGGACCTGGTCACGAGCTGCGCCTGAATGATGCCGATGATTGGCTCCGGGGAAGTCTGGAGTCCCATACTGTCTACCTTACGAGTATCGTACGTTCGTTTGGAGACAGCTACTTACTCCAGCATCCAGCTGTCTTTGGAGACAAGACTTGCGGATTCCTTTCGCTCGACTGTAATTTTGGGCACTTGTTTTTCTTACATGCTGTGAGAGGCAAAGAATAAAGGGCAGGACGAAAATCAAATGCTGCGTTGCTTTTGGTAATGCCAGGCGCCCAGGTTGTCTGGCCCGAGTAAGAATCTGGGGAAGCATTCTGGGGAAGCATGTACGGAGTACGGAGTACAAAAACTCTCAGCCCTCAACCCTTGCATCAACAATTACTGCACTCCTGAATTCGCAGCCGAAACTTTGTTTGTGCCAGTACAGTACAGTAGTCTTTGAAACCTCCCTAGAAACACTTCGTGCAAACAACGAAAATTCCTTTTTTTTTCTCTCTCTCGACATCACGAGCCGAAATCGCCGACAGGGAACGCCGTTGCTCAAGGATTTCTAAAGGGTTTCAGTTAGGTGATTTATGAGGGATACCGATAACTTCTGCTGCGGCGCCAATCACTTGACAAGCGGTACTACTGCTGTTTTAACCACAGCCCTCCAATAGATCTGCAATGTTCTGTGGCACTCTATGCTCAGTGGATGGTGGCATCCGTAAACGCTCTTTTCTTGTAGACTTGTATCATGTTGCTGCCAAGTCGCCGTCGCGTGGACAGCCCCAATAGCGTACGGTATTTGCGCTTCTTACGCTTGAACGTATTAAGACTTTCTGCCCAGCTAGTAGAAAGCTATCAGTTGCTGTAATTAAGGAAAAGCTAAAGTAGCCCGTAATAATCAAATGTAAGTAGTGGTACTAGGAAGTCAGAGTAGAAGATCTCGTTGTTGCCTATACACTGATAGTCTTGAAGACATTAAATTCCTTTCCAGTCCCAATCAAGCAACCCGGTATTTGCGGATGCCAATGAACCTCCTTTCCGTTTTGCATGTAGTGCACGAACAGCAATTGCGGAGGGACCTCAGTAACACCGCCCGTATCCTTACTTTCCTCGTCATCTAACTCTACCGCCAAATCCCACAGAGTCAAGGTATCATCTCCAGCTGCGACGGCAACAATACTGTCATCTGTAGGGTGCCATTCCACGCTTGTAATCTGCTCTTTATGGAAGTTGAAGCTGGCAACTGGCGTTGGTTTTGAGGGTTTCGCAGCGTTACTTGGCTTCCACTGCCGCAAGTCCCAAACTGCCCAGACACCGTCGTCTGCTCCCGATGCAAGAAGATGTGAAGTTTGGTGAGACCAAGACATGACATTGACATCTGTATCGCTTACTTGAACAGTTACTGCAGCCTGTCTGCTCTTACTACGAACATCCCATACCTTGATAGTGCCATCGCTGGATGCGGAAGCGAATACGCTTTGTTCTGAAGGACTCCATTGCAACTCTTCGACACTACCTGTATGGCCCAAAAAAGGTCTTGAATCGGTAGCCCAACCTCCTCCTGCGGTTCGAGTAGTGACAAAGATGCTACCCGTGTTATCACCTGTAAGCAGCTTTCCAGTTGACACCAGAGGAGACCAGTCAACGGCATAACCTTCTGACTTGTGCATGCGGAGTGTACATTGCGGTTTATTTTGCTGTGGTGTAATAATCGTGCCTGGATTATCGAAGGAAGCTAGATGTGGGGTAACATCATGGATTAGAACTTGGCCTGCTTCAGTCATAGAGGCTGTGAGGGTAATCGGAGGCCGTGATGAATCAGATGCTGGTGTCTGGTGTGCTCGTATCCGATTTGTAGTTGAGGTCATAGGTATTGTCGTAGATTCGAGTATTGGATCAGCGTCCTCGTCTTCATCATCAGACGAATCGTCTGCATCCTGGTCTCTCTCCATCCTGCTAAGTCCGCTGAACTTCATAACCATAAGCTGGTTCTCCTTCTCCCTCTTACTCTCTGCTTGCGTTCCAGCCACTGCATACATTGTAGCAGGGTATGTTTTCCGATTGTCGCCCAAATTGTCCCTAATGACATCGAAGGATAAACATGGCCAAGGTGTACTCAGCGCATGCAGCATCTCGTATGTAGTAAGATCGGGGGATAATGTCTGGCCGGGTTCGAGTTTGTTTCTGCCAACGATGAAAGTCTGCTGGTCCACATCCATAGCTTCTGCAAAGGGGTTCAGTAAAAGGTTCAGTAAATGGACCATATCGGCACATAATTCTGGGATTATCAACGCACCTTCTTTTTCTTCTGCTTCTCGCTCCGCATCAGGTCTGCCATCTACACCAGCCTCCAAAATCTCATCCTCACTCTCAAATTCATCCTCGAACTCATCCTCAAACTCTCCAATTTCACTGTCGAGTTCCGGCTTTTCCTGGCGTTCTCCTCCCTTCAGCGATACCCCCCCATTCTCATGGTCTTCTGCGGGACGTTTTGACATGGCTGTGGCTGCGTGAGAATTGAAATTTTGAAGAGGGGTATACAAGTCGCGGAGTTTTGGAATTTTCTTATCGACGCGCGATTGTGAACTTTTTGAACTTAAAAGTGGGTCTGGTCTGCAAGGATTAGGGCGACATCTAATTTCTCAAACCTCGCCTGAAGTGACAGCAGAAGCATCGAATGTAGAGCCAGAAATGTTGTACGAGCTCATCGCAATTGTAGGTTGGCTCAAGTCTGCTACTTTTGACAATGGATGGTGTATTGATAATTATATAGGTTCGGCCGGGCAACCTCGCCGAGGTCAAGGAGTACGACCAGTTCCAGTCCCAGTCCCAATCCCAGTCCCAGTCCCAGAGCTTCATTGCCAAATCCCCCAAAGCTCCATACTGACAGTATATGTTTAGAATTGCCCGTACAGCCGGCTCCCTTATCCTTCAATCCGGCGGCACAATCCGCGGTATCACAAACTGGGGCATTTCCAGCCTTCCCAAGAGGACGCGCAAACATCAAGCCCTCTACTACAATGGACACTACTTCGTTATGAGATACGATGCATCGAGCAAAACACAGGATGATGTCAGGAAGACCCTTGGTTTGGATCCACGGATGATCAAGTTCAGCTCAGTCAAGCTGAGTAATGGGACACTGGAGGAGTTGAGTAAGATAGGGGGAGAGATTCCATGGGCGCAGCGAGAGGCGTAATACCGCGAAGCATGTACGAGTTGTATCATATGGGTATTTCAAGGCGAACGGAACCAATGTATGAAGGACGGTTTATTCAATGTATCAATCCACTCGCTTGCTCTAAGTGAAGCTCCAATCGCTCCCCATACGCCGTGCAAGTTGCAAATGCTGTTCCCTTGCAAGATCCCAAGTACAAAGTCAAATGTTCTCCTCGATCATTTGAGTTAACTTGACCACCTCAAAAGGCATGATCGTCAACTTACAGGAAGTATTTAGTCGATCTCCATAGTCTCCGGCGAACCTCGTTTCTCCTTTGCATATGCCACAAAATCGTCAATAACTCCAGGCCAAGCACCATTTTCGTCCCAGAAACTTAAGGTCTCATCCTTCATACTCTTGGTCGCGAACTCAAGTGTCATGTTCCACATATCCTTGTTTACACTCTTGTTCCACTTAGCTCGCAAGAACTCGGTCCACAACTCCAGCCAATTTGTCGTTGCAGTAGCCCAGGGCTGCCCACCTGGCGAGAATAACATCTCCCAATACACAATAGCAGCATCCACAGCCAGAGCTTTGGCACCAGGCTCCCTAGCGCAGACCCACGTGTGTCTGTAGACACGTTTGAATAGGGCTGGGTCCTGTGGCAGCTGCTTGACGAGTTGGCTAATATGGGCTTTTTGCTTGGCGATAGTATCGAGACCAAGAGCCTTCCATCCATCCACAAAGCCTTGTCTCGTCATCTCCCCAATGACTGGTGCCTGGATAATCTCCAAAGGAACCAATACCTCCACACCTTCGATGTCGACCCCAATAGCCGCGAGATAGGACATAGTGCCATTGACACCAGTAGTATCTTTCTCATCTTCTTCGGGATTTCGGTACTGCTCGAAGAGCTTGGTCAAGGCTGCTGTGCTATCTTTGGTAGGAGTTCCGGTAGAACCGCCTTGTGAATAATAGCTACAAAATTGAATGGTTAGCCTAGATCCTGCTGCGTTTTTCACTTAAGGCTGGCCGGCTGGGGCGTGGTGAGAAGCTTGCTTAGCCTTTCCATAAGGACGCCTGCATCGAGCGATCTTTCGTGCTTGCATGGTGGTGGAGGCTGTGGAGATAGATCAAGGAACAACAGGGGTGAGCAAGTTAACTTGGTGGTGGACGGCAATATGCTGGTGCGCCAAGGTGACAAGCATGACTGGAGAAGAAGGTAGGTATGTGGCGGGAGGACAGACAATACGGAAGGGAGCGCCTGAGATGCTCTTTCTCGTCCTAAGTTACTGCCTGTGCTGCATTGTCTTTCTGGTCTTAAATGCTGGTTGAGTTACTTGAGTTAACTAAGTAACCAAGAGCAACTTGTCTCATCCGTTTCCTTATGCCGACAAAGTTGAGACAAAGACCCTGACAATAAACCGCAGCCCACAGTTGTTCCATTCTTCCTACTTGTTGTCTAGTGCAGAGTTGCTCCATAACACTCCAAAGTCTGACTTTTGACTTCGCCCCTTGCTCTGGTAAATATGCAGGATTTGGTGCGATAAATGGTTGTATAAATGTTCGGGAGGCTGGCTATTCGATTCATCCCATGTAGATAGAGACGACTGATCTGGGAGAAATAATATTCGGAGCACGATAGAATGCGATTTCGCTCCAGGACATCCATCCATGGGTATTGAAAAGATGATCGTCTACACCAGCTGGCCTCACAAAAGAGATATATTAACCTACCTGTCAATAGCAATATCAGCCTTCCAGCCTGCAGCCTTTAGATACTGTACAGGGGTCAGTAGCTGATTCTGCTTGCAATTGTATAGAAGTTTGGCGATGAACTTACCCTCTGAGCAATTCTCTCGGAGGCGCCTGTTAGTTGCATGAACTGCTGAGTGTCGCTGCGTTGCTTTGATGTGGGAGGCATGATGGCTAGGCTTCTCCCAGTACGTGTTGTTGTGTATTGCGAAGTATTTAAAAGGTATGATCGTGGAGGGAAAACGAAAGAACGAAGAACGTGGGGACGATGGGGGGTAATGCAGGACTGACGAGGTGCGGTCGCTATCAGCTTTATCTCACGAGGCTGGAGATGGTGCCTGAAGTTTTAAGGCGACTACTTCACAAGGCTACCACTTCACAAGGCTACCAAATTTGTACTGTCCTTGAGTTCATGTGTTGGATTCTGTACAAAATCTGTTCAACAATGAAATTTACTCAAGCAGTCTTAATTATCAATGATGCTTCATCCTACTCCTCACAAACCGAGGGAAAATAAATACGAATACAAGCAAATTCTTACAAATGAGCTTCATCACCCTTTCTCTTCTATCTGCTCATACTGAATCATTATGTATACAAACGCTGATGCGTATAGCACAAATTGCCTCTTTCGAATAGAACGCGGCAAAGGTATAAACTCCTGTAGACTTGAGAGAACCTTATGCAGAATAAACGCTCAAACAAATCCTTTCAAACAAAGCCTTATTCTCCAATTGGCATGCTCTCTAATTCCTCGTGTAACTGCTTCCAGTTATCTGCTTGGAGTTCAGAGTACTTTACACGCTCCTGCGCCCAGTCCTGATTCCAACGACTCACATGAAATTGCGACTGCTGAAAGAATATGAGTTCATCTCTTATGCACTCTTTGACAAAGACTCCCCGAGCATGCTGGGCAACGATTGACTCCTTGTCCTAGATATTTGTTAGCATGATCAGATGTTGTGGAGCTAGGGAAAACTTACTTTGATAATAGCCTCGGTAACCTTTTCAATTTCTCCAGGCTTGATTAAACCTTCAGGCTTCGCACGTATCGTAATAAGTTTTTGTTCGTTGTTCTGAATCCTCCGTTCGAGTTGTGGGATATTGTCTCTGTCGTATCTGTCGCGACGTTCGAACATCTCTCTCATACTGACCAATGTATCCCGCTGCCTCTTCAAATCCTCAAGCACACCTTGATCCCAAGCTCTGGCCTCATCTTCAAGAAGACTTTGGCTATTGGATACATGTTTTGCAGTGGCTATGAGTCCCTCGTTGAGAAGTGGAACATCATTCGTATCAGTCGCATAGGTATCATTAGAGGAATCTGTCAAAGATTGCAAGGAAAGGGAAAGTCGCAGGTGATCTGCAGCAAGTCCTTCGTTGCGTTTGGAAAGTCGATCCATGAGGTTACACAGGTTGATGTAGATTTCTGCTGAGCGGCGAATTCCCGTACGTGTCGTGTCAAATAAATCGTTCAAGGTCGGCGATAGAGAGTCTTCTAGTCCTGATGGTAATGGTTTCCCCACGAATTCTTCTTGGACAGAAATAGTGGCTTGCTTTCGCCATACGGCGAGCTCCTGATGCTAATTAGCATGCACTTAGCAATAGAAGAATATAGTCTGTGGTGCAACTGCTTACAGTCGGTACAGTCAAGAACATGATCACTAATTGTTCTTGGCTCAAAACTGGGTGTCTGACAAGAGCATTGGAAAAGCGGGCAAGTCCCCGTCGTCGCTTCTCGATAAATGTGCTGTCAGCAGCCAGGTGGTTTCCGTTCACTAGCCACGGTCAACATGTATTCCGTGATTATTCAATCTTCAACTTACCTCCAACTCTCTTTGGTGGTAGCAGTGGCAGTTGCCGGAAAGGATAACGCTTCTGTAAGCAGTCTAGTAGCCAAACAAAATCACTGTACCTCCTCACTACCTTGCTATTCCTCCGTGGGCTAGCAACTTGATAGTTGTGATGCTGAAACATGAACATTCCCTCCTTCTCCGGTAAAAGTGTGATTATCACATTTTCCTCAGGGCCTCCTAAGGCTTGGCGACCGCCGAAGGATCTTCTGGGAGGATCTGGCGCAGGTCGGTCCTGATCACCTCCGGAATCTCCAAAGCCACCTCCACCAATTGTAGACTCTGCTTGATTACTGAATGGGGCGCTAGAGTTGCCATCATAAGAGCCCCAGACGCCAGCTACAGGTCTTGTAGGCGCATCTGCATTTCGATGCGATGACCCGTTTGATTGTTCTGCCGATGCCGTCGTAAAATTGCTTGTTGTCCTTACTGGCACATGCACGCCATTGCTTGTTGGACTCGATGTGCCATTCGTCTTCGGGGTGGCAGGCTCATGTTCGTGTCCCTTGTGCAAGACTGGACTGCCCCATGGATCTGCCTCGGGGAAATCCATTGAAGCTTTGCGCACTGCTCGCGTCTTTTGTGGCGATACGGTTGCTGCAGAAGGAGGCGATGCTGGACGTTGAGGAGGTTTGGCAGCTAGTTCAGAGACGCCAGGTAATATCGCTGAAGCTGTGGAAAGGCTGGGAAGCTTTGGTATTGGAAGATCTACAGTCATCAGTTCGAATCCACAATCAAGCAAGCTTAAGATAAGACATTACTAACCCCTCCGTCTTTCATCCACTCCATCTAAAGTGACATCCTCTCGTTCTTGAGCTAAACCAATTAATGCCAACAGCACATTGAACTCGTTCCGATCCAGGTCCCTGGACCCCCCACCGGGCGCAACGATGTTCATGATACGAGTCTGCTCATCGGCACCCAAATTTGCAGCGCTCAGCACTTTTGCCACACCGGCGGAAGTTATCTTGCCACTCGCATTATCCTCATCTTTGAGCACGGTGTCGAAAGTATCAATATAACTGCCGGGCACATCAGAAGCGGGCAATAACCGTTTTATCAGTTCACCGCGAGGCGCTTTCTTTGGAGTTGGCATTCCCCATGGCGATCCACCTGGGCTATTGTCATCTTCTCCGAATATGGATGATTTAGATCCAACACCAGGACTGGGCTCCTCGTCGTCGTCGAAGAGAGAAATCCGCGATTTGATTGCCGCTGTAGACTCGTCCGGCGATGTGCCAAATAGCGACATTGTTGAATGATGACCTTGGGCAGAACCCCAATTACTGTATGAGAAGAAAATAGGTATGCAAGAAACCAGTCACAAACCACAACAGTGATGTTATCAAGAGGTAATGATGAAGCCAGCCTTCCAAGCTCGACTAGCGGATCCGCGCCGCTGACAAGGATCAGCAGCAACCGAACTCGGGCCTCATGATCGACTTGCGACTTCTGGATTTATGATATGGAGAAAGTCTTGGGCGTTGATATCAACTGGAACGATCATTCTACAACATTATTCTAGAGGGAGGCTACGCGCTTTGTGTGGTAAAATCCCCAGAGTTGCAATGCTGGGCACTCCATTGATGGTTGTAGCTAAAAGAAGGTTTCGTGCAGCGATGTCTTGCAGTTGCAGATACGGAATCGTTGCAAAAGACGAACCCGAATTCAACCTCAATTCAGATCAGTGCGCAGGTTATTGACATCATCTGCATCCACATGGGTGGGACATATGAAGCTCTTAGTCGCCTTGTATAACCAGCCACCCAGCACAGACTCACTCCAAACTTGTTGAGCCTTTTTGGAACTGCAGGGGAAGTTCAAATTCCTCTAGCCCTAGATGTTGACCATTGCAAAGTATCATATTGCAAAGTGTCATATATTCCGACAGTGTGTTACATATTATACACAAGGCTACACTGCCTACCATATTCTGTTCTCGCCTTTTGCGACCACCTCTCCTCCAATCTTCTTCGTTTTCCGTCGCCCACTTCCGGTTCCAGGCGTCTTGAAGAACAAACTAGGTCCATGTCCTTCCTCAACTAAGTGACTCAGGTAGCCTCGGTGTGCCGGATCTCGGTAGTACTCCATATCTTTGCGGCTGGTAGGATCGGGCAGGCGGTATGAGAAGGGCAGAGCTGATGGCGATGTTGCTGCAAGTATGGGCGATCCGCTTTCTGTACGTGGTGTCATGGCAAGTGGAGTGAAACTCGACTCTGACTCGCCCTTCAAAAGTCTCTTTATAGACGGCTTAGTGTAAAATCTCGTGGTAACTTTTCCTCCTATTGCCTCAATTGCTTCAATTGCTTGGGTGGAAGCCCTTGATACAAGAATGTTGATTGGGGTCTTCAGCTGTTCCTTTCCTCTTGCCAGAAGCTTGACACCGTCCTTGATTCCGTGGAGACACCGCGATTCGCACAGTTCTTTCAGGGTGATTGGGCGTGTAGGATCGAGCCGTCCTTGATCAATCCATGACTGTATGCGATCTAGGTTTACGGGGGACATTTCGAGAGAGAAACTGGAGATAAGTCAGCATACATGCATACATGTGTCCACGACTGCTCATGAGTGAACGCGTACAGATTCTCAAATCCTCTCTCTCCATGCACAACATGCTGCGGTGTCTGGCCACCCTGGAATCTGGCGGGCACTTTTCCATGCTGCTTCTGACCCTTATGACCTCTTCCCGATGTCTTTCCTTTGCCTGATGATGGACCACGACCTTTTCGCATACGTTTGCTGTAAGCTCCTGGGTTGTCGGCCAAGTTCCCAAGGATGGAAGCGTTTCGTGCCTGGAATAACGGCAACAGGAACGAGGTAAGAGATACCGGACTCGCCGGCGCAGGGCGGCAGTACGCCGTGAGGGCTGGCAGTCGTGGAGGCATGGCGATGACGGATGGCTCAGTGCTTCGTCTGTTGTCTCGTGGTGGTTGTCGTCGTCGTCGTCGTCGTCGTCGTTCGGGCCAACTGATTTTAGAAATTTGACAGGGTTATGTAGGGTCGTCTTATCTCCCCAGTCCAGCGAGTCCACAGGCCCCATTCGGGCACCGTACTGTAAATTTGTAAAGCTCTAGAATCTTGGCAATCCCAAATTATGCACATGCAGGCCTTGGATTGAGGCGTGGCCAGATTTGCTTTGCTTTACTTTAGGATTTCCTCCCCAAACTTGTTCGCCCTGACGACTTGAGCTCACGACGAAGAAGAGATCCATGGATTGTTGTGCGCAATCTTCCATGCCTCGATGACCTTACCCTAAGAGCTTTTTGCGCCAGCCAGCCTTCCACAGCCTTCCACAGCCTTATACGCCCTTACGGAAACAGCACCTCGCAGTGATGGTTAGCTTTGATCGAGGGAGGCGCCGCCTTTTTCTCCTCTTGGCCGCTGTGGCCTTTGTCTTTTTGTTCGTGAACCTGTCGATGCTCTCCGGGACAGATGTGCGGTCGAAGATTAGCAACATACCTATTCCAGGCCTGCCAAAGCCAGCAAAAGATACTCCTACACATCCAGATGTAAGTCAACTGCCCCGAGGGTATCTAGATGGGCCTAAGGCCATGCGCTCTGTGTTGGCCCAAATACTTCTTATCCTGACTCTCCACAGGTTCCAAAGGTCCCCTCATGGTACGACGACAATGATGTCTTCGACGAACATGCAAGCATACGCGACCAGCACCCAATTGCCGAGCTCATGAAGAAGGCCGATAAAGCTTGGAACGACTACGAAGAAAGCAGATCCACGACATTCAGAGAGACGGTGGCCAAATACAGGCGCAAATATGGGAGGCATCCTCCGCCTGGATTTAGAGACTGGTACAAGTTTGCGCGAGACAAGAATGTCCACAACATCGACGACTTCGAGCAGATCATGGACGACTTGCGACCTTTCTGGGGTGTCGAGCCCTCTGTTATAAGATCATTGGCAGCCCATATGCACGAGAACGAAAGAGAGGGTATTTCGGGTATCCACATAAGAGACAAGAAAATTTGGAAGTTAAGCAACTTCAATTGGCGCGCCGAGACGATGGCAACCATGATAGAGCCCTTTATCGAATTTCTACCAGACATGGATATTGCAATGAACCGACTAGACCAGCCTCGAGTCGTTGTTCCATGGGATGATATGCAAAATCATCTTGCTGCAGAAGAAGCGAGCAGGCGACTAGTTCCTGAGACCACTCCTGAATTCACCAAGAGTCTCTCAGGATTATACAAAGAAGATGACGAAGCCGCGGTTCAAACTGACGCAGAATGGTTTATGGCACCTGGTAAGCAGTACATGATAATTGCCAAGGAAGCGTGCCCGCCAGATTCCCACGCAAGAGACGCACAGTCTTCCTTGGCTTCTGCTGAAGCTTTGTACAAGGATTCCCGTGGTGGCTTTGTCAACAACTTCAATCGTTCTTCTGACCTTTGCACCATTGGGCCCGAAATTGAAAATAAGCATGGGTTCCTGTTTGCGCCCAGCACGGTGGTGGCCAGCAAGCGTCTTCTGCCAGTTTTCGGGGAGTGTAAAGTGAATGTCAACAGTGATATTCTATTCCCTGCCAATATGTATTACAAAAACGACGAACGCTATGCTTATGACCCCACTTACGACTATGATTGGGACGACAAGCAGGACAACATGATCTGGAGAGGAGTTACCTCCGGTGGAACTAACACCGCCGAAAACTGGATGAATATGCACCGTCAACGGCTTGCTTTAATCACCAATGGGACAGTCATGGCTGATAAAGACGTCCGTATTATGGGCGAAACCCCAGGAAAGTCAGGAGCGTACGAGAATTTCGACCAGTTCCACGCCGGCGAGTTCGCTTATCAGCATACTGATGTTGGCTTTACTGAACCCTTTGCTTGTGTGCCTGATTGCAGCTTTTACGATGGAGTCTGGACATATAAGAACATGACTACTCTAAGTGAGCAGTTCAAGTCTAAATTTGTGGTGGATGTTGATGGCCACTCATTCTCAGGACGATGGCACGCATTTCTACAAAGTAAGAGTCTTGGGATTAAGAGTACGATATTCCGGGAATGGCATGACTCAAGGCTCTTCGCCTGGAGGCACTTTGTACCACTGGATAACCGGTATGATGAGCTTTACAGCATTATGACGTACTTTATCGGCCTAGGGAAACCCCCGAGCACCAGCACGAGTCCGTACGTTCAAAGACATGATTTTGAAGGCCGTAAACTAGGACGGCAAGGAAGAGAATGGGCCTCGAAGGTGCTTAGAAGGGAGGACCTTGAGGTGAGGCTGATTGCATTATATGATCCCAGAGCTTCCCAGCTGACAGCAATCTAGATATACACATTCCGTTTATTGCTTGAGTATGCACGAATCGTCGATGATAATCGAGATCGCATCGGCTACTCAGGAGACGGAAGCGAATTGGATCGGTACGACAGTAAGAACCCGATCAGCCCCGCGAACGGCGCACACGGTTGATGATTTTATATGGCTCTGGAGTGGGGGAAGGATGTGGACGTGGGCATAAGCGATGGTGTTTGGGCGTTTCCTGTCGGCGATACGTTGGATTTGCACATTTGTATGTATAGTGGCCCGGAAAAGGGCTGAAGCTCATATGTATATTTACACCAGGATCCAATAATGTTGACGAAATCACCTAAAGATACCATTGAATCATACTTCTGTACTAGAATTCTCTTTCTTGCACTGAGAAGATCAGAAATAAATGCTTAAAATGTTTTCCCACCTGAGGAATAAGAACAGAAACAAACAAGGTCACCGGAGAGGGCTGTTTATCTTGCAGGGGCATAGACTCTTAAGGCTTTTTTGATTACAAGGAAGTAAACCACCGAGACATACGATAAAGCCTCTGATTTGGACACTACCTAAATAAAGGAAGGAGCTGTTTGAAGCTCGGCTAATCAACAATCTCTGTTGACATTGTCAAACATTATGCCTCGAAGATTGCATACACAATAGCAAACGAGGTTTGAAACCCTTAACACCAAATATTTAAGGTGGCGTTTTTCAACTAATGAAATTGAATTACTAGTAGAAGAATAGCCTTAACCGACCAAGCTCACATCAAACCACAAAACTTTACTTCACTTCCAAGCAACCGCAACCCAAGCAACAATCCCCAGCCTAGCAAACCCCACCCCCTCCTCAAAAGCCTCCATTTTCCTTATCTCCTCCGTCAATATCCCAGGCAGCCTCTTCCCTTCCTCCTCACTATACCCTTTGAAAAACATATCCTTAAAAAACAACATATTCTCAACTAGCTGATCAATGGTCGGTGCTTCAGATGCTGTCTTCATTGACTTGATGGAGACTTGATTGTGGGATCCTGAGTCTTCGAGTTGACGAAAGAGCCAGGACCCGCGAACCCACTCGTCCGGAGCACCCCAGGTGAAGGACTTTTCTGTGGGTCGGATTGCGCGGGCCGTGGCGGTGAGAGCTGTGGTAAAGTTGGTTTCTGGTAGGGCTTGCTAGTGAGAGTTCTCTGGTGTGCTAAAGGACGAAGGATGGGGTGAGTGAAGAGAAAGACAAAAAATTGCAATATACCAGACCAAGTCGTAATAACGGCAACACTACCGGGCTTCAACACCCTCCATATCTCCTTGGCAGTCTTTAGAGGCCCTTCCAAATCACGCGGATCAGGTGAAATTCCGAAGTTAGTAATGACATGACTGAAAGTCTCATCCTCTAAGCCCTTCAGGTCCCGTACGTCCAATACCTTCGTCTCAACATTCTTCCAGTCGAACTTAGCGGATTTTTGCTTCACCACCTCGAGCATTTCGTGAGCCAAATCGGCGGCGACGATACGTGCTTCTGGGAAGATATTAGTGAGGGGGTTAGTAGGTGGGGTTTGGTGCTGAGTTAGTTACCTGGGTGCAGATCTTTAATACAATTGGTTACGATGCCAGTTCCTGCTGCGTTGTCGAGGATATAGGAGTCGCAGGTAATGGGTGGGTTGAGATCCTTGATGATGGCTCTTGCAACTGTGAGGGTTGAGTTGTTGGCCCTGAGTGGTAAGTTAGTTGTTGGAACTCAGGAGGGTCAGAATGCACGATGTGAAGCGAGCTGGGTAACAAGGTCCAAGTAAAAACGTTCCACGAAACATAAAGAACCACACGAGGTAGTAGATTCTCCTCAAATGACTTACATACGATCATAAGTGTTTGAATACGCGTCGTGGAAAGTCTTGGATGCCATGATTGTAGTAGTCACTGTACGAAAGAGGCTGGGGATTTTGAAGGATGTAGAGATGAGTTGGATGATACAAGATCGAATTTTCTTTTCCATCATCTGGTGGTCTATATATATTAAACCATACCAATGAGCTTCTTGCGGAAAGTCCCCAAGAAGTCTCCAGTAAGTCTCCGAGACAAGTGATGTCGGAGACTTTTGAAGAACAAGTCTCCTTTTGTGACTGTTGCATATTTGAGCGTAATTCCCTTAATTGTGTGCAAGCATATATTCCTTCAAGAATATAGACGTTGATCCCAAGTCTGATATGGGGTTGATGTTGGGAGGGATGGAATAATTGGAGAGGCAAGATTTCTATATGAGTTCTTGACAACGAGATACATAACCATAATAAAGACTTTCTGTAGTAGTAGGTATGTGTAGTAGGGTAGTGAACAGAACAGACCTACGAGTAAAGTTCCACAACCCCGAGCTCCCCCACAGCGTTTACACCACAACAAATACGACAATCCCCCACGATCGCGTCATCCAACGCTCTGACTAACCAACGCTTACTCTACGAGAATCGAATACACACGGCGAAAGGTCAAACTAAGTAGCTGATGGTTTTCTCGCTGTTCAGCGAGCCAGTTCTACTAGCAGAAGTTTATGGCAGACCTGCACTCAAAAAGTCCTTACCGTTCGAAAGGTACTTGTTGGAGAAGATACATAATATACATACCTTATGAACATGATCTAGGAGCCTAACGATGCACCAGATGTAGTCTTATAAATTGAGTAACTGCCAATTGTAATTGGAGGGGGTAAGGATAGGCTGTAAAATTGATTTGTGTAACATCGAAAATTGAATAAGCAAGTACCTACCTGCCTAGGTAAGTAGGTGACCAACACCATACCGTAGGCGAGACCAGAACTTTCCCCCAATAAAAACCTACATAACAATATCCTCAACAAACAGAAGCAAACACTTCTAGTTTAGTCTGTCACCCTGACATAAACTGGCAATGGTAGAAGCGAACTACTGCAGACCACGCTGCCGGCCCCACGTGGATAATAAAACCTGCCTCTGTGAGGTGCCCCAAGTAGGCCTAGAGAGTTTTCCCAAGATTGGTTTTTTGCCATTTTGAAACTTTGTCCCCGGGTTCTAATGGGTACTACTACTACTAGTGCCGCTCGCCAATTGAAAAGGGGTCTCGGGTAAAACTCCGGCGAGCTTACTTATAGTCCTAATAGAAAGAGCACTGTATGTATGTATACAGCTGATACTTGTTGTGTTTAGATACAGTGACCAGATACATGATGAGTAAGGCTGTTTTTAGTATAGAGCGAATATTAAAGCCGTAGGTTGTTGGCAAGTAGTAGTCGAGTGCCTCTTCTGTGCTAAGAGACTTAGCCATGTCTGAATTGCGTAGCTAGTAGAGAGCTTGTAGGTTCGATCTAGAACAGTTTACAGTGTTTAGTGACTGGATCTACCTAGAAGATTAGTATGTGAAAGTATGTTAAATATTAAGGACTTGAGGCTTATACTAGGTACAGAAAAGGTAAGTAGAGAGATATCCTACAATAATTATACATAAATTAGATATAAGCTCTGAGAGCACAATACCTTCTTTGACAGATAAATGCGGTTAAACAATTAAGTAAGCAAGCACGTTAGGAAGGACGAGTATTATTAACAGCCTGTGCTCGCTTAACTTTTGTCACTTGGTCTAGCTTCTTAATATTTCGTTGGATATTTGATTTCTTTATTAGAACTTTGCATTGGCTATCACTGTCAAAAGTCAGTCTTGTAAATGTAGTAGAGTGATGTGGTGGACGTCACCACTTTGTGCAGTTTCCAATGAATGGCTATGTGATGGCTTATCGACGCGTCCGAATTCAGCTTCTAGAGCCTTGTAAAATTCTTCGAGAGTCAATTTCCTAACCGTCTAGAGTTTAATGAAGCGGTCTTCGAATGGTCTTCAATGCTTCTCTGGTATGGTCGGAGCCTTTAGCGCTCTCTGAGAAGTCTTTGGAATGGCGGGTAGTAGCGCGTTGTCGATTGGCAAAGTCGAGTCCCCCATCTGAATTGCTTCCTCTCGTGATAAAGTCCACACAGGTTGGGTACCAGCGACCTAGCTTGAAATCGGGGGCGACATTTTAAAAAGTGAAGTAGATGGATTGACTCTTGAGGTACTCTTATGAATATGAGGAGTCAGAGTAAGTCTCCAGAAGGGGTAAAGGAGGTAGTCAAGGTTAAATCGCGTCCCTGGAAAGTCAGCAGGAAATAAAATGATTACAGATAGGAAAAATTCTCTTGTCTTTCTTTATCTTTGTGCCCCAAGTCTGCATGGCGCAGTTGGTGGGTTACTCGAGGCTGAGTCCCAGATGTTGAATTGTCTAGTAGGCGAAGCAAAAAAGAACTATCTTGAGCGGCGAATGCGAAGCATACCAGCCGTTTAATTTTCAGTCTCATATGTTAAAAGAATCATTACTTTTACCACACGACTTTGCAGGTTGGTTGTTTGTCGTGGCTGTTTGTGTTCGTTGATCGAGAACGACCTTCGCGCTTATGTTCAAAAAGTGCTATTCCTCACATTCTCGCTGCTTAGTGGCTACGGTGACGCTTTCGTTTGACCTGTCAAAACGCACAAGACAGACAGCCTCAGTACTATTGTTCGGCGCACCAAGAGGCTCTTACCCGAAATCTCAAGATGGTACTTTCTCCTCTTACAAGTGTCCCGTGCCCAAATAGGCGAATAGTACTTTTTAACGTTATGTTTTTCTCATTGAAAAGACGCAAGATATTACTTTTTCATACTACATTTCTCGCTGCAGTAAGTTCTAGTATGACATAATCTGAAATCAGATGTATATATTAAGTCTCCCGATATGCTGCCACTATAGCATGTTCAGTGAGCGCCTAGCAACAAATAACAGTTTCCAAGAGAAAGGTCCGCCAGAGATACTCAAAGAAACATGTATAAGCAACGCTTTCTCCTCTTCTAAACTCCTGCATAGTTGATCTAGGGTTGGCCTTATCATCGAATAACATCATCGCTCTAGCTATAGACATCCCAAGCCTGCTGGTCACGATATTGGGAATTGTGATAAAGTACCTCAACTTTAGGCGATCTAAAGCTTCGTGTAAGTACAACTAGTTCTAGAGCATCAAGATCGTGAGCTGATGTTAATGATTCTGTGTAGCTCAACAGCCACCTATCCTCCCCATGTATACGCTGCCACTTCGTGCATCGTATCCTTACTACACCGCCTCAGATACTCGAGCTTCCAGCTTGGGTTCTGTTCGAAGGAGGACGTGTAGCTTTGAGTCTGCATGCGGCTAGCGGGCAGGTTGTGGGTTGTGGACTTCGGTCTTTGTAAGAGGTTCTGAATATAGAGGACGAAGACTGTGCGAAGGAATAGAAAGCATGGGGGACTAGCAATACGATGGACAAGAAGTTTAGGTGCTTGGATGTGCGGTGTTGGGATAGAAGGCGAAATGATACCTACTATTTAATGGCATTTATGAAATTGTTTCTTAAGCACTAACCTTTGGTGAGAGACTCTGAAAATCACCTACTTCAAACCCAATAGACATACTAAGCAGAGCTCTTTTGTTAATCATCGATCCTACGACTATTTACATACAAAGACAGCTGTGGTTTCCTTTCTCACTCGAGGACCCAGTCTCTAGCGAACAAACTGTTGACAGGTCTAGCAACGTGCCTCGGTACTTGGAGTACGAAGCACATCAGAAGAGAAGACTTATGCTAGCGGTTTATACTTCAAGTGGCAAAACTTCATAAAATCTGATACACAGACTTCTTACAAATGTGCAGCACTTCTACAAAAGTCCCAAATTTATCCTCTCTAGTCCATAAAAACCACAACACTAGCAAGCTCTTGCCAGCAATCTTTAAGTAGAAAGAAACTACAACAAGCGAGTTTCCAAAGCAAACTTAATGACTAAAACACTATACCCATAGCAAGTATCCTTCGACCCCCCCTCCCTTGGGTTGTAGAACCTAACGAGCTTCTAAGCGCGTGTTAATACACAGCGCCAAGCGAAACATGTATAACTTGACTAACTCAATAAGCAAAACGGAGAAACCATGATAAATATCTTTCGACCCCTGTTGCACTTGAGTTTTAGGATATGAAGAGCTTCTAGGCATGTTACTACGTAGCGCCAAGCGAAGTATGTGAAGTACAACTTAATGCCTTGAAACTATAGAGAGATAGCCACATAGCTACATAAATACCCTCTAGCAGCAGTTGCTTGACTATTAAACCATTTTCAATAAGCCAAGTACTGTCCATCAAACTCACCATATTTCTCATAGCCGACATTAGCGACTGTAAAAGAGAACCTATATTTCAGATAAAGCATCTTAATCCCATCTATCCGCAAGCATGGCAAAAGAGTCTCCCCAAGACAAATAAACAGCCGACTCTTAAACCCTACCCCAAAACAAGACCACAGGACGGAGCCACCTCCGACCATAAAAACCTTAAACTACACAAGTTCAATAACAAAACTTAAGCGTACGTATCACAACATCCCGTTCTTAAATGAGGGTGTGAGGCATCTTATTAGTTATAGGAGGCAAAAAGCAATGTAAAAATAAAACAAAAACAAAAACAAAGACCATATCAGAAGCAAAAGGGAAAGGAAAGCAGGGCCGCAACGCCATTAGCTACCTAGCTAATGCGTAGAAGCGGCATAGACCGGCAAGGCATACCGGTAAGGTATAAAAAGTAGGTTGGTGCTGGTGGTACAGTACTACTACACCACACGCAGAAGTAGCCTCCTCCACACTCCACCCTCCCTCCATACCTTCCAAATCCGCCCCTAAAAAATAGGAACCTGAAACCCAGCAAGCTTCTTATCTCCTAGCATCCAATTATCGAGAAGAGTGTAAAAGAAGCCGCCACGGGCGTCAACTTGCGTAACAAGCTTGCAAGCGTAGCTCGTGTTGTGTAGATCTCTGACTAGCTACCACTTGGTGTTAGGGATGTACAGGAGAGATTACGGATTCTTAGTCCGTTGAAGTGTACTCACTGTACGATATCCATAGGTATGCCGAGATTTGGACGAGAGAGAGACCGAAACTAGAGGGAAGAGCAGGGAACGATGGGTCAGTGGTTTTAGTAATAGAGTATTGATGATAGATAGGATAGAAAAGTCTAGGTTGCGGTAGCCTTGGTATTGAGTACCCTTTTGTACTTTTTGTACGGCTTTCTACTCTGCAAGTACTGTATGTAGTACATGCATAGTTAGGTCTGAGTTTTGAGTTTCGGTCCTACTTCTGTGGGTGGGCTGTGCTCCTAAGAGGTAGGTGGTGTGGTGGGTAGGCACAACGAAGTACGGTAGGTTCGCGGGTAATGGGGGCTAGCTACTGTACCTAGGTGGGTAAGATCTTGGGAAATGGGACGGGGAGGAATTAAGTTGGCCGGTTTCTGGCAAGGGGATTGATTGATTGCGCGGCCGCTTGGATTGAGAGATACTGTATGTAGGTTGAATTGACAATTGCATGTCGCATGTCGCATCTCTCTGTTTGGGCTCTTATGACGGAGGTATTATTTCTGTACGAATACCATCATGGCACGCATGGATGGTTCTTCGCGTGCTCAGTTGGAAACGAAGCAGGCGTGGTGGTGATGGTGCCGGCGATGGATGACGAACGAGTTTTTGGCAGGCTCTTGCGAGGACGGTGTAAACGTTGTGGCTTGAAGCTTTCATGAGGGTTTTTCCTTCCTCCTCCCCATTGCCGTGTATATTTTTACGTGAGTTGCAATCAATCGAGCACCGGAGGGAAGCTCAGTCGCGGATGGTGGTTGGTCGTTGGTCGATCAGAGATCGACAACAAACGTGCCCTGCAAGAAAGGCTGCAGAAGTCCAGACTGAGTTAGACAAGGCTGGCCGTCAAATCGAGAGATGAAAGTACTGTGTTCAAGGATGGATGCTGTTGCGCGAGCGGTTGGGATCGGAGTCCGTTTTGCCATCTTCCCATCTATCCTTGTCCTCACCCTCCACAACTGCATAACGAGATAAAGATGGAAACCTGGAAAGACGCAGAGAAAAGGTGAGATGAGAGATTGCAATGTTTAATGAAAGGACTGAGATGGGCGAGATGGGCCAAAGTCTAAGCATCGCTTCGACCGTTTTATTGAAGCTTGAGCCTCGTGTTGTCTGTGGGCTGGGATGATCTGGAGGCTGACTTACTCACAGTACCGTACTGTATACTTCGTGTTGTACACGGTCAACGACTGGCCACCTTGCCTCGGAGAATTTTAAAGCTTTAAAAAAGGGGTCAGAGAGCGTTTGCGTTGCGGTGTGGTGCGATGGTTGCTTTGACTCTTGAGCCCCTTATCAAAACCTGCGATGCTTGCTTGTCCCGGCCGTTCATGGGAGATATTGTGGGGGATGGGGAGACGCCGCCTCGTGCAATTGCAGGCTTGTCACGACTGGACCAAATGAGGATAGATCATAGAGCGCTGGCTTTAAGGTGGCTGTACAGCAAGGTCGCCCTGCAAAGGTCGAGAATGGGTTGCGACATGACGCCCCCGGACAAGAGCAAAGTACGGTACTGGTATATAATTGAATGCAACTGTTCGGTATGCTTCCCCTTTCGAGAAAAGGCCATGGGCGATGGTCGACGGTCGATGGATGAAGACAATGAATGGTGAGCGAGAACGAGAGTCTGGGGCGGGTGAACCTCGGTCGGAAGGGAGGACAGTACGGATACGACCGCGTATCCACGAATACGACGCTTATGTCCGACCGAAGACACTCGACCAGGGCCAGGAACAGAAGAGATCCGAAGCTTACAATAATACATACTTACAGTCCAGTAGCTAAGTCAGACATTATCAAGAATGCTTGATTGATAAGAACTGGCCACTTTCTCTTGGAAGAGTTTAGATGAAGTCAAAATCTTCGAGTCTGCGAGTAATCGGGCAGTCCTCGCCCTTAGTGCTGGATAGAGTATATTGATTGCAGCGGCTATTCTTGTCGCATCTTGACGACTTGGTATCTGGACCAGCCTATATTCTGACTTCACCAATTCTAGAACTTCAACGCTCTTGCTTCTAGACCTGGGCGTCAATGTTCATAAGGATGAGTTTTGCGTGAGATCGATCCGTGCCGGAAATACGTACGGCTAGGATAGGATCCCTGAGATGCGAGATATTCGCATGGCATAATGGCCGGCTTTGTGAAGTATCACATTATTACAGCATTGCAACGTCATTTCTCAAGGTCAAATCTGACAGTTGATAAAAAGAACATCGGGCAAAGTGGCCGCATGCAATGGTGCGTCGTTGCAGACGCGAGGCCATCCGGATGCTGACTATTCTGGCGGCGGCGATATCACTTGGGCATGAAAGGCCGTTGGTCGACATGGAAGGCTAGCATTGGCCACAATCAGGTGGCTTGAAGAGAAACCTGGGGAAAGGGACCAAGGGCCAGGGGCCAGGGGTGAAGCTCAGAAAAGAGCTCGGAAGCTCAGAAGCTCAAGCTCCAGAGCTCGTCGAGTGGTGCGAGAGTGAAAGGACCAAGAGGACCAAGAGTGCCTCTGCAGTGCGCTTCTGCCTCCATTCAATAACAATCAGGATGCAGTACCCAGCTCCTGGTAGCTTTGGAGAGGCCAGTGGACGGTGGGCTTATCAGCACGAGAGCATAAGCTCGACGCCAGGGCAAGGGACTTGCAGCACCTCGCAGCAACACATCAGCATATTATTTGTGTTTGTGCAGCTTTTGGCATGGAAAGGGTATCCGGTCGCCGGTTAGAAGAATGGCTGGGGGTAGGAGGCGTTCGTGAAAGAGTACAAAATGGCTCACCACTCACTACAGTACGCGACTACAGTACAGTAGGCGTCAGGGATATCCCGATCCCCTGGCCATTTTTCGTGTGCACCTGATGTGCTCGATGCAGCCTAGCTAGCCAAGTCCCATTTGTCTGTTTGTCTGGGGTTGTTTCTGGTCGTGCAGCGGATGGTGATAGTCCACAGACCCGAGTCCTGTTGGAAGGATGCTGGATTAGCTACAGAGAACGGTCATGCTCCCACCAGAATGACGAATAAGACGTGGCAATGCAGGAGTTGCACACCCTCCTGACGTCTTCTACACTGCATTATTGACCGGCTCTGTCATCATCAGGTAAGGTACTAAAGCCAGAGCTTTGGGGCTTAAATTCTTTTGTGCCTTTGAGACGTGGGACCAGGACCAGGCAGGTCCAGGGGTATGGGGAGCTTTGATCGCTGGGTGCCGCGATGTGAAGGCTAACCAGAGACTTTAAAATAAGCAGACGTGGGGGATGGCTGGAGAAGATGGAGAATAATCTGTTTTGTGTGGAGTGAAGATCTTCGAGGCAGAAACAAGTCTCGATACTGTATTTCATCAATGGCAAAACGATGGCGCAGCAAACAGAGCGCACGTTACAAGCGCGCGTTCCTGGCTTCTTTAACGGGGGGCTGTGGGGTTGAGACAACCTCAATTCCAGTTTAAAATTTCGACGAGATACCCAGGGATGCTCATCATAATACAGTTCCTACAACACCAAGTGAGCTGTTCCGTCAGTACCCGGACGTTGGACTCATTCATCACAAGATGCGGCCGCAAGAGACATGACATTTCATTGTTCACTGGGGGCGTCACGTTTGTTGTTGCCACGTCCAACCCAACAGCCAATTGGCAAATGGGATGTCGCAATAATGGCAATCAGCCATGGCCGGCCGATATCCAAGCAAGTTGTTTGTTTGTTCTCCAGTGTGGCCGGTCATCCGGGAAGGCATTGAATTCAGGAGACGAGACGAGTGCATGATGGGTGGTGGGACCGAACGGCGGAAACCCTCGAATCTCGCCTCAGTTGCCCCAAAGCCGCTGCCAGCCTTTCTCTCTTTCTCAGAGAGCACGTCCAGCGTGCAGATGCGGCTTCGACGTCGGCGCGCTCTGATACGCTACCAAGAGTTTCTTCGGTGCAGCAGGATGCCCTGGCTGCTTGTTGTTCCTGTCACCGAGGAAGCATACCGTATTGCTCTTGGAATGGCGCGAAGGGCATTGCTAACTTTCTGGACAAAGACTCGAGGGCTCTTCCCTCGGGCGTTGGGCGCGTATGAAACGGCTGCTTTCGTCTCGTTGCAGATAAAGCCCATTGAAAAGTGGATAGACCGACAGCTAGAGTAGATTGCTGCTGCTGCGTTGTACCGATGCCGTCGGCGCTGTGGAACCAGAATAGCAGCTGGATGGGAGAGAGGCGACAAGACGAGAGAGAGAAATGGTCTAGAAAGCGGCCATGGAACAAGAACGAACAAGACGAAAGGTAAATGCGACCTGGCCACGCTTCCCAGCCATGCGTTTCTAATGGACCTTGCCGGAATCAACGGTTTCTTCCTCTCTAAGAACGGGACTAAAGTGCGCCGACGACAAAGGACTAGCTAGGTAGGGAGGGCACTCTCGCGTGGGAAAGGCAATTGATATTTCTCGTAAGTCGCAACTCGTAGACCGCAACACTACTGCAGCGGCAACCTCGACTGTGGCCATGAAAACAGATGGATGCATATTTCTGTGAAAGTGATGATGGCCTCTCTCTCTCTCTCTCTCTATCTCTCTGTGTCGCGTTTGCCCACGATCCACAAGTACACTTGAAGTGCCCGGTCTGCTACTGGTACAGTACAGTATTCCCGACCCCGTTTACCAACTGACCTGGCCCAATTCCGCCCGTCTCAGACTCAGAAAGGCCGCAACGCACCAATTACAGCCCCCTGTCCTCCCAGCTGGTGCATGGTCGCCTTCCGAGTCTTGGTCAGCAACCAGGCCACCCAGGCCAGCCAGGCCAGCCAGGCTGCGCTTCTCCAGTTTATTTCGGTGGGGCGGGCGGCGGACGGGCCAATTGCCGCACGTTGGTCACTGCTCTTCTCCGTACTTTCTTTGGAGGCTGCACGGGCTGGCAGCGTTCTCCTGGTGCTCCACAGACACTCCGAGACGGCTGACGCCCACCGCCACGGCCGCCAACCACTGGAGCCGGCCTCGCAGAGGAAGCTGCTGGTGAGTCGGTCGTCGTCGTCGTAGTAGGAGTAGGAGTAGGAGTAGTAGTAGTAGTAGTAGTAGGAAAGGGAAGGCGGGCAGAGTCAGTCAGTCAGTCAGTCAGTAAGTCGGACATCGACGGCCAGCCTGCCGCCTGTGGGAGCGAAGACAAAGGTCACTCATTCACTCATTCACTCACTCGCTCACTCGCCCACTCACTCACTCACTCACTCACTCACTCACGCACTCCACATCTACGCTTCTGCTGCGACGGCGAGGACGACGGCGATCCTGCTGCTCCTGCCTACTCCTGCCTACTCACGACTTCTGCTGCTCCTGCGCCCTCGCTTCTCCGGCTGCCATTGGCCGAACAGGGTTGTCCTCTATATTGTGTCTGTCTATCGTTGCCGCCGCCGCTACTCCAGACCACGACCTACTTGATCCCGCGCGCCGTGAGACAAAGAGAGCTATTAATCCTTTCTCTGCGTACGCCGTACCGACCTACCTTGCCAGCACATGTAGCCCAGTGCCCACGCCCAAGAACGCCCACCACCACCCAACCGGCCAGACGACCTGCTCAACCAACTAACTAACGTCTTCCTGCTGCTCGTCCTGCTGCTGTGCTGCTGCTGCGCGCACCACCACCAGGGTTGCCAATCGACGTCGGCAAAGCTGCAACGGCGAACTCTCTCTGTGTGCAGGCGACAAGGCCCAGCGAGCCACTGCAGGTGCTGCAGCGAACGCGAAGCGATTAGGGATAAGTGACTGTCAGTCACGTCAGGCCCTCGCTCTCCCTCACACGCTCTCTGAGGGACCGACAGCCTGCATCTTGCTGGTGGATCGACCTTCATTCTCGATTTCACCAAGCACGCATCACTCGCTGCGAGCCCCCCCAGTAATCGGACCCGCCAGCCCTCTGCCATTGGAAACCTGTAAGTCATACCTCCCATCCGCATCAAACCTCGCAACTTGCAACTCGACCTCGAACCTTCCAAAAACCACGGCCGAGAGCGAATGGCTTATTGACGTTGCATAGCATGCCACATCGTCCACGGAGCGAGTTTGCACTTCCCTTCTAGCGACGAACGCTCTCCAAGACGATGATAAGTGAACCAACAAGACTTCAATCGCAACCTGTTGTCATGCCTGCCGCGACGTCATCCACCGCAGGAGCGAGTGGTGGGGTGAAGAATGGAGAGAGTGGTATGTGTGATCCTTCATTTCGCACGACCTCGCATACAATTACGATGGCCCTTTCTGAAGCTCGCCCCGTGGCTCGCAGAGGCATTCATGCCCACAGCTTCCAGTTGATGTATATTTCGTTGCTAACAAAAGTCTCCCAGCCTCTGCGGCGACGACCGGCAAGACTGCCAACAATTTCCCCCCACCTAAAACCGACAAACCACGACCTCACGTCTGTGGGACCTGCCAAAGATCCTTTGCCCGCCTAGAACATCTCAAGCGTCATGAGCGATCGCATACGAAAGAAAAGCCCTTTGAGTGTCCGGAATGTGCGAGATGCTTCGCCCGCCGGGATTTGCTGTTACGGCACCAGCAGAAGCTTCACATGACCACAACGCCATCTTCGCGGCCAAGAAACCGTCGAGAGAGTGCTGCGAGTAGTACCCCAGCAGGAAGAATCAGGAAAGGGTCAGCCAGCACCAATGGCAACGTAAATTCTACCATGAGGCCAAGAGCCAACACAATCAGCCATGTAGATGGAGCCCATATGCAGTTGATGGCGGCTGCAAACACAGCTGCAGCTGCGCGGAATGGAATGGCGATGCATCCAGGACATAGCCGTCACCCCAGCCTTGCCGGGCTTCCAATGCAGAACTACGAAGGTTACGGAGGCATGTCAAACATCCTCAGTCAGCGTGGAGTGAATCACGGTTTGCCAAAGTTGGAAACCCACAACTTCAACAGTGTTGAGTACGGAGGAGGTCTGAGGACTGCGCCAGTCAACGGAGGTTTTCATGCAGATTTTGATTTTGAGGGATTATTATTTGGCCCGGGATCCACCATCAATCCCAATGCTCTGCACTACAGCGACTCGCCACGGTCCATGGCCATGGATGCCGCTTCTCCCTACCATCAAGCATTCCCAGACATGTCTGCGAGCCAGACCTTGGATGAGAACTTCGACTGGATGAACGGGTTTGAGCATCAGATGTCCTTCCATGGGGCGAATGAGAATGCTATAGACGGATCGTCACCTTCGGCAATTAGTACTGCCAGCCAAAGTGGTATCAGTGAGGTGATGCTTGATGGGTCCAACAACCCCGCTGCAGCTACTTCGGGGTCCATGTGGCAGAACTCGATGATGGCACCTCCATTAATGACACCCAATCCTTTCACGCTCGACCTTGGAAACTCGGGTTTTCAGGATTTGATGAATGGGGGTCCTATGTCTCCCCACAGCTTACCTCCAAGGAATGTCAACGACCCTTATTTTTCCACACCCCCTCCATCCATGAGTTCTTTGAGCCCTTCCATGATGCCCGGAATCACGACCCAAGGACTTCATCAAACGATGAATTTTGGGCCTGAGACCCCAATCTCCATGAGTGGGAGTATGCACAGTAGTACACCTTTGAATACGATTACAGATGCAACGAGACAAGCTCTGTTATCTGCGCTCGCCCAATGCACACCTTTCGGGGGTCGCAAGTACTCTTTCCCAGCGACAAGCTCGCCATTATCTCCTCATTTTAATGGTCGTTCGAATAGTGTCTCTGAGCCCACGAGATCGCTGCCAAGCACTTACGATTTGCAACGTTATATTGGCGCGTACATTCGATACTTCCACCCACACCTACCATTTCTGCACATCCCAACTCTCTCTTTTGATGTTTCCGCATACAATAGCAATGGACAAAGCCATGCTGGCTTAGTAGGTGGTCGTGGTTGCCTGATACTCTCCATGGCTGCAATTGGTGCTCTCTATGAGCTGGAACAAGTCCAGTCAAAGGAACTGTTTGATTCGGCGAAGAAAATGATCCAGCTGTACCTCGAGGAGCGACGCAAGGAGGACGTTCGAAAAGCAGACCACCGCAAAACCTCACTTCCCAACCACGGACCAAAGATTCCTGAGATCTCGGTTCATACCCCGGTTTGGCTCGTTCAGGCAATGTTGCTAAATGTTGTCTATGGGCACAACTGTGGGGACAAAACAGCTGGTGATATAGCGAGCACTCACTGCGCCGCGTTGGTTAGCCTTGCCCGCGCCGCAGAGCTACTTAGGCCACAAGCATTACAGAACTCTCAACAAGATGTTACTATGACTGATGATGATACAAGCCCCGACGTATGGGAAAATGGTATCAAGTCGGAGTTCTCCGATGATCAGCAGGAGTGGTTCAAGTGGAAGACAATGGAAGAGCGGAAGCGGACCTTATACGCTGTCTTCATCCTTTCGAGTCTCCTGGTTTCCGCGTACAACCACACCCCAGCACTAACCAATTCCGAGATCATGCTGGACCTACCTTGCGACGAAGAGTTTTGGGCTGCAGAAAATGCAAACAGTTTCCGTGCCAAGGGTGGTGCAAGAATGGCCGATCATAATCAGATCACTTTCCATGATGCTTTGGGCGAACTTTTGCGAACAAGCGAGAAGTTACAACAGCAACAGCAACAGCAACATCACCTGCATCAGCCTTTCGGTGTTGGTCAGAACTTGCAAGAATTGCCCAAGAGTGACCTGAGGCCAAGTACATTTGGCTGCTTGGTCCTGATCAACGCCCTTCACAATTACATTTGGGAGACGCGGCAGAGACACCACAACAAGATTTGGACAAATGAAGAGACGGAGAAGATGCATAGGCATATCGAGCCAGCCTTGAAAGCATGGCAAGCTGCGTGGGCCAGCAATCCACACCATAGCCTTGAGCGACCAAACCCCTTTGGTTTCGGACCATTGTCTGCCGATAGCATCCCCCTGTTAGACCTTGCATACGTTCGATTGTTTGTCAACCTTTCACGATCAAAAGAGAAGTTTTGGCAACGTGATTTTGATGGCATGGCTGAAGAGCTGTCTCGGGGTAGTGAGATCATACAGCATGCTGAACACTCCCCTGACTCGGACGAATCATCACCCGACCAATCCTCTGGAAGCAGCTCAGTCTTTATCGACACTCCTCCATCTAACTCTTCGCATGATTTCAAGTCCTCGAACCCTGCGGTGGCTCAAAGCCTAAACGGTTCGACCTCGAAGCGTGAACGCCATCTCCGGAAAGCTGCTTTCTATGCCGCGGATTCGCTCTCGATGTCAGACAAGCTGGGTGTAACATTTGCCGATTTCACTTCTCGGGAGCTTCCGTTGCAGTCAGCTATGTGCGCGTTCGATTGTGCACAGGTCCTTGCCGAATGGATCGCGACGGTGCAAGAGCGGGTCGGTCGTTATTTGGGCATTCTCGGAAAGGATGATATTGATCTCAGTCAAGTTCCAGGTATCATGCTACTCGAGGAAGAAGACTGTAAACTTCTCACCAAGATCCAAGAGGTACTCAACAGTGCTGAGATCAAGATGAATTATGAGCTTGCTGGCATGGGAGCAGTTGCCCAGATGACTGCTGCCCAGCGCCTTCCAGCCGCAGAGAATTGTGGATATGGCAGTAAGATATTGCGAGTCACAGCTTACATGCTAGACAAAGCTGCAGTTTGGCCTGGTAAGTCAAAGTAATTGGTTTTGGCTGCGAATCTTTCTAATTATGGCAGTCACACACCTCATGGCTCATAGTCTTGAAATACAGGCTAGCCACATGCGCGCAAGAGCTGAAGAGTCCGTGGCTCATCGCGAGTAAAGAACAAGTCTTTCCTACCAAAAACGTCTCACAAAAGCGTAAGATGGGGCTTCAAAATCAACATCATAACTCGACAAATTCTTCGATTCGAGGTACAGACACTCACGCTTTGTAAAAAGTTGTACAAAGTACGGCACTCGGCCTTGGCTACTCTCCTTAGGCAGATACACTTTCTTGACCCGTAAATATGGGATGGTATCAATTGGTTATGGCGAACACGTGATTGCTTTCGATCCGGCCGACGGACGATTTTATATTTTTCTTTTACGATACCACTTCGGAGCCTCAAAGAACGGGACCAGAACGACCATTACATCAAGAGAACCAACTTAGTCTGCTAGATTGGGCCACTTGCTTGAATCCAATGTAGAGCAGGATTGACTGCGACATATACCCTTGCATACTGATGGTAGTTGGCTGGGCCTGCTCAGAGAAATACTTCACATATCCTGCTTCTGGCTTTTCCGCGCATAATTGCTTCCAGGTCCCGTGTGCTCTGGATTTCGTTGTTATGTCCTGTTATAATTGTTTTTCGAGTTATGTTTCTGGTTTTGCTCTGGTGGCAATGGAAGACTTCGCTTTCGCAAATGCATGGCATGGATGGATTGCGGTTGCTTATTCGGGTGCGGTTGGCTTCTACTTTGATTTCGGGACACGGGATATTTTGACGATGTTGATGATGCTCTTTGGGATGATGGCGAGACAATGACCTATTTTTATGGAATCTAAGATAGCAATGAACCGGCTATCTGTCTTGCACACCTAGCTCGGGGATATTGGGAATGAAATGATGTGCGGAAGAAAATAACGAGAAAGGCAAAGATGAGTACTGGGAGGAAGGGTCGGAGTCATCTTAAAAATTAGGTCGGGATGGGAAGGAGTCTTCCCTTTTCAGAGAAGGCTGGGTATGGATGGGGTAAGGGATAGGGGTAAAACGAAAGAACTCAGCTACAGTAGTAGAAATTGAGAATCTTCAAAACATACTTCGTTTTGGTTTTGAAAGCGGTGTGCTGTGTGCTGTGGAGAGGATTCTCCAGTGGTATGTCAACCACACTCGCGCAGGACAACTAACAAGGAAGATAGATACACGATTACTTTCCAGTATGCAAGAGCGAAGACCCCAACCAGCCCTCTACAGCTCGTAAGTCAATACCGAGAATTGAACCTCCCAACGAATCTAGCTCTACCTAGCTAGTACTAGTAGGCTTATATTTCTCAAGAAATACAAATCTTTAGCGTAACGATGCTGCTGCATAGTCGAGCAGTTGGTTATAAACAAACAACAAACAAGAAAAAGCAAGAGTGTCGTGGATTGATAGACATCTAAAACGAGCGAGTGAGCGAGGAAGTCTAAGATGGATAGTTTACTTGGCTGGTTGACTTGGGCACTGCGGTGCTGGTGAAGAGATAAATGAACGATTAGGTGGGTAAGGAAAGGAAGAGAGAGGAGGGGAAGAAGGAGCGGGTAAGAGTTAGAATAGGATAGGAGAAGGATATATGAGATTATGTAGTAGTAGGTGTTAGATATGATTCTCTACCTATCTACTATGTATAATATTTACCTATATCTTCTACTAGTTAGTGTACTATATATAGAAATCTATACTAAATATACTAATATTTAACTTATAAAAGATACATACCTACCTAGTAACTAATACTAAGATAATATTACTTAGAAAGTAAGTACTTTCTCTTCTCTACTAGCTAAGTCTCTTTTTAGAATACTATAGCTATATTATATATCTTACTTAAGCAGTAATATAATCCTTATAACCTACTCTTCTTCTATATTTGTCTTTCTAGTTGTTATATTCTTATAGTATATAAGAGGTTCTGTTATGTTTTAGGTGTAGAGAGCTAAGAGGAGAGAAAATTAGGTTGGAGATATGTATGTGCGTATGTGTGTGTATTTTGATTTAAGTGGTTGTTAGGAGGGTTTGTAAAGGATAGGATAGGATCGAATTGTTCTGTATTGTGTAGAGGTAAAGAGAGGTATGTTCTTTTTCAAAGTGAACTGTGTGAAGTAGGTCGAGGAGAGTAGAAGATAATTGAAATATGTATGGAAGGAATTAACATTTTATATCACCTTCTACTGTTTTAATATTAACCTCCTCTGCTCCTGTAGCCAGGGCTTTGCAAGAGCTGACAAATCCCCAAGTCTTCTCGCAGTTCCCTCTACACGTTAGCTGAGCCTCAGTTCTCATGTATGTACCACATCCATCTTCAAGCATAATGCAGTCGAACCCTTGGTTGCTCGCGTCCTGTATCGTAGCCTGAACGCAGAGGTCGGTAGCCACGCCAGTAAACATCAGCAACTTAATCTCTTTTACGTGTAAAAGGTCGGTACAATCAGTCTTAGCAGCACTCATACTCGAGTGCTGGTTCTTGTGAAAGAGTCTGTCTGGTGGAGAAGCTTCAAGGCTTTGAGGATATGCTTGAAAAACCCGGTGGGTGAAGCGTAGTGTTTCATTGGGAGCTTATTAGGAGCTGACCGCCTTCGAAATCTTCTCCATTCTCTAGATGTATTTTCGCTAGGTCAAGTCCAAGACCGCGGCACATCATATAGTCACCACGAGACACAATCGTGCCGTTTGCCCGCCCCAACTTGATCTTCTCCTCGAATGCATGGTCCGCGAGGCGCATGAAGAGGCAGGTCTGTCCGATGACTTGATCCGCAAGCATGCAATCTCAGTCGGAACTATCAACTATTTGACCTGCTCTGAGAGTAAGACCACAAGTGGTGGTGAAGCTGGACTCACCCGCGCGGAAGTGCAGTTTCTTTACAAGATGAAAGTCGGCGCCGATTTGATACCTGTACCTCACGGTATGAAAGCTTCAGATACTAGTCTGTATTCTATTGACGAGATTAAGAAGGCGGATCATGAGTTCACACCATCAAATGCCTGCGTTTTCCTGAACTTCTTCATACGACACGGGCTGATGACATATGAAAACGAGGCAAATTGCACCAAGATTGTAAAATGACTACATCGGCCGTTAGGAATACAAACTGCTTGAAGGGGTGGGAGTATAAGAGAGCAGACATGAATTGAAATTCTTGGACTTTAATCCTGCGTCGTATATTGGTGAAGAAACATCTTTTTGCTGGGACCCTTGAATGCCTAAAAACAACACCCTGTATATACTAGTCTTCCACCCTTGAGGAATTGCAAAGAATGTCTTAAGTAATCGGTGCATAACCAACTTTTGATCTACTTGGTTGCTGTAAATAGGTTGCAGAGCAGCTTGGATTGTCAATGGACCGTACTTTCGATACGTTCACCCGACAGAACAGATTGAACTCTTTTGTTTTATCCGTTCGCAAGTCCTGGCTGCCTGCTGCACTGTATGGAAAGCCAGGATTAATCTGTGTTCTTTCGATCACTGCAGCCCTTTTCGCACATTCGAGCATGTAGAGTAGTCTCAGCTTTTCGCAGCTAACTTCCAAGGATCCTCTGTATTCGGGGGGTTATGCTTTTCCGTAATGGGTCTTTGCTTTTCTTTAATCCTGATCATGTCTCAAGTCGTCGTTGTAGTTCTTGGTGGCATCAATATCGACCTGTTTATCGAGACGGATCGCATGCCAGCTTCTGGAGAATCAACGAGCGGAACATCACTCGCCAAATACTCTGGAGGAAAAGGCGCCAATACTGCTATAGCCGCGTACCTCACAAGTCACAATAAAGTGAAGTATGGCAAAGATGGAACGCAAGACTCCGATCAGCAATATAGTGGCAGAATTGAAGTTACCATAATACGGTCTCACAATAAGCACATGGATGTATGCGTATATCTGAATGGGGCTGTGGGTAGAGATGAATTTGGTCCACACTTATTAGATAATAAATGGTGTCGATGTATCTCAGGTACAGGTTCTCGATGGCGAGGAAAGTGGCACATGCATTGTCATCGTTGAGACAAACTCTGGCGAGAGCATATGTCTAGCGTTCCAAGGAGAAACAAGAAAATGGAAACTTTGGGATCGGAATTCCTTGAAGTATTTAACAGGAGGCTTGAAGCCTGATTTGGTCATCTCGCATTTGGGCCCCGCTCAAGATGATGTGTTTCCAAATTCAAGCAACGGCCAAACAAGAAGGGATCGATGCCATTATGAATCCATCGCCTGCGGTTCTCTCGGATCTCGCCATCTATAAGAACGTCACGCACCTGATAATGAACGCAACGGAAAACAGCATTACTCTCATCGCGAAAACTTGACGAACTGCACGATTTAAGTGCTTGGACACAAGCAGCAGACTAGTTCCTGCAATTGGGTGCTCAGAGCGCCGCCCTGGCTGCTAAAGGTGCTTACTATGCTATCAATTATAGAGAGAGTGGTGTAATAGAAGCGGAGAAGAATGTTAAAGTGGTAGATGCGACGGGAGCAGGTTATGTCACTTATTTCTATGTGTTATTTATTTCTCGAAGAACTATGGTTAGACCGAAATACTAAGCACTAACAACGACACTTTCGTCGGCACCTTTAGGGTGGAATACCTCCAGCAAAAGAGAAGGGGGATGTGGGATATTAGGAAAGCCATTGAACGCGCGTGTAAGCTTGTGCGCAAACAATCGAGCGACTTGGAACTCAGGATTCAATACCATGAGTTGACGATCTCGACTGCCGACTGTAAGTGAGCAAAAATCTACGCAGACTTTCAGAGCATCGATTCGATTCGGTGTACAAGCTAAGAAATAGATCTTCTTAAAGTAAACATAATGGAGTATGCCGAGTTTTACTCCAGAACCAGATTTCCGGATGGTTGTCTATTGCTTTCTGTACGGTGACTTGAAAATTACTGGTACTATACTTCTGCCGTTTTGTTTAGCAAACGCAATCTACCACCTAATTCAGTCCTATACGACTACAGTAGTAACAACAAGTTCCTTGCTAGCCTTCGCAATCCACCGCTGACGTATTACAGAAATTCCAAGAACGCAGCACCAACCTCACCGTTAGCGTCCTGCCAGCTGTAAGTAAGCTACTTGAGCAGTATATGTTGAGCACGAGTTCACATATTAGAGCCATTCAACCGTTTCGTCATTGCATTATCGTATTCATAAACACGACAATTAATAGCTTTGAAATCTTCAGCCAACATGTTAGCAACATCTGAAAGTGGTAATTTTCTCGGCTATAACCGACGCCGACTAAATTTGATAGTGATCCAGTTATATCACCCTTGAGCTAGGGGCTATGAGAGCGAGACCCTAGATGCTCGCAGGTAAACTTGGAGATTATTGTTGCTATGGCTAAACTCCTGACCACTAAGTGACCGAGTCGCAGTAAGTACATCTGGTAGTTTAGCCAGAGATTGCTGAAGATTTAGTACAGGATTGATGAGCCCATTTCAAGGAGTCTGGAGATAGCTCTTGCCGTCGAACTTACTACTAAGTTATGGAACGCGGCCTATATAAACAGGCTACGTGTTATTATTCTACACTACAACCTGATAGCAAAGAAGCCTGTTGTAACAAGAGAAACGAAATAAGATAGAGGAATCTTATAATCTTCGAGCAGTGTAACAACTGACTTAAGTCACCAACTACGCTTACTTCCATACCGATTCTTAGGACCTATAAATTTAAAGCAGTAGTTGAGACTCTACTTTACGTGTGCGTCGTATAATTTAAAGTACAAGTATTCAGCACTCCATAAAACGTTATATCCAAGGACATAGTAGCGCGTCAAGGAGGGATGTGCTTCTTACGCACCTAGCCGTTTAAGGCTATGTTCGTCGAACCAAACATTGCAACTCAAGAATTCGATTTAATCCCCGAGAATTCAGGAAGTTACAAAATGAGGACGTGTAGAAGAAATCTCGCTATTTAGAAGGAAGGTGTCTTACAGGGAAACCAGTGATGTGAAGCCTACGCAAGTTACGCTCAAGAGCCTGTGATAGATTCCACAGTTTGCGGTATGAGAGCAGGGTATACCAGGACCACGTTGAGCAAATCGATGTTGAGAAATGTGGGTGAGCGCTGTATATGTAGTATGAATAGCAGACAAAATTACTTCGCACATTGAGATATCGGACGAAATTGGTAGAGAAGCGTCGAGTTATCGAATATCGAAAGAATATCAGCAGGGGAAGTACTAGGAAATCTCGCGTCGTGGAAGGGAGAAAGGTGCTCTTGCGTAGAGCAAGTTGTAAAAGTAGGGGAGAACGGCAACTCGCGCCAAAGCCACACTTGGTGACAATCTCTTTCTTTAGGTTTTAAATCTTCGCTGTACTAATTTCCTCTCTGGGAATTCTCCTCAAGCACAAGTCTCGACTCCTAGTGCACATAATACTCTTGATTTTCTTATCTTCCTCTTCAAAGATAGTCGAGGTTAAGTAGTAAACGATAGTACATTGGCTTTACTTGCTATGTTTAAAAAAGGCAGACCTGCCCCACTGGTAGAACAGCTCAACGCAAGTTAAGAATCCACGGAGGCAGGTAACAGGAAAATCTAGAAGCCGGTGACGTTTTAATAACACTTAGATAAAATGCTAGTAGCTAGTAGTATTAATAATATACCTCTTAGTGATCTAATAATAAAAGGCTTTTTGTATTGGTATACTATTAAGTGGTAATCAGCGAACTAGACGATGTATTTTATGTTGCTAGCATAGGTTTCAAATGGAAGTTCAACAGCATCTTTGACGAGACCAGCTTTCGAGCTACAATGAAATATAGTGCATTAGTGAGATATGTAACAGAATTCCATCCACTAGTAGCTCGTCTTGTTCTGCCTGTGCCAGTTGCATTACTCTAAGTCTAGAAGCAAAAGCAAAAGCAAAGGCCAAAACCAAAACCAAAGGACTTCTGATTTCATCCTTTCAAACTGACATCTGATCCGCAATAACAACGGTTCTAGAGTTAACAACGAGCTTTATCTAGTCTTATTACACAAGATTTTCTTCTACTTTCGTCTAAAACACTGCTCTGTATAAGTGAATAGTCTTTAGGTAGGTGCGTATCCTGTTTAGACGGAAGGAGATCTAGAAATAATCGCTAGATTATCTAGATAGATACTTCTCTGTTTAAAACTAACAGCGGTTGTAGAAGTATAGATATTAGAAAATCAGACAGTAATACTAACTACTTGTTGTTTTACGCTTCTCTATACTTCACTTGTAGAAAGTCTTTTATTCTAAACTCTTTTTTATACTAAATTAACTTGTTACTAAGTCGCTAGCAGCTGTCAAGAACAAGTTAGCTAAACTATCGAGATGAACCTTTAAGTTACTATGAGTAGTCTATGCCGACATCATCGTTGCCTTCCCTCGTCTTCTCTCCCTGTTACCATGCTATTATTTATGTTCAGAACCCTAACATGCCACCTTATAGCAATTCCTTGTTTTTGTTATGAACACGGACCAAGATTTGTGTTGCACCTTGTGAGGAATACTTAAACTCCTGTGTGAGAACCTAAAAGTTTAGTCTAGGTAATGTATCTGCAATTAGTAAAGAAGCTGTTTTGTTAGTGCTTAACATTGAGGGAGGGAGTTTGTAACCTATGTTATTACAGTCAGTATTATTGTTACTGTCTATGAAATAGTATCTTCAACTATGCTCTTAAAGCTTCCAAATCCCACAAAATACCAAACGCTTTCTACCATAACTCCTGGTGGTTGCCTCTTTCCTACCTTAATATACCCCAAAGCCATCTAATAGCAAAAATCACTCGTTCTATCCACCACCACAATCAAGTAACAACCGTCTCCACAGTAGCCGCACTACTACCAGCCAATTCTCTCTCCAAAACCGCCACAAAATCCTTAACCAACTTATCATGACTATCCTGCAACGTCGTCTTAATGAAAGTCATCAACATCCGATTACTAGTAACCTTTCCCCTCTCCTCCAAAACCAACGTCCCATCCCCAGCCTCCGACTCCTTAACCAACCACGTCGTAATGCTATGAACACCCATGGGCGCATGCGTAATAGTTAGGAGTCCATCCTCCCGATTGTGCATACTCGAATGGTAGGTAATAGAATCCTGAACGAACTTCTTGGTCCACCCATGTGATCCGCCACCAGACATGTTGTCTGTTACCGAGTAGATGGGAACGATGGTGCCCGGGGCTGGCTGGTGCGCGGCGTCTTCGTATTTGAAGAAGGATTCGCTGAGTGTGGCAGGTTCGAGGTGGTGCGCTGTTACCAGCGGGTTCATGGTTATCATCTTTTCGTGGTTGTGGAGGAGGGAGAGCACTTGGGCTCTGGTGATGTGGGCTGGGAGTGTCGTGATTGTTAAGGTATCGTGCGAGGTGTTGAGGACTGTGGCATATGTGTTAGCTTGTGGGAGAGTGTGTGAGGAGTCATGGGGATTCTTACACGACATGATGGCTGCTGGTTGTCTGATGTGAGGTGGAAAGGAAGCTGTGTGTTGATTACTCTAAAGGCAGGGGATGGAGATGGGAAGTCGAATGATTGCTTCCTGTGATGGTGATATGATTGATGCTATACTGTACTCGTGTTTGCCAGCAGTCGGTAATGGGTAATAGGAGACGCTGTCGAGCCTGCGTTTTAACCTTTTTCGTGTACGGAAATTGCAGACTTCGAGACTTCAAAGACGTGATGGAGACAGACACCTTGACACGTATGAAACGTGAATAGCGAGCAGCGCTAGGGCCGCAAACATCTATCTCTCAGTTACCAAGACATGCATCGCTGAAAGTGAAGTCTGCAAACTCACGATGGAGGTCGGAGGCCAGGTAGGCACCTCCAGAACGACGGGCACCTCATGTGGACGGGAGGAGGTATTTCTGGCCATGCCATGGTCATGCCTCGAAACGAAGCTCCTTGGCCAACGGTGCGACAACGATACTGTACGAGTAGATCAGGTTTCCAGCATTGCGACAACACAGCAGATCTGACTTCCAAAACTCCGCATGGCCTCCTTACTTACTGTAGTGTATAGACAATGCAAGCGACACAGAACAAGAGATCTTCGACGTGTTCATCAACTTCAAGCTCATGGATCAAGGCAAGGCACGCACGTCGTCTCAAACCTGGAGACCCCACATTCACGTGCACGATGGTTCTCTGAACGAGCGTGCCATTCATAATCTGCACAAACCGCCTACGCAAGTCTGTCTTCCTTTCCCATCCAACATGTTCACCGAGTTCTGTGAGATCAGTGGTGGAATTTTGCAACGTTGCATCCGACCACTGTTGTTAGAGTCGGGCCGGAGGTGAAGTCCGTAGACAGTATCTGGATCGTCGATCATCACTCGCAGCTTGCTGTCAGTTTGAAAGAGAGTCAGACGAGGTATACCAACATGTTGGAAAATTACGACGTACGTATGATAATTCTGCACTATCCAAGATCATGATTCTGGTTGTGTAGTGAATACTCAGGATCCCATGTCGTTAGTACGGGAACATACTTGAAGTAAGGGAATACGCTTGATTGCCTTTGCTATTTATTTGCTCATCTGATGATACTCGTACTGTCAAGTTGCAGCCCCGGAACCTTACATACGTGGTGCAGACGGAAGCCTGTACGCCGCAGCAATTTAACAGCGTCAGCTTGCTCTGTAGATAGGTTCTGGTGGTTCACACAGCAAGGTAGGTAGGTATGCGACTGAGATCACGCCACCCAACCGATGGCCAGCCCGTCCTCATTATTCTGTTCTGCATACGCCGCACGCGAGGAAGCTCACCGAGAGACCAGTTACACTGGTGTCGAATAGGATCTTCTACACAGTTGCGAGTTCTGGCAGCTGCAGGAAAAGTTGGAAAGCCTCGTCGGTTAACGGCGGCGTGTGGTGTTACTATGGGGGACACGGGGGATATGGGGACATGGGATATGGGGGCATGGGGATGGTGCGGGAGGAGTCATCTACACTTGAGAAGCCGTCTTGGTCATTTCCGACCGATTTGCCAGGATGCATCACTGTGTCCAACTTAAGCTGCAATATTACAATACCGTACTACTTACCATTGAAGATATGAGGCTTCTAAGCAACAAATCCGACATGGCACTTGGAACATAAGCACAAGCACAAGCACAAGCAGTCGAGATCCAAACTTGAGACGAAAAGATCTGGATGTCTGCAAAGTTGTTCGGGGAGTAACGCCGTGTCGTGTCCAATTATTTGGATTCCATCCCCAGCTTCCCACATCTCCAGTCTGACAGCAACCAGCAGCCAGAAAAGTCGGAAAGCAGCCAAACAGCCAAACAATGTGACTGCTCGTACATGAATGGTACAACAGCCGCGCAACAGCCAAACAATTCCCCCTTCCCCCCCCCTTTCCCCGCTCACGCATTCGTCGCCCCATCATCCTTGCATCCTTATATAAAAATCCCTGGTAGCATGGTCAAATACCTGCGAATGTCCTCAAGCGATCGGCAAAGCAGCACACCATCCTGCCATTCAGCCCGCAAGGCGCGCACCAATGAAATATGCATTCATGATCAAGCCAGTAATTTGACAACGGTTGGGAGGGCACTTGGGCCCCAGAACCAGTTCCCCATCTAACCCAGAGGCCCGATTGCATGGGGAAGAGTGGTAGTGGAGGGATCCCTCGTGATCAAAGCCTGAGCACAAGAGGTGTATCCTCCAATCGCTTTCCCACCCATATCGGCCCTTTCTTTTCCCCAGCTTTCCCAAGTTTTCGTATAAACAGAAAGTCGTCCCACATTCTGAACTTGATGCTCTGTACACTTGATAGCTTGTCACAGAGTCGAATCTCATTGCCCTCAACTCAAAGAAACCACATTGGATTGGGCTGCTGACGAGAACCACGATGTACGTCGTCGGAAACGTGTATGTGATTGCGGCGGTCGCCGTTGTGGGCGGTGGTTTGTTCGGTACGTAGCACAAGCATGTCTGGTACAACTCCAAGCTGATTCTTCTCATTTGAGGTTTTGATATCTCTTCCATGAGCGCTATCATCTCTCAGCCAGGATACCTTTGCTACTTCAATCAAGGAGAAATACTCAACAATGTCTGTAATGGCCCAAGGCCAGATGTTCAAGGTCCGTAGGATTCCCAGCTACTGAAAACAAGTAGCTAACCTTCTACAAGGCGGTATTACCGCTGCCATGCCTGGTGGTTCTTGGCTTGGAGCTCTCATCTCTGGTTTTCTGTCTGATATACTGGGAAGAAAGAAATCTATCCAAATTGGCTCCCTCATCTGGTAAGCATGTATATCGTCGAGCAAAAAGTTTTGCTAACAAGCATTAAAGGGTTCTTGGTTCGATCATTGTCTGCGCTTCTCAAAACATCCCCATGTTGGCTGTTGGACGTATCATCAACGGCCTCTCCGTCGGTATTTGCTCTGCTCAGGTTCCAGTCTACATCACTGAAGTCGCACCTCCATCCAAGCGTGGAAGACTTGTCGGCGCACAGCAATGTGAGTAATTGTTCGTCCTCGAGGAAGATCTTCTGACGCATGCTCAGGGGCAATTACTTGGGGTATTTTGATCATGTTCTACATCTGTTACGGCACCTCTTTCATCAAGAGCGAGGCGGCATTCAGAATCCCGTGGGGTGTTCAGATGGTTCCTGCGATCTTCTTGTTCACTGCTATGCTCTTCTTGCCGGAGTCCCCTCGTTGGCTGGCAAAAAAAGACCGCTGGGAGGAGGCCATCAATGTCCTTGCCCTCGTTCATGCTCACGGTGACCCAAACTCGCCATTCGTCGCCAAGGAAATGGCCGAGATTCGCGAAGTGGTGGAGTTCGAGCGGGCCAACTCTGATGTTACATACCTTGAGTTGCTCAAGCCCAACATGATCAATCGTACACACATCGTAAGTGGATCTCTGATCTGTCCAGCTGTCGTTGCTGACAATACCAGGGCATATTCACCCAAATTTGGTCCCAATTGACAGGAATGAATGTTATGATGTATTATATCACCTACATTTTCACCATGGCAGGCTTGGCCAACAACGTGCTCCTTCCATCGTCGATCCAATTCATCATCAACGTCGTAATGACAGTCCCGGCACTCATATGGATCGATCGGTGGGGTCGTCGCAAACCTCTCCTTATCGGTGCCTTCCTCATGATGACCTTCCTCTTCGTCAACGCCGCACTTCTCGCAGTCTACAGTGTGAAGCCATATCCGGGTCAATTCCCATCGGCCTCCGAATCCATGTCAATAACCGGTGCTCCAGCAAAGGCACTCATCGCGTGCACATATCTCTTTGTGGCATCATATGCGCCAACATGGGGACCTGTCTCCTGGATCTATCCACCAGAGCTTTACCCACTCCGAGTACGAGGAAAGGCCGTTGCACTTTCCACCTCAGCAAACTGGGCTTTCAACTTCGCTCTGGCTTACTTCGTACCGCCAGCGTTTGAAAATATCACCTGGAAGACGTACATTATATTTGGTGTCTTCTGTGTCGCTATGTTCATCCATGTATTGTTTGTCTTCCCCGAGACTAGTATGAAGCCTCTTGAGGAGGTCGAGGACATCTTTGACTTCACAAAGCCAGGAAGCATCAAATACCTGGGGACTCCAGCATGGAAGACCGGAATTGATTACCGGGTTAGGCGTCTTGAGCGTGGAGAGATGGATGCAGAAGAGAAATTCGCTGCTAACGCGGGGCACGAGGAAAACCCAGTGCAGGTTCGGGCTGACCCTAAGACTGCGTGATATCTTTGATCTGCACGAAAGTTGACTTTGCCACTTTCTACATGTATCTGGATTAGCCAGTGATTGGGATGAACCTCGTAATGTATTGTTGGATGGAATGGTTCGAAGAGACTATTGTGTGGTTGATCTCATTGAATAATGACCACTCTTTTAGTGAAGCTCATTGCCTTGATTCCCTACACGTGATCGTGCTTCAAGTGCTTTTGTACCTTGATTATAGTTTGTACATAACCGGGAAGGCTGGTGCAACTGTAGATGCGCAGTCTGCCTGATACTGGAGTAGTTCAGATTGAGCAATTTGGAATTGGCTCATAACTCCAGAGTGTTTGTGGACTGTATTAGTTGTGATTGGCACACAGTTGCTTATTTCGTTGTCAAGGCTAGATTGAAATTTTGTGAGAAAATTTCCCGGTTTCTTCAGGAAACATGCCGTCTTTATTGATAATGTGTCCAGTAACCTCAGTAACCCCGGAGTTGCTCAGGTGACCTTTCAACCATACCTATGTTTAGCGTTCCGAAGCATGATTGCTACATGCTCTGAGTTGGCACAGCAATATTCCGCGTGTCTCAAGCTGTCCTCAAAGCGTTGAGCTACAAAAAGATGTGTGGAAAGTCGAAACAGTGATGTTTCGTCGTATGTTCGAGAATGGCTGACCTAGCTCGCCTAGAAAATAGACAACCCAACGATGACGGCATTCTTTTCTTAATCAAAACTTCATACGACTCCAATTGGCTTTGGCACCCATGTACCTTCCCATAAACACCAACCCTTCCCATCCATGGTGCCTTGGGTAATGTCGACATACATTTTCCCAGCTAAGTCGCAAGACTCGGTCCCCGAATCATCACTCTCACTGTCATCCTCCTGCATATTTTCCTCGGATTCGTGTGCAAGATCGTCCTCCATCCTAGCCATCTCAGCTCGGATATCCTCCATACTGACATCGATCTTCTCCGAGGTGGAATCACTTCCTTTCGCCTCAACTGAATCAAGGACCCTCCTGGACAACTTCAGGGCCTTCAACAACACTCCGGTATCCTCCGCCGAACCATCAAAATTCACAAAGGCATTTATCAGTTCGTCCTCGTCCCACTTCATCAGCCGCTCAGCTGTTTGTTGACGTCTCTTCCCATCCTTCTCATCGAGATATTTCTGGAGAAGCGTCTTGCAATCATCATTGGTGGAAGACGGGCTAGAAGTTAGTTGGACCCAATAGTAGTCCCATATCCAGCGTAGCGCTTTCACGGCAGCCGTACGTAATTTCTGGAGAGAGGGCAACTCTTCATGGGTGGCCTGGTGCCTTAGTTCCACATAGGTTGCTGGAAGGCCGATTGTCTTTGCGAGAGAGTACATGCTCAGCTTTCGATTTTTAGTTTGATGACTGTCTAAAAGACCAGTGACAAAACTAATATCCAGTCAGTTCCAAGTGAGAGGAATAAGAAGAGTTGAAGTAAACGGAACAAGGCGGCATAAGTGAAGGGCGGGATCATGACAAATAATGAACTTTCAATTCCGAACTATCCATTTGTTACGAGGACCTGTGATGGAACTACACGAGAGAAAAACCGGATCAGGCCATAGTTTGAGCCCTCTCAAGCAGACCACTTCCTGAGTTGACTCGTTGACTGAGTTCAAAAGCAGATTGTAGACCATGGTCGTGCCACTTATCTTGTCCGTTTTAAGAACCCGAGAGAGCTGTGAGATCTCAACTAAGAGCATCATAATTATGAACGCCCTCCACGTGGACGTCAGAAGGTCGTACTAGAGTTGAGAAATCCAAACATTGAATCTCACCACACTTCTCACAAACAACCCCCCAGAACAGGCTGCAACAGCCCATGGTAGTCAAATAGGAGGGGTGTGGGAATGGAAAATTTAGAACTAACCGGCAAAAAGCAGCAGAATAAGCAGCTCTTACACAATACGCCGAATTTCCAGGGACGTCATTAAGGATAGCGCTCGTGAGGATAGCCGTCGATTCAACCAGATGTGGACAATTGCCCCTCTGCATCCAAACAGACACCTGTGCGACGGCTCTCCGGCGCTCCGCTTCATTGGCCGGCTGTCCTGGTTGGGGATAGAGCTGTTGGCGGATGTGAAGGAGTTCACTGGCGTTACGCCATGGTGTTATGACATACTGCACCATCGTCCTATTCCAATCCCTTCGGTTGGATCGAAGGAGAATGTAAAGTTGTTGGTTGTGCTTGCGTCGGGGTCTGTTGCATAAGGTACCTTAGGTACAGTACTGTACTCTAAGGTATGGTATGCGATACGATTTGTGTGTTGTTGTTTCCCCTGGACGGAGTCGGAGAAATTCCATGGAGCGACCGAGGCTCGGCTTTCCTTTCTTCTATTACCAGTGGGTACCTTAGGCACCTAATTTTCATACCAAGCTTTTCTGACCGCGGCGCTAGCCAAGCGAGGACCCACCGAGGCCCTTAAATTCAACCTCCTCCGTTCTATCACATCACGTGCGTAAATTGCCGATTTTAAAAACCAGCCACCAAATTACAGAGAAAGGCTGGAACTAAAGTAAAATTTGGCTATTTATTTGCTGCTAAGTTACAGAAACTTGATATCCACCTATTGGTATATCTCTCCATTCCAGAGTAACGCCATATCCACACCCATCCTTTCCCATATGCCCATGCCCAACGCTATGCTAGATACCCAAACCGATCCCAATGCAATTCCCTGTGCCTCCTGTCTAATCTTCTATGAGCACTGTCTCATAACCAGCCATTACAGCCATAACTCTGAGTCGAGGCGATTGGCAATCCATCATTACGCTGTACGACAGCTTCCTTCGTTTGTTGGTTGGAGCTTAGTTCTTCCTCATCTTCCCCCTCTCCGTCCTCATCATTACCCTCCTCCTCATCATCACTTGCTGGTGGGTTCCATGCATCCTCAAGCTTCAACCCTTTGCCAGTAGGCTCGAGTGTAGGCTGGCATTTTCGGTACCCGGAGCCCATTAGTTGTGACATCATTAATGCTCTATAATTGTCGAGCTGTGGATCGAAACACGGTGTTTTGGCAACTTCGGGAGTGTCATACAACCCCATGCCTATGAGCTCCTCGCCATCCTCTTCCGAATCTGACAAAGAGTGGTAAGGAATTGCATCCTCATGAGGAAAGGTGGGATCAGGGTGTTGGATGGGTAAAAGGTTCTCTGGGGTCGGTGGTGCAGTAGAGCTTTCAAATCCATTTGCAGCGAAGTTGTTCCATTCGTAGTGTGAGTACATGGATGTTGAAGAAGCGAGGTAGTTCTGTTGTTGGTCCACTGGCGAGGCGTATTGCGTAGTGCTGGGGTTTGTGGCGTAGAAGTTTGGAGGATATGTAAGCTGTTGATGTTGTTGTTGATACCCTGTGTAAGGCATTGAAAGAGGTGAGAATTCCGAAGAGGGAGAGGCGTAGCCAGAGTATACGGCAGGAGTCGGAGGGAGGTCGTAGAAATTGAACGCGTTCATTTCATATCCTGGGGTCTGAGATGCCACTTGCTGTGTCGCTTGTGCTCCTGCTGGGTGCCAACTCATCGGTCTATTTGACCTTGGGGCCATCTGACAGCCATCATTCGATGGATCAGCAGTGCCGGCAGGCGATGCCATGTATTGATCCAGCATGGCCACTCTCCGACGATATGACCCATCTGACATGACCGTCCTCCTTCTTTCCAACCCCATCGACCCCCGAGGACTGTTGCTCGCACTGGTTGGCTTTACAACACGCATCGATCCATTCCCCCTTTGCCCTTGCCCTTGCCCATTTGACCCTCGGGAATATCGTCGCTGCAAATTTGAGGAGGCCATCTGCTTTGACACATCGTCCAAGAGCATGTCGACTGTAGTATATCCCATCATGTTTCGCCCATATGTTGCTGGTGCCACAAAGCCAGCGTTCATCATGTCACGAAGTGCGGGCAGTTGTCCAAGATTCTAAATTCGTAGTATTCGTCGAGCGTCTTGACTCTGCCTTTCTGAGAGAGCCGGAATATTTCTTTGCCACCGTACAGAATATAATGTAAGTCGTCTGAGAGAGAGAGGTAAAGTGTAGATGTGAGATTGCAGTTGTTTGTCAAGACATGGCTGAGAGAGGGGGATGTGACTTGATATGAGCGGACTTTGATTACAACAAGGGACCCTCTGGACTAGAGGGCGGCAAGTACAAATATGGAGGCTACCCACCATGCAGGTAACTTAAAGTTCGGTATGTCGTCTGTGTCATCAGGCTGTTGGACCGACACCGACGAACGAGCAGGGATCCCATCTAAAGATTCCTCGGGTCTGAGCTTCTTCTGGGGATGCATGGCTCACCAGGGCTGTTGTTGGCGGTCAAAGTCAAAATAGTGTCCGCGCCCCTGGCCCCTGTGCTGTAAGTAGGAGGGAGCTGCAACAAGCAGATTTCGAAAGCCAAAAGCCCAAAAGTAAAGTGGTTCCGGACAAGGCCACATCCCGCGGCTGGATACGTATCACGATGAGGGGCGCGCTCCGCGTGCGAATCTCCTTTGCTCCTCTCCGTACGAAGAAGCTGGTGTGTGACCATCGAACAGCAAGGAGCAAGCAGCTGGGGGGTGTCTGCCAATTGGCAGTCAGCCAGAAGTGATGATGATTGCCTGACAGAGAGGCCGAGGAGATGGAGGGCGAGGAAGCAGAGGCGCGCTGTAGACCTGAGTGACGGCGGTCAGCCTGGACCTGTACACACCAGCAAGCAAGGTTTCATTATTACAGTACGGTGTTGTATTTCTCCTGGTGATGGTGCTGATGCTTGGTGCTGGTGCTGGTGTTGGTGCTGGTGCTGGTGCTGGTGTTGGCGCTGGCGTGGGCTGGTACGACCCTTCGAAGTCTGCAAGCAAGCCCTTTTGATAGTGCCACCCCCCTTAAAGCAGCGCTCCGCACAGCCAATCACCTTCCTGGCCCTTGGGTAAAACACAACGCTAGCCCCAGAATATATGTACTGGAGGTACTGTCCTGTGCTGTAAGTAGATGTGCGCCCAGAACCCTTTTTAGGCCTGGCCCCCATGGAGCCGGCCTGCGTGCTAGGTACACACAAGGGCAGATTCCCGGGCTTTCATTCCACAAAGGCGGCAAACTCCAAACAGGGCAAGCTCATGGATAAGGGCGATGGGTGATGGATGATGGATCGTCGAAATGGAAGAAGAAGAATTCCCGCTTCGTCGCTTCGAGACTGCTGCACCACTACCACTGTCCTACTGAGATCAGGGGTCCATCGGCAAAGGCATTTAAAATCCTCCTCACAGTAGTCACAACTCACTCAGTGTGTTCCCACCCAGACCTCGTCCGCGACATGGTATTGGTCTGCATCATGATTAGGATGGCAAGAATGATAATTGCATATCCACTATCCGAATTCATACCCCGAAACTGCTGATGCTGATGCCTTCACAAGATCATCATGTCTGTCCAAAGCCAGTCGTAATGCTGAACTCCGTGTGACGTTCGTCTGGTACCGAACGTGTACACTTTACCGACTGGGGTTCATCTTAATAGCACCGCTGATATTGGTTCCTGGCCCCTCTCCACCTTGTTGAACGGGGCTCAGGGCTCCAAAGCACTCGTCGCTCAAAGCCAGGCCAAGGGACAGGAGAAATGGTTCAGCATTACTGTATCTCATTGCAATCATGGCGCACCTCGGCAGAAACGGCGTAGGTTTGTCCTGGACCAGATGGATAACCACCCGACGTTTGGCAGCAGGCAGGAAAGGAGGGAGGCAGGGGTCGCGGACCAAGAAATGTTTCCCAGCTTACAGTATTGCGACGCAAGTGCGCCTACTCTTCTGCTTGTCCTTGTCCGCCGCCTCGCTCTCCTCCTGCTGGGGGGGGTGGCTGCATAGCGCCTCGACATCGTCACGATACAGGTCAAGCCGCGAATTGCCATGCATGCAAGGCTTGCATAAGTAGCAGGAGATCGTGCACCGTCAGGGCGACCCATGGCACACCGTTTTGGACTTTTGCACCCTAGACGGGGGAGCGGCGTTAGCCAGGATGCAGACGATCTAGTGCCCTTGGTCGAAGCAAAGAGCGCGGCCGTGGCCGTGATCCTGGGATCTTCGTTGGTGGTGATGATGCTGTACAGAGTAAGAGTCCGTCCTGAGTCCTGACAAGCGCTCCGGGCCCAATAATCACCAGGTAATGATCCTCGTTCTCCTTGAGATCATTCTGGCCTTTCGATACTCCTCCTTCTCATATACCGCCGCTCGATTTACCAAGAAGTACCCCGAGAGGGCCTCTTCTCCAGGGATCTGAAGGATGCAGCCGTTCTCCCTTCTTCATACCGCACGCCAAGCCTTGTTGCAAGAAGGAAAGAAAGAAAGAAGAAAAGGTCGAGTCATAACGTTGCAGATTGAGAGCGAAAAGCATGTTTGGCCACTTTTTACTTTCTTCGTACTTGACTCCATATGATAGAACCATTATTCTATCATTATTCTACCTTGCCGGACCGCACTTGCACTTACGTGCAGGTGGCACGCACATACTCCGAAGTCAGAGGCGCTGAAACCGGCAAAGCATGCACTTTAATCGATAACGCATACTTTCGATTCATCCCTTTTCCATCAAATTACAGTCTCGATAAGTCCCACACGCCGCCCAGGTGTGTCTGTGAACGAGTGAACGAGTCAACGACTCGTATGTTTGTTTCCGGAGCTTGCTAGCTATCCCCGTCTGAATCCTCACTCCCTTCTTCATCTCCACCTTTTTCAGCTAGAGCGTCCTGCATCTTATGATCAAATCCCATAGCGAGGTCCTCTTCATCTTCTGGGCTGCGCTGCGGGCATCCGTCTGCAATTGTAAATGTCGAGTCGTAAAAGACTTCGGGTAAAAACTGGTCGGAGATCCGCCTTGCTAGCGTAAGCAGCATAGATTTCCGGAGGTATGGGCCTGGTGTTGCCCAGATGTAACCTCGGGCCTCTACCCGACCCAACCAATCTATATTGCCCATCTTCCGTTGGTGTAGGAAAGTGATGACATATCGTAGATATAAATATCTACGAGCTGGTCGATTAGGTGTGAGGAATTCGAGCGCCCTTCCGTCGATGTCCTGAAGCAATTGTCAGCTCAATTCTATTAATTAGTAAACTAGGGTTAAGGAATCAATAAACATACTCCCCACTTCAGTCCAAGAATGATCATATTGGAAGCAATTGAACGATCCACCAACACGCATCGCCAAACGGTTTCTTCTCCTTCCTTCGCTTTGTCAGGAACGAGCACAATCCAACCATTATCTAAGCCGCCTTCAATGACAGTATTAAGCGTAATTCCTTCACACCTACATCAGAAACATGCTCAACAGGAGTTAAGAGAAGCAGACATACCATTACGAGGCTCAGACAGAACAGTTTCACGAACGCCGAAGAGATATGCAAGCTCGTCCGACTCGAGGGATTTCGGCACCAGATGGGCGCACTTGACCTGCTTCTCAGGCTGCCATCCAGTGAGATGGCAATATTTCTCAACGAGTCCAGAGTCTGTATGCCGTACTGCACTGTAGAACGACAGTACTGCCTTCGAGGATGCACTCTGGTCGAATTTCTTCCCTTTCCTCTGCTTGCTAGCCGCAGACATGATCTTCGCCATCAACACGGAAGAGTATGCACCCTCGATTGTCGAGTATTGTGGCAAGACTTCATCGATATCATCCGATATTATCTTCTTCTGGCGCTTAAGAGTCATTAACTCTCGCTCCTTTTGGTCGACGTCTGACTCCAATTCTTTTACGGCATCGTTGTATGCTTCATCGGAGAGGACCTTGCGTTTTTTGGCGCTTTCGAAATAGTCTTTGAACTTGTCATTGACAGCGAGATCGGCCGAGATGCTCTCAATCTTCGCATCAATGAAATCATTGGTAGAACTTGTGGTCGATAGCTGAGATATTGCTGTCATCGCCGATGTACTACGCGTGGTCATTCTTTCCATGTCCTTTCGACCAGACGGTGGGACGAGAGAACTATAGCGCTCGGGAATTGGGGGCCTAGATGCCATAGTGAGGTGAAGATTGGGAAATGGAATCTTGAGAGAGAGAGAGAGAGAAAGAAGACTAAAAGCCGATAATTTGTTTTATTTTCGTCGGGTGGCTCTTAACGTAGTCTAAATTGAAATAATTTTTAGTGTTCTAGTGTCTGCACTAAGTTCAGTTACCTTTGTTTCTCTTGACTACGGAAGTGACAATGATAAAGTCAATTATCGTCTAGTCTAAGGCCGAAGGCCTTACATAGACTATTTACAGTATAGGTGTCGTTGTCTTAGAAAGACAAGGCACAAACTAGGTAATACTACCATAGAAGCCCCCCTTCCTAGCTATACAGATATATTCTATCCTAATTAAGTTCTTATAACTAACAAATTAATAAACACAGGAGAGTGTCTTAAGCTGCTATTAACCCTTGATTTCTATGTTCCTTCCTACTAAATTATCTCCTCTAAAGGAGACTATATAGTTAGATATATAAATATAACCTCTGTCTTATAGAGAGAAATATATATAGCTATTAGTTATAACAAGGTCTCTAGCCTTAGAAAGAGATTAAATATACTAAGTATAAGGTTTTAGTATTAGTCGTCGAGGATAAAATTAAAGTGTCTTTAAGAAGCTAAAATAGGGGTAGAATCGTGTCTATATAGTTGTAGAAAGGTGATTTTATCGCTTAAATTAGTTGTTAAACTTCTCTTCGCTCTCTAGACTCTACATAGTAGAGCTAAAGGTTCGTAAGAGACACTACGTACAGGTGGAAGCTTGTCGTCCCCCTTGACTACAGAGGTAAGTATAATCTAGTCTACACTCCGGCTGTACAAGCCAAGTGACTTGTTTATAAAGTTCGACCCTCGTCCGTAGGTAAGATCGAGGTAAGTGCTTGTCCCGCTCATCAGGGTTGACGTAGTTTACTACTAGCGTACAGACTAAACGAACCACGTGGTCACAGATATCGTTCAGCTTTGGTTGCTACTTACTACTCACTGGTTGCTAGGGCAATTATTAAATCGCCTTTCGCTAAAGTATTTTAGTGGGGAAAGTGGCTCGAGCGTACACGTATTTCTTTATAACATAGGTGTTAGGGTTAGAAGGTTAGGGTTAGGAGGGTTAGGATAAGGGTTAGTTTAGTATTAGAGGTAGAAGGGAGTATATCTAAAAAGTCGTTGCTAGAAGTACTTAAAATGTAAGTTTAACTTTGGTGTATTTCCCACTAAAATGCTTTAGCGAAAAGCGATTTAATTTTTGCCGTTGCTGGGCGGCACCTTTGATCGAGAAGCCAGAGAGAAGGCTGCTCGCAAGGGACTACTAGCTTGAACTCCCCCTCGATGGTCGTGGGGCTTGAGCCTTGGGCCCTGACCCCACCAACTCCAAGGATTCCGAGCGTCGCTACGCGCTCACATCCAGCACGTCAACATGTCATCCTGATATTTTTGGCGCCTACCATGACTATTCATTAAAGTAAACTTGCGGTATGACGGCAGATGCCACATGCTTTTGCGGGCCACATTTCACGAGCGATTACATACGCCGTCGCATACGAAGTCCTGCCTGGCATGCCCTTGGTCCTTTCACCACAGCCACCCGACTGCAGCTGGACTCAGCAGAATACGTACCAAGGTTTCGCTGGATCTGCTGAGCGCAAATTTGCTTGATCGGAACAGAGCATTGAAATGGTGGGGGCGTGCTCCAGAAGACGAAGACCAGGGCCCGCTCGCGCTGCGCTGCCATGCATCCTTCGGACCCATGAAGGCCACTGTCCATCGGGGCTAGGAAGGGTCTAACGGCTTCCGGCCAAGTGCCCCATCGCCAACCAGGGCACTGTCGGGGGGCCGCAGCGACAAGGCTGTGGGGGCCGGGCGCCGGCATACAGTGGTATCCAGATATCGAGGAGCTGGAGTTGCAGGGTTCTTTCCACGTTGCCTCTGCAGACTGTGTGGAGCAGCACGGCCGGGACGAGGGAGGCTGTTTGATCTTGTACGGAGGAAGTGAGGGAATGGACGGCACTTCGGCGCAAGGCAAAGCCAGGCCAGGTGGTAATAGCAGTAGCCGCCATGGGCTAGCAAACGACACGCATGCTCGAGCACACAGTCCTGTACGGAGTGTGAGACTCGTACCCAGCCAGCTGGAATCCTGGGACTCTGTCATCTGTACTTGCCCATACCTGATGAACACAGGCAGGATACGAGGCCTGCACAAGGCCGCGTGGTTGCGTTGGAACTGCCTCAAGACATGGCACCATGGCTCTAGTATGGTATGTCCGATGAGCTTTGCTACTGTACTGACTGTCAAGGCCGCGATGCAGGGTCGGGGGTCTCGACTTCATTGCGGTGGTGCTGAGCCACACGTCCTGTCCGGTCCTGTCCTCCGCACTGGATGTTCTGTACGGTAGAGAGGGTGGCGGTCAGCCAGCGTCAGACCGTAATGGTACCTTCGTGCAGGAGGAGCAAGTGGTAGGCACAGCAAGTACCTGCCCTACCGTAGCTATTGGCTGGACACGGTGTGTGAGATGATGCAGATGCACGACGGCGGTGCGCAAGGATCTCCCTCGTGTGTCTCGACTTTAACTTGAAGTCTTGACCTGAGTACAGCAAAGTTGGCCCCAGGAGGACAGGATCGGGTATAGGCCCAGGGGGGGAAGCCAGCGAATGGCAAACCTTGAGGTGGCGTGAAGCCGATTATCAACCTTCCGGGCCATCCACACCCACTCCTCCTCTCCACGGCGCATGTCCCAGGCCCTGCAGCCGACAGCGACTACGACTCCTCGGATTCAACACCGTTGCAGTACAGGCGTGTACGTGTGCACCTACAGTACGGTCCGCGCTTGCACCCATGCATGCCCTGATTCCAAGGCTCCAAGGCTCCAAGGCCGCAAGGCTCCAGGCATACCCATCTCGAACACTACTACGACTACGAGGACTACTACTTCTACTATTACTACTCCTACTCCTACTCCTACTGCTCCCACGCCTACTGTAGGTACCGGACAGAGCCTGCGGCATGACACGCCACCCAGCCAATCAACGCACCACTACGCCCGGTGCTCGTCCCCGACTGCTGCTGCGAAAGCCTTTGTCCACTGGCCACCACCACACACGGCAGCGCATCACTTCGGGCCAACACACCCCCAACTTTGCAAAACAAAAAGCAATAAAGTAATACAGTAATATGCCGGTTTGGCCTACCGATGTGCAATGTACACCTGCTGTTTCCACTCCCTCACAGCCCTCGCGGCCCTTTTCCTGAGAAAAGTGGTCGAGCTCAATCATCAATTCACTGTGATCAAGCTAGCCACACACCTGGTTCGCTGATGATAAGTACCATCCTGGGCGCCCTTGAATAATAATATCAATCCATCCGGAAGCGCAAGACGGTCTTGACATAATTGCGGATGAGACGAACATCGTGCCTGTCTGCCTGTACACGAAGTGTATGCATCTTATGATCGCAACACGTCTTCTGTCTTACGACGCACATTTATTGCACGGGAGAAGATCCTGTGCAGAGCAACCACCCAGGACGAGTGCTGTGGCATCCGAATTCAGATGACCATCTTCCGCGGAAAGTAGGAAGTATGGCGCCACCAGCCTTCTCACCGTCTCTGTACCTCAAACCATATCCCACTTGTCAGCATTCACAATCCACTTTCCCATCATGCCCTGGTGGCAGGTGCTACAGAAAACCCAAGGCCCAAGGGAGAGGCGGCTCTTGGGCTTGAGCAAGTAATAATGATTTTTACCTATTGCGAGGATCCATCACATTAAAACATGGAGCATGGCTTGTTTCTCTACAGTAGCATGCGCAAATAGTTTCGTCGTCCGAAATTTACTTTCCGTTTGCGGTGCGGAGCTGGACAAAGCAAGGCCACGAATGATTGAGACCCAGAGGATGATACTCTTGTCAAATTTACAGTTTCGCTCACCGAGTCTTCCACCCTTCATTCGCAGTATCATACAAAGTAGATTGCTTTACTTTCCAGCTACAGTACCGTGAGCACAAATCTGTTGAACCTTGAACTTATCGACCCTAGACCTTGCGCAACGGTGAGATACATTTCAGCCTTTTCTCAGCATGGCGTCGAGCTTTGGGTGATCGAGACCTTACCTCCATACAGTGGTCAGAGTTTCGCGATGGAGTGTTTTCGGTGTGTTAATGCAAATCCTCGCTCCAAGCTCAAGTGCATGCTGATCTTCGTCAGACAAGTCGCTCGCAGGAGCATCGTCAGAAACAAAACGATGGTTGTTTCCCTGCCGCATCGCATGAGCTGAGGATTTTCGTACTACATTGACGTGTGGACCCGTTGATTCATGCTGGGGGTGCTACGGAAGGGTGATGAATTAATGAAATGTGCCCAGGTCAGCACTTGCTGACTTGTAAATCTTGAAATGATGCTATTACCCGCAGCGGCCTTACCGTTGCTGTACCATTTTGAGTGGTCTTACGGGGTTGGTTTCTCTTAGAGTTTGAAACTCCTGACGAGCAATCAAGTTCAATTCAACTGACTTGCTGCTCGTACTGCAGCTGGGCAAGGTTTCGGAACTGGTAGCCACCACTAAACCACTTGAGCTTTATTTAAAGGCATCACCAAGGTCCAAGGCATGGGGAGGCGCGACGGAACGCCCAAACCAAAACTTGGGTGTGTCGGTTGCAGGCCATGATAGGCAAGGTATTGATTGATTCATGACTCTCGGCCTGTCCTGGTAGATCTGTAGTCAGTCTTTGTTGCCGAATGTGGACCGTGGTTCGTATGATGATAGAACAACGCATCGCATTCGAGATCGGATGCAATTGTTTCTGCAGGCCTGTACCTCCTTGCCAGAGAGTTCCATGCCAGACCACACGCCCAATTCCTCTGTGCTACTGCAGCTGGCTGGCATGGCATCTAGTCTAGAACTCAGCCACAGGAGTGCGCAACCCCGTCTGGCGAATTACTCTAGTGGCACCTCGGCGCGCTGGTATTCACCATTCGAGCTGGCGGGTGTTGTGGATTGCGGCAAGAGAGGCAGCTCGGTGGAAAATGACTGACAGATCGGCATGTCTTTGGACTCGGGTAACAAGGCATGGATGGCATTGCGCACACACACAATAGTGAGTGGGACGGGGCTTTGCATCTCGCAAAAACAAAAAGGCGCGAACGAAGGGGGTCGCAGAAGCAACGCATCGGGCCTGGTACGTGATACAGCAGACATAAGAGATCAGCTGCTGCAACCTTGAGCGTCGTGGGATTCAAATGGTGGCGGTCTGTCTGGTTGAACACGTCTGTCTGTCTGTTTAGCACCGGTATTATGGTCCGGCCAACTCTGTTGAGAGGAATGAAAGGATCATATTGTGTATGTCTTGCGATGCGGCCGGCAGCAGTGTGGCATTGCATGGTAAAGTATCGCAGGCAGGCAACGAGACTGCAAAGGTTCCTCTTTTGGGGAGGATGACCGGCCAAGGAGACCCAGCCAAAAGGGTTTGTCGGCAGGCATGTCTGGGCTCTGTCGTGTCTGACTCCGTCCATGAGGTGGCTCGGCTTTATTTGGGGGAACGAAAGCTTCAGGGGATTCATACGTACTCTGGACAAGAACAAGATTTGGATTTGCCCTTTGAATTTGCTACGCTGGACGGCTGGAGACTTGGAGCCCGGGCATTATTGAGTGGATACCATGTGCTCTGGAATACGACGAATAATGGACGATGCTGGACCTCCGGACGTAATGGCGGGGGTATGTGTGGGTGCTTGGGTGTGCTTCGGCCTGGTCGAATATCAGGATTAACTTACGAAGTACGAAGTTGCAAGATCCATGGAGATCATGGTGCTGGACCTCGGATTCATTCATCATGATGTTAGAGTACCGTTACGGTGCCGCACTTTTGGTCTCTGACCCTGTGCTATTGTACAATCCACGGCAGCCAAGGCTTCCGATGTATGTCCGTTTGAGAGGAAAGGAACGCAAATTGCGTGAGATGAGACTTGGGAGGTGGAAGCTTGGGTCCAAGGTGGAGGAGGAGGAGCACGAGGTGGTAACTGATCTGAGCCCCCGGGACCTCTGGATGTTTGAAGATGACCGCGCATTATGATTGACGCGCCCCTGAGTCCAGCCAGGTATGCCAATGCTAAATGCCAATCCAGCATCCAGAAATAATACCCGCCTAGGTCCTAGGTAGGTAGATACGGTAACGGTACTCGTAGTCTCGCTTTGGTCCTCTAACTTCTGAGAATGGCCGATCAACGATCACCGTGGCATCCTGTAATAATGCACAAAGAGACCATACCAATGCAATACAGGGCGGCGACTCGTGACTGTGCCTGTCTGGTTATCTATTCTTCCCCTAACGCACAGCAACAGACCTACATTGGATCCCTATTCTTAAAGGGGGAACGTGGGGTCGTACTGTAGACTGTGATCTGAGCCCCTCCAACATTGATCTGGCTTCAGTCTTGCCCGGTAAAAGCGTTCAAACGGAATGAGATAACTCCCAGAGTCCCGTTGCGAGTGAGCTCTCTGCTTTGCAGCAGTTGGCCATATACTGCTAGGGCACCAGAGTGAGCTGGTAAGTTTGCAGAATCATCGGTTGAGCGAGATGCACCAACACAGGTAGGTAGTAGTAGTCCATGCTGAGCCTGCGTTGGGGAATAGTGGCAGGCCTCGCCGCCAAGCCAGGACGTCATTTCTACCAACCAGAAAATAATTGAGGCAAAAGGAATTGAACCCCCACCACGGTAGTAAAGAAGGTCGCAATGCCACCACCGCCTCCAGCTCCCCAAGTCAATTCGCCCATCCTTGATAACCAAAAGGGCGAGCGCGCACTGAGTCCAACTGACGAGGTACTGTCAATTGAGCCCCTCAACCCCTCCGAGGAGCTGCAAAGCTGATACGGCTAACGACAGGATCATGACCATGATCACAGTGCCAGTGATAGCGAATACCAGCATGCTTTAGAGGTCCGGAGGCTCTCTCCCATCTCTGGGTGTGAATTGGCTGCTGACATGTCAATGTGTGCGTAGGTCGTCTTTGATGCGCAAAACGCACACCGGCGAAGATCCTCTCTCGTAGCCGCCGACACCCCCGCGCATGTTTTCCAGAGAAGGAAAAATACCGAATGCTACGTGCACGCACTCCTAGAGTCTCAGCGCAAGCAAGGACGGGCGCTTGATTCTGGCCTTGAAGATATTGCCGAAGGGCTGAAACTGCGAAGACTCGCAGACGACCCGAACGAAGCAGGACGCTCGCCATGCGAGACTCATGATCCTGTCGTTGAGCCAAAAGGCAGCAGTGATGCAGGGACAGATACTAGTGGCCAGGAAGATGAGAAATCGTGGAAGAAAAACCAGCCCTTGACTGATGATAAAGTCGAGGTTCGTCATGGCGAGGATCCAAGTGTGGTGCATAGTCGACTTCTCACGAAGAAACAGCTGTCTGATATGGCTTGGGGAGTTAGGGAATTGAGCAAGCGTCTTGGGAAGATTCGACTTAAGCTGAAGGTTAGGACGGTATTCTTGCTTACGAAAGCTCATGATGAGGCCTTGATTGGTAACACAAGAGAGGTAGCAAAGTGGCTATTGAGTCCTGAGCGGGACGTCAAATATACAGTCTACGTGGAGGAGAACCTGCGCAAGAACAAGAAATTCGATGCTGATGGACTCCTGGAAGAAATAGAAGACGCGTCTTTTAAAGGAGTGGAGGCCAATGGCAATTTGAAGAGTGGAAGACGACTGAGGTATTGGAACAACGATATGTGCAGGACCAAGCCTCATAACTTCGACTTTATTGTCACGCTTGGAGGCGATGGCACCGTACTGTACGCCTCCTGGCTATTTCAAAGGATTGTACCTCCAGTCCTAAGTTTCGCTCTCGGAAGTTTGGGTTTCTTGACTAAGTTTGACTATGATGAGTTTGGAGAGACTTTGACAAACGCATTCAGAGATGGAGTTACTATAAGTCTTAGACTAAGATTCGAGGGCACCGTGATGAGGAGTCAAAAGAGGAAAAAGAAGACCATCGAGGGTGAGGAGAACAAGGAGGGCGAGACAGAGGAGGATGAAAATACTGAGAGGCGAGATCTCGTTGAGGAACTGGTAGGCGAGGAGAAAGAAGACGAGAGAACGCATGCGCCTGATGGAACATACGAGATCCTCAATGACATTGTCGTGGATCGTGGTCCAAATCCCAGTAGGTCAATCTTCACATTTAAAATGGGGTTTAGCTCTGACATGTGATAGCCATGTCGTCGACCGAGATATTTGGAGATGATGAGCACTTCACATCTGTACAAGCAGATGGTGTCTGCGTCGCCACACCCACAGGCTCAACAGCTTACAACCTCGCAGCCGGCGGCTCTCTCTGCCACCCAGAAAACCCCGTTATCCTCGTTACCGCAATTTGCGCGCACACACTCTCCTTCCGACCTATCATCCTACCCGACACCATCGTTCTACGCGTCGGTGTACCCTACGATGCCCGAGCGAGCAGCTGGGCGAGCTTCGATGGGAGGGAGAGAGTGGAGTTGCGGCCTGGAGATTATGTTACTATCAGTGCAAGCAGATATCCTTTTGCAAATGTTATGCCTCCGGGACGCAGGAGTGAGGACTGGGTTAATAGTATTAGTGGGAAGTTAGGATGGAATACTAGACAACGTCAGAAAAGCTATAAGGAGTGGGCTTAAGCATTGAAAGCGTTGTTGGATAGGCGTCGTGTAATGTTCTTTTAAACTGCTTGGGAATGACAGATCCCTTGTTAGAGAACAACGAATCCGATGAATGGATAGATACTTCACAGCCTTCTGCCAAGTAAACTAGCCACTTCTATTAGCACAATTAAAACTAGCTAACCAAGCAACCTAGCAGGTTTTAATATTAAAAATGCCTATTCTGTTTATACATTTTAATAGGTACTACCTAAACAAGCTATCTATATTATCATTATTTATCTTTATTTATTAAATTAACTTCTCTCTCTTTGTTATAGTTACTCTCTAGAGTAATAGAAGAAAGTATATAAGATATACTAAGAATATTCTTTTACTACTTAGCTATTACTTATACCTTAATTAAGTTTAACTAAAGGTTATATACTATTAGTTTACTTTATTAGTGTTAATCTCCTCTCTAGAATCTCTAGTTCTATAATATTTAATGTGTCTAATATTCTCTTATATATAATATTATAAGGAGTATAAATATAATACTAAGGACTACGTAGATTACTAGCTATATAAAGCTTTATATAATAACTCTAAGAGATAAATAGAGGTAACCTTTATATCTATAAAGAGAGTCTAACTATAGAACCTTTAGTATACTCTATAGTAAAGAGAAGTCTATATACTACTAGGGGATCGATTATATTAAAGTAACTATAATAGTAGCTAGTGTATAACTTTAAATTGTCTAACCTTAAACTGTTAAAATTAACTACACTTAGGGTTAAGTAGCTAGTGTAGAACCTTAAATTACTTTAAATAAAATTATATAACCTTAAACTATCTCTACTAAAATTATATAACCCTAGGCTACCAAGAGTAAGTTAAGGTTAGTAGTAATAGTAGTGGTAAATTTACTTATATATGCTTTCTATCTAGCTATGTTATAGAAGAAACTATTGACTATTTCTTATGTTAGACTATATTATAAATTGTAGGATTTAAGTATGTTTACTAATAAGGTATACTCTACTTAATAAAACTAAACAGTCTATATCTAGGAGGTATTATATATCTAGCTGTTAGTCTTAAGTGTATTTATTACTAAGTATTTTTCTTTAAAGTAGAGACAGTTAAACGTTTTATACTATACTATGCCTAGAATTAGAAGGTTTACTATGTTATAGATAAGTAAGACATCTATAGTTCACTAGCCTTAGAGAAAATCTCTCCTACTTTAATTAGATTTTAGTAGAGACCGTCGACTATTCTTAGGTTATACTGTGTAGTAAATGAATAGACATACTTTAAATCAATAGGACTACTGTTTATCACTAGCTTTAAACATATATGTCTACCAAGTTAAATTTTAGTAGAGACAGTCGAACATTTTCAAGTTATATTATAGTACTGTACGCTAGAAATTAATAGATGTGCTATAAATTAAAAGAACTGTTATAAATTTACTAGGAGCTAAACTTTAGTGAAGACTGTTAATATTTTAAGTTACGTTACTATATTCTAGGAATCGATCTATAAACCTTTAAACGTTTCAAGTTAGCCTATACTATAAATCATTTAACATGTTATAAATCACTTACCAGTCATAGACATATTTCCTACAAAGTTAGAGTTTATAGAGACGTTGAAATTTTTCGAGTTAGGCCATGCCGTAAATCATTTGGCATGTCGTGAATCAACTGAAGCTCGTAAATCAACTGAAGTTCGTGAATCAATTAGAGTGTCGTGAATCAACGGCTCCAGATATATTTACGGCTGAACTAACACCTAAGTCTTAATATACTTGACAACCATATTCCACAACAAACCTTACATACTCATTAGGCAACATATCCTACATCAATCACACAGCCGACCGAGTATTTACACTGGCACAAGTATATCTACTACAGCTACTAGCCTACTGTAACTACTACCCCACTACAGCTACTGGCCTTCTACCAAGTTACTACACCTAGCTAACACACCGACAACAACCATCCCAACCAAAGGTCCTACAATGTCAACAATCTGCCACTCCCCCCGCACCATCTCCACCTTCCTCAACAACCACCAAATCCCCTACTTCACCCCCGAACAATCCGTACTCCTGTACGCGCTCTCACACTGCACAAGCTGGTCAGCCGAACGAATCTCCCACAAAGTGCGACAACTTACCGAATTATACCTACCTCCGGGCGAAATCTGGATGCGATACAACAACTGGATCGCGAGCCGGATTACCCGTGGTGGTATGTTGCTGGCCGAGATCGAGTTGATGAAGGCGCTGTGTTGTAATGCTGGGTTGAGGTGGCAGGGTGTGGGGAGATCTCTGAGTGTGACACAGAGACCGGTTTACGTGGAATTTACGAGGTTGTGGTCTCCTAAGGTATGTTACATTGGTCTTTGTCTTTTCTCGTTAGGTACCTACCAGTTCCCCCCTTTTTGGTAAGCGATGCGGTGTTTGTAAGCGAGGGAATTGGAACGAAGGACGACGCTGATGTGCTGACGTGTCTGTAGGATGATATTCCGCTTTTCGAGGGATATAATACTGTATTTCGCGAAGCTGTAAAGGATTTCTTGTATCAGCAGAACAATTCCTTAGCGTTGGGAAAGCTGAATCCCCTTGAGGAGCAGCTTGTTGCAAGGTGTGTCCCGACCAGACTTCCCCGCTACCTCCCTTCATGTACCAGACCATACTAACTTTTCTCACTAATAGATTCGGGCCCTGGATCTCGGTATTAATCAAAGACATCCTTCGACATTGGGCCTACGAGCTCAAATACAAACTCAACAGAGAACCACTACTCGACTCACTTAACACACGATACCACGACTACGTGTCCCTGATGCTCAAATACTTGGCATTTTTCCAACAAAGCTACGAAGAGTTATACGGTAAGATCGACGAACAGTCTCCTGCACAGCTCGGGGACCCAACACGCCTAAACATCACCAATACCGGTTACGGAATCAAGGTCTTCCTCGGTCTCATGATGACTGATCGCCTGTACATTGTGGATCTCAGACGCAAAAACCAAGCTGCCGAGATTGCATTCAGGGAATTGGATCATACTGACTTACCAAAAGACTCGCGAGATTGCCCTATTTGTAAGGAAATGTTGGGGGTTGCTAATTCAGAGGGAGTCATTGAGATGCCGTTGAAGATGGTGATTTGTTGCAGCCAGGTAATTGGGAAGGAGTGTTTGAAGAAGTGGGTGGCGGATCACGATACTTGTCCTTGTTGTCGGCATAATCTGTCACGCATTGAGGGTGAGGAGAACTATGATGATGATGATGATGATGACGAGATGGAGAGAGAGATTGCTCTGGAGGAGCAGCTTGTTGAGGCTGCTGAGGTTGGAGACGACAATGTTGATGACGATGGATTTGTGGGAGCTACGTTTGACAATTTCATGCCGGAGGGATAGGTGAGTTACTGCTGAGTATGACGGTTGGACACTTCAATCTGAATTTAGCGAGGAGTGATAGCTTTGGTGAGACCACTTGTATGGTTTTCCTCGTCGGGGCAGATTATGAAGGATGATGGAGCGACATGTTGAAGATAGACTTGTAATATAGATTTGCGTTGCTTTGCTAGATGCTGATTATGATGATGAATAAATAAAGAATGCAATGCTTTCAACAAATGTTCACCTGCGCGACTGTTTTCGTCTGAATAACTGTCTTCGTCTAAGTAACTCAAATATAGCAAAGAAATTACTGACAAGAATGCACCCCAAAGGACACAAATAAGGAGAATGGGCGGACTTGGGCGGGTCTCAGGTTCAGGGTGCTTCCAGTCTAGTGACCATCAATGTTGTAGCTGGTACATGACCATGGGAGGAAATTAGCAAGCAAGATGGTTTGAGCTGATGAATGTCTTCTTCGACAAAAATGCCCGGGTGGAATGGGTTGTTTTCAATCGCCAACCTGCTTTGGTTGTCTCGAAGTCCTCTTTCCTCTTCCCTCTTCCACTTGGCGAGTTCTGGAGGCGCCTTTAACTACCTATATCGGAATCCAAGCTTGTAGGATTTCTCAGTCAGCAGGGTGTTTTTGCATACGATTGTGATGGTGGTAATCCTCTTCGTTAGTTGTGATCTAACAGGAAGATTTCCGTAACTAGAGACTAGCTGAGGTGATAGACAGCAATAGTCGGAACGAGCCGATTGCGTAGAACGACTCACCTTGAGATTTCAGAGCGTGTTCATCTGCTGTCACTCCCTGATACCTATATACCCCTGAGGACACGGAGCACATTTTCACAGAATCTCAATGGTGTGGAGGTGGAAGTATTGACAGCTAGAAGCTATCTACACCCCAAACCGACGCAAAATGAGGAGATTCATGATCCCAAGAGCTGCTCCATCGTATGGTATCCCATCGAACAAGAATCCGTCCAGGTGATCACACATCCTTCTGCAGAGCCCCATGCCACATCCACCCTTCATTCAAAGTAAATTCCGAATACTCCGTTCCATGTTTTGTAAATTCAGCGACGGTTCAGCTCCAGCCCCAAACTACCAATTGCCCTCCCCTTCAATAGATCGAAACGCGGTGGAAAGTTGCAAATTTAACGGTGCTGTAGTGCGAGGTTAGAATCCAGTCTTGTACTTTCTCCCCCACCCTTTGTGTATGGGTGGTCTTTCGAGATCGCATACCTTGACGAATCCGATGTCAGCTGCCTTCTCTCTGAAGCATTGACGGCAGATGTTGAGGCCATATTTCCGGATGAGACCGGCCTTGTGGGTGCAGACTCGGCTGAAGAAGACCATATGTTAGCAATCTTGCCCAACAGTTCCAGCAATTCGTGGCCATCCTCCCCCTCCTTTACAATTTCGAATATGCCGTCTCGCGGAGTTCAAACGTACCAGGCGCGGGCTCCCTTGCCGTAGGTGCGAGGTCTTGAGTTCCAGACTGATTCGTGAGACATGGTTGCGGTTTGTGTGTTGGTCGAAGGTGTCGAGTTCGAGTTGTCGAGATGTCTGGGATGCGCTGGAAGCTTTTGGTGGATTTCGTGATCGCGGAATTTTTGAGAATCGGTGGTTGTGGGAGAGCTAAGCGGAAAGTGGCTGAAGTGGCTGGTGAACTGACCAGTGGAACAATTCACGTGCTCACGTTAGGCATGGTTCGACTTCAGCTTCGCGTCAAGTACATCCAACGCGTCTCGTCGATTCGAGGGCAGATATTTGGTGGTAAAGTTCTTCATACTCGGGAATTGTACTTTTCCTTTCGTTGGAAATATTGAACACAAGTTCTTCAAAATCAATATCTAATCTTCGATATTAAAATGGTAAGTAATCCCCTCCCACTTCGCATCAACAAGTAATCACAACTAACACCTCAAAGTCAAAAGATTCAACCCACACCTATATCCACTTCAACCGCTCACGAGATGCAGACCTCTTCGAAGACTTCTGCAAAGACAAACTCCCCGATGATGAGATCTACGTACCACCGCACAATCAGCCCATCAACCCCGAAGATGAAGACGATGTAGTCCCCGATCAACATGCGGCATTTGGAATCCAGAGAGCTACGCAGAAGACCAAGGAGCCTGCTTGGAAGGACTTGGGACTTGCTGAATTGATGAATAAGGGACCTGGGAACCCGGGTGCTAGTGGGAATGCCAGTGCCGGCGCGAGGACGGGTAGGAGTATGCCGAGATAGAAGACTGAGGAGTTCTGACATCGACATTTTTGATTGAGGACAGTAGAGGGGTCTGAGTGTACGGTTTGGGAATGCGTGGAGTTTTGGAAGGCCGTGGGATGTGATACCAAGGGGTGTTGATTATTCGAGGCAGCAACCACCGATTTCCGGCATGGGCTTTAAGAAGAAAGCAAGACTCAAGCTACGGGAATCAGGTTCTTGTCCTTCGTCTCCCATGCATCTGGGAATGTGTCAAAGATACGTCTCTGGGGTGGCAACTTCCATCGATGGAGCTTTGGTAGCTTCATCCCGTTTCGATATTATCCGTTGTTGCCATCAAGGAGTGTCGACGACGCGGCCAAGCTCTTATAGCAGTTTTCAAGTTCTACCCTGTCTAACTTGATGGCAAGGATTCGTGGAACTACTGGCAAGACAATTCTGCCAGAGTACGTGAGCGATGGGTTGCTGACAGCACAAAATACCGTGTATAGGGGGAAAGCTAAATTGGCAACATGCGCTTCTTCAGGAGATCTCGAAACGTTACTTTAGTGTCAGCAGAATCAACTCGCGTTGATATGGCTACCAGGTTAACACCAATCAATAGCTTAATCACTACACTCCTGCCTGCGATATTGAATTCTTCAGCGAGCTTTTCCGTGCCAGGTTTGGGTTTCGATGATCCACTAACGTGATACGATCTCTTTGATATATTTTTCTTGGCTGTACATAGTGAAAAGTGCTAAAGCATCTTCTATGCAGCTGACCATTGATTTAACCTAACTTCACCATGATAGGTGTGTCAACTGTCACCAGGTAGAATCTTTCAATCCAGCCTTGGCAATATTTGAGAGACGACAATCTCTATCGATTTCCACTTATCTTGCAAGTCTCTGCAGTCCTAGATTTTTTTGCAGCATATAAAGACTCCTGACTCCTCGCAATGCCCATAAAACGCCGCCTTATAACCATGATATAAGGTCCCAACCATCCCATACAAGATAAACAAGCATTCAGCAAGTGACACCCTCCAAACCACATCAACCCTTCACACCCGTCAAATACTTCTCCCTCTCCACAACCTCCTCCTGGAACTTAACCAAAAATACCGTCTTCCCAGGCCACAACTCCCCCTCCTCCCCCTTCCCAACACTATGCGCCGTAACCCTAGCGGGGAAACCCGCACCATCACAAACACCCTCCACGATACCCGCAACGAACGCCGCACAATTCAACTGATTCATCTCCTTGGGTACACTAACATACGCATTAACCAGGGGTTCGTTATCAGAAATCATATACTCGTCTGGCGTATCGGGGTTTGAGGATTTTTCTAGGGCGTCGGCTGGCCGCGAGAAGAGGTGTCGCCAGAGTACGGTGGTGATGAATTGGAGGAGCGCGATTATGTTCTGTGAGCGGAGTTGGGAACGCGGTGGTTCGCGATAGAGGAGGAGGTCGAGGAGTTTGAGTCCGATGGGGTGGCCTTGGATGTTTAGTCTATAGATGGGACACAAATATATAATTAGCACGGTATCCCACACTCAGACAAGCTTCACATCATATACAATCCATCAAGTAGCAAGATGATGCGCGAGAGGGAAAACACAAACCTCTTCTCCAGATCCTGAATCCCAGTAACGCGTTTCTGCGCATAGCTCACCATCTCCCCGAACAAATACGCAAAGCTGGCCTGGCTCAACTCGCCCTTCTGACTGCGGTTTAGAGGGCGGTGGTAGATTGTCTTGCCGCTCGCCGGGTATCTGAGACCTTGTAGTCTCTGAAGGCCTTGTGATGAGGTTGCTTGTTGGCCTGGGGGCGGTTGTTTGGTGGGTTGGGTTGCCATATCTATGGTTTGCCGTCCGGAGGGTGCTGGTTTAGAATGGGCATACGCATGAGGTACCATGAGTACCTAGGTATGAAGGGATGGGTGTAGTTGCGCTTGGCTGGTATTGTGTGTAGTGCGTAGTCAGTACGTTGTTGTTTTTAGGGGGATTTGGGTGTCGCTTTGGTTGCGGATGTGAGGTTAATGATAGCTGCGGCCTCAAGCGAGGAAGCTCTAGGATGAGGAGGGGTTGATGGAGGCCAAATTTTTCGATGCTCATGTTCGCATTAACTCTATGTTATTCGTAATCTATACACACATTGTCTATACGAGCAGTACTATTACAACATTTCACACCACTGCGCTGTTGCGTAGTTTGCACTACCAAGTCTATCATCACCGTCATACCACCCCATGCTGATACTCTGCCACGATCACCGTCCTTTTTGAGCTTTCTTATACTCTGTCTCCTTCCGTCGTAAGGACAGGATCAGGTGTAGCAGCGAGAACATCCATATTGCCATTCGACTGAGTACCAGAAGTATGCGCGATATCAGGTTTGGTGGAGGCTTTTTCCTCTACCTTCTCGGATACCTCCGTCGCAGAAGCTTCACCAATAGGTGCATCTCCACCGTTCTGCTGTACCGTCTCTTTCATTTTCTCCGCAGAACCTTGACCAACACTTGATTCATCTCCACCTTTCATATACACCTCACTCTCGCCATACTGCTTTCCAGCTTTTACCCAACGCTGGCGCTTTTCGGTTTGTTTTTCCTCACACAGGCTGAGCAAGGCTGGCCAGTAAATAGCATGGTCATACTCGAATTCAAGGTCTCCTTGAAAATCTGTCATGAGTTGCTGTGGGGGAACAAGTTGCCGCATGTCGCCGTTGAACTTCAGCTTCTCCTTTGTCAATGGATCAATAAATGGTGAAATTAGTTTGAAGAAGCCATTCACCATCCAAGGGACTAAAATCATTAGTCTTGCAATATACTTATGCCAGGGTAAGACTCACTATTGATGATCAAAGCTCTTCCCAATCTCTCTGGATAATGAGTTTGTAGTATGTGCAAAACCTCTCTACCCTGTCCAATTCCTGGAGCCGTGTTACCCCGGCTCTTGGATGTCTTAAAATTGATCAGAAGGGCGAGTGTTTCCATGCCAGGAAGTGTCAAATCGATACAACGTTCAACCATGAACACAAGGTGTTGTACCTGTCGTGGGCTAGGCTCGGTATTCTGTTTACCTGGATTGAGGTATAGGCATGGTCTTCCACCAATATCATACCCAAAAAGAATCTGCTTTCCAGTCTCGTTCTCAGGTGAAATTAAATCGCCAGTAAGCTCTTCCACGCCATATTCCCGTCTCCAGCTCAGCGTACCAAGCAACCTCTTTGCTGCCTCAGCAGTGTTCCATTTTGTGGCTCGAAGATATCTCAGCAGACACTCTCTTGACAACCACATAATCTCGTCCTCGGTAACGGGCCCTCCTTTTCCAGCTCCAGATGGAACCTCCTTCCACTCCTTTACAGTTTCCAATAGTGTATCATATTTCGATTGCTGATCCGCAGTGAGAATTGGTGGGGCGGAGAGGACAGTCGATTCGACAGCGTCGACGATCGGGGTCTTCAAAGGTGGCTTGTGGTTCAGGAACTGCTCCCGAAGAGAGGCAGCAACAGAGCCAGGTTGTTTTAGAACCGGTGGTGCTGCAGCAATGGTGCTCCCCGACTGGGAAAGCTTTCCGTTTGTGAGCGGAGTAGAAAGCTCCGAGTCGTTGGCGATGTCCACAGCAGTCATCTTGTCCTCGATGTTGGGAAGTTCCTCTGCTGCTAATGCGTTTCTAAAAGGTGGGCGTCGAGGTGGATGGTATTAATGTATGCTGGGAGTCCTCTGGATCAATTGATGGCTGAAACTGTAAGAAATGGGAACACCAGGAGAGAGATGAGAGAGATTTGGAAGATAGCCCAGATCAACAGCTTCAAAGCTGTTTGATATAGGTACGTAGAGTAAGCACTGTGAGCTGACAGGTCGAGGCTAATTTAATTTATTCTTGGCGTCCAGCCTCGTCGACTTCTTTCCGCCGTCCGGACCCGAATACGGCACGGCGGAGGTAGTACGGATGCACATCAATAGTTTTGAACCATTCTCGTACATAATCGCATCAAGTCGCATCGCATCTATGGCGTTCAAGTCAAGTTCAAGGAATCGCATCGACACTATGATTATTATATGATGGATCTCTTGCACATAGTTCTACAGTACGGTCGACCATCCGAGATTGAGCACAGACAATACCGTCAGTTCGTACGTCCTTATACCTACCCTACCTGCCTAGCTGCCCAAAGTGCTGTTGAGCATTCATTCTATCGATACCGTACACTCATCATACCACATAAGAAAGCCAGTCTTCGAGCTTACACGCTGGGAATCTTTCTAAGACGATTACAATGATCATGAAAGCTTAATATTTACAGCAAAGAGCTAAGGAATATCAGATGTCCTCAAAGGAGTCATTCGAACTTTACATACAAAGAAATTGAGCCGCTGAACCTTTTGTCTGTCTAAAAACATCTCTGTCAAAGGATCACAGGGTATACTAACCAGAATCATCACGCTTTTTACAATGTGGGTCGAATCATTCCCCTCCATCCTGCATCTTGGGCAATGAGTTCCGCTGCCCTCTCTCCAATTGCCAATACCGTCAACATAGGGTTGATACTGGTCATAGTTGGGAATATACCGGCATCAGCGATTCTGAGTCCCTTAAGGCCCCTGACCTTCAGCTCTGGATCCACAACGGCCATCTCATCGCTGTCTGCACCCATCTTGGTAGTACCAGCTGGGTGGTAGACAGTATGTGCGACTTCTCTGCCGTATTTGCTGAGTTCCGCATCGGTTTGGATGTGTGGACCTGGAGCTACCTCCTTCAAAATCCAGTTCTTGAAAGGTGCTTGCTTTGCTATTTCTCGGGCGGCCTTGAGGCCTTCGACAATGGTTGCAGCGTCGTAGCCTTCTGGGTCGGTGAAGTATCTGAAATCCAACGCTGGCTTTACTTTAGGGTCCTTACTGATGAGGTAGATGCGTCCTCGGGAGCGAGGACGTGGGATGTTGGGTGTCATGCAAAATGCATTCTTGGGCTTGCTGTAGCCGAGACGTTCGGTGTTGTAAGTAAAGGGGATCTGATAACAGTGCATCATTATATCTGCTATAGTTCCATCTGGGAGGCTCTTGGGGTTAACAACTGGGTCTGAGTGTGAGGCAGCGGCATTCTTGATTTCGCGTCTGAGGAAGATACCAGCATCACTGTCCATGGTTGTCTGATTTTTTGGTACTGGAGTATTCAGCTCCCACATGATGATGGATTCGGGGTGATCGACCAAGTTCTCGCCCACTCCCGGAATGTCTTTGACAACGGGGATTTTGAGGTCAGAGAGTTGTTGCTTTGGGCCAATGCCGGAGAGCAACATCAGTCGGCAGGTGTCGACAGCTCCAGCGCAGAGGATAGTCTCGACTTTAGGGGTTATGGTGAGATTCTCGCCGGACTGAAGAGTTACATTTACGCTCTTGACAACATCATCAGAGACATTCAGCTTGCTAACCCAGGCATTGGTGAGAATAGTGAGGTTTGGCGCTTTCTGTTCTCCTCGGAGAATTGGGTGGATGTACGCTACAGATGCAGAGCTTCGGCGGCCATCATCAGGGTTGTAGGACACGGAAAAGAATCCCACTCCCTGCTGCAAACTTCCCGTTTCCTTGATTTCCTTGTTAAAATCATGAATGATTGGGATGTCAAGTGCCGTCGAGCATGACTGGACCCAATCTTTACAGAGTTGGTTACGGTGTCTGGCGTGCACAGGCTGGATGGTGTTCCGGAGGTTGTCAATGAGACGCATCATGGTCTTGAAATTCCATCCTCTGCATCCCAGACTCTCCCAGATCTGACAGTCATACTCAAAGGGGCGGAAAGAGATCAGAGTGTTATGGGAGGAGCAACCACCTAGGACTTTCGCTCGGGAGTGCCGAATGGTTGAGTTCCCTGGTACGTCGTGTCAGTCATTGCCCTATCGTACGCTGTGTGGCCGACTCATCTTACCGAATGGTTGCGGAGTCGTGAGGTAGTCGTAGTCAAGTTCACTACCAAGCAATTCAAGCCAGTCTTTGAGCAAAAGAACCTTGTCATTATTGAAGTCGCTTGGGCCGGCCTCAATCATGAGAATCTTCTTGTCCGGCAAGTATTCAGAGAGTCTAGAACCAATGACACAGCCAGCGGTGCCACCTCCTACAATAACATAGTCAAAGTCATTGACGAGAGAGGCAGAGAGGCCGTCTTGCGTGGCCATACTGGAAGTAGTGTGGTCGCTTGGGTATATATGGTCGCGTGGATATGATTGTCGCGAGGGCAGGACTCTGGCGGGTGAGTATTCAAGCCTTTCTATCACTTTTATAGTTGGAGGCAGGTTTGAAAAGAACCGTCTTTAGTGCCCGTTGCAAGAAAAAAAAAGAAAAGAGGACCTAGTGGTCTGGTTATATACCTAGCACCATGCTATGCTGGTGATGGGAGCGACTAGTATTCGCTAAGCAAGAAACGTCAAGCGTTCGACTCGGGGGCCCATGAGGACGGGTACAGGTCTGTCAAGGGAAGTCAGAAAGCCAGAAAGTCACAGAGTCAGAAAGTAGGTGACCGGGCTGAGGCTGCACAATCGTCGGTACGGTCGAGTTGGATGGATGATGATGATGGACTTTCCGTACTTTGGCGGAAGAAGCGGTCAAAAAACCACAGTCACAGTCGCACAAATGGGAAATAGATAGAGAAAAGAAGATCCTGGGAAGCCAGGCGGAATCATACCACCATGTCGCTCGCGTCTGAGTTTCAAAGGCCTTGGACGTCTTCGACATGACGCCGTCCAAGAGGCGAAGCGAAGGAGCCGACGAAGCTACGACGTCCCAGCGGTGCCGCTAGTGGAGATGTTCGTGTGCGCAGGAAGCACTAGAGAAGATCCGAGAAAAACTTCCCCAGATTGACCAATCATGGGCGCCGCACGGGGGGACTAATGCATAAATTGACAAAGAATGGAGAATCGGCTAGTCTCCTTACAGCCTGGACTGCTTGGCGTACATACAGCCTTGTGCGCGAGGCCGAGGGCCAGCGACCAAGAGAGTCATGCCCCCACCGATAACAGAACCATTTCCCCGACTTACTTCCGCGCACATCGACAAGATAACCAACCTACAGGACGTAGATAGATACCTCCTTACCTGGTATCCAAGGCTCCAAGGCTCCAAGGCTCCAAGCGCCGCTCAACTGGTACCACCGTACCACCAGGACCAGTTGGTGTGACCGTCCTTACATAACCCGCATTTTTCGGATCGTCGGGGCTTCCTATTTTCCTTCTCCAGTCAAGAATTCAGAACCGGCTTTTCTCCATTATTTTACCCAGTTGGGAACAATCGACGAGGCACAGGCACAGGCACAGGCACAGGCTGCAAGACTTCGAAAGCCTCTGTCTGCATCATGTAAAGTGTGTACTTCGTCACTCCCCTGAACTGTTCAATTGCCGCCCAGACCCGGTCCCAGACCCTGCTACGACACCCTGCTACCTGCTACATGCACCCTGGTAGAAAAAGTAGCAAGAGACGTCAACAGGCACCACCATCTACCCTACGTACTGTAACCCCGCTACATCTTCCCTTTCTCTCCATTGTTGTCCACACAGCATCACCACCAAGCACAAACCAGCCAGTCCCAAGAATACAGACAACCAGCATAGGCAGCATGTCGTACCCTGCGAGAGAGCTGTACTACGATGGCAAGATCCAGAAGGCTACGTCGGGAAAGACATTCAAGACGGTCAACCCCTCCACAGCCACAGATCTGGCCAATGTACACACAGCCTCGCAGTCAGATATTGATGCCGCGATAACTTCAGCACAGAAGGCCTTTCCATCATGGTCACAAACACCGCCCATGGCGCGCTCTCGCATCCTCCTGAAAGCAGTCGAACTCCTACGCAGTCGCAACGACGAGATCGCAAAGACCGAGACCCACGATACAGGAAAGCCATTCTCTGAGACCAGCACGGTCGATGTGGTTACTGGTGCAGACGTGCTCGAGTACTTTGCAAATCTGGTTGCAAGTGGAGGACTCAATGGAGAGACTACCCAATTGAGACCGGATGCGTGGATATACACCAAAAAGGAAGCGCTAGGTGTTTGTGCCGGAATTGGCGCCTGGAACTACCCCATTCAAATTGCTCTGTGGAAATCAGCTCCCTGTCTGGCTGCAGGAAACTGTATGATCTACAAGCCTTCAGAAATGACCCCATTGCATGGACAGATTCTTGCAGAGATCTATACCGAAGCTGGAGTGCCACCTGGAGTTTTCAACATTGTGAACGGTGATGGAGCTGTGGGAGGATATTTGTGCACACACCCAGGAATTGCCAAAGTAAGCTTCACTGGACAGGTCTCTACTGGCCAGAAAGTGGCCGCAGCAGCAGCGGGTGGCATGAAGTATGTCACAATGGAGCTTGGCGGCAAGAGCCCTCTTATTGTTTTGCCAGAGACAGATATTGAGAATGCTGTTGACGGAGCCATGATGGCGAACTTCTTCTCAACTGGCCAAGTCTGCACAAACGGAACGCGAGTTTTTGTTCACAGCAGCCAGAAAGAAGCCTTCGAAAAGCGATTAGTAGAGAAGATGGAATACATTCGCGCACTGGAACCAATGGATCCCAACAGCAATTTTGGCCCATTGGTCTCGGAAATTCACTACAAGAAAGTCCTCGGCTACATCCAACACGGTATCGAGAACGACAAAGCGAGGCTTCTGTACGGCGGTTCCTCAAAACCAACAAATATCCCATCGGGCTACGAGAATGGTTTTTGGGTGCAACCCACTGTCTTCACGGATTGCACAGACAGCATGACCATTACAACCGAAGAGATCTTTGGCCCAGTCCTCTGCATCCTCACATACGATACCGTCGACGAAGTTGTCGCGCGAGCCAATAGCACTAAACTCGGTCTCGCAGCGGGAGTCTTCGGTAAAGACATCAACAAATGCCATGAAGTCATTGGCAAGCTCGAGGCTGGTATTACCTGGATCAACACTTGGGGCGAGAGTCCTGCAGAGATGAGCGTTGGTGGTTGGAAAATGAGCGGCATGGGTGTCGAGAATGGACGAAGAGGATTAAATGCCTGGGTTAGGGAGAGAAGTACATTGGTAGAGGGCAGTGGATTGGTGGGAACTGTGTTCTCAAAGTTATGATTTTGAGCGTTGGAGATACCCGTCGAATTTGAAGCGTTAGATGAGGACTTGGGCTGGTGCTTGGTGTTATATTGGGAAGATTATGAATTTTGGCAAGTATTACCTATAGAAGGATACCAAAACAGTGGGGCTATAATATGCATCCGAAAGTTTTCACCAACTGAAGGTCAATCGCATTTCTTTCTCTACGAAGTGTATCCACCACGTCTAACTAGATCATTCTGTTGGGAAATTTGTTTTCACCGGCAAAGGTGTTAAAAGCGCGTGGAGCCTGCGAAGACTGTAGGAAAGGTTCCTACGATCAAGAGTCTGAAGTAGCTCATTACGTTTCTATACCATCATTTAAGATGACAACACTATGAGCAGAAGTCGTATGCCATAATCGTCTCCGTCTCAACCAAAGCCGCCGAATATCACACACTCGCCCTCTGGTTGCTCTATTTAGGAGCTTCAGATTGCCCGTTGCCCATTACCTGATACTTGCTTGGCCGTAGTCCTCCTTTCCCTCTCTCCACGCACCTTCCTGCATCACTACCACGACACCTTCCATTTACAACAATTTCAATTATCATCTCCGTCGTCACCCCAAGATGTCAGCAACTCGCAAATACACAGACAAGGAAGTGGAGTTTGTCTTCCAAGGGATAGCCGCAGGCAAGACTGCAATGGAAATCCTTGAAAGCTGCAAACAGAAATGGCCCAAGGAAAACTACTGGACTGTCAGTACTGTGCCATACATGTGCCGCGAAACAAAGGATAGGATCCCGAGGAGGTATTTCTTTCATCTTTGCTTGCTAGCTCTATTATAAGAATGTACTGATGTTTAAGCAAGCAGACAAACAGAGGATCGACCTGCTCACTTTGAGACGTCGCGAATGAGAAGCAAGGAAGATGCGGACATGGTATGTGGCCTCCTGCTTGTTCGAAGCCTTTTCCTTCTTTCAACGATGATGAGATGGGAGCAGACTAGTTCCCTCGCTTAATGAAAGCGACTGCATTGGAGAATATGCACAGTTCTTAAGTGTGCGGGTACTAAGCTGCAGAATTCAATAAGCTATCGTCCACAACGATCATCATCCGCGATTTTGACCTCATTCTTGCCCGTCACTTTGAATGCGTGCTTTATTGACTGTTTCTCAGTTCAGTCCAGTCCCGTCGGGAAGCCACGTCCTAGAGACAGTCAACGCACCTCAGATAAGCGATGATTCCGCAAGCGATGGAATTACAAGAAACAAAACTATAAGCAACCAACTTGCAAGTGACGAACTGGCAGGCGGCGAGACTACAAGAAACAAATCTACAAGCGATGAAGTTGCAAGAAACAAATCCGTAAGCGACGAACCCGAAGGCGAAGGCGATAAACCGCCAGAAATAACCGAATATTTAGCTTTGAACCGCAACACTATTCTTACCAACCTTAAAAGAAAGTGGCAAGCTTCACAAGGTGCTCAAAAAGACCTCGACAAGACCATCGATAAAGAACGGATCATCTTACAAACTTGCCAAGCACAAAGAATCGCCACCTTCGAGAACGCAGTCCACACCACGCTCCAAGAAATAAGACATAAGGCACTTTACAAAGCTAAGAAGCTCGCAGAAAGCTATGCAATGGAAGTAGAAATTCTAAAGCGGAAGTCCGAAGAGGAAGTTGCCAATGTTATAGAGGGAGGTGCAAAGCGGAGAAGACTTATAAAAGACGCTTTCAGGGACGAAAATTTACACTTAGAGACATGGAAGAGACAGGAACAATCGAAGCTCAAGCATAAGCGTGAACATTATGAAGCTGAGGCGGGTCGGGAGCTCTTTAAGGTGTTTGGGCAGTCGAATGTCGAGATGGGTGGAGAAGTTGCGGATGCGTTGGTGAACAAGCGGAGAAGGCTTGTGGCGTCGGAAGAGCACGTTTCAGTTGAGAGTCTGGTTGCTGCAGAAAATGAGGTTTCCGAGGACGTAGAGATGGGAGGCGTTGATCATTGTCGAACCCAGGCTGCAGCTATATCCGCACCTGCCTCCAGTCCAGCCCCCTCAGCTGTGCAACTTACGCCTCCACCCCAACAACAGATCAACCACCTACCTCCCATTACCACAAACTTAACATTCCAGACCACTCAGTCCCAACCCGAAAATCCATACCCTACACCCGGACTCGAACCCCGATGCTACCAAATAACCCACATCCGCTGCACAACAGTAACGGGCCAAACAACCCGCTGGAGCTTCTCCCTCTCCCCTTCTCCTGACAGCAACAACAGTAACAACAACGAAAACAACGGTCCTAATAGCGACAGAAAAATGAGTCTTCAAATTGTCCCCAATGTCAATACTCAATACACCAGCTATAACCTTTGCATCGGGCCAACCAACAATCAAGATATCTACAGTAAAGAAGGACCAGTATGGTATATCTACCCATCCTACATTTCTACTTTCAAATACTGCGAGAGCAATGCCTTGGTCCATATCGTGTATAACGAGTGTACACTGATGGAGAAGGAGTGGTGGGTTGCGTTTGTAGATTGGGGTTGTTGTAGGAAGTTTTTAATGGCTTTAAAGGGTTTAGAGGGGCTTGAGGAGGTGATGGGGAGGGTTGTTGAAGAGTAAGTTGTTTCTCCCCTTCCCTTTCGCTTCCTCCTTGATTTCAGAGATATATCGTTGCCATGTCTTTCCGCTCTTGAGGTTAGAAAACTTAGACGTACCTATTTCCTCCTCTCTTCAATCGACTCAAACATACTGAGCATGAGCATACAACTAACAACTTACGCAGTCCCGACCTTGAAAATCCCCAGATTCCGCGGGCTGATTTAGCCATGGGTTGAACAGCTTTTCCCGGGATGGTGGTTGAAGAACTCAGGGAGCTTAATAGAGACAAATTTGCTGCCAGCTAAATTACATAGCGTATCGCTAGTACATATCTATCTACATCGATGAATTATTCTAAATAGAACTTAGTATCGTTAATGGTTATTAACGTTGTTCGTTATTTCCAACCTGTATCTTCTACTGCTGCTGCTATCTATTACTACTACTACTACTAGTAGTAGAACATAACGGGACAAAACATGTCTAAACTTCTTAGAACAACAACAACAAAACGATACCTACCTACCTACCTACCCTTAGACCTAGATCTACACAACACATAAAATTCGCCTTGCCTATTCCCACCACAAAAAGAACAAAACAAAACAACAACACTACATAAACCTCTACACATCGTATCCATTAAATGACAAGTAAAGGCACTTAATCTACTTTCTAGAAATCTAACCTAACACTCTAGTCTATCAAATACAAAGTTAAATCTTCCCTCTTCCCTGCTACTACTACTACTACTGGTTGTTAATCACAACAGTGTCCACGTTCTTAATTGTAATCACTCAGAGGCACTGTGTGGACGTGCATAGACTTCATCGGCAAATTAAATTTTCGACTTCACCAAAGGCTTGCCTTGAAGACTGAAGTTAATTTCTCCCTTAATTATTAGTGCAGTCTTTCGAATTTAGGATCTCATTATATACATGCCTGCTTTCATGAGCAGTTCAAACGCCATCCATCGGTTCCTTGCTTTCCATATCCGAAAATGCATCTACAGGCACTAATTTATTCCAACCGTACTCCATGCGAAGCAGAGTTCAAGCCCCCCAAATAAACAACGCTATGCACAAAATACATCCCTCCGATTTCCTCCCAATTCCCTTTTCCAGTACTCTCCAAAAGCACTTTTAACACTATCATTATCTAGTAGTTGAACCCTCCATAGTTTGAGTTCCTTGCTCGTCCATGCTCATGAGAAGGGGGGTTAGTGTACATGCCACTCGAGTACTCGGTATCTTGGTAGAGGGTGTTTTGGCGCTCGTCTTCGGGAAGAAGCTCTTTGACTTCCCAATTGTTTTGCTTGGTGCCGACGGAAAACTCGAGATCCTCTCTGGTGATGGAATCCCAGTACTAAGAATGATTGTTATTGAAGATTCTTGTAGGGGAGGGCTTAAGGTAGAAATTGAATGCAGAAGATTTTGCGAGAATGTAACATACCTTGTATACCATCATCACGGCCAGAAGATTGCAAATAGTCGCAAAGAACAGGCCATCGAGGTAGTGGTCAACAGCATTACAAATCGTGTTGCTGAAAACGTAGAGGATCACCTGGCCAATGATGAAGAAAAATACCCCGAAGGCGATATCTCCCAATGGCCAACGATCCTGCAGCGTATTGGTAACCAGAATAACCTGCATAACCACATATATTACCAATGCGATCCCAGAAACAAGGTACAGCACGATGAAAAGTCCCAGTGTCTTTGTCGGTCCAAGTCCAGCCCATTGCTTAAACGTAGCCAGCGAGACCATAAATGTAATGACGAACATAGCCAAGCTCACTGAGCGAAGCAGCCATACAGATAAAAATGTTCCGTCCTCGTAAAGCTGAAAACCGACGAATCCATTGATGAGCAGACAGACGCAGAGAGCAGAGACGAGGCCGCTTTGCGCTGCGACGAAGTATGAGTATGTGCCAGTCCCAACAGGAACGACACCAGCATCGAGGAGAAGCGATACGAAGGTAAGTAACATGTAGATGTAGAAGAACGACGTTATTTCTTTGCGACCTATTTATAGAAACATCAATATTGGATCTTCCTCACAAAGTTTCTGGGTTGGAATATGGCGACCTACCGACTGCTGTGAACTTGCTTCGAACATGCAGTACCATGATTACGGTCATGATTAAAGCTGCAATGTGCATAAAACAGGCGGCGCCTTGAAAGATGATCGTGTTGCCCAGCTCAATATTCCGCGCATAGCAATCTGCCTCGATTCCACTGCCGCCCACCATACTGGAGATGCTGCCCACCGACGCGCACAATGGCAGCTGCACCATGGTGCATAATGATGAAAAGTCGCCGAAAGCCATGGCTGTCCTCGATCTTCCAGTCCTATTCTATGATGATGTACCGTTGTTTGTTGTGGGGTAAGGGAGTGGGAGGTTGGGTTCGAGAGGAACGAATGTTGTTTCGGTGGATGGCTTTTCTGCTTTTCTGTTGTGAGAGCGAATGTAGGGTAGCGATCGTGAGGCTCCTTCTCAATCAATCACTGGGAGTGAGTGATTGATCCAAGGGCAGGTAACAGGGCAACAGAAAGGGTCGTCGTTGCTGTGGCAAGGGATCTCGTATCCTACCATACGATATCTTGGCGTCCAAAAGCAAGGTGCACGGGCTCAGAAGGATAGCTACGAAAGTACGGTCACGTGATGGCAATCGAGCCGCATGGATTTAAACGAAACCCCTTTTTGCAAACTGGGCGCTTGTGCTGAATAGAGTGATGAAGGAGGATCATGATTTAATTCGGACGATCAGTAGGTCCTCTTTCCTGTGTTAGAGCACAACCAGAATATCAAATTCTGGCGAGGTGAATGACACTATAGGCTGGAGTTGTAGTTGATTTATTCCAATTCCTGAGGAAGCTCCTTTCGGCAGCAGCTCGTCAATATAACATACATGGCGGACTTGGGCAACCAAGTTCCGACTCAGTCACTATTCAGATATTTATGATATTCATGAAGTAGAGGGACATTACACGTATACTGAAGACATTGGGACCGTGCTACATATAATATCTTAGCTTGCACCAGCTTCCGTCAAGACTTAAGTATTCCAGATGTCTATGTGAAGGAGTCACTTCCAGCTTCGAAATACCCACATCGTAAAACATGCGGAAGATATACTTCCGCTGCGTAGGACCCTCAGTCTTTGAGATAGCTTTCTAGCTCCAGGAAGGTCCCAACACAGGATTGGCGCTCGGCGCAAGCTTGAGGAGTGTGTGAGAGACCCTTTGGGGGCCAACCGTAATGGCCAGCACAATGATAATGTGACCATGCGATTCTTACAATCGTAGATAGGAAACATCAGCATCCCGAACAATTGTCATGAACCCTTTCAACATGTCGCAGGATGTCTAGAGGCTGCCCGCGGAAGTCGCAATCAATTTGAGGTGCCTAGCCTGATGACGCGCCCGAGACAGGCTGCATAGAAACAATTTTGCGCGCCATTAAGAAAAATATATGCTGGAATATGAATCATGATCCTCTTCCATAAGGCTCTTTCTAGCAAGTCGTTTTGGCTGGTCGGAGCAGAATGAGAAAGGTTGGTCCAGGACGAGAGGAAATGATATGTTATGATGATCGTAGCGGGGTAAGCGCCTGTCCCTCGGATGTAATGATGTATGCTGTACATGTATGTACACTTTCGTACAACGGTACTCCACGAAGTAATACTTTTCATTCGATTGATCTAGAGCCACTTTGTTGAACTTCTCGGTAAACCTCGTCGTGGTCAACCCCAGATACGATCGAGAGGTCGGTTGGGAACCGGGCAGATGCATTCATCACTTGATACATCATCGACAGCGAAAAGACCTGATATGAAAACAAATGGATCACTAGACCACGGTAACTACACCATCAATAAACTTAGTAAGTATTTGTTGGCGATTGATCAGCCAAGGCAGAGCGTTGTGGCCTGTTGCCTTTTGCATATGATTTGTAGGTGGTGGTTGGGGAAGGTTTCAGGAAGTGGTGGTGGTGTTGGCGGACTGACGGAGAGTTGCCGACCAGCAACGGCATGAAATCACCCTGACTACGGAGACTATTGACGCCGCCGCCGGCATCTCTTGTTTGAAAAAGCAAAGGCAAAAAAGCAAAGCAACGTACTGTACACTCGGGGGAAGGATTGAGGGTACGAAGTACCGTAGCAGAGTGATGTATGTGTCTGCTTTGCGCCGTGAGATGTCGGCGTTGGATTGTGTACTGAAGAAGAAAGAAGAGGAAGAAGAAGAAGCTGGCAGCATGCCTGCATGCTGCGACGTTGAACATTGCTCGCCAGTACGAAGGATGCCCTGTATTCATTACCGTACTGCCGTTCGTGGCACGGTAATAGCTCTTCTGCGAGACTGCAACTCATTACATATGTCAAACAGTGTACAGCCACAGTAATAACGATGGTACCCGTATCATCACCAAGTGGGCCAAAGGAAAAGTCTGACATAGGCGGTTGTGTATGAGATTGAGTTAGGCTTGGATCGGAGAGAGCTGAATGCATGATGTCTGAGAACAAGCTGTTCATCTTTGCTCCGGCTTGCTTGCTGAGTCGAGTCGTTAGGTATGCCCCCTCCTTCTGCGGGCGTAGCAACCGGGATTGTTTTGAATCACTATTTGCTGCTAGCTAGTGAGACGATTGACGGCGTTGAGGTATGTGCTATCATGTGGTGGAGCGACTCCGATACGACAGTCGACGGACAGATAACTGGGGAACACAATGTTATCATCATGAAGGTGTAAGGTTTCTGAGGGCGTAGCAGAATCTTGGTGAGGTGAGATCCAGAGGGACCTCCTGAAAGCAGTGTAGCAAGCGAAGGGTGAGGGTTATCAAGGGACGGGCAGTCAGATGCCTTTTCGCGTGCCCGTGTCCAATCATCACAAGTCGTAACAAGGGAGCACAGTCCATGCAGAAGCCTGAAGGATGATGAGGTGCGTCTGCTGCTTCAAGGATCGTCGTCAAATATTGTTCTTTCCTTGGAACTCTCTGCTCTGAAATAATGTATCCCACATCCCGTGTTTGAGTCTTTCGCACGCGATTACTGATGAAGCTTTCACAGACCTTCTGGAGAGTCACCGTCCCACACTACGCCGCCTTGGACCTGGTGGCGTCCGCCTTTGTTATTATCTTGTATGCTAAGGGTATGGCTGTCTTCTAAGTTGAGCCCGGTCATGCATCTATCACTCTGTACTTGGTCTGCATCGCCCCAAGCCGGTCGTACTCGAATAAACAAACACTACCTCGCACTGCACACATGATGAGTCTCACTAGACCATGTCGGCGGCTTGGCCATGGACGCTTTTACTTTCTAGAAGGGCGTCTTACAGGGTGAGGATGTCGATAGTCGAGCTTTAATTATCCCTTCTGAGGATGAGTCCATGCAGGCTAAAATGCTCTTGGGTGCTGGATCATCGTCGAAGCGTTGTAGATCGAGTTGGCTGGCACGGCTGACACATGTCGAGGAGTACACAGGTATGCGAGGCAAAGCTGAGGGTGAACTAACCAGAATGCAGAATTCAGAGGCGTCGATGCAGTCATGGATGGATGGGTCCATCTCCAGCATCCCGAGGCTGCGACTCTCCAATTTTAAAAGTCATGTACCTACAGTACGGAAGTAGAGTTGCGACCTGCGAGCGACAAATGTTGGTTGGGGCTGCACGCCGTAAATAGAGGTTGAGCCGGGTACGAGACTACGAGTACGGGAAGTCGTCGTGATACGATATACATGAAATTTCAGCGGTGGCTGTTCAGATGAGCCTCTCCACACCTGCTGCTGGAAGGTCCTGGCTGTTTGATCGCATGATGAGCTGTTTTGATAGCCAGCCAGGAGCAGTCCAGGAGTCCACGAGTCCAAGAGTTGAGGAGTCGACGACCGCACGGAATCTTCTTAGATTGTCATACAATACAGGACAAGCATGTCGCCAGAACCCAGTCGTAGACAAGCCAGATCCAGAAGTTGCGGTGGGTTTTGATTGCTCTTCTGGCAGACTAACTAGCATTGTGGCACATCCCGATGCTACGGAAGACGCGGATTCAGCGCGAATTTGCCCTTGGGGAGGGAGAGACATGTCATCAAGTCGACATAACACGAGAAAGTTGTCGTAATTGAGGCGGCACACTTGATCCCTCGCTCCTCGTTCCTCGTTGCATCTCCGCGCCCGCGTCCTTTGAAGGCAACATGCGTCGGCTGTATGGCCAAATCAGAGGACGACAAAATTACTGGATCAACAGCCAGCAACAACGCCCTGACTCAGAAGAAAGAAAATCGAGGTTTCTACGGATCAGCATTACCACTCTTTGGCGCCCCGCTCAGTATCCACGAAACAAGACCGGCAAGGGAAGACTTTGCTTGGTCACAAAAGGATGAGATGTGATATGATATGATATGCTTGATAACATACCTAGGTAGTGTAGTAAGGATCACCACCAGCCGCATCTGGTCGTGTATGCTTACCAGTTGACTGTTGTCCTGTACTTGCGTACAATGCGTATCTGCAAGTGGAAGAAGGAAATCCATTATGCGATGATGGGACCAAGGTCTCTTTGGCGTTGATGCTCGTGATGCGCGAGACCGTCGGCACGGGCAAGAGAGGTGGGATGATGCCGTACTCCGTAGCCTTGCGCTTGAGCTGGCCGGCCTCCCCATACGTACGGAGGAGTACGAGAGTTCGTAGCTCCAACAAAAGATGCCGTGCAGATAGTAGATTGAAGCGCTTCGTCTTCGTCTGCCCTAAGGTGTACAAGTAATCATGTGCTAGCGGTTAGGTTGCGCAGTTGCGGAGCGACTTTAGTAGCCCTCCCATATCTCCACAGCTCCGCTTGGCCCTCAAACAATTTTCACTCTTGGCCACAGCTCTCAGCGTAGCAGAAAGGAGGACGGTACGGGTCCCACTCTATCAAAAGAGAGTTCTGTGCCTAGCCGGCCATCCACTAGCAGATGGGAGCATAGGAAGTCGAACATCACGGCTTTGCAATTGGATCGTAATGCCGCAAAGTGAGTCTTTTACTCAACACCACAAGACCCAAGTCTAGAGCATCCGTCCATACGCCTTTACGCAGTTGCTTTATTAATTCCAACGCTCGCCCGGCTAAGCAGAGCAGAATGCAAATCCACAATATCGAAGTCACACATCACACACCAAAGTAGGTAAAGCAATATATCTCATGGTATGAAGGACTACGAGGCTAGCACGCTGTTCCTCCGATAAGATTCAGCAATCGTCTAAACTCGGCCAGGTCAGCTAGACCAGGAAGGACGACTGCGCGCAGGAACCCAACACCCCAGTTGCTGCATCCACGGAACCAAGGATGTTTATTTCTGGCTAGACTATTCTGCCTGTGTTTCTCAGCCTGGGGTTGGGGTTGGGAATGGGAATGAGGTCGTCGGCAAAGATCGTCGTCAATCAAACAGCATGAGAGAGGTACGTCTTCGGTGTACAAGCCACAGCAGCGCAGCAGGAACGGCAGTAAAATTAACACATATGATCACGATGCTGCCGTGGATTAGGCTTTCTTTCCGTCGGTTTCAAAAGGTGTAAACATGTCAAATCAAGTGCTGCTGGCCCTCTTCCCACAAGAAAGGGATGGTTGTTTGATAGTCCCAAGTACTATTATCGTGAAGACCGACATACATACGTTAGACTTTTCGCAGCCTCGCCTTGCTTACGTACGTTTCCGTACATCAGGCTTCCGACATGAATCCTGACGTGTAGCAGCGTTTCCATTGGGTGCGGAGTCACTGGGAGGCTCGATTCGCGCTAGCAGCAGAGGGCGTGGGCGTGCTTATTACAGTACAAATGGGTGATGGGTGATACGGCAAAGCGTCGACTCAGACTCAGACGCAGACTCAGACTCGCGCGCTCTTCCGCACACCCGTCCTGTACTCGGCCCACCCCCCTTGCGACCGAGCGCAGGCAGAATGGATGTCCGAGGGGTTTGGGAAAGTGCTTGCAGCATCATCCAGGCGAGCCAGGCCCAGCAACAGTGTCACACCTCGCTCGCGCTCTTGCTGCTGGCAACACCAGCCTACGAGCCTGTCCTTAGTCAGAAGGCGAAGAGTGTGGAACCAGCTCCAGACGGTGAGGGCAAGAGAGTCAAAGATCATACAGACAGTTGGAGCCAAATAGTGCATCATCCTGGCACGAAGTTCGTGAACCCAGCAAATAGTCAAACCGGAAGCAGCTAGAAGGTGACGAGTGGCAATAACACCACGCCGCCGCGTTCCATAGCGCCAGTTCTCATCAAGCCGGTGTCACTATCCATTCCTCGTCCCTTACTCGCACACCAACCTCCAACATGCTTTTCGCTTTGCTTTGTGGTTTGCGTTGCTGTGCTGTGCTCTCCTGCATTACCGGATTTGTGTGAGGCGCGGGCATGGGCGCAACAGAGATGCTGGGCCAGCTGCGTTCCCTCTCGGCCCCTCGCCTATGCGGCGGAATAAATGATTGACTCTGTAATCTGAAGCCTTGTCCGCCGTTCCCCCTTCTCCCAAGAGCGCTGGCCCGATTGCGATTCGCTGGCTGGCCCTCTGCATGCTGGACGACCGAGATGACTGGCCATTCCCTAAGCTGACGCTTTCCAGTCGCATCCTCGCACGTTTAGCTTCTCCCAGCACGCAGCCAAAGCAGCCCAGTCCTGTCCAAGACCAAGCAGGCAAGGGGTCGTACAAGGCAAGGCAAAGGCAAGGCAGGGCAGCATCCGTTCACGACTGATGCCCTGGCCAGATGTGCCAGAAAACACCAGACACACACCACCGGGTTCTTCTTTTCTAACGGAAACGCGACTCAACGCGCCGCCGCGCATCCATTCCCAATTTTCCTCTTCCCAATCTCTTGCAACCTCGTCGCGGGCTCCACCTCAGCAGCGTCCGCGCCCAGTGCCAGTGCACGCTTTGGCGCTAAGGTCGTAACTGTCTGTACGCTGGAATCCTCCCCACCACCACCACCACTACCACCACTACCACAACCACAACCCAAATGTGTCTCCAACCGGCCAACCAAAACAGCAACCAGTTGCCACAACCATGGCCTGTTGCCGACCGCCGACCGCCAACCAGCCAACCAGCCTGCGAACGGCGTGAACGCTGGAAGTTGGAACCCCTCGTTGCTGCTGCTGTCGGTGTCTTTCCTCTACTCCTACCACCTTCGCGTCCCTGTCACGCCTTGCCTGCTGCCCTCTGCGTGATGTTGCCCTTTGTGTGCTGCGTGTGCTTCGCGACAACCAAGTGGTCGGCCTGGTTTACGACCAACCACCATACTAGCGAATACTGACCACTGACCACTGACTTCTGACTACTGACTGCTCCATACGACCCTACCCTACCCTACGCACGGCACGCGGCCTATTCGCATTTGCCTTTTTTTTTTCTTCGTGTCGGCTTTTGGAGGCCACGGTTTGTTGGCTTGTTGCCAGATTGCTCCAGATGCCATGGATGGCTGGTCGACGCGTAGCCAGCAGAGAGGCGACGCTATCAAGTGGTGGCTCGTCCAAACACAAGTCGATACGGCTTCCGTACGGGAGGGGAGGGGTTGCAAGAACTGCCCATTACTGTACATACACCTGGCTGCCTGGATACCTGGCGACCACCAGTGCCAGTACGAGGATAGGGGCCTTCCATTATTGCTATTCCGACCCTTCTTCGTACCCGTGGACAACTCCTTCGCCCCCATCTCCATCGCCATCTGAGCCATTCCACAGGTCTGCCACATCCCTGCCACCGCAACAAGCCCCCCAGCCTATCACATTGGTCGTGACTGGGCTGCCTCTCCCATCTTTTTGCATCTCCCAAGTGACCAGGCTCGGCGGTCTCTGACATCAACCGGACGCGGAACTTTGACGAATTTGAGATCAGCCTCCACTATTCGCAACATTCATGACCTTGACCTGCTTCTCCAGTTCAAAATCTAATTTGCAACTTGCAAGACTTTTACGCGCCTAGAATGCCTCACGTCATTCCTGGTTCATTATCCGCTGAAATATTAATCATTCCTTCCGCATCGTCGTCTCCTTTCAGAGTTTCGACCTAGTTGGTGTTAGTTCCAGCCGAGCTTCAGAATAATTCACCTACCTTTAAGTCCATTGACCCCAGGCACGACGACAGAACCACACATTTCGAGCCTCTTCCCCGTCCAAAAAAGAATAAACCTTCCTCACTCGCACGCCCTCCATTCCCGCCGAACAGATTCTCTGAGCCACATCTAGGGCCCCCGAGAAATCACCTACCGTCCGCTAGCTGGTACGAAGACAGTATCGGCACGCATTCCATGGCTCACAGATGATACTACTGGATACTAAAGTCGACCCGACTCGCAAGGCATAGGGGAAAGGGAAAAGAAAGAGTGCTGGAAGCTCTGTGATTCACATTGTTCCATTGGGGCGTATTGTTGGACTACAAAACTTTGGGGATTTGCCAGATATAACGAGACCCAAACCCCCTCCGATCCTACCTTCAAGCCCTCGAAACACGGACCTCGACCTTCCAATCCCCATGCATCGAAACGCAGTGCTACCGGCTCCTCTTGATTTCCTTCATCCTACCCGCAATACGTACGGCTTCAGGAGTCGTAAGGACGTCGGGGCAGCACCGAACGCCCTGGCACAACTCAAACCACCCTATTTCGAGGCTCCGGTCAGAGACGGCCTTCGTACGCCACCAGCAGACGACATGGGATCAATCTATCAACCTCCACAATTCAATTCATACGGGGCTCGGCAGGATGTAGCCTATTCCCACCCTTCGGTCGGGAATGGTTATGCTCCTCCAACCAACTATTCAGGCCCAAGCAACCATACAAGGCAATACTCTGCAGTGAGCCAGCCATCGCACACCACAGCTTCCACCTCAGTCTTGCGGAACGATGTCAGGCAACCAATGCACCAGAATTACAGCCGCCCATCGAGTCCCAGACACACCAACAGAACAGATAGCCTGGTATTGCCTGAAGCTTTACCGCGGAGGAAGAGCGCTACTACAGATATGATTCTACCAAACCTGCAGATTCCATCTTCTGTCAATAACAGCGGTGGAAGTCTGGCAGAATTTGCTGCTCAGGTAACCACTTTGAAACCCGACATTTAACACCGCGCTAATCATTTTAGATAACTTGTTTATTCTGGTTCGAGTCTGCCGACACCCTGAAGAAGGCCGAAGGACTTACAGCGTCATCCTCGCCAATAAAACGCCTGAGAGATGAAGCGCTGCCCTCAAGTGGATTTCGGAAGTGGGTTGTAACGATTCTGTCCACAACACAGGTGACCCAAAATGTTATTCTGTTGGCACTATTATTTATTTATCGACTAAAGACAATTAATCCTGCTGTCAAGGGTAGGAGCGGGAGTGAATACAGGTTATTGACTGTGGCCTTGATGTTGGGTAATAAATGTAAGTTGGTGGTTGAATGCATATTTACGCCAATCCACTAACAAGTATTCAAGTTCTTGACGACAACACCTACACAAACAAGACCTGGGCCGAGGTTTCCGGTATTTCTGTCACCGAGATCCACGTCATGGAAGTTGAATTCCTGAGCAACATGAGATACAGTCTTCTGGCTTCCGAGGAACAGTGGGCCGAGTGGCAGCCAAAACTTGGAAAGTTCTGGACTTACTGTGATAGGGCTTCAAGGGCCCAACCACTACCATCTCCTTTGGCACTTCCAACGTTACCGTCCCCTCCAGCTTCAATGCAAGCCTCGCCTCCTTCCCTGGTCTGTACTTACCCATCAAGATCTGGAGCCTTTTCTCAGGGTCAGCAATATTCTCCGAATGCATACGCTCCGCTTGTATCGCCCCTGTCCATGATGCCAGAGTTGAGATCCACTCCAAGAAAGCGAAGTTACGAGCATGAGTCTGAAGAGCCAGTTGCAAAGCGAGTCACAAGATCAACCACGGCAAATAATGCACCACTCACTTCGATGCCACCTATTAGACATGACGCACCACGTCTCCCAGTACCAAACCTGACAATCTCAACAAGCCAGGCTATGATGAACAATACACATTATGACTCAAGAAACTTTGCACAGACTGCCCCAGTTCTACCACCGTTGAATGGACGGGCCATGTCGACTGTTTACCCCACAACACCAACCTACACTCCGCAGCTTCCGATGTTGACGCCAGGGCAGGGATCTCAGAGCGCTGGCGGTTATGGTACCCCAACGCGCCGCCAGAGTCCCCATTCTGTCCAGGAGCTCTTATCTTTACGCTCGTCTCCAACTTCTGGCAACTTTCCAAACAATAACATGGGCCATATTTCACCATCTTTTTTCCTCCAACAACGTTCTTCACCGTACAAGCCTGTCCGTCATGTCAACACACTCCTCTACCCTCCACCCTCGGCATCGATGCATGATTATTCTGCAAATACTGATCAGATGCATTACCAGCCGTTGGGCAAGAGAAACGACTACCGACCTGGTATTGTACCAGATTACGCAAATCACCCCAATTACCAGCAACACTGGCCCGTGCTTCCTCAACCCAACTTCCACGCCTAATAGGCCAGTTTCCTACATTTCGACAACCAGGCAACCATTGATGCTGCCCATGTATACATCCATAATTTCCTTTATTCCAAATTTCGTCGAGGGGCCTCAAAAAGAGGTTTGAATTTACTTAGCTTTGCATTGCATGAGCATGGGGCGTTTTGGCAGCGAGAACTCCGACTAGAACTGGAGCTGGGATACCATTTGCATCTTTTTGGCGTTTCGGGAAGTCATGCATCGACTGCTGGGGGAAAGGCATCGATTGCACTTTGTATGCATTATTTTAACATTTCCTCATTCGGAGCGATGAGGTCTCCCTAGAAAGGGTAGGGCAATAAGCGATTGGTTTGGGCTCTTTTTGAGCGATCAGAGATGCAGTAGAGGAACGATTTTGCAAAACTGTTACTGGCTTAGCTAGAAGTGCGAACTTTGCTTGCCAATTCAATCAACGACAAACATATCTTGGTTGCCTTAAAATCTTTCCCGCTCGCAGAATACGTCTTATCCTCTAGAAGTTGTTTCCCCTTTTAAGCGACGAACTTAAAAAAGGTTTACGAAAGTACCTACCTTAGTAAGTGATTATTTAACCGAGGAAGTCACGTGGGCTAAAGCTTTTCCACACCGCCTACTTTATATATCGACTTGCTAACTACTAAGTTTACTTTTAGAGAGTGATCCTGTTATTCTTCTAGTTAGTTATATTAATGTATATACAAAGAGTAAATATTAATTATTAGTAAGGAAATTTTTACTTAAGCCTAAGTCGAACTTTTTTACACTAGTAACAATACTAATAATACCTAGCTTAATAGTATATATATCTTAGACAAAGAAGAGATATAAGTAAGGTAGATAATTAATACTTAGAGGAGCTATGTCGCTAGGAACTTTAGGACAAATACACGAATGTATAGCTGTAACACGTAGAATAATGACAATAAACTTTAGGTTGATGACATGACATGGTTGCAAAAAGAGACTTCAATCCAAATTATGTACTAGCTTGGGTCCCTCCCGCTCATTCCTTCTATACTCCTGCTCTCACAAGCTCTCTAATCCTCCTCTTCCTGTTAGTTAAAGGAAATTCCCAAGTTCGACCGCTTGTCTGGCTTTGAACTCGTTTAGTCTAAGCTTGTGTTTAGTTGAGAAGCTACCCACTAAGCAGGCGAAAACCACAGAATAGACAATGGAAGTATAATACCGTCATGGTTGAGGTGGCTGATCTCCGTATATTTAGCTTAATATAGCTCCAATAAAGCTATACTAGGAGACTGATTCATGTTTAACAAGGCTGGTCTACACTTGCTATATATATGTAGGGTCAGGGTTACACCCCAACCAAACAGTAAAGGTCTACATGGCAACGAATTAATCTGCTGAATCACTGTGTTATGACTGTCTCATCATTTTTTCAAGCTACTTCCTCTAGCTGAAGCGGAAACCGGGGCCAAATGCAGAGGCTGTAGAATCGCTTGCACCTATCTCTAGCAAGGACTATGCATGGATGTATATTATCTCGAAGTTATGTCGCTCCTCAGTTCGAGCCATCAATTCACCATGGTATTGTTACAACTCGTTAACCGCCCTCATAGCTAAAGCCCTTTTGTAGAAATATAGGACTAGCAGTAGCATAATCTATGGCAAAACCTGACCAGCGGACGAGAGTCCCTAGGAAGAATTGGTAGTAGGAAATCATCACTTCTTATAGAAAACTAGACAAGCCTGTCGCTACTAAGTGTTTGAGAGAACAATTGAAAGAGAATTCATTCTGATGATAGGTGGCAAAACTATGCCTGTTGTCGAGTGAAAATATCCGCAAAGCCTGCATAAAATTGAATATCCAGCGCACCTTGGAGAGTGCCAGACACCGGCCAACAATACTTCACTTCTTGGGCCAGCTGAGTACGCTACGAGTAGCTTTCATAACTTTGTAGTAGAGTGAGTATTGTCGAGCGCTAGGCAAGGACGCTTTTTTGAGATCCTGCCCTACTATTCTACGAGTTCTCAATGGACTGAGCATGAGTGGTGGCAAGTGAAGCAATTTAGGTCCAGAACGCTCAATTAAAAACTTATGTACGCTATCACACGTAACTATCAACAAAGAAGTGGGGATTGACAAGCGACCGCAACCCAAGCCATCGCTCATCCATGCTTTCATTACGCCTTTCCTTTAATTCATACTTCCCCAATCGTAAAAAAGCACCCCTGCTTCCCAACTGGAATTTTCCCAACTCCATAACGATGAGGAATCACAATGTACACTGAAAAGGAAAAGGGGTATCAGATCTACGAATCATATGCAGCAGCAACTCCCGGAGCCGGACCCTCCAAATCAACGGCTTGAACTGTGTTCCTTAGCTTCGCGCTCTCGTTCACCAGGTTTGAGAAGTACTTCCGGGCGACTTCGCTTTCACCCTTGATCTTGCGGGTGTCTTCGCGCTTCGAACCGAGTTGCTCAACAGAGCGTTGAAGGCCGACTCGCAGATTGTCGGCAGGGATGCGGAGAACTCTACGTACTGACGAGGAGATACGGTCGCTATTGGTGTGGACGTAGTCGATGGCAACAAGTTGAGCCGAGATTTTTGTCGAGAGACGATGTGGAAGGGAATGGGGGATTTGGCTCAAGATGTATGCAGCTGCAGCGATGGCTAAAATATGTTAGTTATGAAGACCATAGTCAGGGCTTGAAATTAACTTACCAGTGACAAAGGCTCCTGGGATAATGAGCTTTCGCAAGTTGTTGTTGCCAACAATCTTGGCTACAGCGCCGGCGCCATCAACCCAGCCAAAGCCTCCGACCATTTGACTCCCAGCCACAGTCAGGACAGTCATTGCCATTCCAGTTCCTGCAACCTTTTCTTGGCGCTGCAGTAAGGTCGACCAGTCGAAGAAATCCCACAAATCTGTCTCCACTTCAATCTCGCGTGCAAGGACATCGCGTTTCCGGCGGTACATGCTGTCGCTTCTGAAGTTGAGATCCGCGTACTCGTCGCCAAGATGCAACAAACCTAGCTGCTTGATCGCGTTTACACCTTCAACAGTGCGTCCACGAGCATGCTCTTCGCAGGCTATAACCGACGCTGCAATTTGAGAGAGCATGGCTTCCTTGATATCATCCGCGTATTGGAAGGCGCTTAAAAGACCTGGATAGTCCACACCAAGGTCTTCATCTGCCGCCTGTGCTATTGAGTCGGTAAGGGTCGAACGTGTATGGTCGTAAATGTCTTTGCACGTTTGCTCTATCGTCTTATCGATTTCATCGCTTACTTCTCCTTTGGCCTTTTTGGACGCCTCGAGGAGTGGCTCCAACTCATTCAATTCTTTGGTCACCCGATCAAGTTCAGACTGTGCTACTTCCTGGTTGACCGTTGCAAGAGTATGAACATCGCCAAGTACGTTGAGTAGATAGGTTTTTGCAGGGGCCAGTTTTGAGCGAGCTCGCTTTTCGAGAACGAATCGCCGCAGTGACTGCTCAAGGTTCTCGAAATCACGAATCTTCTCTTTCTCCTTCCCCTTTCCTTTGCCCTGTGAATTTGCGTCGTCGTCATCGGGCCCGTCACCTCCGCCACCTCCACTAGCACTTCCACTACCACCATTTCCACCTGGTCCTGGAGGTGGTGCAGGAATGGCATTGCTTGATACAAAATGCACTAACTCTGCGGACTCTTTGAAAGTTCGAGGGCTGAGACCAGACACCTGCTCTAAGATCATCTTTTGGCATCGTTCTTTATCCCTGATGTTATCGTAGCCGTTAACCACAATGAAAATGTACGCCTTTTCTGCGGCTGCGGCCCAAATAAATTCCTTCGCGGTTTGGGTGAAGTGATTTGCTGCTGAAACGACAAAGACCACAACGTCAATCTCCTCTTGGCGAGCAAATACTGCTGTTGTCTTCGTGGTGTCCAGGTTGAGACCAGGAGCATCAATAATAGAAATGTCGACAACACCGTTGTTGAGGAGTGACTCGTCAATTGTTCGTACATCCTTGACGTATACTTTGCACTGGGTGTAGGTATCGTTGTCTGTAACAATCTTCTCGAGGTCCTTCAGGGTGAATACATCGTAGGTGCTCTCATTGTGTCTATCATAGACAACTTCCTTGTGAACGGCATGGACTTCCTCAATACCACCATTCTCTCTTGCATCCAGGACCTCGCAAAAGATGCTTGTGCAAGGTTGTTGGTCTTCTGGAAGGATTTTTCTTCGAAGCAAGGCATTACAAAATGTTGACTTGCCCGTATTCAGATCACCCGTCACCAAAACCTTGCTCGAAGTATCCTCGATGCGGTCTCGAAGAGAAAGGAGATGCTTGATGCTCGAGCTGATCTTACCATCTAACAGCGATGCTATCGAGTTCTTCTCAAGAGAGTGGACGAGTTCCGTTTGATGTAACGCTCCTAGCTTCAAATCTAACTTCAAAATCGAGAACTCTTGTGCGATCTGGGGTGTGATAAGTCGAGGTTCAGGAATTGTTCGCTCTTCTGCCACCTTGCTCGACTCTGCTTCTGTGCTGCTCTCACCAATGGATGTCATGGAGCGTCGGATAGAACCAGGTCGTGGTGGCTCAGGTATAGACGTGGCTCCAGGAGCCGTCGACTGTGTGTGTACTAAGCCAGGTCGGGGATCTTGTCTCCGTGGCATCGATGCTTCGGCACGTTGCACGGAAGGGTAAGTTGCTGGCCATGTTGCATTCTTCTCCTGCAACGACTTCAATGTCTCAACGGTTTTGTTGATCGAGCGGCCGAGTGCTACTCTGTGCTGATTGTACCATAGTTGATGTATGGCACTTGCTTGCTGCCTCCTGTCATTATCCGAAGTTTCGTTGCTCGTGCCCCTGACCAGAGGTGTATGCGAAGGCGTCGGTCTATCTTCCGTCATTCTAGGACTCCATGTTGATCTTCCATCTCCAGCAGCAACACTTCCCCCGTAGCCCGAGTCATTGTCTAGGAGGGCTTGAAGCCGCGCAGCACTTTCTGTTGTTGATCCAGTTCCAACTGTTACATACTGAGGGCGGTTTGAAGTTGTTGGCGATGGCGCTTCGGCGTTGCTCGAACTCGAGTCTCCACCCATCGACGCCCGACCCTTCCCTTTCTTGTATTCCTGGCTCATGTTGATGATGGATACACCATTTGTTGTGTGATTGTCGAAATTTTTAAGATGGTGTGTTTTGTAATGATGCATGGACATGCCAAATTGCTCGTCCATAATATTCCGCATTATCGCCACGCTAGCAACTAAATACGGCTTAGTGCCACCGACGATTAGCGATGACGCCGGCTGCACGCGATAGGCATCTCCGAATAAAAGACCTCATATCAAACCAGATTCTCAAGCAACGGTCCTAAAGCCATCATGAACGTGAGCAAACCTGCACCTTCTGGCCCCGAGGTTTACGCTGATTTATCAACTGTAGATTGTTGAATGGGCCTTCGGAAAGCGTATGACGCCTGCGGAGCGTCTGCGCAAACATCAGCGTTCCTTGGAGAAGACACAAAGAGAGCTAGACAGAGAGAGAGTTAAGTTGGAGAACCAGGAGAAAAAGTTGATCCAGGAGATCAAGAAGAGCGCCAAGAATGGACAGATGGGGGCATGCAAGATCCAGGCAAAAGATCTAGTTCGGACAAGGCGATACATCGAGAAGTTTTACTCTATGAGGACACAATTACAGGCGATTTCCCTACGAATACAGGTACTGAACCCGCTTCTGCTCACCTTTTCATTTGGCTGATAGGGCACGACAGACCGTAAGGACGAATGAGCAAATGATGCAAGCTATGAAAGGCGCCACGGGTGTTCTTGGCAGTATGAATCGCAGCATGAATCTGCCAGCCTTGCAGAGAATTGCTATGGAGTTTGAGAAGGAGAACGACATCATGGACCAGAGACAGGAGATGATGGACGACGCCATCGATGATGTCACAGGCCTGGAGGATGAGGCAGACGGCGAGGAGATTGTTGAACAAGTACTTGAGGAGATCGGAGTCGACCTGAAGCAAGCTGTGAGTCTGCTGTCCTCATGAGCTTGGGTCTTACTGACACGTGTATAGATGGGCGAAACGCCTCAAGGCCTCCAGAGTAATGCCGTGCCCGAAGGAAGAGTTGCACAAGCTGTTGGGGGAGGGGGAGGGGGAGGGGGAGGTGGGGATCCTGGGGACGATGATTTACAAGCCAGACTTGACAGTTTGAGGCGATGAGCCGGACGGTCTGATTATGGCGCTGGCGTTAGGGAAGGAGTTCTAGCACTGACTGTTTGTTGTCTTACGTCGATTACAATTAAAATGCAGCCCTGCTGCAGGCCATGCTGGCTACCCGCAGAGCCGATCCGTCGAAAGGCGCTTCACCCGTCAGCGACAGTGCATTTCGACTCCTGTGTCGCCAAGCCAACAGACGCTGGCCCTGGCATCTAAGTGTCTGTGATATTGAAGCTGGCGAGGACGTGGAAGCAGCCCAATAATGAACTCCGACTATAGTAAGTAGGAGTAGGTGTGTGTTCTGCAGGAGCCTTCGGCCTCTGAGAATCCGAAGGACCCCTCTACCCCACACTGTTCCCTCTTTGCTACTCGGTAGCAACCCGGTTGGGGATGCAACAGCACACACGGCCTGACGAACGACATGATGGCGCTTTGGCGACACCCTTGTCATCCTAGAATCCCTAACCTACCCTACTCTACCCTTCCTTGTGCTTGCACCAGGTCAGGTGCTTCCTACGACTGATTGCAATCCGTAAATACCTACCTATACCTACCTGCCTGCCTGCCTACCTTACTAGACTTCCTGCGCGCCCATTGCTGCGCCGAGCTGTGTCAGTTGCAACGCCTCCACGGAGGGCTTCGTCTTGCAACACTAGGCACTAGGCACTCTGCCCTTGCTCTACGCAGTGCGCTTCTCCTGCCCGCCTGCCTTTCCGCCGAAGAGACAAAGATCGTCACAACTCAAATATCCCCTGTCGACGGGCGCATCCATCCATCTGTTCTCTTTGTCCTGACTACCACAGGCTCTGCTGTGACCAGATTACCTCGTTTTCTCGTCGCCTTCGAATCTGCTCAAAGAGGTGTAAGGGCTTCCTAATTGGAACTCTGCGAACCGACATTCCAAGTGTGCGACGGTACCTCCTGCAACGAGGCTCCCCAACATTGCTCCCGAGATAAAGTCGCAGCTGTGCGCCATAGTTGAAAGGTGCTCTAGAACGTGCAAATATTGCAATACATGTATGTGCTTGACATTCCGAGCTGCCGCCGTCTTGTCATCCGTGCCTGGTGCTGGCGTGCTCGAAAACAGTCGCGACCTACAGTATCCGTACCCCAACCCCACAACGTCGTCATAAGGGCAGGCAAGAGGCTAACTTTAGATCAGCTTCAGAACATCCACCACAACATCACCACGGAGCGGCACCCCTGTGATCTAAAGGTCTGCAAAATATCGCCCTGAACAGTCGAATCTCCATCACAACTTTCCATCACCGACGTTAGGTCAGTCGTCCATTCTTCCACAAACAAACACACATACTGAGCCCCACGCAGACTTGATATCAACGAGCAACGAGCCACGAGCAACGAGCAACGAATCTCAAACTTCCAACAATAAATTGCCTACAGTAATCGCAGTGCTCTTGGTCTCGTCACGAGGCACGCAGACTCGAAGTTAACAAGCTGGCAGGAAGTACACGGAGGAGAACCTCCACAGGAGGTTTTCTGAACAGTCTTCTGCGCAGATCTGGTTCCCCCGGGAAGGACGAATCTACAATGTCTTCTTCAAATTCTACCGCCGAGCAGGCAACACCATCGAACAGCGGCGACACATCAAAACCAGTTGAGGATGCAGGAAGTGGGGAGAAACGCAGCGGTAATGGTAGTCCCCAAGGAAGGCCCGCCGGAGATAACGCAGCCAGTGCAGAGAAGAAGCGGAGAAGCAGTGGAGTTAGTAGTAAGGCACGGTCGGTGATTGAAAGCGCCAAAAACTCGTTACATCTGAGCAACAACTCTGGCGGTGTTAGTCGCGGAGCAGAACTCCAGTCGCAGTCTCCCTTGCAGAGATTAGGAGCATCAGATAAAGCACTGCAGGTCCCTCAAGGTCAGCACAACAACTCGGCAGGAGATTCTGTGCCAGGAGGAAGATCGACTTTCAGGGTTGGCGTGTACGAAGATAGGAACAAGCGATGTCGTCGAACGATGGAAGATACGCATGCTTTCTTATATAATTTTCTACAAACACCGGCTCCTGCCCTTGGAACCGAATCTGTCTCGACCGGTCAACTGTCCAAAAGCTCAACCGATGAACTAAGCCAGTCTTCAGCAACAAGCAATCCAAATGATATGCAAGAAACCGATAATGGCTACTTTGCTATCTTTGATGGTCATGCCGGGACTTTTGCTGCAGATTGGTGTGGTAAGAAGCTTCACCTTATTCTACAAGATGTTATTCGGAAAAATCCCAATACACCCATCCCTGAGCTTTTGGATCAAACATTTACAACCGTTGACGCGCAGTTGGAAAGCCTGCCCTTGAAGAATAGTGGCTGCACAGCAGTTACAGCAGTCCTTCGGTGGGAGGATAGGATACCAAACGCCAAGTCAGCAACAGGTTCTACAGCAATCGCACCCGCAGCGGCAGCAGCTGTCAAGGCCGCGGTTCAGGCCGCCAAGAACGAAGCTGCGTCCGGTGAAAATGAAGGCGATGTGGAAAGGGGCCAATCTCAACACGTGGATGCTCCTTCAAACGTAGAAGCTTCCAGCCCAACATCTGGTGCTGAGGCTCATGCAAGATTGAAGAGCACCGCCTCTCGCCAGCGTGTTCTTTACACAGCAAATGTGGGAGATGCTCGTATTGTCTTATGTCGTAGCGGCAAGGCCCTCAGATTGTCTTACGACCACAAGGGCAGTGACGACAATGAGGGCAAACGAATAGTCAATGCTGGTGGGCTCATCCTGAATAACCGTGTTAATGGCGTCTTAGCTGTTACTCGAGCCTTAGGTGACACATATATGAAGGACTTGGTAACTGGACACCCATACACCACTGAGACCGTGATCCAACCCGACATGGACGAGTTCATTATCCTCGCCTGCGATGGTGTGAGTAACCATGTTGACACTGGCCTCAATAAAGTATGCTAATGTGCTCAATAGCTCTGGGATGTGTGTGAAGATCAAGAAGCCGTCGACCTTGTTCGCGATATGCAAGATCCCCACGAGGCTGCAAAAAAGCTAGTTGAATATGCACTCCAACGTTTCAGCACCGACAATCTCTCCTGCATGGTCGTCCGTCTTGACAAGTCGGCGCTTATATCCACTGTCAAAGAACCGTCTTCAGCAATTGGAGTTGAAGGTGACCCAGCGTCGATGCCCGGCAAACTTAGTGAAGCCGACCAGATCGTCGAAAAAGCAAAGCGTAAGGTAGAAGCAGATGGAGTTCCCGGTATTGGTATCTCCGGCAGCAACCACGGAAAAGGACATGATCAAGTTATCCCTCCCGACGACGAGGCTTCTCGGAGGGCCAATATGGAAAGAGTCGTTGAAGAGGAACCTGGCTTGGTACAGGGCGACTCGGAGGAAGTCACAGGCGTCGATGGCGTCACGGCGAGTACGATGTCCAATCCATCAGATGGCAAAGCAGTGTAGTATTCGAATGGCTGTTGCATGATTACGATTTCCTTGATTTGCGGTGATGGTTTTGCTGTTGTGTCACGAGTTACTTTGCGGTGGTGGAAGGGAGGTGGTGGGCTGGCTGGGACGGATCACATCACGTTGCTATGTTCGTGAAAGCTTTCCCATTTTTCTTTATTGCACTTTGAGGTGGAATGAAATGGGATGATGAAGTGAAGAAGAAGATGTGGATTTGAGAGGATGAGACAGAATATGTCTCTCATCCAGCTGAGAGCAGCAACATTCTGTGTGTAGTTTATGGATCGTAAAAAGATGTTGAGATGATAAATCTGTTACTTTGAATATTCGAATGCGGGGGATCAAGATTCTTCTGCGTTTAATCTACCGCAATAGCAATGGAAAGAAATTTTCATACGTCTGAATTTGCCTCTTAGCATTCATCTAAAAAAAAATTCTGACTGGCATAGAAAATCTTACCTCCTACACCTCCTATACTGTCCAGCCCCTACGCGGTCAACCGTATGGTTTTAAACAATCTACACTGTAGACTCACGAGAGCGCGATCTATCGCGTACCGCCTACTACGAACTTACAACAACGTGATATCAGATTAGGGGATTAGAGAACAAGGAGTAGAGAGAGTGTTTATTTGACTCTATTTAGTCCGGAATGGAGGGACCACACAGAGAGAGTGGGAGAGGGAGATGTATATGGAGAGTCTGGTCCCGGAGTGGGAATTCTTTAGAGCTTCCAGGGTTTGGAGTTTGTGTTGGTTTGTGCGTAGAGAATGGTTTCTTTAGGATGGGTTAGTTGAATTTGTTTGATGAATGGAGGTTAGGCTTAAGGCTGAGAACGGAAGACGGAGGGATATTAGGGGATATTGAGATGTACGGGATCTCTCTGGAGGATCTTGTTTTTGGGGGTAGTACCTGGCTGGTGGGAGGGCTCCTTACCTATCTTGATACGTTTCTAGTTTAATGTGGGGTTGGATGACTTGAATGTGTTCTTCAAGGCTTTTAGTACAACTCATGTCAAACCAAAAATTTGAGGGGAAAATTCAGTACTCAAGAATTACTCCATAAGACAGTAAGGAAGAGAATGAAAACACAAGCTGGAGCCGAGTTGATGGCAATTCCTAGAAGCAGCTACTATCACAGTCTATTTTGAGTTCAGCAATCTATTATCTAGCACTTTCTCGCAAACGCTTTTCCCAGGGCACTAGACACCACTAACATAGCAACCTCTAACGCTGTAAATAGCCACTCTTGAAACCTCCCAGATCAAAATAGATCAGTCATAGCACCATGGCTAGCATCACCCACCAACCTAGCATACTTCGCCAAAACACCGCGATTTGTAAGACTCTTTGGTGGGGTCCAACTCTTCAATCGCTCGGCAATCTCTGCGTCGCTGACATCCATACTCAACGTGTTATTCTGAGCAGATATGGTAACCATATCTCCATCCCTTACAACAGCAATGGGACCACCGACAGCTGCTTCAGGGACGACGTGGCCAACAATGAATCCATGGCTTGCGCCTGAGTAGCGACCGTCGGTTACGAGAGCGATGTTGGTTAGTCCGGCACCCATGATTGCTGCGCTGGCGCGAAGCTGTTCCGGCATTCCGGGCCCGCCTTTGGGTCCTTCATAGCGTACTATAAGGACAAGGTTTTCGCCGTGTGGAATATCTCCGGCTAGGAGAGCTTCGTTCAGCTCATATTCCTTGTTGAAGACTCGTGCTTTGCCTGTGAATACTAAGCCCTCTTTTCCTGTTATCTTAGCGACGGATCCACCCGGCGACAGGTTTCCACGCAGGATTTGGAGATGGCCTGTCGCTTTGATGGGGTTGGAGATGGGGCGAATGATGACTTGGTCTTGTGGGAGTGAAGGGTATGATTCTATATTTTGGGCTAGTGTCTTTCCTGTGACTGTAGGGATGTTGCCGTTGATGAGACCTGCTGCTACAAGGAGTTTGAGAACCGAGGGCGTGCCACCAATGTTGTAGAGATCTTCCATGAAGAACTTTCCGCTAGGAGCCAAGTCTGCGAGGAAAGGGATCTTGTTGCTGACTCTCTGGACGTCATCTATGGAAAGCGGGAGATCAGCTGTTCCGGCCATGGCTAGGAAGTGCAGGACTGCGTTTGTGGAACCACCGAGTGCCATTGTTAGGACAAGTGCATTCTCGAATGACTCCATTGTAAGTAGATCCCGCGGTCGAATATTCTTCTCCATGCAGATCTTGATCGCGTCCGCTGCCTTTACACACTCGCGCATCTTTGCTGGAGAATCAGCTGGGTTTGACGACGATCCTGGGAGGGAGAGACCCATGGCTTCAATGGCCGTAGACATGGTGTTGGCTGTGTACATTCCACCACAAGCACCTACTCCCGGACAAGCATGTTGTTCAAGGTCATCCTGAAGATGTGTCAGTTTTAAGTTACCTTAGTGCTGCAAGAATTGAGCTCGGTATTGACCTAAAATTATATACAGAGCAAAATAGTCGACTGGTACCCCAAGAGACTCGTCGCATTTAATTCGGTAAGTTCGCTTACTTAGCGAGTTCTGAAAGCCACTCGGCCTTCATACTGAGAGGAAAGTTTATGATTAATAAAACCATCGTCTTTGATGATGCAGGAAAGTTCTAATTCTCTCAATCATCAAAGCCCGTTTGCGCCATTGATGGTATCCTCGAGATGTCAAAATGTGAGATCCTGGACCAATGGTGGCTAGCTAACACGCAAAATTGCTCCGAGTCTAAAAGAAGAATGTCCTACCATAACATCACTCGGCGTTCGTCCTGGCTCTCCCGCACCAGTAGCAGCATGCAACTTGCCATATGCAAAAGCTCCTTGGGCCTCGTAGCACGTGCTGATATTGATGTCCTTGTTCAGGAGCTTCGAGAATCCCTTCTTGATTGAACCACCGTAAATCATGATGAAGGGTCGGTTGTGGCGAGCGGCAGCCATGATGACTCCTGGCATATTCTTGTCGCAACCAGGGATTGAAATGTTGGCATCGTGTCGTTGAGCACATGTCAAAGTCTCAATGGAGTCTGCAATGATCTCACGTGTTTGCAGCGAGAATCTCATACCTGGTGTCTGTTAGCGAGGAGGTACATTGCTAGGAGTTTCATTCACCAATGACTGGAATTAGGAGCACCACTTACTGTCACTACCCATAGTTTGGCCTGTAAGATAAGATTGGGCATCAGTATACTTTTTCTACCATGAGCACCCCAGAAGTTTGGGGAGCGATGTGCAATGAACGCTGAAATGGAGGCACTGCTATGAAATAAGAGTACATACCATCACTCACTGCGACAAAAGTCAGCAAAATTCTAGCTTTACCATAACAACTCAGTACTCACCACCAATGGTGCCATATTGCCATCCCAGCATTCCTTGTTTCTCGACGGAGTCTTTCACAAGTTTACCGAGGTCATGGACTGCGAGTCATATATCAGCCAGCGTCCTACTGGAAATATGTGCTAACATGGCTTACGGTGCATGCTATCAACAAAGTTAGCCTGTCGATGTCTTCAAAGTAAGTGGACAACTTACTTGCAAGGGTTGCCCTCCCAGAAGACGGATGAGATGCCTACATGAGGGGCCGTCTTCATTGCCTCCTTGTTGGGTACACCAGCAGCATAGAGCATGGACTGTGGCTCGTCAGCAAGAGAAGTCGACGCGGCATTGGCTACTTACCTGGGCACCTGGGAAGTCATGGTCCTTGGTCACAAAGTGAGACCATCTGTTGAGCGCAGGCTTGCCATCGATGATGGTACCGGCCTCGAGGTGTGGGAAGTCAATGTATCTTGGCTCCTCTGGCACGTGTGCATCCATGATGAGTAGGGAGGTACGACGACGATGCCGAGCGTGTGACAACTCGCCTGAAACCAGTGAAGTTTGACAAGTGGCGGAGAAGGAGGTAGTTGAGGTGAACTGGTGGACAGTTGGGCAGCTGGGGACGGAAGGAGCAGCAGAAGGTGGGGTAAGAAAGAAGAAGAGGAGGAGGAGGAGGAGGAGGAGGAGGAGGAGGAGGAGAGGAGTGGAAAAGTGGACGTGGAAAGGATGGAAGAAGAAAGAAAGAAAGTGTAAAGAAGAGGGCACAATAATAGGTAGGGAATACTCATCGTCACGGGAAAAAGAAAGTATGGAGAGGGGTACTTGGGTACCTACAAATGGCAGGACCTTGATTACCTCGTAGGGACCCAAGCCAAGGTACTTCGTAGGGAGGTAGTAGGTACGGTTAGGTACACGCCGAGGGCAGGTTAGGCGGTGCGGCCGGCATCAATGGAGACCAACCAAAGACACGGCAGCTAGCAGTAGCAGTCTTGGCACCGTCTGTCCTGGAAGTGGATATCCAGTACGGACGGTCCTGTACTTACGAATGTCAGATGCGATATGCATCTGGGTCTGGTCCTGTACGAGTCTCAGGTGCGAGATGGGCGGCGCAAGGCCATGATCAGGGCAGGCCCGATCATCTGCGACGAGAAGGTCAACGCGACGTGAAGTTTGTCGTTGTGGGATGGTCGTGAGCGAGCGCGCGAGAGAGAGAGTGTGTGTTTGTGTGTGTGTGAGAGAGAGAGAGTTGAAGAACGGCGACCATCCGATCTTTGGTCTTCGCTTGACTGCTTGGCTTGCGCGGCTGCTTGCACAGATCTCACTCGCTGCATTTCTGCCCGAGTCGCACGGCGAGTATTTATGGTACAGAGCAAGAGGTACTTTCGTACACTGGTACAGGCAATACATTATTGCAGACCGCCTTCACCGCCGTGCTTAAGATCAGGGTGTTCTCTGCCATTTGCCCTCGCTCATTGGTGGCAGAACGTTCTGCTATGAGGCGGTCTGCATTTACTTATTGCCTAGGTACTCTACTCTACTGTATGGACATTATTGACACCACCAGAAAGAACGAAGCGAAACACTTGCCAAAGCTCCCCCTCGTGCTACACTTAGTCCTGGACAAGAATGATACTGTAGCAACCTCCCTTCGCTATCAATTTGAAACACGCTTTGGAGTTAAGTTGCCCTCTTGTTTCGAGCGACTCAACCTTACCTACCTACCTTACCTTCTGTGCCATCCAACCACTAGCCCCGTACGGCAACACGGTAGTTCTGCTTTCGTACCGAGGACAGCAGCAATACCGGTGCTGTAGTACCTTGCCTACGTGGGTAGCGAGCAGAAGGTTCCGATAACAACTTAGCGAACTTGGGTCTCCTGTGCGCCGCTTTTGTATCGTCCATCTTATCGTCAGAAAGAGCTTCGCATCTCCGCTGCCGGGGTCCGCATGCAGCGTACAGAGTCCAGCAGCCATGATACATGGTGTCGCTCGACTCGCGCCCTCTGCAGAAGTGTTGAGCACGTACTGTAGGTAGTCGTCCCGCGGGAGCAAGCAAGCTACCCGCACGGTCAGGGCTGCTGCCGGCTCATATAACGTTGCGACTCGTACTTAGCACCGTAGCACAGCTCGGCGTCGGCGTCGTTCTCCAAGCACACCACAGGGGTTGAACGGAGAACCGTCCGTGTCCCTTCGAGCTCCGGCTCAAGACAACGTGAACGTGTATCGGTTCCTCCTTGGTGCTCTGCCGCGTCTTGCTGCCGTCACCACCACCGTATTCTTCTTTCATCCTTCCTTGCATTCGTTCTGGCTCCGTCGCGCAGCTTCCTGTTGCATGTTCAGTCTGTCGTTGTCGACCCAGCCTCAATGTGGCGCCGCTGTCGAATTGGACGGAGGCTTAAGGCACGGGTAGAACTAGCGGGGGCCACTGGCAGCTCGTCATTTCCTCCAAACAGCCCTGTCTGGTGCTGTCGCGTTGTCGCTCCCTCGCACAGGGGATCGATTTAACAACACCATCAGCATATCATGAATGTCGTCGCCGTTGCAAGAAACTGGGGCAGTCACGGCTGACACCCGCGGATTCTTCATCCCCAAGGGCCACGTCGTCCTCGCACTCGAGCCAGAACGCTGGCCACGCCCCGGCATCTCAGGTATCTCCAAGGACTAAGCCATCGATACAGGCCAGACGCCTTCCCCAGCAGGCCTTCTTGAGCAGCGTCATTATTGGCTACATTTTAAGAAAGCGCAGACGACCGGACAGACCAGGCCTACTCTCGTACCTAACCACTGGAGCTGAGGCTTTCTTTTCCATCACAAACTCAACGTTCTGCTGCAGCATTCCTGACTTTACTTCCTTTGATGATCCGTGATTGATCTTTGAAGGGATGGCAACTTTCGTCCGGGCATCATGTTGTCTAATATCTCTATGCCTCGTTTCCCCCGTCGCTGCAATCAGCCAAGATAGGAACGCTTTCTGGCGACTCTCGACCTCAACTTCAAGCAAACTGCTCTCGGAAGCCCAGTCTCTCGTACCGAATATCCGAGAGCTCTTCGGGTACGTCTTTCAGAGCAAGTTCAGGAACTGGGGAATAGGTGTTGCGGTAGCCATGCTATTTTGTGGTCTCTTGCCAGGATATCGCTATGCAGTATGGAGCAGAAGTCATTCTGAAGAACCATTGGCTGATGGAATGTCCCCCGAGGTTAGGAAGAGTATGGATGCCAATGGTAAGAATCGTGATCGATACCCGTAGCAATCTCAGCTAGAGTTACTCAAGGCTATCTTGAAGATGATAGTCGACTTCGCTAACCACCACGTAGACACCACCAAAGACGATGATCCAGGACTTTTAAAGAAGCACTCCGAATACCGATCATATACTACCAGTCAATTCAGTTATCCTCGCCTTCGAGTATTTTTCCGCAGGCACCCCCAGGCCGAGAAACTACCTACCAAACCCGCCCCATTACCTCTACTCGTTTTCATACATGGCTTAGGCGGATCAGTTGCACAGTTCAACCCATTGTTAACCAGTCTTTGCAACCTAGCATCGTGTTTGTCCATTGATCTACCCGGATGTGGACTTTCTTCCTTTGAGCCGAAGTCCTGGGATGCATACACGACGGAGGCGCTTGCGGAGCTACTCGACACCATTATTGAGGACTATAGAGAGAAAGAGGCTGGCCAAGGGGTGGTTCTAATTGGGCACAGTATGGGTTGCTCCCTTGCGGCTCTCCTTGCATCTAAAACCTCTCCGCGAAAGAGCCAGTTATCCGACCATGTCGTGGGCTTAGTGGCTATCTGCCCGAAAGCTGATGCCTCAGACAAGAAACAGGTCGCTAATCTTAAGAAGCTCCTCATGATTCCTGGCCCTCTCTTTGAGATCTGGCGGTATTGGGATCGTCGAGGCGGTCCAGAAAGTAATAGCGTGTATCGATTCGTAGGTAAGGAAGCAGACGAAATGACAAAAAGACTTCAGCAAGGCTTTAACAGCCAGAGCAAAACCCCAGTATGGAGACGGATGGCCCTCGGAACTTTGCCCGACTACAAGACGGGTGTAGTGAAAGGCGGTCTTCCAGGTAGAGAAGTTTGGGCTGGTCTAGAGGTTCCTGTGTACCTGGTTGCTGGAGAAGCAGATCAGATTACCCAACCTGCTGAGCTCGAGAAGATTGCATCTTTCCTAGGGAAGTCTCACCCTGTTCGGATTGAGCTCGATGAGAACAGCGACCCAATAAACAATTCTGCTGCTCCGATCGACACTTCTATTCAAAGAGGGCCCGGAAGCCCTGCTAGGAAGAATATTGAACACACGACCGATGAAGATATTCTCAACATCAATCCAAACGAAACAAGATCCGCATACTCAGACCCATCAACGCCAAATGAAGAATTGTCTACGATACCACCTCAACCGGCAAAACCACGTGTAATTCTGAAGACCACAATTCTTCCGGCGCCGGCAAATCATGCACTCCTCTATACCCCAGCCATAGTCCGTACTCTGGCCGGCGTCATATCAGATTTTCTGCAGAATCAAGTCTCGCAGCGTCTCTCACTTGGCTGGCAACTCCAATTCCTCTCTACATCTGGGAAATGGGATGTAAAGAACCTCGCAAAGTGGCAAGCCGTAGCCCCCGTCTCCGAGCCTATCGGCGGTATCTTTCGTGCAATGAAGACGCTGCGGGAGGTAGATGAGAAGCATTGTCCCGAAGTTTTCGTACGCGACTGGGCAGATCAAATACACGATATCGTAGATATCAGCCATGAATCACCCGTCTACGACCCCCGAGGCCTCGAAAAGGGGGGCATCCGATATCACAAATTCCCTACCGTCTCCAAGATTCCCCCCACAGGACCAGAAATATCCGACTTCATCGCATTGATCGATCGATTGCGAGAAGAGAGAGCTGGAACAGGTGGATTTATTGGTGTTCACTGCCATTATGGATTCAATCGAACTGGCTACTTCATCATTTGTTATCTGGTGGAGAGATGTGGGTTCAGTGTTCAGGGCGCCATTGACGAGTTTGCTATGCGGAGACCGAAGGGTATCAAGCATGCTCACTTCTTGGACCAGTTGTTTGTAAGATATTGCGTTGGCCTGAAGAGGGCCCCTACGTTGTGATGCAGGCTATTATTTGGGAAGGAGTTTGGGGATTCAGGAATTAGATATGGGAGAGTTGGAGCTGGAGCACCAGGAGTTTGGTGGTGAACATGGAGGGACGTGGCCTTGGCGTTAATAATGGTTAAGCTCGAATCAAAGACAGGCAGCTCAAGTATTAGGTCCTGCATAGTATTTATCATAATCGAGAGCATTACTCACTACACTTTCAGCTTGTCTTACTGAAACTAACATGTGACGATTGGTAGTGCCGGTTGCATTTAGAATTTTGCGTTTAAAAGGTATCTTACCTACCTACCTTGGGTAGGTAGATAATACCATAGCTCGTAATGGAAGAATCAACAACAGCAACCTTATCCTGTAGATACGACTCTATAGCTAAGCTGCATTGAGTTCTTTGCATCGTCTGTTGTGCTTATTTTCTTTTAAAATGTAGGGTAGGTAGTACTGTAAGTGATAGTTTTGTTGCGACCAAGTAATTTAGTGTGCATACCTAATTTCAGTAACACTTGAATTCAACACTGTGCGACTTTTCACGGCGATGTGAATTTGTATAATAGATTCGCAGCATCTATGCAGTACCCGATGGAACGATTTCTCCCAACCAAGTAATCAATTCAATTGTGATGTGTTGTCTTTGTCAAAAATTCCTCTCGATGTCATGACGTCGGCATCAGGAACCTCTCGGCAAAGCTTCTCGTGCGAGAACCTCAAGCTCAACGACAAGCTTTATTTGCGACCTCTCTTAATACCACAACGGCCCCAATTACCTCTACCTAAACACCAATTGAGTCAGAAACACTCCCTATTTCTAAAATGCCACCACTCCGTCCTCCACCAACGTTGCTCCGATCCAAGCTCCCCGATATCCTCTCCAGCCTCTTCACAGCCTCAAAAGCCTGTCACCGCGCCGCTCGATTCCACACCCATATCCGCCCATCTCCATCTCCTTCCACCCTAAGAACCACTCGAAATCAATCCCAAACCAAAAACCACCAATCCCGAACTTACGCCTCTCAACCATCCTCCTCCCTCCGTCAAACACGCGCCCCACGTCCAACCGCAACCACAACCACACTATCCCGCACCAAAGCACCACGGAGCCATGACCGCGGACCTAGCTCAAAAGAAGACACGCAGACGGACTTTGGGTCCATGAATATTCTGGGCAATACTCCCGCGCCGTCAACGGCTATCGACGCTTGTTTGTGGGATGGCTTTCATTTGGATAATGGTGTGAAGGTTGGGGGGAGTGGTGTTGTGCTTGTTGCTGGTGAGAGTTTTGCTTGGAGGCCTTGGGAGGCTGATGGCTCTGGTGGTTTAGAGGGGCAGGGGCAGGGGGAGGGAAGAGTACGTTTGGTTAACCAGAGGGGGCAGTGGGAAGTTGGTGATGAGGCTTGGGGGTTGCTTAGTTTGGTCTGGCCGAAACCTGGTTTGTTTTCTTTCTACTCTATTCCCTCTTTCCATTCCCCCCTTACCCTTCACACTTCATGCTGATGGTTCTTTTGACAGATCTATTGATTCTAGGTCTAGGCAAGGATATGAGACCGATTAGTCCAAAGACTCGCCAGTATATTAATTCCCTGGGCATCCGCATTGAGATTTCAGATACGAGGAATGCGGCTGCGCAGTTTAATCTTCTGGCTACGGAGAGGGGTGTTGGGACTGTGGCGGCGGCGTTGATTCCTTTGGGGTGGAGGGAGGGCGTGGGTATTCGGACGAGTGATGATGCCGAGCCGTTGCCGCTTCATTGAGTGTGTGGTGGTTAGGGAGGGATTGAATTGGTGAAGAGAGTAGGGTGAGAAACGCTGTGCTGCTTTAATTCTCCGGGGGTTTAATTCTCGGTACGAGTAGTGCCGTTTGATGTCAGCTCTGGAATGGTTTTGCGAGCTTGTCCAAGTTGTGGTCAAGTTGTGGTCAAGTTGTGGTCAAGTTGTGGTCAATGGCCTCAGCACCTGGGATTTCAAAGATGTCATTCCTTCAAACCTGGAGGATCTAATTCCCAACATGCATGTAAGATACCTGAATTGTATCGTTATGGTGCGCCTTTACTCTCGGGCCCTTACTAAAAGGTTTAATAAAGGCACTGATGGAGAGAAGGAGCATCACAGAAGTGTAATTGTTAGTATGACTGGGAGTGAAGTCCTGAAGGTTCTTCAACCCGATCTGTAAATTATTAGTTTATTTGTATCAATCATATAAATTCATCAGTCATCAATATAAATACTCCCGTAAATAATCACGAGAACCAACACCACTCCAAAACAGCAGCAACATAACACCTCCCAATAAGAGCACCGCCCAAAGGCCCCAAACAGCAATTCTTCTCAGCGGATTCCTTCTTGAGCTTCCTATACCCTCCGAAGACCCTTCCCAGAGCAATTTCCTTCCGTAAGCGTAATAAGTCGTGACTCCTTCGTAGCCGACACCATAGTAAACGAGTCCAGCCAGTGCGATGCCGTAGCCGATTATCTGGAGACCGCTAATGATGGTTCCCCAGATGAGGACGGAGGCTACTACAAGGAGAATATTTTTGAGGACGCCGCAGAGGGTCATTACCAGGCCGGATGTTTTGCCAATCTGTACAATATTAACATCAAGAAACACCAAGACACAAGGACATGGCAACGAAGGATATCAGGAGTCAAACATACGAGGAAGACGGAAGAAACATTCAAGAAGAAAACCACCACCGCGTTAAGCAAAAGGGTAAAGGCCCCAACCCGCCATAGATCATCCATCTTGAAAACACCGAGTTCCGTTACGGCTGCCACGGCGAAATTCATCACCGCGCATACGGGAGCGTAGTAGTAGAGTGAGACGAGGGGATCCATGTTTTGACCTCCACTCTCTTCCGAGAGTAGGATTTGGATCATGATTAGACGGATGGCTTCGAATACTATGCCGCCGGCTTGATAGAAGAAGCCAATCCACTTGAAATCGATTTCACCGTAGGAGGCCAAGGCTACGCCAAAAACTATGAGCAAGACGTTGAGAAAAACCTTGAGTTTTGGAGAGGTGGTGCGGAAGGCCCAGGAGGTTAGGAGCACGGCTACTGGGGCCGAGGCTTTAAGCATTTGGATGAATGCTACGCTGAGGTAGAGGTAGGTCTGGTTGCTGCAGACCAGGGAGAGTGAGTAGAGGATTCCAATGGGGATTATGGCGCGCAGGTAGATGCGGCCGGTCATTTTGACGGCTTTGCGGCCATCGAGGAGGTGGGTTGTTTTGGCGAGGATTTGGGTGATGAATGTTGAGCTGGGAGGTGATTAGTTTTGGGTGTTTTCTTTTGTTTTTGTGGGTAGTAAGGTAGAGGGGAACTTACAAGGCGAGGTGCCAACATGTTAATATTGCTGGATAATCTGGCGTTGGAGCCGTGTTAGAGAGACGTTTGTTTTAAAGAGAGTCGCGGTTGCGAGAGAAGGATGGAGAGAAGAGAAGCGTGAGAAGCGTGACTGGACGTACGGAATCCGAGATTGTCTAACAGATACTTGTTGAAAAGGATGACAATTGAGCTCAACGCAATCCAACTCCTACAAGATCACAACAAGATCAGTACGGGTATCATCAGCAAGCCACTCCACACGTGCAAGCCAACACCACCTTCCCATCCCCCCTTTTCCGGAACAGGAACCGCGCATCTGAACGTACACGACATAGACGGCTGGATGAACGGGAGCCCTACGCAGACTCTGCGTCTCGAAGGTCGGTAACATGTTCGGCGTCGTCAAGACCTGTGTTGTGCTGAATCGAATGGTTGCAGCGAAGTATTTGTTGATTGACTTAAGGGTACGAAGTCGGTAAGCTTGATTGATACCTCAGGTGGCGAGGTGAGCGGTAATCCGATGTGTTGCTGGGATACGTGCGAGCTACGATGGGCAAGCCGGGATCGTCAGACATGAACTTTTCGAAAGAGCCTATGATGATGCTGTTATTGGTACCCCGTCCTCTCGATTATCTACGAGGCACATCGATGTCCATCTTCCCCAGTCTGTTGATGACCTCGTTCATCCTATGCATGGGCAGAACTCAATTCGGTGTGAAACACCATCTGTTCATGGAAGATCCCGAAGCTCTTGAGCGACAGACAGCCTGGTCGACCTTGATACTGGAAATGTAGAGAAGTGCTTTACCTTTCACGTCATACAGATTCGATGGCATGAAGTGAGAAACTGCTTAGTAGCCAGTGGCCACGAATTCGGATGAGAAAACATTCCATCCAGGAAACCCCATGTATCTGAAAAGCGCACTGTACACATGACGGTGTACCTCAGGTACTGAATAATGGTTTCAAAAAATAACTATCTATTGAGAATCTATTGAGAAAGAATAACCGCAAGGGAATGCAGAGCAATGACCAAAGAGAGGCAGAAGTGGAAACGGATGGGAATAATGTGTGCTGATTCACAAAAGTTGAAGATCTGTGAAGTGAAAAGAAGTAGGGAGGGATAAATTCATGGAGTATATAGTTGCGCATGCTACCTATGTTAACTAGTGTAGGACAATCTAAGTTAGAAGGCATAGGATACCATGTGGAAATAGTGCCGCTTGATAAAGCACCAGTAAGAGCTAAAACCAGCAACTAGCTTTAGTTGCCAGCCTACGGCGTAGTAAACTTCAAGCACTGTTCGGTGCTAAATGAAGGTCCCGAGTCCAGTTCCGACGAAAATCCACGCTACCTAGGCAGTGTAGAACAATCTAAGTAGTTCTAAGGTGATAGGCACCATGGGGAACAATGCCACTTGAAAAAGCACTGTTCGGAGCGAGCCAAAGCCTGCAAATAGTTTTAGCTGCGATCCTAACCAAATATGAGGCGAATAGTTACCTACTTGTTGACTCCTTAAGCTTCAATCTCCAGTAATCGAGGATGAGAGACAACTAGTCATAGGAGTGACAACATATGTAAACCTCTGTGCTTGGGTGCAGGTTTCATAACTTCATAAATTTGTGCAAGGCTGAGGATCAGCATCCTTCCCGGGCACCAGGGGAACCGCGGCTTTGAGGACATCAGCCGTCAGCCAAAGCCAAGGCCTGAGTGGATTACGAGTACGATAAAAGTCAGCCAGGTCGGAAAAAGAAATTGGATACGGTAACGCAGGCATCCATTCCTTCTCCTATATCCTTCTGGACGCACTCTATTCTTTTTGGCGTTGTGATGGTAAGATCACTTTACAAGGCTGCGGGAACTTGTCAACTGAGCACCCTGCCCCCCCAGCCTCGAGCTCAACAACCTGGTCACACCTAGCCTTGCGAGGAACGACGATGACAGACCAAGCTCAAGATGTCCGGGTAAAGCGTTCTGAGGAGCCTCAACAGGATAGCAACGATACCATTGGCGATGAGATGCACGAGGAGCCTGCTGTCAAGTACGAGGGCGACCCAAGAGCGACCTTTTCTAGTAGCAATGGCTCGAAAGCAGGTCCAGCAGAGAAGAAAGATGAGAAGCAGCCCAAGCCTTCAAAGTTGAAAATATATTGGGGGAAGCTTGGGCTTGATCCGGGGACTCTCATGATGATGTTCAAGTGCGTATCTCTTTAGCATCCGAAGTTATACTACTGCTGACATTTTGGTATAGGGGTTCTCTTCCTCCTGTCATTGGGGTCGCGTTATACCAAGCTGATTCCTTCGCGAAACTTTTCTCCACACTTGGGTACCTCGTCCCCATTGTAACTGTACTTTGTATAGTGATTATGCCGCGAGCGAAATACCTCCAGACAATTATTTTAAATACTATTGGTATCTGTGTTGGATCTGCCGTTGCATTGCTTGGAATCTGGTCAGGCGTACAAGCTCGTAAACATACAACACCAGCGGGATCGACGGCAGCCTACAATTCCTCTCAGTCAGCGGTATGTGCTATTTGGCTATTTGCTAATATCTGGGCTGCAAATGCTCTTCGCGCAAAGCTGCCGGCTTTACAATTTCCTGTTATAATGTATAGTATTTTCACAAACGTTGCCTTTACCTATGGACCTCTTTTCTCCACGATTACTGCGGGAGAGGCGCTTGTTAAGCAGCTTCTACTTGGGTTTTTGACAGCATTTGGGATAGCGACGGCTGTGCATTTACTCATTATTCCGATGTCCTCAAGGGCTGTCGTGTTCAAAGGACAGGCCGGGTATATTGGGCTGGTCAGAGGCACTATCAAAGCTACAACCGCTTATATCCAAAGTCTGGAAAGCACTGATATGTTTACAGACAAGAAAGATAATAGTACAGACGAGGATAGTGATAGAAAACCGAAAAGCAAAACCAAAGACAAACAAGAAGGGCATCCTTCACAAACACCTCAAGCACTGGCTCTGAAAGGTTCAATTACAGCGCTTACTGGGCTTCATGGGAAACTACATGGAGACATACCTTTCGCAAAAAGAGAGGCAGCTTGGGGCAAGCTCGATGCCAAGGACATTGACGAGATCTTCCGCTTGTTCCGCGCCATCCTTATTCCTTTGATTGGTATGGGTACAATTACCGACATTTTCGAGAGGGTTGCAGAAAGGCGCGGGTGGATCAAGAGTACTAGGAAGTCAAAATTCGACAAGCTGGAGGCCTGGGAGCATTGTCCAGATGAAGAAAAGGCAAGGGAAAAGCAATTATGGAATGACATCATGAAGACTCTTCATGAACCATTTCTTATTGTTACTCAAGCTATGGACGAGGGACTTGAGCATGCGGGGATTGCTTTGGAGATACTACCGAGGCCAAAGAAGAAAGAAGAGGATGTGGAGGCTGGCCAGAGCACTGAGGGCAAACCTGGGGGTCCTGGATTCGCAAAGTATTTGGATCAAAAGATGAAGATCTTCTACGGACGGAGGGGTGAGACCCTCAAAATGTGGGCAAGAGAAAAGGGTTTGTCCAAAGAAGCTTTCGATTCAGCGAAGAACATTTTGGTCGATTCCGAAAGCATAACACCTGATGCTGCTCAGCACCGACGAGATCAACAACAACTTTATTTGATATTGTATATGGAGTACTTGTTGTTTTCTACGGGAATAGCCATCTTGGACCTCGTTCGATTTGCAGACGCAAAGGTGGCAGCTGGCTCGATGAAGAAGAACCATTTCGTCTTTCCAGGGAAGCGGCGGCTCAAGAAGTGGCTTCTTAGCATTGGTAATGAGGACAGTCCTGCTGATCACGAGTCCCCCGATTTGATGGAAGCTGGTAATAATAATATATATAGTAAGCACATTCTCCGGCCCAAACCCCTCCTTGGGGCAGGTCCATAAGCTGAAGACAAGTTTCCAGAGTTGGGACATGTCTTGAAGCTCGTGAATCATGTTTTGCCCTCAAAGCATACACGAAAGAAGTAGTACTAAACCAGAGAACGTTTAGTGGGCTCTGGGTTTAACCCGAAGAAAGATCCCGAGCATTTACCACCTGCAACTGCTTGGCAGAGGTTCGGAAACGGGATTAGGACTATTCCAAAATTTCTAGGTTCAACAGAGTCTGCTTTTGGCTTTCGTGTTGCCTGTGCTACGATGTCAATAGCTATTGTTGCGTTTTTGGAGGCTGGTTATAAATTTTTCATGGAACAGCGGCTCGTTGTGAGTATAATCGGGCCTTGGCCCTCTTACCTCCATCTCACCCATACTTCACCTCATCTATTCCACTTCCTTCCCCCTACAGCTGAATCCCCACTCCCAAATGAACCTGAAACCTGCTATATTAGGACGACACTAATTTCCAATTATGTAGTGGGCGATGATCATAATAGCTATTGGTAAGTACTCTTTTGCGATTCTCACCATTCTAATGCTAATCTTCATCCAGGTATGACCATGACCTCCGGACAGTCGATGTTTGGGTTCTTCGGCCGAGTCGCCGGGACCTTTCTTGCCGCTGTGTTATCCATTGTCATTTATTACATTGTTGATGGGAAGACGGCTGGTGTGATTGTTATGCTTGTGAGTGTTATTCATTCGACGTTCCCTAGTCAAAATAGCATTGGGCATTGTAGACGTGTCTATACTGCACCACAAAGCCGTAATAGCTTTTGCAAAGGACTGAAGGTAACCCTGTGGAACAATTTGTCCTAACTGTGATCTTGCAGTGGCTCTTCATCTTCATTGAGATGTACTTCTTTCTGAAGTTTCCGCGCTTCATCTCGATTTCTCTGGTTTGCATTGTCACCCAAGTTTTGATTATTGGTTATGAGCTCCAAGTAAGAAAAATCGGTATTACAGCATCAACAGCAACCGGGCAGCCATACTATCCTATTTATCAGTTGGCACCTTACAGACTGGCTTGCGTAGCTGCTGGATCATTTGTTGCTTTCATCTGGACAATCTTCCCATACCCCTTGTCAGACCGCAGCTGGCTTCGAAAGGACTTAGGCCAGACTTTGTACCTGCTCGCCAATTATTACAGTGTTGTACACGTCACGATTGGTGCACGAATGCATAATACTGAAGGGGACATGGAGCTTAAATCTAGTCCCGGACGTCGTCTCGAGAAAGTTCGTCATCACATATTTGGCAAGCTCCTCCTACTACTGCCGTCTTTGCAACAACATGCCGATTGGCAGAAGTGGGAGCCTACGATTGGTGGGAAATTTCCCAGGGATTCTTACGATGAAATTGCACTCAGAGCAAAGAAGTACGTGATACTGTCGAATCTCGAAGCTGAAAGGTTATTAAATGCTGATTTACATTTGCAGCATTTTGAATTACCTCTCACTCATTTCTTATGCGACTATGACCTGGTCGCGTGCCAATGCAACCGACGAAGATATGCCTGGTGAAGGGACCACCTCGCAAGTCCAATGGCTCCGTGATCTTTCACGCATAGTTGACAGCATAAACCCCACTTCACACCAGATAACCTCAACGCTCTCTCTCCTCTCAGCATCCGTAACAACCGGGACAGCTCTCCCACCATACATGTCGATTCCAAAACCATTCCAACTCTCGGAAAGACTCGAGCAGCTTGACAAAGGTATCTTGGATTCTCGACATGTGCGGGAGCCGGGCTATAGTGCGTATGCGGTCATGCAAGTGGCGAGTAGTCTTATCACGGACGATTTGGAGAGGCTAGTAGATCATGTTAAGGATTTGGTCGGGGAGACCGATTTTAGTTTCAAGGTTATGATGAGTGACAGCTCAGTAGATAGTAGTGATGATGGAAAGGGTAAAAGAGATTAGAGCTCCCGGATTGGACTTGCTTGGCAGAGTTTTGTTGGTCTGGACATATAGACGACTTAGGCATACCCGTCGATTTGGACAAGGCGTAGTGTTTTAGGTTTCGCAGGCTAGGGTCGAGATTATTTGCACAATCGGAAATGAGCTACAATATATATTCGGTAGGCAATAAAAAGTTTGAATTACATTTGGAGTACCCCGTAAGCCGGCCATTACTTTTGTTTCAAACTCCAGCCCAACCTGGGTCAAGCCAAACCTCTTTGCTCTTAACCATATCCCTCCCGACCCAACTTTGACTACTTAGAACTTTGGAATAAACATGGGGGTATTCTTCTTCCACTCCTGATAATCCTTACGATCCCCATACTTCTTATCATACTTATTTTCACTCAAAGGCACCCCACTAACCTTCAGCAACAAAAACGTCACAAACGCTGGACTAACTGCACACATACTCGTCGCCAAAATTCGTCCATATCCTCCTGTCCCCGCTAATCCCATACCCATCTGTCCCACCTTTCCCACAAGCACACCCGCACTCGCAACAGCAATACCCGTCCACAACGTGCTCTCCCCAAAATAATTGGGATGCCTACTTTTACTCCACAAACCTCTCGTCAAGAACTCCTCCTCGTGCTTTTTCTGCTTCTTCTCTTGAACCCAAGCGTTCTTTTGACGATCAGCTGCTACTTCGAAGATGAAACCACCGGCGAAGAGGGAAAGACCCAGGATGTCGGTTAGAGAGATGAGCGGCAGCGTTGAGAGGAGTGTGTGCGGGATGCTGTTTACTGCGAGGACGGGCATTAGGCAGAGTGACACCCAGGTTGCTTGGGCGATGAAGGCGCCAAGGAATTTCGGGGGGGACTTTTTGATTTCATCAAAGCGGGAATCATGACCATCGGCTAGGACGCGTTGGAAGAGGTAGGTGCCAACTGTTTAGATAGTTGTTAGGGACTAGGTTTTATGTATGACTTCTCGGGGTGTGTAGGGACTTACGGCGAGTCGCCCAAACTGAAACAGCGGCACTAAGAATAACTTGTCTCCAATTCAACCCATTAGATCCTCCCGTGCCCGTAAACGCAGCAAGCAAACTAGGCCAAGCAGGCTTTACAGCTCCTACCGCAACAGCTGCGGCACGTGCTCGTAGCGTGGGTAGATACAAGCTCAATGCCGTAACAGACAGGTACGTGAGGGAGCCTGAGAGATCATAGAAGCGCTCGGATTGTGCGAGGATGCTGGGGATTGCGACGGCGCTTTGGATGGCGAAGGCTGCTCCAACGGAGGGGATGAGGGTTTTGAGGAAGGGATTGCGGAAGTTGGTTACGTGGAGGAGGGAATTGAGGAGGGTCATGTTGAAGAGGTTTGGCTGATTGAGAATTGGGACGACGTGGTTAAGGTAGAGATGGTGGCTTTTGGAGGGGAGGTGGGAAGAGGTGGTTTTGAAGCATGTTAGTGTGTCGTTCCACGAGGTTGAGTGTCGGCCTCGTCAAAGTCATGACGACATTTCGGCTTCAGATGTTTTCAATTGCCCCGATGAGTACGTAGTATTACTATTTCCTGTCGAGAACTAGGGCGATTCTAAATTATATCCAAACCTACCTATATTTAGTCCACCAACTTTACTATACGAACAGACTCTCCTTACAACTTAGTTACACTGCCAACTTCTGTATCACGGGACTAACTCGTACTCGGATTCGCTTAATGTTCTGTTTTGAAAGGGGGAAAGAGCGAGGACTAGCGTTGAAATTAGCGCCAATACATCTCCTTTTTTATTCTCTCACGTCACAACTCGATTCTCATAAATTAGTAAGTAAAGTCTTAGGCTCAAATGCCTCCGAAAGAGGAACAGAATAGAGTCTAACATAGAGGTCCTCCTCTCAAAAGAACTGATGTAAGCACCTATGCGACTATGCCATTGTTTTCAATCATCTATGCAATGGTACTACTTGTATACCCTTTTTCTTTATAAGATCCATCATATACGAAGAAAATCATAAAGGTAGGTAACTATAGATCACAAATTCTATCTTGAGAGAATGTACGCCTACTACTAGTACCATATATCAACTAAATCCAGTCAAGTAAACATTTAGTGGACAAAACCACGAAAGGCTCATTTTGTCAATATAGAGATGTCGTCTTGTAGCACTGATCCAAACTACCGTGTTATCAGCACGCATCCACGATTTTATTAATGACGCACTTCTCTATTCCCAGAAAGGAAGGAAGTTGAAAAGGATTTAGAGCATGTACCACAAACCAGCCCCGTCAGATTAACTGGGCTGCGATCCTTCCGCTAACCTCGAACATATTTCATATCTAATTCATGCCGAGTCAGTTCCGACGGCAATACTCCCGACTCGAATATTGTCCCCCATTAGAGCTAAGCCACAGAGTTCGGCGGTAGTGTGTGAAGAGCCTTTGCCTGGAGCTTGGACTTTGTAACGCACTTTAGATAGTACACTATCATAGATCGCTCGAAATGTGTGGAGGATATTCCCTTAGAACCTGATCAATTTGCAAACTACATTTAAGCAACTTTTGCAGAAAGTTGTTGTATGACGCTACATCTTATAAGTAAGTAGACACACTGCTTAAACCCCTACCCCAACATTACTTAAATACTCGCTAAAAGTAGACTCGAGCTCAAAGGAAGAAAACTACAAAGACTACTAAATTGTTACACAGAATGTGTCACGGTCATAAAGCATGAGGGAAACAACCTGAAGTTCAACAACATCTCAACGTTACTTCATCATACTATATTATTTACAAAATATTGATCATTGATCATTGGTTATTGTCACCACACTACAAAAAGAAAATACAGCTCCTACAGCTCGTCCCCTGAAAATATTTGAGAGCCCGAATGGCCCTCCAGTCCGAACAGTGCCAGTTCAGCACATTTAAGTGTGACCGACAAGGCCAGTCTGAGGAGCCTTGTCTGGGTTGGTGTCAGCTCCGGCAAATCCCAATGCAGTATTCCATGCATCAGCAGTAGTAGCGTCGCGAGTGCCGAGAGCAGCAACCATAGTTTGAGCAGCAGCAGCGGCATCCTTAGCAGCTTGGTTGGCACCACAAACGTTGGTCAATTGATCGTGGATACGGTTGGTGATGATGCTTGGGTTGAGGGCCTCCTGCTGTCCCTTGTTGACGACAGGGTCAATGGCCTGGAAGGTGGACTCGGTGGTTTTACGACCGTTAAGACCAGCCTCGAACTTCATCGTAGGAGTGCATGTCCCGAAATCGAGACCAGCAATGGTGGAAGCCTGGAATCCAGTGAAGGTTCCGGTTACGGGATCGGAGACTGCTCCAGCTCCAGTTGAGCTAGAGGCAGAGGTAGTGGAATTGGCAGATGCGGTTGCAGAGGCAGATGCAACAGCATTGGCGGTGGCAGAAGCGGAAGAAGATGCTGATGCCGCGCCACGAGTGACTGTAACCATGGTTGTAACAACACCAGCACATGCGGAGTTGGAGACAGCCGAGCTAGAAACGGCGGCGCTGGAAACGACGGCGCTGGAAACAGCGGAAGCGGAAGAGTTGGGAGATGCGATGGCTACGGCTCCACCTGGAACCCCCTTGGTTCCGTCAACAGCAGTTGTGGTGAAGTTGGAGAAGCCGTTAGCGACCATGACATCTGCAACACTCATGGAGTCGGTGACAGTAAAAGGAGTAACGACCGATTTGGCAGAGTTGGCGTTCTCAGCGTCTGCACCACCAACAGACGGGTCGATGAGGGGAACGATACCACGGAGGGCGGCGGTGGTTGGGAGGGTTGGGTCCGAGCAGACAGTTGGGATGTTGACAACGAAAGGGTTGAAGTTCTGCTCGGCTGCGACAAGTCCTCGTGCAGCAGCAATCGAGTCGGCGCCGGTACCGAGTTCTGCAACGATAGAATCGGCTTGCTTGAGTTTATCACAGGGGTTGGCAGCCGCGAGGAGGAACTGGATGGAACCTCCAGCAAGAGTGGCAGCCTGGCCAGAGGATCCGCCAGAGGTGACGGCTCCAATGGCAGCGATAGCTCCATTGCCTTGTTCTTGGCCAAAACTGGACGCCAATTAGTTAGGAAGATACTCAAAGTATGGAGTTGTGGGGGGATTGCTTACCGAGCTTCAGCGACAGCCGCAAGAAGGGCAACGAGAATGGTCTGGGAGTACATCTTGAAGATGGTGGATTGGAATGTTCAAATGCTTGATAGTGAGGTAGGAGTTCCGAAAGAAGTTGTTCAAAGATTGGACCGGCCGGGAAGTGCAAAAATGGGTTAATGAGTGTAATAGAAAGAATGTGAAGTTCTCAGAACTAGAAGCGAATGTAAAAAGCGAAGTGAAGATGCGATGATGAGAGACTGTAACGGGGAAAGCAACTGAGGCTATATACTCTCGTTCAGCGTCCCTTGGCAATGGTAATCGTGACACCCGTGGGATGATGGTTTGGTAACTTTGGTAACTCTGGTAACTCTGGTTCCTCCTGCCTGCCACCAACCCCTGCGTCACGTTGAAGATCATACGCGAACCGATATTCAGCCCCGTGCAGGGAGGAGAATGGAGATTCAGGGACGAGACATCAGACGGCGCGTGGTCGCCTCTCAAGCCTTCTGGGGACACAACTGCGCTCTTGCCCGTCAGAAATGTCCCCAAATGATCCATAACGAAGGCTTCCGTCAAGGCTCTCCCATGTCGTCAGGCAAAGCCAGTCGAGGTTGGCAGGCTTCCTCGGCCCCTCAGCCGAAACGCAGCGGCGTGTGCAGCAGACCTGGTGTGTGCATATCGGGAATAGCTGCATCAAGTAAATGAAGCCAGACATCAGACGAAGATGTCAGTCTCGGATTGTCGAATTGGGTCGCATTGGAAACGTGCACGGAAGCAAAGTTGGGAGAAGCGAGCCACCTGGACTGGATCGTGAAGGCCTGGGCGTATGGGATACAGTGCAAAGTTGGGCCTTGGTGCTTAACACGGATAAACATAAGGCTAAAGTTAAGCCTATCGCACACCGTCTGCACGATAGATTAAAACAATGCTTCAATCAACATCAACAGACTCTCGCACTCTTTGAGCCTCCTTTACGATGCCGGATGGATGCGATGCAATGAATGATGGGGTCGAGGGGCTGGCTACCTTGCTCGCTTAGCCCCTGTGCACTCTCAGACGAACACGAAACATGGGAAGAAAAGAACCACGCCGAAAATCCTCCCATCGTCCCATGAATCCATGAATGAGCGATCCTGCTCGAATAATCACAGCCAGAAGCGTTATGAAAATCTCGCGAAGAGTTGACTGTCTACATGATGGACTACCAAATGTGATCTCCGAAATCTCGAACTCTGAAAATCCCCGTCGAGAAGAACGCAGGTCGTAGCGCCGACTGCCCGGTCGGCGTCCGGACAGGACAAAGGGGTTCAGACCTCCAGGAGCCGCTTTCACGAAGCTGGGAAAATACACGGCCATCTTTCCACCAATCTCAGCCAAATCATCCTCTCCCACAGACCTCATCCGCACGCTGTTCAAAGACGACGAGTGACCCGCGCCGGCAGCCCGTCAACTGGTTTAGCGCTGGCGACTAGAACCTGGTACTGTTCAAGTTAGGTCCGCCGCTGTCAAAGTGGATTGATTATGTCTGTCTTACAGCACGCTCGCCGCAAACTCCACGCCGGCCATCAAGAATTTCGCCTGGCTTCTCTCTCCCATGCATTCTGTCCCATTCTTCGTATTCGGCCGTGACGTCGAAGTGCCTCAAAGTCATAGCCATGATGATCTTTATCTCGAGAAGTGCAAGCTCTTGTCCGATACACGCACGAGGACCCTTCTCGAAAGGCCGCCACGCATCCTTGGGTACTTCTTGGAAGTTATGAGGGGCGGGCATGAAGCGCTCAGGAATGAACTCGTCTGGCGAAGGGAACAAGTCTGCTTGACGGTGAAGGGCATGTGTAGGAACGAGCACCATCATGTCTTTTGTCGAGTAGGTGATACCGTCATAAGTAAACGAATTCTCAGCGCTACCTATGCGTGCGGGGCTGGCTGGTGGGAAGAGTCGTAGAGTCTCCTTGATTACGCTTAGTGTATAGGGCAGTTTATTAAGCAGGTTTGGATTTTGCTTGAACATTTCACCCGTCTCTGTATAGGTTCTTCCCTTGCCGAGAACATTATCATGTTCCTCTCGAGCCTTGGCAAGTGCTTCAGGATTAAGACTCAGCAGATAGTAAATATAGCATATTGTGCTAGCAGAGGTGTCGTGTCCTACAAGAACGTAAGCACATATGTCCGCGATGCAGGAAAAGTGACCCACCAGCAAATAGAAAAGTCTTCATTTGGTCCACAACCACACGTTTGAAGTGTTTATCCATCCCACGATATTCCTCATCAACGTTGTTTTCTCGCTGCTGCAGATTGTACTCGTCAAGTGCCAAGTCAATAGCTGGCTTTCGTCCTTTCTTGGATGCTGAAGCTCGAGCCCCGGCAGAATAACGAGCATCGAGGATGTTTTCTATATAGCCGTCCATTCTTCTGGTATAAAGTCGATGCATGATTGGTCTCAATGGGTGCAGGCCAACGAAGGGATTGGTAGAGACAGCACTAGGCGTCCAATCAACTGAGCTCCTAAACGATGTCACCAGCTCGTTTTCTGTTCGCTGGGCGTTCAAGTCATGATCGAGCACGATGTGACCTATAAGTCCCAAAATTGGAGTCAGTTCACGTGTTTTGTAAATTTCACGAGTAATTCAAACACGATTCAAGCGTAAAGAGCATTGAACCTCCGACCAGAGATTATACTCTGAGCTTTTGACTTACCCATGATGTCCAGTGTAACACGAGCCGCAGGCTCTTCCATTGGGATAATTTTGCCGGAGTCCGCAATCTCGCCCATAATGTCACAGAAGACGGTCGCATCATCAACGATGGTAGGAACCTGTGTCATGAGTTGTGCCAAAGAGAAACCTGGGTTAAAGAGTGCTCTATTTCGTTTCCATGTTGTATCAGCAGGCCCGAACAAGATGCTAGTCTTACCGCAGAGATGTTCGACAAAGTGTCGGATGATAGGATGCTTCGGGATGCACTGCGTCTGTAATAATTCTCCAGCAATGACCTGGAACGCGCGTGAGCAAGACTCCTAATATACGCAAAACACGAGAGGTGACCCATTTCAATAGCTTTTCGGGTTCAGATCCTTGGACACTAACTAGAAATCACAACTAAACTTACAGGATCGACAATGACAAGTTGACGTTCCGATGCAGCTGGCCAACAGTCCATAAACCACAATTTTCCAAGATTGAACTTTCTCTGCATGACCGTCGAAGCACAAGAGGGATCTAAGCTCATGATTAGCCTCATGGTGTTCCATAATTGAAGGATAAGGTATCAAGGACTTACGCACGTCCCTAGGGCAATTGGCGTAGACTGCGGCCATTGCTTTTAGACTGCCAAATAGCATATTGAATGGCGGTTCTTTGACTTTAGGGCCCTAGTGTGATTGAGCAAATTGGAGGATATCGATATGTTGATAATATGCTATAGGATTTACCAATTTCTTGTAAGAGAGCCGGTATTGAAAAATCCGCATAATCCACATTGAAGCCGATACAGCAAGAATTGCCGCCAATGTTATCAACATGCTGGTTGAGAACCACTTAGGTTCGATAGTGTTTTCACGCATCGCCACCATTATTGCATTTGTCGCGATAGATTCTGGTGTATAGTTGATCTTGATGTTGCCTCGATGTGTGGAGTTGAGAAAGAGGTGTGAATATTGAGGCCGCGAGATGGAAGCAAGGGGGCCGCGCTATTTAGTTCTATCCCTGTCGCAAGGCCCAACTGTAATCAATTGAACAGCAAATGATCGCATAAGGTTGGTGTTGATTTTCTAGAGTCTAAAAAGCACTGTACCAGTTGTACTGGTGTCTTCAAGAGTGGTTCAGGAAATCATGAAAGTCGTGACAGAACGTTCTGCCCAAAGGCTGTCTACGGTGCCCATAACTTATTGCATGTACTCTGTACATTTACGAGTATTGTTTAAGGATGAGTGTAAGCGCTAACGCCGCATTGAGGCTATGCGCCAGGATCAAAGCTTTGATACTTGCCACGGCTATGCTGTGCAACCTTCGATGTTCGTTTTGGTCGAGAGATACAAAGAAATCAGGATGACTTCTTTGAAAGCTAGGTCCGCAGAAAGAACAACATTTGGCCTGTTCTTCATTCAATGAAGTAACTAAAGCGTTACTTTCGTACTTAATAAGGCTGCCTTGACCCGACGTCGCTTCGAATAAGTCATGTGGGATTTTAAGATATCAGCTCGAGGCCCTTCTCCTTCTCCAACTGTTTCTGATTATCACCCTTTGAATGCTTTTTAGGAGCACCGCTTCAATAGCATGTGTGGGTAATTGAGTAGTCACATGACTACTTTTCGACAGACTTCATTAAGGTGTTCGCCATCACAAAACAGTAATGATCAAGGTTAAGTAGGTACTTCCGTACACAAAGGACTTTAGTAGCGAGACAGATGATGGAATGGAATTAGAAGAAGATCCTGGTCGAAGGAGAGTCACGGTAAATGATGCTGTTTAATAAAACGGTCTTCGCTTCTGTTGCAACTTCTTTCTTCTTGGGTTTAGACGTCTTGTAATAAATATTTCTTGGGTCCACAATATGGTCCGGCTTTGGTAAATAATCTATCATAAATCTTGTACCGGATTTGCCTTTGCCAATCTCTAAGCGAGCGGTGTGCCTTCAAGATCTGTGGTAGATTGATTACCAAGAACATGGTAATAATAAACAGTACCACATGTGTTAAGATCTAATGTTGAGGTCTGCTTCGTTGGGGAGAGACAGAGTTATACATGCTAAAAACGGTAGATGCTAGCGTAGATGAATGACATATATGGCCTCAAGTTAATACCTATAATTGTTATTACTATAAGAGCTTGGATGAATTCACTCTGTAGTCATGTAGTTCTGGTTTCTACCAAGACTCAAGAGCTGCATTGGTAGCAACCAATAAGGCATGTGTGGCAAGCTAAGAATGTTTAGCTTCGTGCATTTTGCATGTATGTTGAATACAAACACTATTGGTCATATTCTCGAACATTTTGGTTTGGTGCTACAGTGAGCGGCGAAGGTCACGGAGTTCAGTGACGTCTCTATCTATAGCTGTGAGATGACCGCCCCAATTTGCCTAAACGAGGTACTCGTACGGTAGTCAAGTCAGGTAAGTAGAAATACCGTATTTCACCATCCTTGAAGGTCTCCCAGGGGTCTATTGTCCGCGAAATTAGGTGTGTGAACTTTCGAAGAAATCGTATTGTTCATTTGAATCATTTCTGCTTTGTAATGTTCAGCTCCTGACCCTATGCTAGTGTCTTCTCTGGTAAATGTGTGGATCTATGTTGATATTGGGGTATATGCTTGTAACACCTTTATGGGAGCGATAGACATACATATAGCTCACTTTGCTATGTCAGCTGAAATACAGCATTGCTCCATTCTTGCTTCACCTGTTCTATCCGATACTAGAGAGCCCTCGGAAACTACTCTCTTAGATCCCATACAGGGCGGTCGGGCTAGAAGTCTGCCACAGGATGGAGGGTCGAGTTGTGTGCCACTATTACAGCAGTAATCCTCTCGCTCTTTGTGTTCATCGGGATCCTTGCGGTATATCAGGTCCAAATTCAATTGTCAACTCCAATAATCATGAATGCAATTTGTGCCTTGTATATAAAGTCCCTGAGGCCATTCTCCACATCTGAATGCTCCTTTCACCTGGAAGTAAACAACTTCCTCGGATCGGCGAAGTGGCTTACCATCCTCTCGTTTTCGGAGATCCATTTCAATAAAGGGCATCCGACACCGGGTATGGTGGTTGTTGGGGAAATGTTTCCTTGAGAATAACCGAATATGAATGGAAGACAGTCACCAATGGCTATGCTGGAGAAAGTGCACACTTTGGGTGCAAACGGGAGCGAGGGGGCTGGAACTGAACCTGGTGCTGCTTCTTTGCCAAATGCAAGGGCAGAAGATGTCGTATGATTCGTATCGTGGATGTGCCAAAACTCCTAGGCAGATTGCTTAAGATATGGGTGGTACCGACTTGGGAGAATTTGTAGAACTGAACTTCCCAAGATTACACAGAATGTCAGCCTTGGCGGTGGGGAGGCGAGGCCGGGTCCTTAGCGCGTCATTGTATAGTCAGACGTCCATCTTCTCCAACGCAGAACATCACCACGAGCCACCCATAAGGTAAAATTCACGCTCTACATTAAGGTCCCATGCATGCACGGTACGACCCATCATGGGACAAGCTCAGTCCAGTGATAGTGGCCACCATGTCTCTACAGAATATTTAAGTCATGAGTTGGTATGCAGATTGTCGTACGATGCCCCCGCCATTCCGCCTTTCTGCTGACAACTCCATGTACCACAGGCAGTACGCTTTGCAAAACGATGCTTCACACCACTCGAACTATACTCATTCCAAGATGTATTCAAAAGCCTTGCAGACCACCAAGATGGTGTAGCCTATCTAAAAGAGGATACAGTGGCCCGCTTCCTGGAAATTCCGGACATCATAGGCGCATCCTCAATTGTCTTCCAGATGGTGTCATACCTAGGTGCCTTCCCCTTCGGTCAAGATGCGCCGGTTGTTCTGGGCTTCGAACAAATGATAATGGTGGTGGTGATTATGACTGAACGATATCAGCGAGTTTTGAAGAAGGGAAGTAGAGATAGGACAAAGCTGCTATTCAGAAGCCTTGCCGTCTTTGATAGGAAAGACCACGAGGCAGACGAGAAGCCAACCAGCGAGGGAACAGAAGATATAGTGAAAGTCGAGGGAGGTAGTATTTCCCGAAGCCACGCAGCTGGCTTCGCGGTTGACGATGCTGTAAATGACGAGGAAGAAGAGGACGATGACGATCTCGCACTTGCTGCTCTCGAGTCTCTTGATGCTATAGAAGTATTCAGGCACGGGGACGCCCCCATAGCACAGGCATCAATACCATCCGATAACTTGAAGAAGCTCATCATGTTACTCCTTCTGATTGCACCTCTAAATTCACAAGAAAGTCTCGCTCGGCATTGCGAAAGACTCGTTGGCGAGCAACTAGAGGGCCTCCGAAAAACCGCGGACAGCATTCTAGCAGCATTCTTAAATGTAGAAAAGGCTCCTGGCGTCAAGATACATTCATTTTCAACAGTAATACAAGTTTCGCTCCCTTTTTTTTTCAATGGGTTCAACCCACTGTTTGAGTCAGTTACCTCACCCTTCTCCTCTTGTTGCCATATTCATTGGAAGTAGGAAGTTTCTTTTTTCAAAGAATATCGACTTTACGAAACGCAAGGACCCGTCTGCAGCTCCTGTGCCACCTGATCCTGAGGTGGAACAACCACTACTTTTACAACCTGGAGAAATTCTTGATTTGAATGTTTTGTCGCAGCTATCATTCTTCTTGCCTGGTTCATCACTGTTTCGACGCCTTCGGCTACTGTACTCGGGTGGTGACGCAGGCTTCTCAATGGGTAGCTTTGAGACAAAGGTTTTCAATTGGAGAGCTCCTACGATACTTCTTGTTTCTGGAAACCGAATGTCTGATTTCCCAACAGGCCAGGAACGAGTGTTCGCTGATTCTTTACCTCCCAAACGCTTTCCGGATAGCAGCAAGTCTACACATGTAGTATACGGTGTATACATTTCTCAGCCGTGGCGACAGACGCATAAAGAATGCATCGGTGATTCTGATACCCTACTCTTTCAACTGGAGCCAGTTCACGAGGTCTTTCATGCATCTCTAATAAACAAAGACTATGTTTCCTTTACGAAGCCACCTTCAAATCATTGTGGTATAGGCTTCGGAAATCCTCATCCAAAAGCAAAGCAAACTGCTGGACTCGCTTCACATGTAAATCTGGGAGCAGTATCTCTTTATCTCGATGCATCTTTTGAATTTGGAGTCTTCACTCATAACTACACCTCCGGCGGAGGTGCCTTCCATAACAGTGCTACGAGGCGTAGCGATTTCCAAGACCGGTTCGAGGTTGAGAGTATGGAAGTATGGGGATGTGGAGGTGATGAGGAAGCTAAAATCCAAATGGAACGGTGGGCTTGGGAGGAAAGGGAGGCGGAGGCGAGAAGGAGAATCAACCTTGGTTCTGGGGATATTGAGGCTGATAGAGCTTTGTTGGAAATGGCAGGCCTTATTGGCGGAAATCGCAGTGGCGGTTCGATGAACTGATGTTTCGGAATGGCGTTGTAGAGGGGGGCTATTTAAACTGGAAATGGCGAATGGTTGTGCATGACTTTTGGCAAGTACACAGACAGTGAGAATGAAATCCATTTCATATGGCAACACACTAAGTTCAAGCTACCGAAGTCAAACCAAACGATTGAGGTGAGGACATATTGGTAGGTTGAAATCAGGGTGACAGTAGGCGTGTGCCTCTTAAGGCGAAGACAAATTACTTTCTTGCATCTTACTCTTAAAGTTTGCAGTCTTTTTATACTGTCTCTATTTACGGTATTGGTAGCGTCAGGGGGTTTGCTTTGTTTCTCTCTTGTGATTTGTTTACGTAGAAGGCTTATGTAGGAACATGATCAGAGCTATCAAATCAGCAAGCTGGTACCGCCACCAGCGTGAGAACCATTTCCTGACAGCACAACTCCAATCACAACAATTACATCGTTCTCGAAAATTGGCGGCACCAGATGTCATTTCTGATGGAATTGAACGGCGTTTATACAGTTTTGAGCACCTAATAGTGTACAGGGATTTGCTGACCAGATCAAATCCATATCTCCCAACCAGACTCCAAAAACGCCGTACCTGCACCAAATTTGGTCTGTTTCCTTTACATCTTTCAGTCCCTCTACTTTCGGGACAAGATCAATTCCTCCACCATCTCTAGAACTCCCCTTTGCCTCCTCTCCGACTCATCCACCATCGAATTCGCAACAGGTTTTGAAGCCTTGTCAGACTTAGCCTTCCTTCTTGCATCTCTTGCATCTCTTGCTGCCTTCTCTGCCTTTTCTTCCTCATCTCTCGCCTCGAGCTCTTGGATCCACCTTGCATTCTTTTCCTGCGCCTTCTTCTCCGCAATGAGCCCCTCAAACTCCTTCCGCTTCTGTCTATCAGTTTGCCAGTACATGGACCCGGCTATCATGGCTACGAGAGTGAAGCCTTGCGCGTAGATACGTGCTCGGAACATGCGGTTCGTGCGATTGTGGTCACCAACGCGAATGGAACGGGAAGCGTTTAGAAGTGCCCAACATGTTAAGGCACATCCTAGAGAAGTTCAGAAGCTGCAATCTACTAAACCGGGGCCATGCATACCCAATGGAATTAACGGCTCCTCCTTAAGCCTTCTCGAGAACTTCTGCCATCGGTTTTCCTCGTAAAAATCTCTAGTGGTACGATTAGTCAAAGCTTCGAAGTCGTGTATTACACAAAATGCTTACGTGTCACCATCAAAAGACGATGGCAATGGAGTGTTGGACATGTTTGATATCAAAGAGAAGCAAGTTCCACTGCTTGTGTGAGCTCCAATGTAGATGATGCAGCTGGAGGGGAAAAGTGGTGATGTCAAAGAAGCCTCTGATCACATTAGGTCTAGCGCTTTGTACTCCGGATCAACATCCGCTACCCATGCATGAAATAGGAATATTGATTGCCCGGTCGCGAAGTCGGACTTTGCGGCCTCAAAAATATAATTCTGGTGATTGCATTGCCCCACTGTAGGTCAGTCACTCATCACTGGGCTGATTTTGTTGTGACTTAAGATCACCAGATTCCAAGACGCGCTTTGAATTGCACACAGTCAATTCAAAGACAACAAGGAAAATGGAGAACGGTACAATGTCCAATGGCATTGCTTCGCGGCCACAGACTCCAAGTATTCATACTTTAAGCTTGACAGAATACAGCGCGACCACACCGCCAAATGGCAGTCCAAGATCAGGCTCGAAGATCAGAAGTGTAGTGCCAGAGGATTTTCTATTGCCAAATGGTTACCCTGATGTTTGTAGCCCCTTGAAGGAATTGGATCATCGCTAACAAATTGACAGTATCTGCGACTCATTCTCGCCTCCAGAGTTTACGAAGTGGTGGACGAGACCCCATTGACGCCAGCGACGAACCTTAGCAACAGATTGAACTGCAGAGTTTTGTTGAAGAGAGAGGACCTGCAACCAGTCTTCAGCTTCAAGTTGAGGGGTGCGTACAACAAGATGGCACATTTGGATCCAAAGGTTAGCTGGAAGGGTGTCGTCGCTTGTTCTGCAGGTAGGACCATTCAAATTAGCTGAGCGGGACTACAAGCTCACCATATCTGCAGGTAACCATGCCCAAGGAGTAGCATATTCTGCACGAAAGTTAAAAATTCCCGCGACCATTGTTATGCCAGAAGGAGCTCCTAGCATCAAGGTTCTTAATGTGTCACGAATGGGTGGTTCAGTTGTTTTGCACGGTGCCGATTTTGACGGAGCGAAAGAAGAAGCCGGACGTCTGGAGAAACTACATGGCCTTATTAACATTCCACCTTTCGATGATCCATATGTTATCGCAGGGCAGGGAACAATTGGTATGGAATTGCTGCGCCAAACAAATATCCAGAAGCTCGAAGCCATCTTCTGTTGTGTTGGTGGAGGCGGTCTCATTGCTGGGATTGGAGCATACGTCAAGCGCATTGCTCCACATGTCAAAATCATTGGTGTGGAAGCGTATGATGCCAACGCCATGGTACAATCATTAGCAAAGGGCGAGAGAGTAACACTGAAAGAGGTTGGCATTTTTGCTGATGGAGCAGCTGTAAAGTCTGTTGGAGAAGAGACGTTCAGGCTATGCAAAGACCTCATAGACGAGGTCATCCAAGTGACAACGGACGAAATCTGTGCAGCTATCAAAGATGTATTCGAGGATACTCGATCCATCGTTGAGCCAGCGGGAGCTTTGTCGGTTGCGGGTCTCAAGAAATACGTCGAAAAATATCCCTCGGCTAACACATCACGAAGCCTAATTGCCATCGCCTCCGGAGCGAATATGAACTTCGACAGACTCCGATTTGTTGCTGAACGTGCTGCACTTGGAGAAAAGAAGGAGGCACTTCTTTCTGTCCAGATCCCAGAAAAGCCCGGAGCCTTTTCTGAACTCATTAGGGCAGTCTTACCTCACTCAGTCTCAGAATTCTCCTACCGATATGCCACGGACGAAGTTGCCAATGTTCTACTTGGTATCTCTCTGGTTTCACCTGCCTCACAACGCGAAGTCGAGCTACAAGCTCTACTTTGCCGCATCTCAAGTGGTGGGATGACCCCTACGGATCTTTCTGGCGACGAGTTAGCAAAATCACATATTCGTTACCTCGTAGGAGGACGATCAGGTGCGCCTAACGAGCGATTGTATATGTTCAACTTTCCAGAACGACCAGGCGCGCTCGAGAAATTCCTTACAACACTACGACCCAACTACAACATCAGTCTGTTTCAATACCGCAGCAGTGGTAGCGACATTGGAAAGGTGTTGACAGGTATCCAATGCCCAGACGAAGAAGTCAAGGCCCTTGAGAGATGGTTCAACCAAATTGGATACCCATGGACGGACTGTACGACATCTAGCGTTTTCAAGACTTTCTTACGATCTTAAAAATGGGTCTGGACAAAAGATGGTGATGGCGTTTGAAGGCCTATCTAAGCTTGGGGTCATTTGAGGCGTTTAATGAGTAGGGGATGGTAGAACAAAAGTTGCTCTAGATAGAGATTCCCCATTGATTCCCCATTGATATTTGGGCTTTTGGAGCCCTCTTTAATAATAGAAACTTGTTTTGAGCATCCGGTCTATACTGTAATATCTCTGTAAAATGAAGAAACTGCGTAGGTAGGTAGGTACCTATAGGCTATAGGCAGGGTACCTTATCTTGATGGTCTTGCGACTTTATTGTAGTGCTGCCTTAAATACTAGGCTCGACATAACCTTGAACCTCCAAATTTTGGCGACGACAGCGACCCATTCTCCAGCGACACACTCAATCGCTCACTACTAGCATCCCACCAACTATCAACTAGTCTCCCAGCCTTCAATCCCTCTAAGGCAATTCAAAATGGCAGCCAACTTCCTCCGCACAGCGCGCGCCCTCCTTCCCTCTCTGCGAACCATCAGCACCAACACCACCACCTTCTCCGCCCTCCGCCCCACGACAAGATGCTTCTCCTGCCTCACGTCATCATCGCAAACACTACGAAGACCAATGTTATTAGGTGGATTGAGGGAGACTCAGAAGAGCGTTGGAGATCAGGTTAGAGGAATGAAGGTTCGGAGTTCGGTGAAGAAGCTTTGTGAGGGTTGTAAGGTACGTTTATTGGGCTTGCTTTCTTTTGAACCTGAGGATTAGGATTGTGTATGATGAACGCTTTGGCGTTGGAAATATTCGTTATCGTGGAGAGGTTTGTGTTGTGTGCTTGGGGCAATATGACTGGATTGAGAAATTGAATTGAAGCTGACTTGCTATCACAGAGCGTACGAAGGAAGGGTGGAAAGACTGGCAGAGGCCATGTCTACATCATCTGCTCGCTGAACCCGAAGCACAAGCAGAGGCAGGGCAAGTAAGGCTCTGTTCATATGATTGCTAGAACGATGTGTAGGATGCTCCTTAGAGCCGATGAGGATTATGTACACAAATGGCTGCATGGGCTGGCGTCAAGGGCATATTAGAAGCCAGGGAATTGTACATTTGTGAGATAGCAGGTATTGTAAGACTTCCGGACAACATCTGTATGTGCGGTGGTTAGTGGTTCTGTTGGTCATAAGCCGTCTATGTACCGCGAAATCCCATCCCACTGTGTCTTCCCCGTCGATATAAGGTATCGGATTTGTGTCTGTATTCGCCATTAGCTTTCATTCCCATTCCCCAATCATACATGACAACACATACAATATCCTCAACTTTCTTATTCCGCTTAAACTCTTCCCGCGCAAACCCCAGTGTCTCAGCTCTCGTTCTCTCATCTTTAATCCTCCTACAATCCCTAATGACCCTTCGCCATAACGCTATAGCTTTTCCGCGCTGAAGAAACTACTCGCAGAAGCATTAAAATTTTATAAATATTAATGAAGAGGAGAATGTATTTCGTACATGGTCAAGACTAACAGTTGAGCCCAGTCGAGAAGATCGTGCTTTAGGGACTGTACTGAAGTTGCGCAGAGGTGACCATGACTGCGGACGAAGGCGCATCGAGCATGGCATATGCGATCGTGGTGTTGTTTTAACAATTTGTATATTGATCCTGGAGCTTCCAGAGCTTCTTTGATGATGAATGGAAGACGCGGCGGAACAGGAGTGGCGCAATGTCTTGGCGTGCTTTCACAGTACTGTACTGTAAGTGCTTTGGCGCGTCGCGTTCGACTTCTGACTTCCATTCTGATTTCCTTCATCACATTTACATTATCACAACATGACGTTACATCCCGAAGATCCAATTGACGTGGCTAACGCAAATTCCATAGACGAATTCATCCAGTGCTACTTCTCTCCCAGTAATGAGTGGAAAACATGGACACATCCTATCACGAAAGAAGAGTATCAAATCGAGTGTCAGAAAGCAGAAAATCTGTCAAAAGAAGAATTCGATGCATGCTTTGAGCTGATCAAGTTTACGAGCTTGGATCACTATAAGAAGTCTAAGGATGGTTGGAAACCGAGGCAGAAGATGAAGGAGATGAAGCTGTTGGATCTCAAGTATCTTCTCGTCAAGAAAGAGGATGAGGTGAAGGGATTCGTCTCGATCATGCCGACATATGAGGATGAATATCCAGTTATTTACATTTATGAAATCCATCTTTCCGAATCACTGCAAGGGTAAGATCAAGGTCCCTCCTGCTCAGTTTCTGATCGAAAATAAACCTGGAAGCTGACATGCAAATAGGACTGGACTCGGCACGTTCCTTATGAAGCACGTTGGAGATATCGCCTCCAAAGTTCCGAGTGTGGAAAAGATTATGTTGACGTGCTTTGTGGCGAATGGAAGAGCGGTGAAATTTTACAAGAAAATGGGCTTCACGAAGGATGAGTTCTCTCCTCCGCCTAAGCAGCTTCGTAATGGGGCATTGGTCGAGGCGGATTATGTTATTCTCAGCAGGGCCGTCAATCCCGCTTCATAATTGCCTGCTCTATTTCGAACGATACTCAAGGCTTGTGTGTTGATAGTGGTATAGTGTCTACATCAAAGTCTTAGGCTTAGTTTGAACTAAGCTTCTAAGTGAACCCAGACTAACTGAAGTTTTACCTGGCCTCGGAAGGAGGACATCCAAACCGTCGCCTTCTTGAGAGCGATATTGGTAATTATGCACAGGTCACACATCCATTAGATGCCATTTTTGCCTCCGAAGGCCTACTTAACGTCTGAGCTAAAGGACACCAAATGTTTGTGGCTGTTAATCGGATAATTGGCGCTACGCGAATCTATAAGGCTACCTATTTAGGTACTCTCCTGGTGACTTGTTTTTATGGCATTTTGGCCAGGGCCGATACCAATCTTCTAATCACACGAGGAATATCGTCACTCTTGGCTTCCTTCGAATCGTTAACTATAGACGCGTGTCTCGTTTTCAAGTTCATGTCAGGCTAGGACAGTCTCCAGCCATCTCAACCTCAGTAAGATGAAGAGCCCAAAGAGCCTTTCTTCGAGAGGTAGTCAAAATAGGAACTGTATGTCAACTCGTTGAGTTCATGTTCTATCAAATAGGTAGTTTCAGCTTTCAAGTATTTTTCTATATCGAAATGCTACACGACTATATCGACGATCAACGCCATGGTCTCACAACTGCCATGACCAGTAAGCCTCCAAGTTGCCAGGCTTCCATGAAAGATACGTGTCAAATTTAGTTGGCAGTTTTGAGGCGGCGAGTTGACGAAGTCTGCACCTACTAGCTGCCATTGGGCTGTGATGTAGTGTCTTATTCTAAATGTTTGGTTTATGGAACACAGTGGCTAATGGCAATGCCATTTCGCATCTCTAAGATTCCTCAAGTGATGAAGACTATATGGCAATTGCTGCTAAGTAACAACCTGTCAAGCATGAAACGTCTGGTCAACGCATGTAAAGAGGAGGAAGGAGAACAATATAGCATAGATACCAGAAAAAGTCCCTCAATTCAGGAGTTCCAGCACAGCTGAGCAGGGCCATGAGCATCATATATAGAAAATGAATAGATTGATTTTGCCATGCGAAACTACTACTCAATTGGTTGAGGAGTTTGACCGAGGCTTTCCAAGGACCTCGATCTTTCGGAACATAGCGCGAGAGAACAAGAAAAGCAATGAAAAGTACAACTTCAAACACAACCAATAAACGCTCACATCTCAGCTCATCGTAGCTCCTTCCCCACGGGGCCAACAGGGGCCAAATGCAGTTTATACTCCGAGGCTAACCTCATCACGTGCGAACGCGCGCGCTGCTAATCCATCCTCGCCTGAACTCAACACATCTTCAACATTCCATTTTCCTCAGCAATAAGGGTCCCGGTTACGCATATTCTATCTAACACAAGCCATGTAAAGATGCCCTCTAAATGTGTACCACCACTTGTTCTTTTACTTAACGAAATTTAGGGAGAACCGACCGACAGTAGAACAGATCCTGGCACATCCGTCCTACAAGGACACGATATGGACACTCACACCAACCCAGAGTGGCAAGCTGCCTGTCGCGAAGACGAGGGGAGGTCCCATCAACATCGAGTGGGAGGTTCATGGGAAGGGTGATTCAAAACTTGTGGTGAGTTTCCAGTGATGAATGGCTTTTATCGTGTCTCTTTCCCTCTCAAAGCTCCAGTGGAAGTTAAAGATGGAAGGCCAGAAATTGGCACGTGCACTTGGAAGGGGTTCGATGTCAAGATCGTTGTCTCCCTTGATTTCGACCCGTTTTTATTGGATTTATGTTCCATGTTCATCTCAAGGAACTCTGGTTTCTTGGCTGCTTAGCACTTGCAGCACCACTCCTCCCAAGTACCCGGTCAAGATCTGACGGTATCACGTGATATCACATCACGAAGCATCAGGTACTAACTCTGTTTAGTGGATTATGGGTCTTGGTACCGTCAAGGTAAGATATCCTTCTATATTGATAATCATATACTAAGGGTGCCAAAGTCAGCATGGCAACGACAGACACTCAAGTTCGGACACGAGCAAGGAGATAAGTATTCGTCTCTTATTTTTGACAACCGAGGTCAGTCAAGCTCCCTGAATATGATTCTGAGGGATGAGCGTGCTAATCAATGAATCTTCCAGGCATGGGTAACTCCGACAAGCCAATAATGAGATACTCAACCAAGGAGATGGCTCTCGACCTCATTGAACTGCTAGACCATCTGGGCTGGAAAGAAGAGCGACAACTACACGTCTCAGGAGTATCGATGGGCGGGATGATAGCACAGGAACTCGTAAGCGACCCTCATTTACAACTTAAAGTATATCTATCACAAAAGGACTGACACATATAAGGCCTATTTGATCCCCCACCGGATCTGTTCTCTAAACCTAATCTCCACAGCAGCTTACATTGAAAACACCACCACCTTCGTCGAAAATCTCCGAACAAGAATAAACATGTTCATCCCCAAATCACTGGACCGCTCTGTAACAGATGCGGCCCTCTCCCTCTTCTCAGACGAATGGCTCGCCGCACCCGACAACACCATCCTTCCAACTGCCTCCACTCCAGGCGCCGTCATGCCACCCTCAGGTTCCTACAAGACCTTCTCGACAAACTACGAACGTTTCGCAGCTCAAGAACTAACCAAGAGATTAGATGTCGATAAATTTCAAAAGAAGGGATTCATGCTCCAGGCTATTGCCGCAGGTTGGCATCATAAGAGCAAGGAGCAACTGAAGGAGATTGGAGATCGTGTCGGTAGGGAGAGAATCATGGTGTTGCATGGGACGAATGATAATATGATCACTGTTCCGCATGGACGGAAAATTATTGAGTACTTGGACCCGGGGACTAGTATTATCAAGGAAGGTGTTGGACATGTGTTCATGCTTGAGGAATTGCAGTTTCATGATGAGATGATCGAGAAGATGGTGAAGAAGGGTGAGAGTATGGGTAAGGCTTGATGATTTGGGGAAATCTGGGGGACGTGCACTGCGAGGTATGAAGAGAAGTGTGAGCTTGTACATTTGGCTAGAGGAAAAATATTATCATGCCATTCGCAACATAACTATATGAAGTAAAATAAAACTTTAATTGTAGATGAAATCCATTTTCACGCAAGATAGTTTGAGCAATTCAAAGTAAGAGTTCCATTTGCATCACCGTTGTAGTCAGGAGCAGGAGAATGGCAAAGATGAACGAGCTAGATACTTAATCTACATCACTTAGTTGTGTTGGGTTGAAAGTAATTTAAACAATCCGGTCAGGTCACGACCAAAACCGATGCAGCGGACTTCACATGCAGCATTGCAGCATCAACATTTCAACAAACAAGTTGACTGAAAAAACTTGGCGACGTGTGAGCCTGCAAACACTCAAGCCAGGCTCCGAGGAAAACTTGTTCTAACACAGTATCCAAATGTTTTCAGGTTATCTTTCTACACTTTTTTTTATGACTGACCTGCTCGCCTTCCAATATGAGAGAACGACAACTTGCATCCTGCTATGTCCTAGTGAATCGTTGCATGCATCTACAGCATGGCAATGCCAACTCCGCTACACTCAGGCACCGGCTTATTTGTCACGTCCACTCCACCTCCAATTGGGTTAGCATTGTAATTATATAGATAATAATGCAGCTGTCCATCACCAGCACCAAATTTCTGTTGTTCTAAGAACAGGTTGTTATCAGCTATGGTCAGGGCATTGAAGACGTCGAACTTGTTTTTCTTGGCAATTATCATGGCGTCGTTGGTAAGTTGGTTGAGGCGGACACTGAGAGCGCCGCGGTCCTCATTGGGTGGTATACCGAGCTTGGAGGCATAGTAGAAAACATAGGCTGCCCGAATATTGTCGTGTTTGCTGTTGCCAATTACGGACGATTCCAGACCGTAGAAGGAGAAGAAGTCAGTTATCTCTTTGTTTGATGGGTCCTTGTTTTTGGTTAGCTAGAACCTCTAAGGTCTTTCGGAAGGCAGCCTTACTTCGACTACGTAGCACCAGGTCACCTGCTCTCTCTTAGAATCCTTCTTGTGTAGTATCCAGTGCTCTACTTCCTCTCTCGTGAAAACTGGTGCCATGTCAAATTTCCCCATATATTCCTTGAACAGCTTGAGAACAGTATCGATGTCCTTGGGCTCCATTTGTCGTAAGCCCGGCGTGCTCGTTTTCTCGGGCAGTTTGTAGTTGCGGAGTTGTTGAGCGACAGTGCTTCGCAAAGGCAGGGGACTAAATCCAACATCATAGAGTTTCTGCCAATCCAGTGCTCTATGATAGTATCTGGCTGTGCTAATGGGCTTTGGCAAAACGACACCAGCTGTATAGATAGCTTGCCATGTACTCTGGAGATAGCAGCGCCGGGTGATCTCTTTGATGAGCACCGGGGTTAATCGCTTGGCGCGGAGCTTCTTGTGGATGCAGAGGAAATTGATTTCAGATGCCCGTAGGACTTTTTGTCGGACTCGGAGAGAAACGGGGACACCAGAGATGAAGGCTACCAATTTGCGGGAAGCGCTTGCTCGAACACCGACGTGCCATTCCTTAGTCCAGCCTGGTGATAGCAGTGCCCTGTGGTTTTGTTTTAGCTGGAGATATTTGCGCTTCAAAGCGTTATCTTACCATCTTAGGAAGGACTGAGAGTAGTTGAAGCGGAAAGTTGCATGGTCATCCTCAACGTAGTGGCCATAGAGCAGGTCGTACACCTCCTTCAGCTCCTCGTCGTTGGTCATATCCATGGTGACCCACTCAAAACCATCAATCAGAGGTCCAGGCTGTTTTGACACTGCCTCCGGATCAATGATCTTGAAAGGTCCCTCCTCAATCGTCTCTGACTTTTCCCCAAACTTAGGTACTGGTTGTGTCTGCCAGAACTTGTATGATCCCATGTCCTTCACATTCTTCCCGCTTTCTGCCAATCCGGTCATGATGTCCTCGAGACTCAATTTCTTGAAGGCATCCGCTACCTTCTTGTCTGACATGTTTCCATCCCCCATGCCAAGTTGAGCTGCTAGGGCTGGGTTCATTGAGAGAAGATCGGAGATCTGCGACTTGTTAAGGCCATTGACAGCTTTGGTGAGGTCCGTCTTTGGGTCCGAAGGCCCTGACTCCCCCGATTTGCCTGTCAGAGCATCCTTTATCTTCTTCTTCTTGGACTTCTTCTTCTTGGACTTTACGCCAGAAGCTGGTGCACTGCTGCTTGTTGCGTCGGCGTTTGGTGTTTCATCTTCATCTTCGGATTCCGCGTTTGCGACGGTGGATGAGATGGCGTTGCTCTCAGCGATGACTTCGTCTGCTGCCTCCTGGTCAAGAGTAGGGTCGTCGACCTTGGATTCGGCGGACATGTTTGCTGGCGTGTCACCTCGTGCTGGATCGTAAAGGTTCAGGTTGCGAGTGGGTTTGGTGGGGTCGGTGAGCTCTGTGTAGGCGAGGCTGACAAAAGTCACGATGCCCCGCAGAAGGTTACTAGACCAAGGCTAGCACCGATGAAGTTGTATTGCGGAAATGAATGGAAGATAGAAAAAGGAAGGCTTCAAAGATATACTCCTGAGCGGTCGCTTAGTATAATGCTCGACTAGGTAGTCACTGAGAGAAGGCGTCGGTAGTATTGATAATATTGTAAACCGATGGCCTACAGTATTTCCCACAAAAGAGTACAACAAATAGCCCTAAACGAAGTACTAGAACCAGCTACACCTTGATCCAACGGAAATGCCATTATGAAAGTGGGTCAAATGATTAATTCAATGACGTTGCAAGTGACTAGCCTAAGCCGTCTCATAACCCGCCATTGTTACAGTGTCCCTTAGTAAAAAAACATTACTTCTATCGCTATGATACTACTCTCTAGAAAATACAACCCACGTGTTCATTACAATACTACTTACTAATGACATGTTACGCTTGTCAACAAGTATTTGAATCATCTTGAAATCCTTCATCCGGATCGAGGAAGGGCACCCCCGTCATCGAGGTCAAAAGCCTTCAGTGCCGCTAAAGAAACCGGAGCATATGTAAGGATTCTACTGTGATCTAAGAATGCTTTAGCTTGAACATAGACTGTGAAATTTGACCACTTACGACCATATGCCACGACCTCCTCTCTGATGATCTTGTCTCCACCGGCTTTCCAGGTGCTTATAAAGGCCCCATGGCCCATATCAACCGTACTCCTTGCCTTCATCTTTTCTAACAATTTCAAGTCCATTCCATCTTCAGCAGTTGCATTTGCAGCGGCAGCAAACAATCCTTCCGACTGAAACCATGGGATTTCATAATCATCTTTGGAATGTATGATGAACAAGCGGACTCTTTTGCTCAGTCGGACAAAATTCGCCAAGCGTGTACTTGAGGGCCATTTGTCAACGATGTAGTGTGTAAAGAGCTGATAGAGTCTAGGAGCAGCTCGTAAAGGTGCCAGAGCAGGAACCCAGCCAGCTATTGAGTAGCTGGTGAGCAAACTCGGTAAGTTTATAAATCCTGCAACGAGCACAACGCCTGCAAATTCTGTGCCTTGCTTAGCATAATGTTCAGCAACTGCTGCTGTTACTGCCGTTCCGAGACTTTGACCAAGAAGGACAATACGATCGCTGGGTATTTCGGCAACTCTCATGGCCCAGTCTACGGCTGCTATTCCATCAATAATGATACCTCTTTCGGTAGGAAAGCCTGTCTGTATTTCAGGAACTTGGAGTCAGCTTGCTCATTCTGGAAAATCCAAGAGTAACTCAAACATCCTTCGAGAGTAAGAGAATTGGTCCCAAGAAAGGACATTCTCCTCCGAGATTCTGACTTACAGACAGGCCAAATCCGCGGTAATCAATGGCGAGTATATGGATATTTGAGGTGCCCCCGTCGGACAGAGAACGATACGAATCGGTCCGCCATCCTTGACCTACATGACCTGCATTCTATATTCTGTGAGCAGGTGGCTTGTGACCATGACAGACTTCTTACACCGTGAACTAGATTGTTAGCGAGGCCTTAAAAATGGTCATAACTGTGCAGGACATACAATTGATGATGAGACGGGCCTTCGGATCATCTCTAAGGAGTTGAAAGGCCTTCGTCTTCGTTATGTCCTCAGCGCATCCAGAAGGCTGCCGTAAAACTTCGGTTTCATGCTTTGCATAAAGTCCTAAGGGCATTACGTGCCAGGCATAAATAGTCTCGAGATCAGGAGTGGTGAAGTTGAAGGGTGTAATTTGGTTCTCTAAAGTTCAAGCTTAGCCACTGGTTGATAGGCTATTCTGCTTGTTGCACTGACTTGCAAATCCGTATTGCTCCGGCTTATTGATATCCTCCCACCAAGCTGTGTTGAGCTTGTGCGCATAGAGTACACTGTAGTGCGTGAGTGTATGTGCATGACCACTTTAAAGCTGACTGACTTACTGTCGTTGGAGCCAAGGGTTTGCTAAGGCGATTAAAGCCAGACCATATATCGAGACGCCAATGAATAGAGACCAGTATGCCCTTTTAAAGATAGGAGCAAGCGGGACCATTTTCAGGCAGAGACCTCCTGGCCAAAGGCCATGTTAGAGTGACTTTATTTGTAGTGTACTGGAGGCAGAGTATAGCTTGTCAAGAGAACGATGAAGAGAATATGAATATGAGCTTTAGGTAGGTGAAGTTTGTAAAAGGCCGCAACCAAACAGTGTGTACCGTATGCCAGGCTCTTTGCACGTGTTATGAGGGATGAATTGATGACGATTCTATAATGAGACGTAACGGACAGACTTACAATTTCGAAGTTAACTTTGTCCAAGACCAGCTCTCAAATGATTATTCTGAGAGACACGTTGCTATCCGAAACTCTTGGTTGTTCTGATGAAGCTACAGAGGTTGCAAAGTGCAAAACTCGGGTCACCCAGGAGTTTTAGATCAAAGCTCCCCATCGTTTAAATTTCACCACCTCCATTTCTACATCATTCTCGCGACGCGTCACGTACTCACCATTCGAGCATTCTGCTTCTCATAGCAGGACTGCAAAAATGGAGAGTAAGAAAAGGAGATTGCCTGGACGCGCTGCACGCGTAGATTCCGAGAACAAGAAGAAACGAACTTCCACGCCTCCGGAGCAGCGACCGCAGGCAGCACCTACACCACCTCCTCCTGCCCCTGTTGTTGAAGACAAGTTGCCAAAGCATATTACTGTTGGTAAACCATTACCTACGGTAGATGCTCCCCAGCCCAAAAATCTATCTACGAAGGAATACCAGTCAATAAAGGAAAGGTGAGCTTGCCATCTCGTTCTTGTTGTCTGCGGCAGCCAAGGCTGACTTCAATTGCTTTGACAGCGGAGTTCTGCAAGAGTCGCTGCTGCGTTCACGACAAAAATGGATCAGCGAAGGGATATTCGAGAAGTATTGGACAAAGCCTACCAAGAGGAAGGGCGAAAAGGAACCACCGAACAATCCAGGGAAGGATACAATGACGAAGCTTGGGACTTGCACAATTACCGTCGAACCACATGTTTTTGAGGCTGTTATGTATGCTGTGAAGGAGCCTACTGCAAAAAATCCACTGCCGCCAATGCCTCAGCAGCCTATGTATCGTCCTATAATCCAGTACGGCCCTCCAAATGGGGTGATGCCTCCTCCTCAGGTTCCACAGCCAAGAGTTCAACCTCCTCCTCCTCAACCACAACAACAGTATCCCACTGCGCAGCCGATCCAACAAGCACCTGGAAACTATAGCACGCCGGGGAAAATGCCCAGTCCGGCTCCTTCTGTAATATCTGCTCCGGGACGTAACTCAACTCCAAATGGCCCACACACAAATGGCCATCCTCCAACGAACCAACAACGAAACCCAGCTCCATCAAACCCTCCACCTCCACCTGCACCTGCAGCTAAAGGCACTGATCCGGTTATTCAGATGCTAGCTGAAAGAGCGGCCACAGATGTTGAATTGAAAGCTCTTATGAGGATCGTGGCAAATGGCGAAGCCACACCGGACGAGTTGAAGAAGTTTCAAGCTCACATAGATGAGCTCACGAAGTTAACCCAAGCACGGGCCGCTGCAGCCCAACACCAACAACCAAACCAAGCTCTTCCAGCTACCATGTCGCAGCACACATCGATCCAGTCCACATATACACAGCAGAAACCAGTACCAGTCAAAATGACACCGACACCTCCGCCAGTCACACATATTCAACCACAACCACAAGCACTCCGATCAAAAGGACCTTTACCATCGAAGCCAGACATAGCTGGAATCGTCTTCGAGTTTGCTGGCGGGTCTGGAGATCGATACCTCTTCCCGAAGTTCAGTATCCTGGAATATTTACCTCGGGGCGAGGTCATTGCCTCATTTTTGATCGTCCGGAAGGGTAGCAGCAGTGATTCGCCAAATTATGACCCGAAACTCGACTATTACCAACCCATCACAATCCGCTTGTACACACACCAGGGCAGGCAGCTTGATTCACTGGCCAAGGTGGTCGCTCCTCCTGATGATGTTCGGAGGTACATGGACGACATCATGGACAACATGACAAGGGCAGAATATGTTCTGCTAGCCATGCAATTGCCCAAAGACTTCGAGCCAGCTGTTGCTGGAGAAGATAAGGAGAAACCACCAACTATTGAACCGTCGGTACAGAACAATCAAGTTTTGTGGATGGCGTCGTCAAATCCTGTACCAGTCACGAAGGCGAAGCCAATGAAGCCGATGATGACAGAAGAGGAACAGTATCAGTCATTTATTGCAACTGTCAGCTAACATTATAAAAATGGAATGTTTGTATACATGGTGTTGGAGTCTGGTTTATCGGGGTGGGAGGAAATAGGAATTTGGGGGTTAGCTTGGTCGGGCTGGTAAGGCGTTACTCCAGAGAGAGTTCTGGCTGACAAAATTATACATTTTTTGGACAGTATGTATTCTAGTGCGAACAGTATTGCCATGATGGCAAATGATAAAATTCGAGTGTCAAGAATAGGTCGTCGTGTCACGTGGAATGATTTCTATGATGGAGCTTGCTTGAATTGGGCATACTCATACGTCGCCTCTCCTTTCCTTGAGGAAGCAAACCTCATGCATAATGCATATATCTCGTAAGCGCCCACCCGTAAGACAGTGTCAGCCCTGTCAAGAAATCCCAATCATTACAAGCTTTGAGTTCGGAAAAGGCTTGAGAGTCTTCTTTCCTCCCTATCATCGAAATGGAATCAGATGGCCCAGTCTGTGGATTTGTCAATGATAGACCTCTCGCTGTAGTTTCAAGTGGGAGCAAACCCGGAAACAACGCCACATCAAGCCTGGTGGTTGTGGGTTCCTGTGGTTGACGAAGAATCCTAAACCAGCAACTTTATTTACTTGCCTGGAATGTATGATCTATCATTATCAGGCTTGCACGTCCCGAACATCGAGCATGCCGCACATAACATTGGGGTTGCAGTAAAAGCCAAGTGGCCAACAAGACCCGAAAGCCTGTATACAATGGGCAATGCATTGCTTATGGTTTGGGAAGATGACGATCTGGGAGCTGACGTAGAAATTAGAGACCACCGTGACATCCTTGGGATTCTCTACCGATACGATGTCTTGTTATACAAGATTTCTTAATGCGAAGCTTAATCGGGCCTTCAAGCAAGCTTGACCTGAGATAAACATAGGAGCTGAAAGAGCTTGAGAGCTGTAACGACAATGCTGAGGCAAATGATGATGATGAAGATGAAGATGATTGCAAGGCAAGAAATAGATGTTGATTTCGACCAAGGTTGAAGTGGGATAGAGATATGGAATACATCATGGAGTATGATTCTTATTCTAGCTCACTCTGTTGCAGCCCCATTGCTGAACAACCACTTTCATGAGAGGTTGGTTGTCTGTTACACAAAGCCCAATGGTTGCGAGCTGAAAACCGCCGAAGCATCGGGTCAAATCATGCAATATGATCATCGATAAACTCAGCAACCAAGCATAGTTCTTGAAAGAATGACGTGGTAAACCCCATGTGCCAACTATGTCATATCGTCAAATGAGTCTAATAGACTTGCAAGCCGCTTTTACTATACATAGCAACCCAGGTCAAATCCGTAAACAGTCACCGGTCCTGAAAAGGGTGCTCAGCTTCATCAGTACTGTTTACAACTTATTTTCTTGTCTTTCCTACTGTTTCTTTCATACTCAAAAATCGATCTTCGCCAAGTTGCAGCAGGAAGCATTGACTCTAGAAACACCGTTAGGTATATAGAAATGTCGTAGCCTCAAACTAGGTACCGAACTATGAGTGCAACCACAAGCTTAGTCGCCGAAGTGCAAACTCACGAGGAGTACACAAGGTTAGTACCAAGGTAGGTTATCTGCTAGATCGTTCCAATATAGAGCTTATCCAATCAGGGTGATGTCTTCCGAACGGATTCATTCACCTTAATTCCCGAACTCGCGACATATTGCTCATCGAAGAACATATTTCTGTCATCAAATGTCTAGCCGCTGACCTGGAAACTGCTGTAAGAGCACTATGGCCGAGGCAGCATGATATTAGGTATACACAAATATACGTCCTATTGGTTAAGTGGCAAGAGACGACTCAGGAGTTCTTTCCGAAATCCAAGGACTTGAGCGCGTCTTTGAAGGCATGTACAACTACGCAGTGGAAGCGTACGTGGTTCCAAGCACGAAGCCAGAAAAGCCTTGAACCGGCGAATGCTCGACTTCCTCGACCACGATGAAGAGAATGGGGAGGAGATCCCGCTGATACTGTACTGTGTCTGGCATATAAGGAGAGTTTATGATTCCAATAAGCCTCCGACATGGTATGCGTGAGTGCACACTGCTTTTCGGTGAAGAGAGTCCGGGAACTCACCCAAATCTTCCGAACTCACGATCTTACCTCTGCTGGTCCCTCTGGAGGCATCCAATCAATGCTAGAAGTGGCAGACTCAGATGTATTACTGCTTTATGATCGGTAAGTCAACATGTCCGAGTAGAATCTCCTTTCCAGAGAATAATACTCCTTACTCCTGGACCACTCCTTACTCCTGGACAATGTTTGGTTACTCTTAGGTTCACCAGAACAAGTAAGCTGACTCCAAGTTCTTGAACTACAGTTGCCATTTAACCCCAACCAGGACAAATAGGACCCCTCCAAGCTGCAAGAGTGTCACCGAGGCGATATTGGCATGTGGCTATGAAGCCGTGGCTCCTGAGCTTGATGAGCACTCATTTGGCAAAGGGCTCTACAGAAACGCTGGCGGCTGCTCTGGAACTTCCATTCTCTGTAGGCGAATTATACACCTGGATACTGGGCAGACTGAAATCCTGGTTGCCTTGTTTGGAACAAGATGAAAATGGAGAATACAAGGGTAACCCAGATGAGCGGCTCATCTATGAAAGACGCTGATTTACAGCATTCTCTGCGAAACAACGCCTCGCCACAGTATTGTGCTCGCTCCGTTGAAGGTAGTCTTTCCTGATCAGATGTTGAGATTAAACGAACACCGAGACTCGGATTCCTCACCAGCAGACCCAAGTCTGCTTGAGCAGTTGAGCAGCAGGAATCCGTTTCGAAAACCCCAAACCAAAGGCCTACGGAATACCCACAACTTTTTTTGACGTGCCGGTCTCTGAAGCAGATATTGATATTCCAGCATGGCGAGATTACCTTCGTGGCCTGCCTGCGGGATGTGAAGAAATCAAGATTGAAGGAGCGTGGCACGCTTTTTCAACTCTTTTCATGATACAAGTGCCTGTTGCTGTCTGGAAGTTGCTACCCGAAAATCCGGCCTACAGTTTTGTTGGTCATGTAACGTCTGGAAATATTTTTACGAGTGTGTCTGAGCAGAATGTTGTTGTTAGAGAGGATGCCCAAAGGCCACAAGTTAATGTTGAAAGGTCTGTTACTGAGTTATCAGTCATTTGTGGCTCATGAGGTGTCTTGGATGCGGTGGAGGCGCCGGAGCAAATGCAGGAGAAGCACACCAACTATCCACCCAGCCGTACTTTGCCAGTGATGTCCTTCATCTCCCGCATATCGACTTTGCATATTGATTCAAGCAACCATTCACTCACAATTCAAGCTGAAATTGCCACTTCAAATCAGTCCAAAGGCCCCGTGTGGGTTTGGTGCTGCTGCAAACTTGACGGCAGCTACCCTGGCAGCATGACAGCAGACAATCCTACCTGTCCTGAATGGATAGGCACTGGTGTCTGCAGACATACTCGTTGTTCTTAATGTCTGTGTGAGCAGTCGTCACCTTGTCAAATAAAAGCCGACTAATAGGTTAACCAGAGCTCTCATGAACAGCTCGAAGGAGAAGAACTCTGTAAATAAGCCATGTGCTATGGTTCTAATAGGGTTGACATTTATTTCAAATTTTTACAGCTTTGAAAACGGGCACTGTAACAAGTCAAGATACTTAACAAGTTCATTTGTTGATAGTCATGTTGTCCAATGTGATGGAGGATCCAAATGGAATATATTTCTAGGCGGATAAGTTGTTGCTACACTCACAGAGTTTCGTAGTTTAATACCAAATATTAATACGGGTTGAAAGTGTATTCGCTTCTAAATCATGTTAGGAGTATCGTCCTATAGCTAGCCACTGGGTTGTGGACGGCAGCAAAGACACACCCCCTCAACTCCATTGTTTTATCACGAGCCTTGGTAAGATGTTGAAAATTAGAATTCTAGAGAAGTTGAGATTATCCGATGCAAAGTCATTTTAAAATGCTTTTGCTACTTTTCTTATTTTTCTCCTTCTTTCTATTTACAATCAAAATGGGCTCCAAGCTATAAGCGAGGTAAGCGATGAACCTAGCGCACCCCCTAATTAATGATGGCCCTCTCGCGTTTCAAGCAACCTACCTACTAAACCGAAGCCAACACCTAATGAACTACTACTGCACTCGAGTTAGAATGTGAAAGTAGCAAGTCTCGTAACGAGCTGCAAGACGCAATAGCGATCGTCCTCTCTAACACCCAGGGTTTGCTGCGACTAATGCTTAGCTAGCTTACATGTTACCGTGAGTACTTACTACATAAGATTTTCGTCTACACTTGAAAACGAGAGATCAATGATCTTTGATTTGTTACTTAACTATAACTTCTTGATAGTGCATAACACATAGACTGGTACAGCAAATTCTAGCGAGCACAAAGCAGCATTGTTCTCCTAAGCCAAATAAATGACTAAGATGCAAGTGATCGAATGCAACAATCGTGACGAGAGATCCCCCCCCCAAGAGAGTCTCAGCTTTGAATGATGCCTTTATTTTTCTAAACTATAACCATCCGCTTGTTATATTCGTTCTTCATAAAATGAGGAGAACATTTGACTCGACCGGGCATTACAGGATGCGCGAGGAATTGTTCATGGGCAGAAGATTACAATGGAGTCTCTACAACATGTTTACCAAAATTTAGCCCTCTAGAAGACTACATAGTAATGATGCAGTGATCTCACATCTCTTATTGTTTCCTGATTGTTTGCTCTCAAGTTCTTCTCTAACCAATCAATCTCAATGCAGCTTCGTGCATGTATTCCTTCAAATTGAAAAGTGGAGCAGTACCAGTGATAATTGACTGAACGGTGTGCTTCATCGGTGCAGCTTGCCGATGAACTGACAAGCTTATTCTTATGTTTCTCCTCTATCACTCATTAAATGACTCAGAAGGAATATCCCCACGATTGACCTACGATACTAAAAGGAGATTGATGGCCTGGGTATTATATCAAGCCATGTAGAGTCGATCTCCGAAGAGCTTTAGTCAATCAATCTAAAGATATATGGTACTTTAGAGCTGAACCAAGGATTTCATCGCCCAAAGGACTCTAACCTCGTATCTACAGACTAAAAGAGGCTGGAAAGGTACACCTTCGGAGTTTGGCGTTGCTACGGCTTTTGCAGCCGAGTATGATAGTGGCAAGCCTGGACCAGTCATTCCATTTAACGTAATTGACCTGCTGTACATCTATGTTTGAAAAGCTAACCATTTATTAAGATACTCTCTTGAAATTGGCCACTCTTGTGGTCATAATCTAGATGCTACAGCGTCACTTTCTGCTGCACGAGCTTAGAGGAACGATCATGCACTCTGGAACGCCAGCCAAAGAGGGTGGAGGTGCAAGAAGGCTATCTCGAAGAGATCAAGGAAGAGTGGAGAAACAGAATCGGGAAAGGCTGAATTGGAGAAGAGCATGGAGAACGAATGGCTTGGAAAAGAATGGGGGAGGCCCTATAACTGCGGAGTATATTGTGAGGGAAGTCACGTACAAACATTCTCGCCCTAGTCACACCTTTCAATATAGATGGTAACTCAACCCTCTGTTACTCGTGCTCGCAACACATTCAATGTTAGCAACAAGACTCATGGTACCTCCTCAAAAAGCTGAAGTGCTTAACTGTGTGACTCTTGTTTAAGACACACCATTGGTCCATTTCGGGCAACTGAACAGTTAACACGATGTCACGAATTGAGCGTGAACCAATATCTGTCGCCTTCTCTTGTACAATTGGTATAAAGAAGAACTCTCCCACAATATGGTTCAACAGAATGTACCAGTTTGATTGAGAAGAGGGAACAGAAAATAAGTCTAGGTTAAGAGTGTGTTGTGAAGACGTTGAGGACGTCAGACGTCAGACGTTACATTTTAAGAAGCTTATTAAATGCCGGTTATTTCAAGCAGTACCCGTACTCGTATCGTAGGCGGTGACCCCCTTTGAGCAGCCCCTTCAAATCACATGCTCAGGCGCGTAATTAACGACGCGTCCTGAATCTTCAATCTCCTTACCACATCAACCTACAAAAACACCAACACTCCCCCGAAACACCACAACACCCCAAGCAAGCTCTTACAATATGGCCGAAGCAATCTCCACTCCTCGCATAACCTCCGAATATCTAGATTCCTTCACCGGGAAGATAGTCCGCATCATCGGAAAAGTTACACAGATACGAGGGGAACAAGCAACAATCGATTCCTCTGGAAACGTAACTGCTCATTTGAATCGCGTATGTCTCCACCCCTCCCCTCTCTGTCTGAAGTGTGTATGTGGGGAGATGGTAGCTGATGAAGAATAGGATTCTCACTTGACGGTTGGTAATGCGATTGAGATAGTGGGGAAAGTCAATCAGGATCTTAGTGTCAAGGTGTTGAAGGCTACGGATATGGGGAGTAATTTTGGTATGTCTCAACCTGTCTACCATGCTGGGAGGGGTTGCGAGCTGGATTGAAGTCAAGGACGACGGTACAACGGACCTTGCTAATGAGAAATGGCAGATTATGCAATTGGTAATGCGGTCGTCGATGCCTCGCATCGGTACAAGGAGATCTTCTACACTGATTGAATGTGAGGTATACAAGGAAGCAGGAAAAGTCAAGGCGGGGACATGGTATCAGCACAGGGAATGAAGGACTGGATTGATTGCTGGGGTCTATTTTGCAATGGCTATGGGCTATGCGTAACATGAGGCAGCGCTCGTCGATGGTGCTTGAGTAGAATTTTCTGCGCTCTACGGTCGCACACATAAGGAGATACGAATGAGATCATGACTAATACTACTCCCATGAATTTGACTAGGACTTTGAGGAGAGAATGAGACGGACGAGAGGCTTGTTTCCCACCAATTTCAATGTGGCATCTGCTGTGTGTGCCTGTTGATTATCGAGGTGAGTCTAGGGAATAATAAGAGGGTATTGGTAAGAGAGCTGTTAGGTCATTGTATCTTTATTCATGCTATAGAACGCTCGTCCCTTCTTTAATATCCGCCCACGCTACGCTATTGAAACATACCGGCAAACCGGAAAGTCGAGACTCTATAAAGGACACGTGGTCCAGGACCACCAAACTCCAGTTGTGTATGCAAACATTTCATAAATCCAGACAACCATCCAAACGCCACGCTATGCAAGTACTCAAAGCACCAAGAAAAAAACCAAAAGGACTGTAAAGAAGACTCGTTAATCGTTAGGCCTCCTTCTTTTTGCTCGCTTCAATATCCGTGTGATCATCGAGAGATTTCTGCCCCGAACCAGGCTCGGCCTTGACAAGAACCATCTCGTCGGCGTCGCCGTTGCCCAAGTCCAGTCCGTCGTGACCGTCAAAATCCAGGTTCCACATGTGATCCATATTCCCCATTGTATGTGGGTCTTCGTAAAGGTTGAACATTCGTGGCGGCGAGCTTGGCATGGGCACATCGGTTGAAAAGAAATCAGAGTCAAATGCTGGAAGATGATTGAAATTCATCGAGTCGCCATGAGAACCGTCAAGGGGAGGCAGGGTTCCAAAGTCAAGATCGGCATTGTACTGTTTGGAGGGAGAGAATGCATTGTTGTTTGCATCTGACATGAGCTGGTTCAAAGTAGCTGTGAACGGTGACTCACACACTGGGTAATGGTTGCGGGGAGACCGGCGGACAGTGCCAGGTGTCCGCGTAGGAGTTTTCTGGACCGTCATGACTCCTCCAGGAGATTTTATCGTACGTGCGGAATGATTCGATCTCGTCACACTTCGAGTTATGGGTCTATGGCTTGGAGTTGGTCGGGTTGGTGTTTTGAAAGGGTTTTGTGGTGTTGTCTTCTGGACGGGGGTTGTTGGCCTGGCCATTTCTTCTTCGAAAAGCTTTAGTAGCTCTTCATCCACATCTCCTCCATCAATGGCAGGTGGACAATTCTCTTTATCGGCAACTTCCATCTCCGCAGTTGCTTCTTTTGGAGAGCGGAAGGCAGCAGCCACGGTGACAACATTTGTAGTAAGAACCTCTCCCAAAACCTTGGCAGAGCCGTCCTTCCTCGGCGATGGAAATAGAAGCCTACGGGTATCACCAAGGTCTTCTTCCTCTACATCGATTGGACTTTGTTGTGATCCCACCCATCTCGCAGGACTAGACTGGATCGCTCTTCTTAGAGCTGCTGAGGCTGCATCAGAAGTCATGGCCTTGAGACGTTTCTGGGTATGGGCGCTCGATGCCCGGCGTTGTGCAAAAGAAGCCGTGCTCTCAGAACCTCCTTCTCCCTGTAGCTGATTGTTTGCTTCGGATTGTGGATAGGGGGCCTCTGACTGCGGGAAATTTGCCTCGGAGGTTAAATAGCCATCGCCATTTTGCTTCTGCTTCCTCCTCCTGACAGGCTTGTTGAACTTTTCCTCAGGCCGCTGTTGTTTGTACTTTTGAATCCAAATCCCACAAGCTAAGGTCTATTAGCATCTAGGCGGCAGTTCAAATGGTTATCTTAACTTACGGTTGCAGAGAGTCATTAGCTTAAATTCGGCTTTGATATCCTCTTTTCCAAGATTCTTCTTGATGACGCGGAACGAATTAGGCTGTCCTCCAGAATCTCGGTCGAGAATATCGATTGCCGTTATTTTGCCTGGTTTATCCGAATAATCATAATAGCCTGGTACGCCTTGAACTTCTTTTGTAAATACCTTGCGCCAAGTGGGTGTCTCAATAGCCCCGCAGTTGAAGCAGAACTGAGGCATTTCCCCTTTCTCGACAGCTAATTCTAGCCTCTTCCTTGTGACCATTTTCTTACTAGCTAGATCCTCTTCTTCCATGGGCGTTTCTATAAATGGATGGGGAGTCTGAGACCAGGTCTGAGATCGCTGGAGATTTGAGGGGGTTAAGACGTGACCACCTGCCGCCAATGTGTTGGCAGTTGGAAGAGTGAGTGAGCCCATTGAGGCTGTACGTATCAATGATCTTGATGTTGAGGTTGACCCTGAAGTTTGAGCTAAAGCTGGAGCCGGAGCGGGAATAGGTGGGACATTGACCCCAGAAGTCGTCTGAGATTGCAGGATTGACCTTTCGGGTTCATTCACAACTGAATGTTCAGCAGCCTGAACTTGAACATTAAACGATGGAGACCTCGCCAAACTCGGGCGCTTTTGGTGCAAGGCCGGCAACGTTTGTCCATCTTCAGACACAACACTCTTTGCACGTGGCTGTGATACTGGCGCGGGTTTAGGGGCAATTAGCACACCTCTCTGTGGCATTTTAGTAGGGAGACGGTCCATTGGACCGGGAGTCTCCTCCTGGAAGGGAAATCCATGATGGACCACGCTTGTAGGTGCACGCCTTTTCTTAGTCCTCTTGACAATTTCAACATCTTCAACCTCGATCGGACGCATGCTTTCATCATCGTCGGCTTCGATGGGATGCATAGTCTCATCATCCTCACCGAAGAGATCATCTAAGGAACCGCTCATGAAACCAGAGTCAGTTCTGGGCATCTGAGGTAACTCTGGGCTGGAGGGGCAAGCTGGACTAGACTGTAATGGCGAAGCGGTTCGCATGACGGGCGGAGAAGAACCAATGTCTAGAGGAGTATCAAAACGACTTTCGTTTCGTTCTGGTGAAGGGTTTGCCGATTCAATGGAATCCAATAGCTGATCTTCAGTTCCAGCCAAAGGCTGGACGCTTGTATAAGGAGATACGTATGACCACTGCTCGTTCTCTGACAAATTAGAGCCACGACGTAAATTGCTTTGAGAGGACATAGTGCCACGGCTTGGATCTTGAACAGGTAGATTCGGGACTGGTGTAGGGGCTCTTGGCAGTTCTTGCAAATGGTTACCCATGGGAGCGCCGGCGCCCATGGCGATCGGCCGGAAAAGTCGTATAGAAGCGGCTGTACTCGCAGTAACTCGAAGAGAATCTGAAGCCGAACCGATAGTATCTTTGCTGGTCCAGTTAGCCTTGGTGATTTTCGCCCTCTTTTTACGACCTGCACCATAATCTCCATCGGCTCCTTCAGGTTCGTCGTCTCCATTGCTGTTCTTGTTTGTCCTTTTATTTGACGCTGGTCTGCTTTCTACATCGGTCCCGTTTCCATCTTCAACCGCAATTTTCTTCCCTTTGCCTCTTTTCCTTGGAGCTGGCCTTTCATCCCCGTCGGTCCCTTCCTCGTAACCGGAAGTATTACCACCATTTCCAATATTAGCCTTCTGCCGCTTCTTATAGGGTCCTCTAACAGATGCTCTCGACGACGGACGAGATGTATTTCGCATTTGAGTTCCAGCTGGGCTATCGCCTCTGAGATTTTCGGTATTCTGAGACAGATTTATTGGATCCATAATAGACTGCTGTTGTAAGCTGGGACTAAGCAGTTGGTTGATTACCTCCATACTCACACCATCTCTTTGATTAGAAGTTGGTGGTGTAGGTGCCGAAATTTTGTTGGCCATCTGCGCAACATTTGGATTTGATTGCAGAAAGGCATTCCACTCGTTCATATCAAGACCTGGTGGCATAACTTTGCTGATTTCCCTGTACTTGTCCATACTGCTGACATATTCACTTTGCAGCACCGTGGGAACACGCACCAGGCGCAGCTTCACTTCTAAAGTCTCCTTGATTCCGTTAGAGAAAATTCCAGGAATATTTTTGCAGACGCGTCCAGTAATTAGCTGCCGCGATTGGGAAGCCGGTGCACCTGGAGTGGGCGAAGCGGCTGCCAGTGCCCATGAGAGCATTCCTTGGCCGACCAGAGGATTGTCATATTCAGAGTAATCGTACGCATAGACGGTATAGTCCTGACCCATCCGAGCAACAAGTTCCGGACTACACTGGACAATGGCTTGTATGCACGTCTTCAACTCAATGACTCCAATCGTGGTAGATTCGTCCATGGTGACAGTCTGTATCTGAAGGACGTGAGGCCACCGAGCCAGGCAATTGGTCTTGTTTTGGTCATCGAAGGTGTAGAGAACTTTCACTGAGAGAAAACCGCTGTTAGTATTACAAACCGCTGACTACCAGGCAAATCATAACATACATCTCATAGGCCTCATTTCAACCCCCTCTTCCTCACAGTCATTGCTTGCAGGCATCGGGGAGCCTTGGGACTGTTGAGCAGGCCATTGACCGAAGCTGTTGGACATCCCAGCTGGGGACGACATTATGAGCCTTTTCCTAGCAGCAAAGCTAGATCTCAAAGACTATAAATGTCAAGAGAATCCACGAATGCTACCGAAGAAATGGTATAGTCATTGAGGACTTGGGTGTCAAGAATATGAAGACGCGTGAAGATTAATGCGGTGGCTAGGACGAGGACCCAAGCGTGCGGTCAACGCGTAGAAAAACTTAGTCGAATGGAAGATCGCGGTTGTCCGGAAGGTTGGAACGTAGGATTGAGGGTCAAATTATTAATATGAGCTGTAGAAGATGTTCGGAATAACTGAGGTGTTGGCCTGGAACTTCAATGGGAATGAAGTTCAGGACGTGTAGAAGTCTAGGTTGTTGATGATTGGCTACCCACAAACGCGCCCTGGGCGCTAACGAGCCACTTGAAGGCTGAAGTGGGGGTCTGTGGCTGGTTACTTGTAGCCTTGGGAGTTGGGATGAAGGCTAAGCGAAAGTTGAGGTTTCTGCGCTAGTGGATCACACGCGCAGCCGTAGTAGCTCAGTGACAAGTCTGACTTATGAAGGCAGCACTCAGACCTGAATATGATGTAAAGATTTCTGTTCTTCGGGGGCCCTTGAGTCCTTTTATACCCCGCCTGGAAAAGGCCTGTAGATACACGCTTAGTGCATGACTCTACCAACCGCTTAGCTCCACTGACTTTCTATTGTCCCTTTCGTATCACATGATAAATATATCACAACTAACAAACGCCACAACTCAGTTGATAATTCGGAGATAAAAGTTCTCATTGCGACCGCTGATGAACCTACAATCTTGAAATATTGTGAGTACCCCAGCTTTCCATATATTCCCAACATATATTATACAGTGCTTACAGCCCGTTTCCGATGCCTCGTCTTCGAGAAAGGTAATAGAATCTATACCATCATTAATTATGATGTTTTCGTAGACTCTGAATTCCATGACGGTATTGGTAACCAGACAAGCTGGTCATCTTCCTTCTTAGTTCGTCTTCGTGCAATCTCCTGGACAACTTCCTTCACACCCTGCTTCCCGTCTCTCTGCTGGACAAAGTGTTGCACTACAGCATGCCGATCCTTAATTCCAGTCTTCACAACCTCTGCAACATCTTGTTCTGTTGGGATGCCGAATTGCTTGTGTGGGTACTCTCGGTAATCGTTCTTGTTCAACAATCTGAGTTTCTCCTCTCCTTCGACCTCGAAGAAAGGATCTGCTATCTTATCACTGGGCTTGATATCTTCGAGTGTAGCTGGTTTCCACTGGGGCTTGCCATCTTTTCGGATAAGTAGAGCATCTACACCCTCGGTGAAATCTGGATGACGCATGAACTTCCCCGCAATCTGATGTTCTCTCTGGAAAGTCTCGGCTATTGACCATGTCTGTCCGAGGCGCATCTGGCGTAGTGTAACATATACGGCTGTGGGTGATCTCTGGTGCAAAGTTGCGAGGGTCTTCTCGGCCCAAGCCTTGGTCTCTCCTTTTTCAGCCTTCAGGGCGGCCAGAATATCCGGGACGTTATTCTGGCTGAAACAACGGTCAATGGCGTTTCGCAACTCACCACTGATGATCATAGGCTCATCATGTGGTAATCCTGTACAGTATTCTTCAATTGTAGAATTGATGAGTGCCAATCGTTCAGGCAGGGTTTCATAATCTTTGAAGCGGAGCTCAGCCAGACGGGATTCCAGTGCCGGAAGTGATGTCGAGTGGATGTAGTGCGTCGCAACGCCCGAATAGAATACGTTAGCACCCTTCAGCTTCTCGCTGGTCAGTGCTAGGTAAGTGCCAACAGCTCCGTTCATCCTGGGTAAGAAAAACGAAGCTCCGACATCTGGGAAAAATCCAATTGTAGTCTCTGGCATGGCGAAGAGGGTGTTCTCTGTTGCTATTCGAAACGGTGCATGTATGCTCAATCCAACACCTCCGCCCATTGTAATTCCATCCAAAAATGCTACATATGGCTTTGAATATGTCGCAATGAGGTGGTCCAATTTGTATTCCAGCCCGAAGTAATCGGTTGATCGCTGTTGTCCTTCTTCTCCTTCCTTGTTATTCTTTGCAAGAGCTGCAACATCCCCTCCAGCACAAAATGCCTTTGGCCCAGAACCTTTAATGACCACGACATTAGCCATGTCTGACTTTTCCCATTCCTTCATTCTCGGCACTATCTTTCGAATCATGGATCCGTTCAGCGAGTGAAGTTTTCCTGGCCGATTGAGCTCGATAGTCCGGACACCGTACATGGTATTAAAGAGAACATCTTCCGGGTCATCTCCAGGTAACTCTCTGATATATAATTCTGGTCTGTTGTTCTGCCTTTTTATGAGCCTCTTACTAGGAGCATCCGTAGCTGTTGCCATCTGGACTCTAATTAGCAACGGCGTCTAAATTTTCTCCTTGATCCCTTACCTGCGCAGTTCTTATAATGGCCGGGTTCGTGATCTTGGCTTTCAGAGGCATTGTGGCGCGGCTTGAGCTCCAGCGCGCCGCTGTTCCAGCCCGACCATAAAATGACTTTGCAAACATCAAGAAATAATGGCTAGGAGGTAATGGATGATCATCAAAAGGATTGCGGACTGATCTCCATTATTTGGATCTTTTCAAAAGTCCCGAGGATGAGCTCGGTTCATCAACTCGCCGGATAATCATTTCGCCTTAGCTCCGGATGTTAGCCTTGTGAGATAGCTCTTTCTCGCGACAATCAGCCAGAATAACTTGACACCGCCCAAGACCACAACCTACACAATGGCGGACGCACAAAAGATTCAGTTTGTACACTTCACCCAGAACCAAAATGCAAATGCTAACAAAATTGCAGAGACTTGCTCTCCAAGCCGCGCAACGAGCTCACGTACGTACCCAAGCGCATCACAAATTTCATCACTAACTTTCTATCAGAGAGTTCGAGATCGCGCAGCTCGAAGAGCATGAATTCACCTCCGGCCCTCTTTCCATCCTCCAAACTGCCGTTCGATCACATGCACAAGTTCTGATCTCATGCCGAAACAACCGAAAATTGCTTGCGCGCGTAAAGGCCTTCGACAGGCATTGCAATATGGTTTTGGAGAACGTGAAGGAGATGTGGACAGAGACCCCCAGGACGAGCGCGGGAAAGAAGGGTAGACCGGTAAACAAGGATAGGTTTATCAGCAAGATGTACGTTTCCGAGAATTTCAAGGGTGGTATTTGATTATGGAGCGTTGCTGACGAGGTGTTGCAGGTTTTTGAGGGGGGATTCGGTCATTTTGGTGCTTCTCTCTTGAGACTTCGATTTTACGCATTACTACGGATGGATCACGGCAGTCATAAGGATCGGCTCATAGTGGTTCTCAGGAATTGAATTAAAGGCGTTATGAAAGTCGCTCGAGTTACCAACATTACACACCGAGCTTATTGTGACAGGCTAATCGTATACATGCTTTCAAATCATTTCGTAATCTGGCTCTGCTGTCTTCACACCAGCAATCCCAAGGAACAACTCGCTTAGTCCCCAGGCACCTGGATCTGGTACTTCCTCAAATCCCGAGCCTCCAATGTACACTGTTCTGCCTAGGCTGGCCTTCATACCTTTGGTCCCTTCAGCACCAACCCTTGATGCTTCAGCGGCTTTCTTAAAGCTTCCTGTCTCGGCAAGCGTCTGGACGAACGGATGGAGGGCGTCAATCAGCGTACGATCTCCTGGTTGGGCAGGCGTATACTTGGCCAGCGCTTCCGAGGCTTGCTTCAAGGCTGCGGCCCAGACCTTAGGAGTCGCGTCGCCTTCCGAAGCTTGCTGGCGAAGGCCGTGGACCAGAGAATTCAGGTATATTGCATATAGCGCTCCTGATGTGCCGTCCATCGAGTTTTCAACAACTTGGGCTATTCTGCTAACATCCACCACTACATCCCCAGTTGGTTCGTTGAAAGAGAGTGCTTTAAGAACAGCTGATATGGTCAGGAGTTATCTAGGATTGGAAATTTTTCGACTGACCTTTTGCGCCTCTTTCCAAGGTTTGACCCGCATCACCATCACCAACAATAGTATCGAATTTTGTGACATCAGGTTCGGCTAGAACGACTCTTTTAAGGCCTTCATTGAGTGCATCCAGCATTACCTTTGGATCAGATTTCAAGCCGCTTTCCTTGATCTTTTCTCCAGTACTCGTCGAATCATCTCTTATCTGGCTTGACTTTGCCTCCCAAGTTTCTTTTCTTATTGGAGCTGCCCATCCAGCAGCTTCGCATGGTGCATCTAGGAGCTGTAGCATACTTGGTCCTCCAAGGTTGGTGTTGACAACGTTGAGAATGGAGATGCTGAAACCAAGTCCGTTCAAGCTTGTCATGTAAGTTCCAGCCAGAATCCGAACAGGCTCAATATTGTAGCTCTTCTGCAGCTGGCTCACAACTTCTGCAGTAATTCCGCCCATTTCCAAAACACTGACGCCGCCAAGATTGTTGATCAACAGCACAATCTCATTCGAGTTTACATGAAGGAAAGCCCTATCTTTGTCTGTGGAGTCCAACAACTGAGCAAGCATTCGCTTAACCAGCTCAGGCAGATCAACCTTTGCTCTGCCACTTCCTGGTTCGTTGTGGATGCCCATGCCAATTTCCACTTCCTCGCTTGCTAGCTTTTCTGAAGAGTTTGGATCAGGCGGTGCTCGGCCTGGGACATGAACATGATCCAAGCTGGCACCAACACTAACGAGGTTTCCAGCAGTCAACTTCGCCACGCTGTACACATCTTTCAAGCTTGCTCCGGTTGCTGCCAATGCCCCAGATATCTTGTGGACCAAGACGGTTCCTGCAATTCCTCTCCTGCCAACCTTTCCTGCTGCAGTGCGTCCAACACCGACGTCATCGCCTACGACGCACATCTCAACATCCAGGCCAGCAGCTTTGGCCTTCTCGACGGCAACACCGAAGTTGAGTACGTCTCCGGTATAGTTCATGACAGTAACTAGGACTCCTTTGTCGGTCTCAACTCGTGACATGACAGCCTTCCGGATCTGCTCGGCACTTGGCGAGGCAAAGATAGAGCCAGCAACTGCCGCCGAGAGCAAGCCATCGCCTACAAAAGCGCCAAAGCTGGGTTCGTGGCCACTTCCACCGCCAGATATGATGGAAACTTGCGATTCATGGCCAGGGCGCCTGTAGATAATCTTGTTCTCGGTATCGAGGGCAATGGATGGGTTCGTAAGAGTGAGAGCATGGAGAGCCGAGCTCACTAGAAGCGTTGGATCGTTGATGAAGTGTTTGGTCGCCATGCTTGATATCGTTCGGTGGTAAGGTCAGGTAGCTAGGGCTAGGTAGCAGCACCAGCAGTAGCGAGGGAGCTTAGGTAAAGAATGAAAGAATGATGAGGGATCGAAGCGAAACCCGGAAGAAGAGAGGGAGAGGGCACCAGGGGGGCTTTTAAGGCGCTGCAGATGCGCAGATGTGCAGATGAACATGAACATGAACATACAGTCCCATCATACAGGGAAACAACAATGCGGGGTCGAGGACCGGACTGCTGGGCGCACGTTGAGCTCCTCCTCCAGGCTCCAGACTCCGGAGTTCTGGCGGGGCATTTCAGTGGAGTGCTACTGTGCGGTGGAGCCCCACCTCGGGGCAATCTAGAGCGTTCGCGAGTTCTAGAGTCCCGTGCCCCGTGCCCCGTGGTGCTTCGGCAAACCTTCCGGATCCTCTAGTCGCCTGAGATTTTCAACCTCATTCATCAGGTCACCAGGTCTTGTGGTGACAGCAAATTTGCAAAAAAAAAAATATATCCCATCTCCCACCTTTATTCCAGACTATCGCCACTCAATGGCTCAGATCCTGCCTCTCGCCGTGCCTGGCCAACTCCTCGGATCGACGAGCAAGTACCTTCCGGGTCCAGGGACACATGTACACGACTCCAATCTCTACGCCTCAATCCTAGGTCCCATCTCTACAACGACGCCCCCGAAACCCGCAGGTCCTCAAAAGCGCCTAACCAAGATCACGCTGGCTGCTCCTGTAGCCCTTCCCACAATCTCCATCGAAAGAAGTGTGACTACAGAGAAGAAGGATGGTGGTGCCAAAGCGGAAATTCTGCCAGAGGTTAACAGCACCGTACTTTGCCGAGTGACTCGGATCACTCCGCGTCAAGCTTCAGTTGCAATCCTAGTGGTTGGAGAGACCGTGTTGGATGGGGAGTGGCAAGGCTTGATACGTGTCCAGGATGTCAGAGCGACGGAGAAAGACAAGGTGAAGATCTTCGAGAGCTTCAGACCTGGTGATATTGTCAGGGCTATTGTGGTATGTTGGAAACTTCCTGTTGTGCAGTGTCTTTTCTGATCTCTATAATTTAGATCTCTCTGGGTGACCAGTCAAACTATTATCTCTCTACGGCAAGCAATCATCTGGGCGTAATCATGGCTACCAGCGAAGCTGGCAACGCGATGTACCCCGTCAGTTGGAAGGAATACAAGGACCCAGAAACCGGAGCAAGTGAGAGCAGAAAGGTAGCAAAGCCTTTCTAAGAAAGCTAGGGAAACCCCAGTGGCGTTGCTTAGTAGGATTGTATGCATAGCGAAAGGAGTTTGGTTCTTCAAAATTGCCTGGAAACTTTTCTGAAGCATGACGAACCCCGCAGGATTTCTCTATGAGCCTGTACTTCCATACTGGTTATGCAGTTATACAAGCGTACATCCTGCATACAGTTTGGTATTTTGAGCTTGCAGGCACTAGCTGTGCAAACTGTGTGTTGAGGGATTCACATTAAATGGAAAGAAAACTATTGTTGTGCTTGTCCAACAAGCCAGTGCGTTGGTCGTCTTAAGTAGTGACGACCCCCTCACCCGTGTGTATTGACGGGCCCGGCGCAACAAGTAGGTCACAGGTGCTCAGTGCTAGGCCCATTGCATTGGGCGCGTTGGACATTCACCAAGAGAGTGCATTGAGTTCATGAAGATTCTTGGATTTGAGTAAGCAATGTATGTATACGCTGCCTAGTCTGTGCATGTTATTTTGGACGGCCTGTCAGCGATTCTGGGCTGGCATCACAAAGCCTAGTCGTCAAAGCCTCTAGTCATATTAATCACATACTCCTCTTTCTCTAACTCAAGTCAGTCTTGGTGTTGAGAATCTCATTTCATCTTGAATCGTATCAAAAGTACTGGGAAGCATCCATAACACTAGGTGGAATGGAAGAGATTTGAGAGACTTTTATACCATACGTTCTTTGTTCAATTTCGTTGTGTTTATCAATAAGCAAGGCTGCTTCGCCGAGCTTTTGCGGCAGAATGTTTCCATCAACGTTTTCATTGAACAAAGACGGTGGCCCGTTGGAAGACAAAACCGTGACAACCAACTTGTAGGTAATTGCGAAATACAAAAGCTACCGCCCCTTAACTGCGAAGGCATTTCATCTGCCATTCGACGATAACACCATTACCCAGACTCTGCAATCCCTTGATCTAAAGCTCCTAGAGTTGGGCAGTTCAATATCCTGCGCGAATATTTGAGTCGCCTTCGACTCAGTCAATCCCGCTCTCTCCGAACCACCTATTGCCCTTTACCTCAGTACCAACGCCCCTACCGTACTATCACCCACGAAAGTCAATATGAAACAGTCCTGAATTGCAATCTAGAACACTATCCCTTCTAATCTCGCTCCACACCGCAACTACTGGCATCAATACAATGGAGGACTGCAATTGGCAGCAGTTCACACCTAAGTGGTCTTACCTCCCAAATGTGCATGGGCTGTACTACAGCAACAGGACGAGCACCAGCGAAACCGAATTGCCAAGATGCCCCAAGGTGTCATGGATATTTCGTCTGACAAGAAACACGCAGCTCTCACTAGGGGAGTGCAGCCAACAACTTACAGTTCCCATCGCGACGAATTTCTCTATTTCCGAAGACTTCCTTCCGAGTTACGCCAAAAGATCTGGAAGTTCAGCTTTCCAGGTCCTCGAGTTTTAAATCTTTTATACGACGAAGATTCGGGCGCATGCACTACATCTAGCCGTCCACCAGTGGCCCTATTCGTGAACTATGAATCGAGGCAAATGTCTTTGGAGAACTATTCGCTCTCCTTCTCGACTCAACGCGCACCAGCCACTACGTACGTAGATGTTGCACTGATTCAAGAATTGGCAATCGACGACGATATAATGTACGGATACGACAAGGAGTGGCACGACCAAGAGTACTGGCAGTTCCTAGATTACGCGAACAGTCCGGACGGATCTCTTGACTATTTGCTCACCGGCCTGCGAATATTGACTTTTGTCACGGGTCCATCACAGGACGATGCGGCGCGAAAATCGAAATTCACAGACTTCCAATCAGACATCATTCTAGCTGAAGTTGCAGAAAACCCCGGGGAGTTCAAGGCATGGTCTTTGGGTCCAGGTGGAGATGCTACTCCTTGGATGCTACCTCTAGGACAAGCAAAATTGGAATTACATGTGTCTGACCTGTTGGCGTACCTAGAGTGAAGGAGGGAAACCGATGGCTACCTAATTAAAACGACTAGATTGGTGCCATTGTAGCAAGTCTTGAAGGGGGCAAGATGGACAGAACGTTCGCCGAGATAGTGAGTCAGCTTCGCAATTTGACTACTCACTCTCTTATTCATTGAACGCCGGTCAGGTCAAGAGCTAAATGTTTTTGATTACTGTGCAAGGGAAGGGGCATACTTCGAAGTCGGTGATGGACAAGAAGCTAACCAACACTACTGGCCAAGGTACCGAACAAGCCATTAAATTTGCTTGGGAAAAGATACGCGACGCGGAGGGATTGTTATTAAGGAATTTTGGATCAGTGGGTTTTGGGTAGAGACCTTCTTTCTCGAAGTCTGAACTCTCAGTTGGGTTCTTAGTGGGCCTCGTAGTCAGTAGCTCCTTTTTATGAAGCTGTCGGTTTACTCCATCAATGTATTGATCTATTCCTTGGGTTCCTGGCTTCGTAATGTTCATGTCTGATTCTCTAGTTCTAAGGGAGTGCTGTAGTGTAGAAACGTCAAGCGGTATCTGCAAAGTTGGGATCCTTTCAGGTACCTGATTTGGGTTGGGCTACTTACGAGGCTAAAAGTGCGGTCTCCCACTCATCTCGGTTCCATGGAAGTACAGCCAGCTTCTAGAAGACTAAGAAATGAGAGATGGTTTAGTTTTCATACCTCGCTGTGTCTCACTTCTAATACTGGCTGTAATAGTACTCGTAGTGACGATGATTTAAGGAATTCAGAGAGAGGTCATCCATAAGCTAGGTAGGTAGCCACCTTTCTGTGACCGGATTTATTTACCTAGACCTCATTCAAAAATTAAGCATACGTTAGGCAAGTCTCGCTAAGACATGACCACACAAATATTCCTCAACTCGAACTGTCTTCTCCTGTCAACATCTTCCATGCCTGCCACCACCCGCAAACACACAAACACACAAACACAAGCACCCACCCAACCAACATAAACACCTTACCGCTGTATCAAATTCATGTTGCGCCTGAGACCGGTATGTTTCAAGGCTCGTCCTTCTTTGTCGCATCTAATCTGGCTCTAACTGTTCAAGTTGAGGAATTAGTCCGCGCAGAGTGAAAGACTCTCGGTTTCGATTACTGACTAGCGCAAATCGATCTACGTCCCTTCTGCGCAAGTCTTAGTCCTGAACCAACGCATCCATGTCAGCATGGAAGACTCCGAGAAAGCACGTTTTGAGCCAAGATGGAAGGATCACCTTCCAGGCCATGCAATGTTCCCCGATGAAAAAGGAAGGAGTAAAAAAGCCGAAGTGCCTGCTGAGGTTCTTGAACTCGCGACGACGACCTACCTTCCTACCCAAGTGCGTCTCCAGACCCAGAGTCACCGCCGCAACTTCGAACGCTTCCCAAGCCTTCCCGTCGAGCTCAGGCAAGTGATCTGGCGACATGCCTTACCGGGCCCTCGTATAGTAGAAATACTATATGATGAAACTCAAGGCATGGAAAACTGCTTCACGTGCACACCAGTTCCAGCAATCCTGCACGCTAGTGTTGAGGCTAGAAAAGTAGCCCTCAAGTCATATCAGCTTTCTTTTGGCTCTCAAAAGTTTGCAGCCAAGATCTACTTTGATTTCAGCATCGACACGTTCTATGTTGGTGTCGGAAACTTTTCAGACTACGAAGAGCCCATACGCAACTTCCTTAGCATGCTGGACCCCCAAGAAATGTCTAAAATCAAGCATTTTGCTGTCGACGACCTGATTGTGCAAGAAGAGTTTCCCCTCGAGAAATATGCACGAGTCTTCCAAACCACAACGGTCGTCGTATCGTCTTTCTTTATTGTCAGCGACTCACCATTCGCCTCCTGCGAACCGAAATTTGATGAGGATATTGTGCTTGCAGAAGTCAAGAATAATCCAGGAGAGATACAAGCTTGGCAGATAGAAGCAAGTGAAGGCGAGCTGAAGATACAGCCTTGGAAGCCACCACCGGGTAAAACAACTTGGCCAATTGATATTACGTGTTCCTGGGCAGAACTAGAAGCGTATGAGCATGGATCATACGAGACCAGCACCCATCAGTTCGGTATTGTAAGATGGGTACGAAAGGATAGATTATTGGCAGATTCGAAATGGCATCCGCGTCTGGGATTCCTTGCGGATCATGTTATTATGGCGGATAGTGGCTGTGTTTACCCGCAATTCAGTATGCTATGGGAAATTCTCTGGATGTGGGAGGAGTATTGGCTAGACGATCCTTATAAGTACTTGGAGAAGCTGGAAGATATGGTAGCAGTTCACTGTGACCCCGTGGAAGGCGACGACCCGCCAAGTTCGACGGAAGTTTATCAGTATCAAAACCCTTGCGTGTGTAGAGTCCCACACCCGCCACCTCCCTTCCACTTGAACCTGGGAGACTTGAGTAAAGTACCACTTGCTGGAATTTTCAAGGATATCATGGACGAAATTCGGCTCAGGAGGACTAAAGTAAAGGATACATGAAGGATACTCTCTTCGAACACCGAGAAACGCAGTGGCGTGTCTCCTACAAAGTTAGTCCTAAATAAAACCGCAAGATGTTCAGATGGCAGTGGCTTGCAGACATAGGAAGGAGTTCCGTGGAAAATCGACTTAACAAGACATGGTAATTTTTATAGGGGGGCGCAACATGCCAAGAGTCTAGCTTCTTCGTGGAAATAATGTATGAAATGAAATGAGAAAGTTTAGAAGCTACTTAAAATGACAGAAAGTTGACACAGAGCAATCTCCCGTGGAAACTGGTGCCAAGCCTTCTATACCGCTACATGTATGAGCGCCTTCTTTTCACGACTCTGCACTTCTCTAATAACATCCTATCATTTCTATATAATATTGTCTCATCTAATAGCAAAACCTACCTACGCCTTCCACATAAAATTGAGTCCGTGCAGGCGTGCTTCTGTGACATTATTGAACACTTTTTCCTCAACCCTCAACGGGGTGGTGTAGTGCTATTCTTGGTATTAGTATACAATGTGTTAGAGGCCTAGACTTTGAGGGCTTCCAGCGCTCAGAAAAGAGGTAGGCAATTTAGAGTTTTGGAGTTTCACTGCTAATTCGCAGCTTTGAAGATATCTATTGAATAAACCTTTGGCACAGGTTATCACTTTGCATATATCTAGTAATGCCCTCATTAAACTACCTCTCCAGCTCAAGCACGGTAAGTAGCATTGATTTCTGTATAGAAGGTAATTTGACTCCGGCAAATAGTTGCATGTCGTTTACCTGGCAAGCGCGGATTATGAGTGCATGATCTAGTTAAAAGAATACTCCCTTCTCTCAGATCTCTCATCATTCCGCTCGCCTGAAAATCTTCCCTTTGACTTGTGACGTACGCAGCAAAAGCTGCAGTCTCCTTCCGTTACTTCTTATGTGAAATATCTCCCTTCCCAAGCAGCATCTCAGCATCCAGCCCATGCAGCGGAGTAATCTAGGCAAGCACCATCAACCCTAAATCATTACCGGAACCCTAGATATTCTTGAGATATTCAATATGATGGCGTGGCTTCGGGACGGAACACTCCTCGACCTGCAGGAGTAGAGTACATGTCCAGAGGAGCACCACCAGCACGGCCGCGAGAACGCGAACCAACACCATCTTGAGAGCCAGCATCACGCCTAGCGCTAATGCCACTACGAGCACTCCAAGGAGTCATCACCGTCTTCGTGATGCCGGCTTTTGTGTAGTGTATGTTTCCCTCTGCATCAACCGTGAAATCGTCGATACTGCTCGCACTGTCGTCACTGCCAGCGTAAGAGCCGTTGAGTTGTTGCTCGAGTTCCTTTTCCTGGTTCGAATATCAGAGTTTAATGTCAAGGTGAGATTAATCGGGGGAGGTATACTTACATCAATAGCTGCTTGTAGCTTCTCCAACAGGGCAATATGCTCATCCCACATCTCGATCTATCACATCTTCGCATCAGCCTCAGTCTACCAATTCTCAAGAAACATGAAATAGGAAGTTGAGGAAGAGAACATACCTGTCGCTCAAATCTCTTTCTAACCTCCTCCTCCTCTTCCTGCGCTCTTGCAGCCCAAGCAACAACCATGTAGCAATTAGCAACCACGAAAATTAATCGCGAGAACAGGATTTCCTGAGCGCCAGAAAAGAGGTTGTGGCCGGCCAAGTTGAGGAGGTATTTAATGATTATCGAAATGGAGAAGGAGAGCGGGATGGCAACCAGGATGTAGTATGTTACTATTGATAGATCGGTGTTAGTGTATTTGCGGTTGATTGAGAAGAGATGAGGGGTGTAGAGGACTTGGAACGAACTCAATGCAATGGTGGGGCTGTTGAAGAAGCCATATTTGTTGTTTCGGGCCATTGTGGAAGGTATCTCAACTGCGTTGAAGTTGATATGATACTTAAAGAACGATCTTGTTGATGACGTTGTCAAGAGAGGTTGTGTTTCAAAGTTCCGAACGGAGTCTAAGAGTTGTATGAGAGGAGGGTGATGTTGTTGTTTAAAAAAGGATCAGAGTCGATTTGTGAACTCTCGATCTATCTCACTTAGGCTAGGTATAAAAAGGGAATTAACAGTGAATTTATTTCGCCTCTTTATTAACCTCTGTAAGCGAGTAATGATCCTCTACAACAATACCACAAATACCACCCAGCAAAAACCACCATTCAAAAGCTCACAACAGGCACCTTTGTCTCTGGGAATTTTCTATTTTCATCTGTCATGTTAATCCTCGGGAAAGGTGAGATGGACTACAATTTCGCCTACAAATCTTTCCCTGCCTTAGATCTCAATTTACGTTAAGCGAGAAATGACAAAGGGATCGCTGTGGTAGTAAAAGGAAGGTCGCATATGAGAGTATGTGCGCTATGGAACCGAGAAACGTTTATGATGGCGAAAGTATCGCTGCTGTACTGATACTAGCGCCAATGGAATGGTAGGTGGAACACGAGCAGGCAAAGGAACATTCTACGAGTCAATCAACTTCAAACAAGCTCTGCGGGCTTTTCCTGTGTGTGAATTCATTTTGGGCAGCACAAACAAGGTCGCTTCGGAAGGGTTGAAGGTTCACATTCTGTATCCAATATCTTTTATGTTACAAGGATTGGGGCATAAGCTGTTCCTATGATGTGGAGTCCTTGGAACTTGAAGATCACACCTAAGACGGTCACTCAAAAGCCTCAAATTGAAACATGCACATTGTTATGAGTTATTAGAGAACAAGAAGACAAGACTGCTTACAAAGAGAACCACAACTATATAATGCTACTGCCTAGCAACATTCTTGGTCACTCTCTTAGTACAACAATACGGCATCGTCTCACTTGAGCCTATGCTATAGCTTTTCATACTGCGATCTCAAGCACCACAAATTACACAGCATTGACCACAATAAGAAACCCATTATCTAAGCTCAAAAGGTTCATCCGTGGACTTCACGGTTTGCGTCCAGGACTCGCTTCCCTCGATCCTTCGTTGTCTGGATATAGACATCTTACGCTTATGGTGTTGCTCTAGTATGTCAGAGTTCGATGGCTTGCCTTCGTGTACCTCTGCAGTACAGGGGAGCACACAAGACTCAAAAAATTCAGAAGACTTCACTGTCTGCGTCCAGGACTCACTGCCCTCAATTCTTCGTTGTCGAGCAATGGCCGTATTCTTTGTAATGGGATCGGATGGCGCTTTCGGCGACGTATCATCTGTCGAAGTTGCAAACTCTTTGGCACATGGACTTTTCAGCTTCGGCTGTGCTACTTCTGCTTCTGGGACGGTGATGGCGTGGATTTTGTTCCCAGGACTACCTTCACCTTTCACAACGCCACTCCGTCCAAGCACCGTTGCTGGGTTTAGTAGACCATCACCATCGTAGCCATAAGATCCACAAACCACTTGTGGAGTACGATGACGGAGCATAGAGGAAGTATTGACGCCCGAACCATGTTCGAGCACTTGACTAGTAGAGCTATCCGGCCCGTACAAGCTTTCCCCAGTTCTATCTTTAGTGAAAGCTGTTTGGTCTTCACTGATCATGTTACGGCGATGCCTTTGTTCCTCGGATGTAGACCATGAGCAAGATTGTGCATCTTTATGGAATGCAATTTCGCCACCAAGCTCGATAGACTGGCGAGTATGTCCAAGCGGTGCAGAACTCGAACTCCATATGTCACGCCAATGACTCCTAGATGATTGTGTATTGACCAATTCCTCTAGGCGGTTTTCAGCCAACTCAGCCTTGCTCTTCCATAATTTTACCTCTCGGATTGCATCCGCTAGTTGCTCAATAAGTGTCGCAACTGTTGAGTCAGCTTTGTTCGCAAGCTGCAGCTTTAGCTGCTCCATATCTGCAATAGCTTGATTTATGCGATCATCAAGCTGCTGAGTAAGATGTACCAATTCCTCCGTTCTTCTGGATAATTGCTGTTGCAGAATTGCTGTGCAGTTACTAGGGGGTTCAACGGTAGTGTCATATCTCATTATAATATTGACATCAGGTATGAGGGCCATAGGAGGTGATTCTTGAGTATCCGGTGTGTTGTGGCCTGTTGGGGGTGTTTGTGATTTGCCGCTGGTATTTACCGATATTGAATCAGAAGAATCAACAGCTTGGACCTTTTCTTTTCGAGGCTTTCCAGTTGTAGCAAGTGGTTGTTCAACATCCATAGAACAGGCGCCATCAAAACTTAGGATATGGCTTAGTGGTTGCAGAGATGCTGGCCTTAAGGTTTCGGGTTGGGAAATTGTAGACTCGAGTGACGATTTTGACGAGACCTTGCCTAAAGTGTGCTCTATTGTAAGAACCGGTCGAAGTGGTGTATTATATCCTAAAGAAGTTTTGAGAAGTCTTCCTGGCGTAGAGACTTTAGGTGGAGAATCATTCGGTTGAGTAATGTGCGTTCGTTGTGTATTCGTGGTCTTGCGAGGTGTTTTAAGCGACCTGGTTGATTTAGTAGACCTCATCGAGCTCTGGGATTTAGAAGGAGAAGGAGTATTCTGGGTGTATGAGGCGAGTAGGTTCTGCTTCGGCGTGTGAAGCTGCGGCAGTCTTGTCGGCGAAGCAGTTTTTGCTTCTGCCGTGTCAAATTTTGCTGCTAAAGCCTTGACACTACTGCCACGGCTTATAGCAGTCCCAATTAATCTACCATCACCAGGCCGAGGAATAGAGGAAGTCGCAGACTGAACCAGCACTACACTTGACCCATCACTGTTTCTTGTGGAGTTCGACGCCACTGACCATTTTTCTCCTGACCTTTGCTCCGTCTGAGCTTTCTTTTCCGTGTCAATATTAAAAATATAACCTGGATACTTGCTTCGGGCTGATGACAAAATCGGCAATGTGGATGGCGAAGATTCACTCTTTCGGCGGGATGGGTCACCAACTCTCGCTTTCTGAGATATTGGGTTAGATCCCGGCAGCTCAGAAGATTTGGTAAGCTTTCTCTCATAATGCTGTTGAGAATGGCCTGTGTTGTGCTTGCCAGTAACCTGCTTATTGTTCCTCGACTTTTTGGAAGGCTTTTTACTTTGAGGCTTATCTAGTGTCTCATCGAGACTATAGCTCTTATCGTTAAGACGAGCCTTTTGATGTTCGTGAAGCGCATGCTCTTGCGTAGGGTATTCATTTGTGATGGTGGCGAGGCCCATTTCTTTCTTTGCCTCGTCAGGGGCTACCTCTAGTGTCTTATTTGAAATTCGTCCGTTCTTCTGCTCGGAGTGCTCTTCATAAAGATCCTTTTCTGCTTCTCTTGATCCAGTTTCAGCGTCAACCATCATGTCTAGTGACTCGAGAGCTTCCGCGAGTTCGGCTAAGGATGCTATATCATCGTCATGTGATACTTGAGCAAGTGGATCTTTTCTCGTGCTTGGATATAAATCAGTGACATTCTTACGGTCCTGCGAAGAACCCTGTGTTCTTGAATTAAGTCGTCGATCCGAAATTGACAATGAAGACATTAGAGACCGTCCAGGTTCGCTGCCTGCAAGTCGACGGACTCGAGTAGAGACAAAGCCCTTCATGGTGGGAACTGCCACCTCAGGTGTTGAAGTAGATGCCTTGGTAACCATTACACTGGGAAGACGTCCCGCAGACGGGTCAGTGGGTGGAGAGGAAGCTATATGTTGCCCTTCATGGGTATGCTCATGATGACTGGGCACTGCAAACGCCTTCAAATTTTGATCAGATAACTCTTCTATTTGAACACTTGAGCCAGAAGGCACAGTAGACAAATTGTTCCCGGCACGCAATCTCTTGGAGACTGTTACAGGTAATATATGAGCTACAGTTGGTGAATCTTTCCTTCGGTGTGCTTTCAATAAATAGGGCTGAGAGGGTGTTGCAATTTGTGTGGTGGGCGAGTCTTCCTTTGTGAGATTCGTTGAAACTGATATTGCCGCATTGACTCCATGCAATGTTGTCGCTTTGTCTTGCACATCCTCTTTGCATGGTGACTCCTCTGCGGTTGGAGAGAGAATGCTCATGGATCTTGTGCCTGAAAGCCTGTGACTTGAAAGAGGGGTTGATCGCGATCTTTGCTTCTTGACTCGCAAATTGTCGCCAGAGTCGTGACTATATACTGCAGATCTCGGTGGGATATCATGACCTGAAGTGAAGAGGTTAGGTGTTTCGGCTTTGTGGTAACAGATCAAGAATCCTTACGTGACTTTGGTGTCGGTGAGCTTTCTCTGGCTGTGGTACGCATAGCAGAGCTCTCCATTTCCCAATCTCGTGGTCTCCGCAGCATAAAGGATTCTGAGGCCGATGGTCGTAATATGGGCACGTGCTGCTGTTGCCCTCTCATTGCGAGACTCCTGTGACCTTTGACTGGTTTGAGTGCACCTAGTTCTTTCATATGGCGAACCACGTCTCGCCAATGAGTAATTAGCATTTCCATAACGCTGTTGGCAACATTGATCTTATCGACTTGTGCCTGGAGGGTCATCATACTATCACCACTGCTCCTACTCTTCCTATTCTTCTCCTTCCGAGACTTGGGTGAACTGACAGGAAGGACCGCAAGACCTCTCTGGGGACTCGCCGGGTGTATGTTGTACATGTCCAAGGCATCGCCTACAAGCAATGGACCAAATATGACACCCAAGGAGCCATAGCCCATCAGATCAAATGTTGGCAATGGTCGTCCAGTGTCACTTTCCCTCCGCGTTGTCTCTGCCGCTCTACCTATCATGCACAAAAGTCCTACCACCGCACAAATAAGCTCCCGTCTATAGGGCGACTTTAGCGTAGCAATTGCTAGTGCAATGAGTCTTGCACGAACTTTGCTCTGCTTAGTTCTCGTTAGTTCGGGATCACCGCTCAATTGGCTGTGGATCGAGACAAAGGTGTCAAATAGTGGCAAAGAGCCAAGGATGCCCCCAGGCAAGCCGGAGAGAAACCTTTTGAACGTAGAAGCGACATCATGTACGTCGCACTTGATGTGATCTGGCAGGTTCGGATAAGCCACAGTACCGGCAACCATCGAACTATCGTTTCCCATGCTGCAATAATGATTATACAAGGCATTGACTACGCTGTGTGATCCGGGAACTCTAAAGATTCCTCGGGCACCAGAGCCTAGATGTTCGTCAGCAATAACCCCGTACCAAGACATAAAAAAGCCATACCATACTGCACCAAATACTGAGCCGTGGCACGGAAACACGTCGGTATTGAGAGGCTTCCTGTAGCGTATTCGGCAGGGAGGTAAAGAAGACTCAATCCACAGAGGCGAACAAGGTCTTGGAGGTCCATGTGTTTTAACGGATCCTTCTTCAATTTTATTTTGCGGCGCAATGAAAGATCACTGATACTGCGTTTGGGTCGAATGGATTGCTCGCTCTTCAACTTGCTCGTATGGCTGTTTACAGTCGGAGAAGATTTCCTGAGAATCTTGCGTGAAAACCAAGTCCCAGATTTATCCATTGTGAAGTTTGGGTAGTCGACCTGCGAGACATGGTCAACAATCGGAATGTACAGAGTATATGTGGTGAGAATTTACATTAAGATCCCATGAGTCGTCTGCACCCAATTCGCGCACCCCATGCTAACGACGTCAGTCTCAGTGTTCGATCTACCTTTGCCTAACTGACCTTTTTTGCAAGCCGATTGTACGCTTGAAGGAACTCCGCACGATCATCAATTTCATCATCTGACGCGAAGCCGCCGCTCGACGACGTCCAAGTAGTGCTGCTACGCATGTTTGTCCTCCGATTTTGCCTGAAGGGTCCCCCATCATTAGGACCAGTACGTTCGCAGTCATTGGAGTCGTCCACTGCTCGAAGCGGGGAAGTTCCAAGGAAAGATGATTCGCGAGATGGGATCTTGAACTGCTTCAGAAGTCTCTGGGCAATATTAACGTCGTCAGAGGCGCCATCTGTCGAATCCAAACGTTGCCGTGCAAGGAGTAAGGTTGCTGATGATGAACGAGAACTAAGACCATGACTGTGTAAGTAAGACTGCATTTTAGCAACTTAAGTGGCGCTGAATAAGTTGTATCTGGAAAACCTTTGCTTCTGGTAAGGGCTCTTACGCTTTGATAACGAGAGAAAAAGTAAGTTACTACTTTAGAGGCTCCTGCCAATATTGGACGAGGACACGCCGACCTTAGGCGGCTGAAATGGAAATCGCGTTACATCTTGCTTATGCAGGAAAACGAAACATGCTAAGTTCATAAATTCCATCAGACCCTATTTGAAGTCCATGAAAACAAAAGGATATGTGCTGCTGCTCGCCTCGACGACTGAAATGTTCTAAAGAGCTCAATGACAACAGTGGTATTATCAGGAAGGAAATCGTGAAAAGTCTATCCTCCATGCCTTGATATTCGAATCCGTACCATTACGCCAGATTCGCCATTTCGCTATGCAACTCCGCCTAATCTGATTCAAGCGATGTCTTCCCAATGATCAGTCCTCATCTTCTCCAAACAGAAGCACATATTGCAAAATGTCCGAAAGAGATATAACGCCCTTGAGCCTGTTCTCCTCGTCGATTACAACCAGTCGGTGAACCCTGGACTTCCGTATCGTATCGAAGATCGAATCCAATCGATCTTCTTCGCTACACGTATATATACCGGCGAAGTCTTCAGAGCGCTTTGACAAGGCGTCACCCACACTCGTGGAGAGTTCTTCGTAGACGCCACCCTTAATGATGGTTATCACATCAACAGCCTCAAAAACATTGAGGACGTGGTTCTCTTTGTCGACAATTGGCACGCTTGAGATGCTGTACTTCACCATGATGTGGATGACGTCCATTACCGTGGTGTCCATGGTTGCCGTCTGCAAGTCGCCGTACGTGCCGAGACCGATGTCCGAGACACTCTTCTTCAGCATCTCAGTCTCATCAACATTGACAGCAATGAATTTCAGGATGCGATACTGCGTAATCACGCTCACAACCATTTCCCTTTTGGTCTCCTCGTCAACATCTACAAGTGGGATACGTCGAGCCCGCGTCTTCAACATTTGCCGACATGCTTCATAAAGTGGTCTCGTCGGCTTGATCGAAATTGTTTCGATGGGCAGAACTCCAATGGCCTTCTCAATTTCTATCTAACATTCAGCCCGGACTCCGACTATGAGTGTGAGATATTGTGGCCTCACCTCTTAGACTACTCAATCGGAACTGTTCGAGCTGACTGAGAGCATCCGGATTCTGCCAGTAATATTGAATGACATTTATATAATCGGAGGTTGTGAGGAGACCAGCAAACGTCGAGGTTTGGGAGTCCCATAGAGGAGCAGAAACGATGCCTGGGTGTATATGAATGCGATCAGTCTGCAGCAAACAGAAAAAGAGGGGAGGCGGGCGGCGCCGTACCGTTTTGTAAGAGGATTGCGAGGCTCTTGTTCACAAGGAGGTCGGTATTTAGGATGATGAGTCGGAAGGAGAGTGGAAGAACATCATAACTGGTTCGAATCTTGAGGAATTCTCGAATGGATTTCTGTAAGCGCCGTACGGTATCAGCCTCGCAATGCTCTGTACGCTCTTGAGATCCCTTTCCTTTCCCCCGTCTTCCGTCCTTCAACCTGCATGCTGGGGAAGTCCAGTCCAGAGCCACTCACCAGCCCGTGCATCTGGTCCCTGTCTAGGGCAGACATTGGTGGTTTGTCTTTCATTGTGCGATTCTGACCGCGCGGAAGGAGAAAGGTTGAAGGTTGGGCGACAATAGGTGGCTCGTGACCATAGTTTATTGGCGGCGAAATAATGGCTTGGTCGGGATTGGGCGCGGCTGGCCGAGTGCCTTCTCCCGGATTAGACATGGTAGCTTATTTTTCGTGGCATGTAGGATCCAGGATGGTAACGCGGTGAGAGTGTACTTTCGTTCGTAACGCCGTGTGGAGCTGTCGCTCTGTTGTGAAGGTTGAAGTCGAGGTTGAAGTTAAGTTGGGGACGAGGAAAATGAATAGAGGTGGACCAGATCAGATCAGATCACTCCAGCGATGATCAGCATCGTGGGGTAGATACTGGCTGGTATGGGCAACACTCTAGCGTTGCTTCGGCTCGGCGGTATTATTGACCGAGGTTGATTGTGATTTTTGGGATGGGATTTGGATGTATATTATCATAAAGATAATATTATATAACGAAGTGAAGGATCGGAGAGAAAGGATGAGATGAGACTCCTGTCCTGACTTGTGGTGCAGAGAGTGGTAAGTAGTTCGGCTGTTTCTTACGTTTACAGGCTTCGACATTGCCCGCTGGCGGACAGGCGTGGATTCCATTGGTCTGGGTCCAGTCTCTTTAGGCACATAAGAACGCAGAATAGGTGCCTACCTAGGCATAGCTTGCCTTTGGTTCAAGTTCTCTTAAACTGCTGTGGTACTTTTTGGAGTTGACTGAATATTAAGTCACTTCTAGAATTCCGCAATAACCCAGAAGCATGTCCATGTTTGGATTATACCTCCGTACATCCACTTGCAATAACTGAGATAAGTACCTATGCGTTCACTGGTCAGCGGGGAGACCATCTGCGCTCAATACAAAACATTCCTAAATGTGATAATGTGCTTCGCTGGCGATGTTTTGCTTCTTCGGCTTTCCTCCTCGCAGAGTTGAGCTGGGGCATTCCCAGTGGTCGAGATGCGCTCAGATCATCACTAAAGATTTTCTGTGTACGGATCTCAGATGCCACAGCAAAGCCTGTACGAGTAAAGACAACCCCAACGTACCTTTACAACAGACGATGCGACACAGGACAGACAAAACAACGCGCCTGCAATATCAATATCACCAGTGCTCCCGTGCCTTGCTTCTAGACCGGCAACAATCACGTTTTTATGTCAGGAGCTCTTCTCCCTTCTCTCCTACTCACACAGCCCCTTCTCGTTACGAGCAACACCACACGCTCTTTTTGTTTCTGCTACTGTCTGTTGACCACAGCCAGAGAGCAGATCAAGTCAGTTGATACTGCGCACAAATAATTCGCACGCACCATGCATGTGACGAGTGTTTACATTCGAGGCTGACTACTCCACTGCTCGGGGTCTTACTGGGCGACCGGGAGGAAGGCCTTGGCGGCTGCCGACGTAGCACCTCTTGTGCTCGAGCTATCTCTCTCTCGTCAAGGCAAGGCAAGCTCTATCAACATCCAACTGCTCCACGCTACGACGTACCGACTTTTCGATTCCAACACGCTCCTTCCCCCACGAGAAGGTTGGCGACTACCTTATAATTCTTCTGTTCACGGCGATAGACTCGCCACTTTCGGCCCCAGCCTTTGCACAATCTCTTGTTTGCTACAGGCGTCGTTGCATTCTGTCAAAAACAATTGATCTCAACAAGAGTAAACCTCGAGTCCTGCGGGACCACGACTGGAGATGGGTGCCTGCTCATCCTGCTGCGGAGGTAAGAGCCTGTCGATACTGGTCGCTTTGTTGCCTTGTGTATAGCTGATGCGTGGTGCAGGCAAATCTCGCGATGGCCTTTATGAGCCTGTGCTGGCCGAGAGTGAGCGAGAAGCTGTTGCGGATCTGTTGCAGTACCTAGAGAATGTATGCGCCACCCAGAGACAATTCTATACGCAGCTACTGACGGACCCTGCAGCGCGGCGAGACAGATTTTTTCTCCGGCGAGCCTCTACGAGCCTTGAGCACCTTGGTTTTCTCCGATAATGTCGACCTCCAACGCAGCGCAAGTCTGACATTTGCAGAAATCACGGAACGAGGTACGTTTGCGGTCTATCGATGGGACATATGATTGGCAGAAGGGGAGAGCCTTGAACGAAGTGGCAGGGCAGAATTTTGCTTGACCGCAATTGCTGTTGTCGTCGGGCTACACTACCTCTTGGCCTTCCCGCTTGATATCCGAGTAAAGCTTGATACTGATGGTCGTATAGATGTCCGCGAAGTAGATCGCGATACCCTTGAGCCGATACTTTTCCTATTACAAAGCCCAGATATTGAGGTGCAACGGGCAGCCAGTGCAGCACTGGGTAATCTTGCTGTTAATAGTTCGTTATTGATTCCTCCGACTGGATTGTAGCGTGATATCTGACTTCCTTTTTTTTTAGCTGAAAATAAAGTTGCAATTGTGCTCCTCGGTGGTCTCACTCCTCTCATCCGGCAGATGATGTCGCCAAACGTCGAAGTCCAATGTAATGCGGTTGGTTGCATTACCAACTTGGCGACACACGAAGATAATAAGGCAAAGATTGCGAGGTCTGGAGCTTTGGGACCACTTACTCGCTTGGCAAGATCAAAGGACATGCGTGTGCAGAGAAATGCCACAGGGGCACTACTGAACATGACGCACTCTGGTAACACTACAATTGAATATGTGACATATTACGAAACTGACATTATACAGATGAGAACCGCCAACAGCTGGTCAATGCCGGTGCCATTCCTGTCCTCGTCCAATTACTGTCGTCTTCGGATGTAGATGTTCAATATTACTGCACTACTGCTCTAAGCAATATTGCCGTCGATTCCAACAACCGAAAGAAGCTTGCTCAAAGCGAAAACAGGCTCATTCAGTCCCTTGTCAACCTCATGGACTCATCCTCACCCAAGGTCCAATGCCAAGCTGCCCTTGCTCTTCGAAATCTGGCCTCCGATGAAAAGTATCAGCTTGAGATTGTTCGCGCCCGCGGCTTAGCTCCCTTGTTGCGACTTTTGCAATCATCTTACTTACCTCTCATTCTTTCAGCTGTTGCTTGCATTAGGAATATCTCTATACACCCATTGAATGAATCACCTATCATCGATGCTGGTTTCTTGAAGCCGCTTGTTGATTTGCTAGGATCCACAGACAACGAAGAGATCCAGTGCCATGCCATTTCGACTCTCCGAAACCTGGCTGCGAGCTCCGACCGGAACAAGGCCCTGGTCCTGGAAGCTGGTGCCGTGCAGAAATGCAAGCAACTAGTCCTAGACGTCCCTCTTAGTGTTCAATCAGAAATGACGGCTGCTATTGCCGTGCTCGCTCTTAGTGACGATCTGAAGACTCATCTGCTGAACTTGGGTGTATTTGATGTTTTGATACCTTTGACAGATTCCCAGAGCATTGAGGTACAGGGAAATAGTGCAGCAGCTCTAGGTAACTTGTCTTCGAAAGGTACAGCACTCGCTTCCCATTCATTACGTGTTTACTAACACAACTAGTTGGCGATTACTCAATCTTTATCCAGGACTGGACGGAACCAAACGGGGGCATCCATGGATATCTCAAGCGTTTCCTCGCCAGTGGAGATCCTACATTCCAGCACATCGCCATATGGACCTTGCTCCAGCTGCTCGAGTCGGAAGACAAAAAGCTCATCAACCTGATCGGAAAGTCAGAAGAGATAGTGCAGATGATTAAGACTATTTCCGACAAGCAGGTCGAGTCCGATGATGAGGGCGAAGAGGATGGTGAAGGAGAAGTTGTGCAGCTTGCCCAGCGCTCACTTCAACTTCTTGGCCAGGGAGGGAAGTCTCACATCGAAGGCTGATTACATTAGGTTGTTAGATTATTATGTGTTTCGATTTGCATCTGGAAGTGGGATGGCGAGGTGTTATATGGCGTATTTGACAGGACATTGATCCTTTTTTTCCAGCGAGCATTGGCGGAGCAGAGTATAAAGGGGCCGTCTTGTCCCCACACGCGAGGCAAGGTGAAGCAAAGACATGCCATCGTATTATTTTTTGGGCATGTTTCCTTTACCTGTTGCAATTCCTACTGGACCCTTCAACGTTATCTCTATGTAATCAAATAGGCTTTCATGATACCAAAATCCTTTCGAATTCTAGATGGAAGCTTCAATGAACTTGACTGCCTTATACCTTATTGTTCATACATGTTGCCTGATGCTAGGTGACTGGATCCCTCAATCAACACCTCGCAATTCGGAAAAGACGAATTAATTACACGTGCTCTATTGTTCGAACATCATTTTCTATCCAGCGCCGTTCCTTCCACGGGAATACCTTTGCAATAATCTTCCCCTTGATCAATGCCATTGGGACGGGCCCAAGCAATCTTGAGTCTCTTGAATAAGGCAAGTTATCTCCAACGAGCCAGCAATGACCTTGAGGCACCTGCACAGAATTAAACCACGGATCTTTCAGAAACCAAACGAGGACTCAACGTACCTGGATCATATCCGTACTCCCCGTCTCAGGCGTATATCTCATAACATAATCACCCTGCAACCCAAGCACCCTCTTGACAGCCTTCTCTCCCGGGACAATCACCGAGTCAAAACTCACGAGATCTCCGACTTCGATCCCTCTTCCTTTACGATATCTCTTGGATGTCAAAAGCCAGTCTCCCATTACTTCCAAGGTTGGAAGCATGGAGGGCCCTTGGGCTGGGGTTACAGTGTATGCGAATTCGGTGAAGACATGGAGGGCGATGGTTGTTTTGGCTGTTGCTGCTAGCACTCGGAGAGGGTGGCCTGCATAACAGCCTTTTAGTGATTTGTAGAGTCGATGCAGCATGGCATGGTTTTATTGATGAATAGTTGCATTAGGGTTGTAACTGTCACGAGGTTTTAATCGTTAATCGCCTTGCCGACGCGACTTCGGCTGAACATTTCATGTCTTGCCAACCCCGGCTTTCCTGACAACAAACTCACCAGAAGAAATCTCGACCAATCGACCATGCGGAGCTCAAGATGTGTGTTCAGTACAGCTGCAGCACTTCATCGGGTATTCATCGCTCCAGTTGAACAGTCACAATTCCATATCTTTCAACTTTCCTCACATACAAGATTTTCCGCCACAGCTCGAAAGCTCTTCAACACCCAGCAGAGCAGATGCTACGCACAACCCGTTGCAGCACGCCGCCTGCCTCGCGATGACGAAATTAAATCTTGGTCTGTCTCCCTCGTCAATGTGGAAGGAAAACTGGAGGAGCCGCGCTCTACAAAGGCAATCCTCGAATCTCTTGACCGAGGAAAGCAATCCCTCGTCGTAGTCGTACCCGGAGAACCAGCACGAGATGGCGGACCGGGGGAGAGTCGCATCCCAGCCATCCCTCCAATCTGCAAGATCATGGACAAGAAAGCAATGCGCGAAGTTGAGAAATCCAAGGCCAAAACCGCGAAATCTCCTGCCTCAGTGGTAAAAACACTAGAGTTGAATTGGGCTATTGATGCCAATGATTTGGGGCACAGGTTACAACGTATGAAAGAGTTCTTGGGCAAAGGGAATAAGGTGGAGATCAATATGGCGAAGAAGAGGAAGGGGAAAGCGGCTACGATGGAGCAGGCGGAGGCGTTGGTGCAGAGGGTTAGGGAGACAATTGATAGTGTCGACGGCGCGAGGGAGAGTAAAGCTATGGAGGGTAAGTTGTTGGAGATGGTTACGATTTTTGTTGAAGGGAAGGCGATAAAGAAGTGACGAGGACCCACTTGCACTACGGTTGATAAGGATGGTCTTCTCATTTCAAGAAAGTTGATGTTCTGAGAGGTACTTTTTTGTCTTGTTGCCAAGTTCTTTCTACTGATAGTTGTGCAGGGTCAGAGACAAGACTGTGTGTGTAAATGAAAGGGTTTGGAGACGAGGTTGATATTGTATAGCTAGTCTCATGGTGAGAACCAAATTTCTTATTACAAGTACTGTGCCACGCTATGTATACATGGACAAGCACTGCAATACTATGTATAAATATGTTTTATCAAAGAAGATATGTTTAACTGAGTGACTAACTTCTAAAACTAACATACATAGACAATAACATAAATTCTCAAGATGCTTGAGCGTACAGATTCTAAAATTCTCTGGTACCTCAGGTACCGTACTGTAATCGTAAGACCGGACCTTTTTACCAACAGCTACCTACCCAGGTACCTAGGTAACTTACAGCCTTGGTGGGATAAACCACGTGATACGGTATGACCTTGCCGCTAAGAATTTGTTCAGCGGCTTCAGCCTCGTAGCGAGTTACTCATCACGACTCCCTTCAGACACAAAACTTAATTGATGCCAACGCCTGCAATCACAACAACAATGCCTTCCTCAGACCCCTCATCCGTGGCCAAGCCACCTATGAACGAGAACAAAAATCCAGTCACCACCTCTACAGAAGCACCTAAATTGTCTGGCGCAGAGATAAAGGCAAAAGCAAAGGCAGAGAAAGCTGCGCGACGGGCACAGGCTTTAGCAGAGAAGCAGGGTGGAGGAGCAGCTCCTACTCCAGGATCACAGGAACAGGCACAAAACGGCGAAGGCCCAAAGATTCCAAAGACATCACCACAAGGAGGACAGCAGAGAAGGTCGCCTGCGACTGGTACTGAGTCACGGAGCACGCCAGGACGAGGAGGACCGCAAAAGGCTGGATCAGTCACACCACCGACCCCAAAGGAGGAGGATAAGACTGTAGAGTTTTTCAGACATTTGTATAAGCCACGGAGGATAACAATCGCGGGAGCTGAGTCGGCGGTTCATCCTGCAGTATTGGCCTTGGGTTTGCAAATGAGCAGTTACACAATATGTGGAAGTTGTGCAAGACTTGTCGCAACACTTCAAGCATTCAAGAGAGTAGGTTACTCTATTTTTTCAGTTTGAGGATATCCTTCCTTTCTTCAGTAAGCTTTACTTGCAAATTACTAATTCTCCCAAGGTCATTGAGTCATACATAACACCACCTCAACAATCCCTATCTCGACATCTTACCTCACATGTTCTCAATCCACAGATAGAGTACTTAGCGTCATGCCGACCTCTGTCAATATCTATGGGAAATGCAGTTCGATGGTTGAAACTTGAGATCTCAAAAGTGGATATTTACCTACCAGACGCCGAGGCTAAGAAGGGACTTTGCGAGGCTATTGATGCATTCATTCGTGAGCGAGTTACATATGCTGATTCGATTATTGCAAAGAGTGCCGCCGCTAAGATTAGAGATGGAGATGTTATCTTGACCTATGCTAAGAGCAGTGTGGTCCAGAAAGCTTTAGTACTGGCTCACGAAGAAGGGAAGAAGTTCCGAGTTATAGTTGTGGATTCAAGACCTCTGCATGAAGGGAAACATTTGGCTGCAGCTCTAGCGGAACTCGGCATCGATGTCAAGTATTGCTTGATCAACGGACTTAGTCACAACATTCAAGATGCTACGAAAGTAATGCTTGGCGCACACGCTATGATGAGTAACGGAAGACTATTCTCAAGAGTTGGAACAGCACTTGTTGCAATGGAGGCTAAGGAGTCAGACAAGCCGGTTCTCGTCCTTTGCGAGACAATCAAATTTACAGAGCGGGTAGCCCTGGATTCAATTGTTCACAATGAAATTGCACCAGCAGACGAGCTTGTTATTCCCAACGGCCCTCTGGCACAGTGGCGGGATGTCAAGAGACTTCAACTTTGCAATCCGATGTACGATGTTACTCCGGCAGATTTCATTCAGATGATTGTGACTGAGTCGGGCAATGTACCCCCAACTTCAGTGCCAGTGCTTCACAGACTAGGCAACGAGAGCCAAGGATAGACGGACAATACTAGGTGCCTGGAGTTATGGAAACAAAGAATCTACGTAACCTCTTAAGTGGACTAAAGAGGAGACACGTCGGCAATACGAATCGTACGTGAGTAGGTCGGCCTCGTGGGTTTATGGGCATGAATAGTCTTATGGAGGGCCTCATTAATGCAGAAAACACAGGTTACGAGACATGGCTTAAGCTGGGCTTAGTTTGTGTAAGATAATGTAATGATCAAGCTTACCTTGGACACTTGCATCATTGACTCTACCCTCCCCAGTTGATGCTTTCTCCACTCAACCTAGCACTTATAGTCAAACTTCAAAATAACAGCAGACGATTCCAAAGCATTCAGTGAACTGATCAATTTCAAGGGCGCGTTCATTCTCTCTAAGTGGGTAGTCCCGCAAACGGCATTTCCCAATCCATCTCTCCCCACCTATCCTTCTTGTGCCTTAAACCTCCGAACCAGCAGCAATTCTTTCGGCCCTCCTCGCTCTCTTCTCCAATAAAGCCTGCTTCCGCTCTGCCAAGATCTTCTGCTGATTGTTCTCAACACCCGTCAACCAGTATCCGAAACTCGCGCCTGTTCCTGCGAAGACTGGGTATACCCATAGTGATTCCTTGTTGAGCAATGGTCGCATTTCGATACCGAGTTGCCAGAGGCGGACTGCAACACCTATGCATTCCATCAACTTAGTCGGAGTATTCAGAAGAGAGGAATAGCTTGAGCATAGAGTGGGAAAACGAACCGAAGCCACCCCAGAACAGCACTTTATGAACCATTGTGTGATTTGACTGCCTGAATTTTGCGTAGTATTTGGTTTGGAAGGGCGTGAAGTTTTGTTTTAGAAGGTTGCGGGATTGTGTGATGTGGTTGTCCGTCCGCAATGGGGTGGTATTGAAGATTGAGGTCGATTGAATGATGCGCCTGGGGTTAGCCGCAACACCGCGTCAACGCGCCTAAAGTACCGCTAAGCGAATTCACTTGAATTCGCTTACATACGTCCATCGCAATCAGTTTGTGACGCGACCTTCCAACCACTTCTTGGTCCCGAAGAACACACAGCATGATATTCATTCATTGATTTGAACATTGACGGACATGGCTTTTGCAACGCCCTATGTCAGAGACAGTAAAGCGATCGATGGACCTGTCTACAAGAAGCTGAAGACTACTGACTTACCTCTTGCATCTACCACGCGTGATTCTATTCATAAATTGGCACATACATTCAAAAAGAAGGGTGGCTATGATTCGCTTAGAAAACAGGTTTGGGATGATCTTGAGAGCAGTGTAAGAATACCTTCATTATCATAATCTACCCGCTTACGTATGTCAACTACAGGACTTCGAAGCCGAATTCACTCGCTCTGTCCTGAGCGTCGCCGAAGATGAGCTCGAGAAGAACCCGTCACAACTCCTCAAACTTGATCGCGGCAAGGCTACTCTACTGATTGAAGGTGCGGTTGATCGTGCAGGCGTTTACCAGACAGCGCAATCACGAATCGACGCCTTGATTGATGCGCATATTGAAGAGATCGAAAAGGGCATACGAACACTACGGAGAGCTGAAGTAGGCGACGAAGCTGCACTTGCTGAACAGAAGAAGGGCTCGAAGACCGATGAGCAATATGCTGCTGAGGCTGAGAAAAAGAGAGCCGCACGAGAGGAGGCTAGGGAGAAGGAACGTGAGAAGGAGCGCGCTGCTGTGGAAGAGAGGAGGAAGCTAGAAAGGGCCAGGAGGAGGGAGGAGGACAAAAAAGTTGAGATGGAGCAGGAGAAGAAGCGTGAGGAGCGGGAGACTAGGAGGCGGGCGGACGAGGAGATGCGTGCGAGGAGAGATAGGGAGAGAGAAAAGGAGCGCGAGGGAAGAGAAAGAGAGCGGGAGAGAGAAAGGGTGGATAGAGAGAGGGAGAGGGAGAGGGAGAGGGAGAGGGAGAGGGAGAGGGAGAGGGAGAGGGACAGAGATCGCGAACGAGACCGGGACGAACGTCCCAGACGGCGGGATGACGATTCTAGACGAGCAGCCAAAGACCAAAAGGAATCTGATGCAAAAGTGGAACTTTCGAAGGAAGACATCGAACGTCTTGAAAAGGAGGCTCTCAATGACCTTCTAAAAGAGAGCGAGCGAATTTCTCGAAGATCAGGACGGCACCAATTGGATTTAGAAATCGATCGGTCACTTGCCCCGCCGCCACGCAAGACGGCTCCTGCGTCTGCTATTCAGCCCATATCTAAGGACTCGCCTACCTCAAAACCAGAAGTCAAGAAACCCAGCTCTGAGGCCAAGGCGAAAGACCCAGAATTCAAACCTCCATTGGGCCCGAGTGCTATGAGAGACCTCGAAGAAAAACGGGAACATCGTGATCGGAGGAGCAGTTACCGGAGTCGTAGCCGTGACCGTGCTTCAACACGAAGAAGCAGATCGAGAAGCCGACGCAGACGGGATAGCAGAGAACGAGATGACCGTCGGACCAGGGATGTGTCTCGGGACCGCGAAGACCGCGCTGGCAAGGACGACGATAAGAAACAAAAAGTCATTGAACGATCTCGCCGTGGGAGTCGAGATGGTGATGATCGTCGGCGTAGAGACAGTAGAGACCGCGATGATCGGCGTCGGCGTGATAGTAGAGATAGGATGAGGGACCGTTCTCGGGATCGGGATCGGGATCGGGACCGCGATCGCCGGAGAAGATCCCCCAGTCGTAGCCGCGATCGAGTCCGAGAAAGACGTCCAAGTCCCCCGCGTCTGCCTGGTGGGGCTCCAGACATGGACCCTTGGAAGAAGGCCGAGGTCAAGAAGAGAGAAGAAGATGCCAAGGCGTATCTCGCCGCCCTGCAAGAGGCTCGTGACAAGGGCCTGCCCGTGCCAGGGTGGAGTGACAGGGCGAAGAGATCAGACGTGTCTTCAACGCCTAGACGCGAGGACGGTGGTGTCGCTAGTCCAGTGTCAACCAGGAAACGGGACACGTCGCGGGAGAGAGAGCGGGATAAGGATCTTGAAAGAGCACCGCGAGGGCCCAGAGGAAGAAGCAGATCTCGAACGCCGGTTGGAAGGCGTGGAAGCAGGACCCAAAGAAGCACTAGCCCCGTCAATATCGACCGATATGTGCCTGGCGCTGCAAGTTCACGACGTGGAAGTACTGCAGTGCGAAGTCCTGTCAGAAGAAGAGACCGAAGCCGAGACCGTGACCGTGACCGCGATCGAGACAGGGTCAGAGACAAGGACCACGATCGAGACACCCGCCGGTCAAAGGACGACGAGGAGCAGAAGCCTCGACGCAGATCCAGGTCACGCAGCCGACGTCGGGATCGGGATAGAGTCCGGGCTAGGACTAGAAGCAGAAGCCGAAGTCCGTATGTCAGGAAGGAAAGAGATTCGAGGAGAGACCGCAGCCGAAGTCGGGATCGCGATAGGCGACGTGACAGGAGTCGGAGCAGGGATCGGGACCGCAAGCGAAGCAGATCTCGCAGGCGGGAATCTCGGAGGGACTAAGGAGCGGCAGACTGTTACGTACTGTCGGGTTCCATTTGCTTGTATGAAGGAGATGGATATACTGTATGATGGAGATATACTGTATGAAGGAGACATACTGTATGAAGGAGACATACTGTATGAAGGAGACATACTGTATGAAGGAGATATACTGTATGATGGAGATATACTGTATGAAGGAGACATACTGTATGAAGGAGACATACTGTATGAAGGAGACATACTGTATGAAGGAGACATACTGTATGAAGGAGACATATTGTACGATGTGCGATATGTAAGAGATTCTGCCGTGGCCAGGCAGGCTCTTTGGGATGTTGGCGATGATGATTCGTGATTCATGCGCATGGAAGTGAGCATAGTAATATTGAAGCTCATAAGCATCTCATCCCATTGCCCCAGACACGCAATGTTAATCTCAGACCCATCGCATGCTGCTGTCGTGAAACCACGAGTGATTGGCAGACGGCCGCTTTGTTTTAGGCTCGCACGTGCTTACCAAAGCAACGACGGGGCCAGCACCCAACAGCGAGACACATCCGAATATTCTGCGGCTTCTGCCTTTTCCCACCCCCAAACATCTTCTATTCTTCCTTCTTCCTTCTGAAGAGTATTGTTCCCGAGAAGGACGTGAAATGGATCGCTTGGTGCCATTATAGCTTGAAGCAATATGAGGTTCCCAAAATTGAGCGAGGAGATAGAGGAGGAGGGGACCCGGTCGCAGCGGGCTCCGCGGTATCCGGGAGAAGATACTTCTGTGACAACGAAGAGGGAACTGATGGGCTGGTATGCGTATGGCCTTGCTGCTGAAGTGTTTGCTGTATGCGGTGTTGGTAAGCAATACTCTTTCACCCTTTGGGGGAGAGCTCAAGTAGTTGTGGTTGACTGACAGTCGTCTTCCAGGATCCTTTCTCCCAGTGACTCTTGAGCAATTAGCGCGCGAGAATGGAGTGTTTTATTCTGATAGAACCACGTCTTGTCTTGTCAAGCACTCTCCCGGTATTGGCAATTCGACAAATGTCGCTTCCACGACCAGGTTGCTTTTGAGAGCTGCAACGCAGAAAGAGAATAACCAATGCGCGGTCACCATTCTTGGTCACGATATCACAACGTCTAGTCTTGCCATGTACACGTTCTCTGTGAGCGTACTGGTGCAAGCACTTGTGCTGGTTTCCTTCAGCTCAGTCGCTGATCATGGTAAGTTGTTCAGTTAACAGAGGATGGCCATGGCTAATGCTATGCTGCAGGCAAGTATCGCAAAAAGCTGCTTCTATTATTTGGATTCTCGGGTGCTACAGCCAGCATGCTATTTCTACTTGTGGTCCCTAGTATCTACCTCATTGGGTCTTTACTCACAGTGATCTGTGTTGCGTGTCTGGGATCCTCTTTTGTGCTCCTTAATTCGTTCCTGCCGCTTCTGGTTCTCAACCATCCGCTGATTCAGAGCAACGCTGAGACGATTGCGTTGGAATCTATGTCCGGATCCTCCACAGAAGACGTCGAGCGGGAGCTTGAAGTTGGGGGCTTGACCCCAACGAGATTGGGCTTCAAGAAAGACCCATTAGACCTTCAGATTTCCTCGACAATATCGTCGAAAGGCGTGGGAATCGGATATGCCGCTGCGGTCTTTGTACAGAGCCTTAGTATTGTACTTCTTTACATCATGTCGAAGGGACCTACTTCCAAGGTATCCTCGACACTTCCACTTCGCCTAGTCATATTCTTCGTTGGCTTGTGGTGGTTCGTCTTCACCATCCCAACAAAACTCTTCCTCCGTGACCGTCCTGGGCCACCCTTGCATGCACATATGGTTGGACAAGTGATAAATTTGCGCTCAGTCCTGGCATATGTTTCCTTCGCCTGGGCTTCATTGTGGAAAACAATCAAAGTAGCTGCAAAGCTGCGACAAGTTGTTATCTTCCTCATTGCATGGTTCCTCCTCTCAGACGCAGTCGCCACCGTCTCTGCAACAGCAATCCTATTTGCACGAACCGAGCGTACGTATGAGCCTCTTGTCTTACTTACCCCGATCTGACCTCTGCTTCATCTCATGTACTTTATTTACTGCCAATCCTTTCTACAGTAGCAGTTTCTACTCGTCTTTACCCTAAAAGTTCACTGCTCCAAGAAAATACTGACTCCCCGGTCTTGACAGTTGGAATGAGCACTGTCCAAGTCGCAGTGCTCTCAATAACTGCCACCTCTTCAGGCATAGCAGGAGCGTTCACATGGCCTATCATTTCGAGGCGATTCCAACTGAAAACTAACAATACCATTGTCGCCTGCATTTGTCTCATGGAGATTGTCCCACTTTACGGCCTCTTAGGCATGGTCCCCTATGTTGAATCATTGGGGGTCGGTGGACTGCAACAGTGGTGGGAGATCTACCCGTTAGGGATAATTCATGGTTTCGTGATGGGCGGTATCTCGTCTTACTGCCGCTCCTTCTTCGGTCGTTTAATTCCCCCGGGACACGAAGCAGCTTTCTACGCACTATATGCCATCACCGACAAAGGAAGTTCCGCTGTAGGCCCAGCGGTTGTTGGGGCTATCGTTGATTCCACGGGTAGCATCAGGCCAGCTTTTGGGTTCTTAGCTGTGCTTATTGCGTTGCCGGGCCCCCTGATCTATATGGTTGATGTGGAGAGGGGTCAGAATGATGCTGCACAAATGGCTAAGACTATGAAGGCTACGGGAGGTTTAGATGACGAGGATGCACGTGCTGCGGCGGGATTCCATGGCGAGCAGTCGGAGGGTCTCTTGGCTGATCATAACTAAGTGCACTCTGTGAGCGTGTAAAAGTTTTAGTGGTGCGATCTGTATAGAATCAAGATTTTACGATCACAGCAGGTGACCCAAAGCGAGGGGTTGGACTTTATGCGGTCGAGGTCGGGAAGGACTCAAGGCTAGGGGCGTTGAGAAATTTTTAACAGTGAGTAAGAGAATAAATAGAGAATGGAGGAGTAGAATGGCGTATTTACTTAACTATCACTACGATCCTAAGAGACTTATTACTTCCTCACACATTACTAGTACTTAAAGGACCCTTATAAATTATAAAGTGAATTCTAGCTTATCTTTTATTATATTCCCTTACTCCTCTTCTCTCAAGTATCATCGACTTAATTAGACACTCTATAGTTGAATATACTAATTAGAACACTTTATACCTACATTGCTTAACACTTTGTTAGGCTAGACGAGTTCCACTCTTCGTTTGTTGTTATAATCTAATTCACATTTCTTTCCAATTACACAACTTAAATCGCTTATTTAAGGTTAGTTGTGGTTTCTGTTGCCTCTGATACAATCCTAAATACTATTTCAATTTTTAAACTAATGGTAAACAGCCGCTTGAGATTGTTACGGAAAACTTTAAGATATAAGATAGGTGAGAAGGGGTAGAAGAATGGTTGCTCCTACACTTTAAAAACATCTAGCTTCAAAGCTAACAAGCACCTTTAAGATTCTAGGCATAGATGTTGCTTATTTGAGTAAGACCGGGACAGCTCGGTTAGATATAGACAGATTAGAAGGTAGTTAAAATAGATTAAATATGAAACCTAGAACCGATATGAAAGCAGCAGAGAGAGCATCGGTAATTGTCCCACTTTTTCAAAGTGCGTAAGCTTTGTTATAAAGTACTTGGCAGTCGTTTCTCCACTGTCACTAAAAGCAACTCGAGATTGCCGACAGTGCTCGCTTAATATCACCAATCCACATGATCACGGTAGCGCCCAGCACGCAACCAACCAGAAAGTAGTACCCTTTGAATAAGTGCATAAGTTTCACCAAACCAACCTGCTAAGTTACTGACTGGATAGCATCATAATACTATTTGGTAGAGGCTAACAAGGATAAAACTTCTACAAGAGGAGGACATCTCTTATCGCTAAAACTTATAATTTTACTTCTAAGTAGGATAAAGTCAAAGATACAAAGATAGAATAAAATTCAGCATTAACAACTATAAGACTGGTAGAAGCCATGAAATAGACAATCAAGGAAGATAAGACGCCAATAAGGCAGACAACTACTTTCTCAATTCTATGGCATTTATCCCTCCTTCCTTGATCCAAGATAGGTAAGGTATGTGTACATCAAGATGGTCGAGTCACGTTACTCTCACCAGTCTCAGCAACTGTTGACTTAAGGCACAAGGCACTTAAAAGCAGCAACAGCCCAATGGCGGGGGACGAGATAATTACTCAGAGTGCACGTGACGGGAGCAACACTCGTCCAACAAGAGACAGCCAGCAACGACCAATCAAGCACGATGGACTCCAGCCAAGGAAATGTGACCAAAGCCTCCACCCCAGCTGGGGGGGCACTATTCTACTGTAGGAAGACCTGCCCAAAGAGATCACATCGAAGATGATCACATGTAACTAACCACAGCCACTCGGGTCAACACCAGCCTCACTTCCACTTCACACTGCGGCCATACAGACCATGTAGATGTTTCACACCTGCATCCCGTGTCCAAGGGAAGAAAAAGAAATGCCACATGGTAAGGGCTTGGGGTACAGTAGTCTTGAACCTTAGCCCCATCCTTCCAGTAACCCAGAGTCCGGAAGAACAGCTTTTTGGATCTGTGGGGTAACAGTGGTGCGCTTCTGTATACTCCAGCAGTACATTATTCTACTGTAGCTACTACTGCACAGCTAGAGACCTAGTGAGTCGGTGATGCAAGAGAACACGTGGCATAGTAGCTTACCAGTACCTCGACCTTGAGCACAAGGGCCGGTGGATACAAATATCTCCTATTGGTTGAATTTAAACACATCCCCCCGCACTTGCGCAATTGCTTGCTACTTACATCAGCTGGCCATTTGTGGGGGATCGCCCAAGAAGAATTAGGCATGTCTTCGGATGCGGTTTCGGTGGGATGTGGAGATAATACCTCTGCTATCATGGAACATTCTTTTCGGAATCTGACCTCTATGCTTTATGATTCTTGTAGCAAAAGGGACAATGTCTTTGACAACGGTAAAAGTGCTCACTAACTAGTAGAGCCGGCAGGGTGATAGAGTATTTAAACGTTATTCTATTGGTGACATGGACCTTTAACTCCTATGCTATGGCAGTGGCCCATTACCAATAACCCACCCTTCCACCCCACCTTTACCCTTGAGGGGAACATAATTTTGGGAATATGCGAATAACGCCTTGCCACATGTCTTTAAGAGAGATCCTTGCGCGAGGAATACCTTCTAACAGGTCTGCAGTAATAAGTAAGAAGATCGAGGATTGGAAGAACCAGTATCTTGGGTTTGAAATTGTTGCGTCTTGCATCTTCTTGATCGTGTCAAGAAGGTTGGATTTTGTGTGTAGTACCAATGGTGTGGTTATGTGGCGTGAAAATGGTTTCGTATCGTCATATATCGTAGTGGTAGTGGTGTACTCTATATTAAGCACGGGCGTATATCGTGTTTCTTGCCGTGTTCTATTGGTTGGGATGGTTTCATAGAAAGCCTGACTCGGCCAAAACCCTAGGTCGAAAAAGGCGAGTAAGTAAATTGCTTCAGGACCGTGCGGCTCCAATGAAGCCGCCATACGGTGATGCAGAATTCAGTCTAACGTACCTCACAATCTTTTCATCCTCTCTTTCACGTGGCTCCACCGCCAAACTCTTGTCGTACATCTCATGCACATCCCCAGCAGCTTGCATATTACTCAATATATATTCCTGCAACTCTGGAACCGGTTGCAAAGGGTAAGGAACATTTTGGTACTGTTGGATGTCGCGAATAACTTCAGCTGTCTTGGCACGTTTGGCGAAGTTGATCAATGCCGATTTCTTGATGATCGATGGTATTCCATCCTCAATGAAGGTGAGATCGGTGAGGTAGACCCCTATCAAAGTGAGTTGGGATATCATCACATGGACGCAGGAATAACTCTTACCGAAGAAAGGGATGCAAGGGGGGTTGGCGAGATGCAAGCTCTCTCTGTATTCTCCAAAGTTCTTCGTACTACCCATGAGTCTACGCATCGACTCAAGCACGGCTAAAGTTTTGGCAGGGACTTGATCCCAAGTTCGTTTCAAACGATGTATTGGTGCCGTACCCAAGGCTGAGATGATAGACGTAAGAGTCGAATAGTTATTCAATGAGCGGCATTTCTATAGAAAGTCAGGATCCAGGCTTACTCACTCGTCGGTAGCAAACTTACATCGGCCACTAGGACAAAGTGCTTGATGACAACAACTCGTTTCTTTACATCGAGCTGTGTTAAGATCATCTCCGCAACCCAGTTGGTCAATTGATTCGAGTGCAGGATCAACGCCTTGACATTTGGCGCAGGTTCAGGGTCGTTCTCGCCGACCTTCTTTTGCCACGTCTTGTTCAAGCATTCTGTCGGCTTGATCTTGCCGTAAAGTTTCGACTCGACAATGGTCAGTTGACGCGCGAATTCCGTGACATCAATGTCGAGGAATTTCAGCTTCTTCATATTCTTTGGCATAATAGGTTGTGGGGTAGATTGATTCAAGGTTAAAACCAGACGCTTGTTGGTTGTGTCTTGTCCCCGAAGTCTTTGCTCTAGGACTGTCATAAGTGGGCCTGACCCTGGAGTCTCGGTAGTCTTGACTGTATCCCTGGCGAAGGTGTAAACTTCACGAATCAAGGACCTGGTGTCGTCATTCTGCTCCTCCATCCAGTAGTTATCAAACCAGCTTTTAAGAATGTTCACTACCCTGAAACGGATAGGCTTTTGCTTTCGGTCTCTCCATATCTCATAGTCGGATTGGGCCATACCCTCTGGTGGCTGTATTTGGAAACGCTTTACCAAAAGCTCGAATAGCTCTCGAGCACTGGTAAAAGATCGATACGTTAACAAAAACGTTCCATTGAAGCTGGAATCCAGCTTGTCATGTCTCGTCAGTTGTTCAACGAGAGCGATTAATGTTCCACCCTTCAGCTGTGGGGGTTGGATTTTCGTGTCAAATGCAATATCATCTTCATGGTCGAGCTTCAAACATTCTGGCATCTCGTCTTGTGGATCACGGCGAATTCCAGGCTCTTCGCCAAAAAACTTTCTGACCTTGGAGTTCTCGCCTTTGCGGTAATTTGCAGCTGGATCTCCTTCGGAATATGATTGTGACTGGCCGAGTGCTGCCAACCCGCCAGGTCTGAGACCAGGATTCTGACGAGACTCGCTTCGTTGATGGGCACGTTCATAGGGCATGCTATCACCTCTTCTTTGGTCGCGGGCTCTGTAATCGTCTCGAGTGGGCGGCCTGTCTTGCTGTGAAGTCACCTGTTCGCCAAGGAGTTGCAATGAAAACCCGATGTGGGATGAGTTCGTTTCCAGAGCCCTTGCACACTGGCGCACGTAGTTGAGGCGACCCTCAAGTGATTCCCCCCGTACCTCAGCCCACTCGTCACCTAACGGTCCCCCAACGGCTTGGCATCCCAGTAACAAATCCGATATGTTGTCGTATAAGCCCTGTTTGTATGCACTGAAGTCAACTAGCTGGGGATTTTGGAAACTGTTACCAAGAGATGACAGATTGATGGACTCGACTGCCGACACCCATGGTTTGAACATCTCGAGTACCTTGCCGGCAGCTGAGCATACATTGTTGCCAATGAGCTCGTGCCTGTAAGGTGTGACAATCTTCTCGGTGATAACAAGATGCTCCTCCAGTTTCCTTATGCTTGAGATCAGCATGCGTTTCAGATCATCCAGTCGTTCGGTCAGGTTTGCATCGAGCATAGCTGTAGGCTCAGCCACACTTTCGTCCTCGTCCAAGAAGTTTGAAGTCATTGGATCTCTTGATCCGAGTCCATTGTTCTGCCAGCTTCCACCAATGGTGCTTCCAATCACGAAGCCTGGTAATAGTCGTGGTATGTCTTCTCCTCGCTGCTGTCTCGCAACCTCAACGTAACTAAAGACACCCAAGAGAACGCCATCTGCTTCCTGCAAGCATTTCTGGTATGATTCCGCATTGGGCCAGTCTGCGGCTGCGATATGTGAGGAGATGACCAATTTCGAGAACTTTGACATCATGTCGCGGAAATGGGGGTACAACGCTTTATTGGTAGATATAATGGAAGGCTGGCCAGAATGGTTGTCTGTTGTGCCAGATCCAGCAGCAAGAAGCAAACGTAGATGATCCGATATGTCTTCCGCGCGACGAACGTACTCGGAGCGCTCACCATTGTTGATGGCCTCTCGATACCGATCCACGGCTTTCTTCATGTTGCTTACGAGCCTGTTCCACGTTAGTGGTGCCGCCGAACCATCGTCGAAGAAAGAACGAGGTAGTGTTGCAGCATGTGGAGGGCCCAATGCGGGGTTTGTGAAAGATGTAGTGGAAGGACCGATGATAGGCATAGAGGTTATTCCAGGAACAGCTGGGTTTATGAAAGGATCGTTTCGTGATCGCGTTAGGGGAGATCCGCCACCGTTCATCGAATCCATTGAAGTCGCGGGGGATACACCGTCAGAAAGTTTGGAGCGTCTTTTTCGAGGCTGGAAACAGAGTTGTTAGCAGGTATGGGTTAAAACGGCGAAGGGCGCATCTACCAATGAACTTCTTGAAGCCAGCATGAGGGACTCTCCCTCCATTTCTGAAGCAGAATTACCATCCGACTCGTCTTCTTCATCTTGCATATAACCTCGGGCCATCATTTCTGGCGGCGGCCTGGTCTTATCAGGAATGTTGATATTCATTCTATCCCTTGGGCCGTTTTCTGTAGCAGAAGACGGTGATTCAAGAGGCAGTTCCATGCTGCTCTCGCCTGTCTCAGTATTGAAGTAAAATAATCTTCCGTCCGGAGTAGCTTGCGGTATCCAGAAATCAGCCCTGGATTTCGAAGTATTGCCAGTTCCCTCCATGGGAAGTTGAGTTGTGTCGTCAGGCTCGGAATCCTCCTCCTCTTCATACTCATCCTGGTAATCCTCACCATCCTCTAGCTCATCCTCATCTTCTTCATCTGCGTCGTCCATAAGTCCTCTTGTACCGTTTTGCATATTCTCGGCGGCATTTTCGGGTGTGCTTATCGCTTGACAATAGTTGCTGGGAAACCAGCCTCGGACGCCATTGATGACCCCATCCCACCAACCACTCTCGAGCTGTGTAATTACTTGTATGACATCCCCTTCGTGGAAACTCAGACTGGTTCGATCGTCGGCCTCATAATCGTAAAGCGCCCGCACATACATGACCGGCAGTGGCGCGTTACCTAGAAGCCCGTTCATCAGTGTTGGTGATCTGCGCAACGACGAAGCTCTCGATCTCACAGCTCCGACAGGAGAAGAGTTGTTCGCGTTCCAGGAGGATTGGTTCTGGCTTCGAGCGGGGGATGATGCGTTCGGCCGTCGTTCCTCGGCGTATGCAGCGCTGTCGTTGATGTGATTCGATTTGTACGAAGGAAAGGGTTGAATGTTGTTCTGCGAAGGAAATACGGCTGATTGAGACTGAGTCAAAAGCATCGTGAGAATGATGGCGACGCTGTGTTCAGTGCATTGTTATCCGGCCAGCCTTGCCTTGCGCAGAATCAACAGTCGGGGTGTAGGTGCAGGTCGATCACAGTCAACAAGGCCTCGAGTGTGTGCGATGCTCCTTTCAACCATGGAGGGGCAGGATAAAATGAACGTAGTCCTGCTCTATCGTTGGCCAGATCTCGTGGCCCTGGCACACAAGGACGGCGGGTAAGACTCAAATCAAGACTCTGTATTTGTTCGGGCCAGTCTGACAGGTGCACCAGGCTGATCAATAGGATATGGCACAACACGAAGAACAAGAGGGTGAAATTGGGAGCAGGATGAATGAGGAACAATAGGAACTTGGTCGAGCAGGCGCCGCAGCTCAAGGTCGCATTCGAGAAAGGGTCGTTGGAAGGTTGCCTTTGTCGCTTTGGGATGTGTTCCCCTCCTCAGACAGCAGCAGCAGGCCTGGCACTAACTTCCCGTCGCAAATTAGCGCGAGTCCTGGAGCATCCAAGCGTGGCTGTCGGCAGCTCAATGGTCCAATCCGAATCTACACCAGGACCTTTCTACAATACAACTGTCCGTATCGACGATCTACAGCTCCAGACACGACTCTCATGGCATTAACCTGTCATATAAGAAGCGCGCAATCCTCGCTCGAATCGTCTGCGGGAGTCTCGCGGTGACGTGCGTTTGATAATTGTGCAAGGTTTTGCAGAGGTTGGAAGAATTAAGACTTTACGGCTCCTCGCTAATCCTGCGCCTTTCTTCAGCAATTGGCAGAAACACATGCTCAATGCTACCACCATGCCCTATTCGACTACGGAGAGACAGTGAGATGCCATCACAATCCACCGTTTTCGAGACAGCCGCTACGCTCTGCCGACCTGCATGCAGAAGATGCAGCCTACATACTGCACTCCACGAGGTTCTTCCTCCGGAGAGGTACTTCGATGTGGAAGAGGGTTGGAGCACAGTAGTAGAGGAACTCATGCTTCACTGCTGGTGCCGTGGTCGTTAGAAGCTGGAAACAGCATCGTTCATCATTCCTGGCTCAGTTCAAGTGAAAGTCAAAAGGCATCCAAGGCGGCAAGCCACCGCCAGCGCAGCAGGAGGAAGAGGAGCGTGTATGGGCAGCGGGCTAAGAAAATGTACGTTAAACGGGGGATCTGGTAAGCACATCCTCCCATCGAGGGTCTTCGTAAGTCGTTTTATGTCAGACCTAGAGCACGACAACTCTTGATCTATCTGCGACCCTCTATGGAAGGGTTCCAACAGCGCATCGCAATGGAGGGATCTGCCTTGCGCAGCAGGAAGGCCAGCACCCCAGATACAATCCTGGGACTACTGCTGGTAGTTGGCGTGCAGTGGTGGTCGGCACAAAGTGGCCTGCATCTCTCATCGGATGAACTCAAGAACCTTTGGTTAATCATACGGCTGTTGTTGATCATAACAAGAAAACCAAGAGGAGACTTTCCCCGGCTGAGACTGATTTCCTCTTCTACCAAAATGACCAAAGTCCCCATCCGGTCGGGCCCCTGAGCATCGATCATAGCCGATCGGGAACCCCTCATCACGAGCATGTCTTCGTAGTATTGTGCCATGGTTTGTCCTTCGTGTTTGTATTAGAGCTTGCTATCTACACTCGCCATGACATCAACCTCTTCAACCAGTGTCCGCAGAGGTAGGTCGAGACACGAAGCGCAACAACAGATCAATCTTCGTCTTGAGTCTCGGAATAAACTTTCAGCTCCGTGTCAGAAGAGGTCTTGAGAACCAGCCCACGCGCCACCACCGGCCTCCCTTATCACGATTCACGCCGTACGGAATGCTTTACACGAACTCTCGGAAGCAGCATGTCTACCTAACCGAGTTGCGCATGCCGCCGGACAGCGACATCGACTGTATTGAAATCTGCTGCCGTGCAAGCCCTGCCCTCGTATCTGGTAGGGGTTCCTACGGCGGGCGTGTTTGTTCTTCTCTGGCGTAGGACCAAGGGGGGGCATCCCACGTCTCCGAATGATAACGGCATCCGGGGAGGATTTGTGTGGTCAAGTATTGCTCTTTATTATTACCGTACGTAGCTCCCACCTTCCCAAAGATCCAAACTCCGGGCGTTTGTGCGAGGATGACAGATATCAACTATCAACCCACCACATTCCTAGAGATCATGACTGTACAGAATTCTCGTAGCTTCGTGGTACCGCTAAGGCATCTTCTTCACTTCGCTTCAAGCTTCGAAGCCTTAGTTCTGTCCACGGTATGGCCGCCGTCAAGCTTGCACATGTCCCGGATATATAAGAGCAAGTATTGATCCAGGTCCATATGACTTCGTGGCCCAGAAGACAAACTGAGTCCCACTGGACGTGTTCTTCTCTGTTGTTACTCTCTGCGTTGTACAATTCCTTCAACAGCTTGTACAGTGCAATGGTACTGTACTTGCACACCGTCCATTACACCGTCCCCCGCCAGTGGGGATCCACCAGCAATCCAGGACGTGGCGGTCAGGAAGGCCTTCGAGGTTTCGAAGAAAAAGAGTTGACGATAGAGCTGGCTTGAGCTTTGATTATGTTAGCCCTCCACCAGCCCAACTCTCCCACTCGAAATCGACGCCACGCCCCGAGATGATTGCACTCGTGGATGAGGCGTCCATCTCACTTGGGACCGTGGGATATCAAATGGCATATCCTTTGGCAGCGTCGTGGTGAAGTTGCGACGAAGGATGACCATGAGTGCCATGCTTCATCCCACTCACTGGAGACCACTTTCCGGTAGCGAGAGGCAGCCCCGTCCCCCTTGTCACACCGTAACAAGGACACAACTGTTGTAAAAGAATAATATAGTGGATTACCTAAACGTGATAGGCGTTGCAGGAATTACAGATGTTCATTAGACCCCGTTCGGGGATGGCGGAAGATGGGTCGACAGACCCAAAGACACACCCTTGGAACCCTATTCTTGTCATATGTGGCTCTATCGTAAGATCAATTGGATCTCAGTCCTTCCGAAGGCTTTTGAGGCTGCTCATCCGTAAAACTGACCCTAGATGCACCACTTTATTGTGGATATTTTCACCCTCATTATTATCGTCAAATGGAGACGCTTTTCCAACCCCCTGGATTGTCTCATATTCTTCCAAAAGACAAATGGAAGCTTCGCATGCTCGCAGCTGCTTTCAGCCAATTGGACTGATGCTATGAACCTCCCACCAAGCACCCGCTGTCTCGGGCAAGGTGGACACCAGGATCAACTGGGATGAATTCGGGCTACTGGCAGGGGAGTTTGTGCGTACCAATCCCGATGGAAGCCAGATATGGCTTCCATGGAGGAGGAGGGGCAGCAAACCTCTGAGGCCATGAGGGAGTGGCCCGTACCGCAGAGTTGCGTTTAACCGTCGATATAGGGGGAAATGAAGGCCTTGAATGGATGTGGTGGCTCATGATATCATACCGTGGCTTCGAGGCGTGAAGCTATTCAAGAGTCACGGTAGGCGCGACGGGTTGGGTTGTACGTGGCGCATTGTTCTGTAGGTCCAAGAACCAAGAACACCAACCACCCTTTCGACAACCGCAGAGCAACGGATTTGGTGGCCTTGCCAACGCTCCCGGAGTGCCGTGCCCCTCACGATACCGAAGAAAAAGGGCAATATCAGCTTGGACGTTTGTGGAGTCTATGGCCTGTTGGGCATGGCTCTTGGAAGCCGGGATACCTTCAAAAATCAAAACGGCATCCACCCGGGGAAGTGAGGCCTGCTATCCTAGACTCTGCACTAGGATTGATTAGCAACTCGTTTCCATGCGACGGCGGGCGCCTTTCGTTTTCGTGCCTGGCGTTCGCGTGATCCCCGTTCCCCAAAATTCGATGGATCGTCGAGGTTGCCCAAGATGCTTGCTGATCGCAGATGATGCATCGTATCATAACACCACGGATGTTGGTGTTGTTGGGCCAGAAGTTGGAAAAGTTGGAAAAGCAGCACGATGGCTGGCGGGACGTTTTGTTTATGAAAGAAGAGATTGCTCCTCGAAAGCACCGCACTAGACAGAGTTTTGGAATGCGACAGCTCCTTTGTGCGATGTCTGCTGTATTACTCGTACGTACTCCGTCGAATAGATTGGCGACGAGTCTGAGATAGCCGCGTAAAGCAGCAAGGACCTGGGTGTTTGTGCGAGCGCTGTAGATACAGTACCTCGTTACGAAAGTACTCTGGTACATACATGTCGCTGCTCGCCTGCAGCTTGGACAGATCAATGCAAAGGTCTAGGCGGTGTGATGAGAGTGCAGAACAGATGTTCGGACGGAGGACAAGTCTGAACTCGAACACTTGGAAATATGGAAGATATAATACAAGTATTGTGACCGCCATTCTGCGTTGTCCTTACGGTCCCCGCTCTTCACATGGGTTTGCAGCCGGATGCGGTTGCGGGAGTGAGGAGGAGGTACGGAGTACAGTGTACTTTCGTACTTTGTTGAGGAGAGCAAGTAAGTGGTAGATGTACTTGGCTCTCTTCCACCAGACACCTCGGCCTTTCTGCCAGCCAACACGAACAACAAGCAGAGGGGTGCAAGAAGTAGCGGTCATTCCTTCTGGTGAAAGGATTTCTCCTTTTGCTAAGAGTGGACTTCTGACTTTGTCGCAATCCTTAATGCTCGTTGCTCACACGATGAGGGGATCCAGACTCTTGCGTCGCTCGAACTCGCGGGCCATTGCCAATCTCCCCCCCTTGCGTAGCCGCTTCAGGTACAAGTGGTGAGGCAGCATCCAGCTCCCATTCCAATGGTACCCCTCTTTGACTTCCCCCTCCCCTCATTTGTGCCATTTCTGCCACTTCTGCTCGCCGCAACAAGGTCAGGAGGTGTGGCTAGTTAGGAGGGCAGGTAGTTTAGTCGAGTCTGGTGGGCGTCAGCATCTGGCTGTGTGTTGGCATCATCAACAGCTCCGTGACCTCGGTAGACGCGACCAGCAAGCCAGCAGCCACCAGCAGCAACCGCAATGCTTCCGCGAGCTGTGCTTCCCCTACACATCCTCCAGCTGATGTTTGAGGGACCACGTAGACCTCGAAATAGCGGCGCATTGTCGCCACAGGTCACCGGATGCCACGATACAATACCGGTACATGTCTTCCACTCAACGACAATAGTCATAGCAAAGTATAATCGAGTCAGAGCTTCGCCAGTGGGCTGAACGTCACCACCACCCATGGCCCCTCATCGCCCGTACGAGCACTCTAGAGCACGCAGACGGATGAGCCGGCGGCGCCGCTGAGCGTGTTCAGCTTCGTTTGCCCTGGCCATATATATGTAGGCAGATAATTGGTTCATAATTAGAGTCGTAAAAGCAGCAGCTCAAGGGCACTTCAGATGTGGTACAGGGGTAGGCTAAGTGTGGCTACATGGGTATGCAATAGCAGACCCGCTCTTTTGTAAAGGGGCTTGCTCTTGCTCTGTTCACGCCTAGCAACTGCCCCCCCCCGCCTCTACCTCTTTCCTCCCACCTACCCAAACGTCTCCCTCTTTTTCATCAGTCCCTCGTTCAACCCCTCTATTATCCCATTGCCATCCCCTCGACCTCGAATTCGATCTCGACCTGAGCTTCGTTCACCCACCATCATCCGCGCCGATAATAAGTATCGACCGCACCTTTGGCGACGCACATCCCGCCATCCCTCCATTCCCAATTCACTCTGTTGATCGCGAGCAACCTGTTCTTCCTGACCCGGAGAACCGTTGCGTCGTGACTCCTGCCACCACCACAATACCCACACCACACAAACCGATGAACATACGATTCCAACAAATGAACAGCATATACCAGCAGAATCAAGTCACACTTTAAACCTTACGCCCACGCTCGCGAAACAGACGATTTCAACTATCGCTCTGTAAAAGGACGACCGCACCAGCCACCAAGATGCCCGTCGCAGCCAGCCAGATGACCGCCGTCCTCCCCAAATCGGCCCTCGCGCCCGAGAAGAAATACAAGTGCCAGTTCTGCAATAGAGCTTTCAGCAGGAGTGAGCATCGTAGTAGACATGAGAGATCACGTAAGTTTCCACCTTTTGTCGCGATGTTTCCACGTTCCCCTCATTTCCAGGGCCCTAGGCCCCTCATGTCGCGTGCGGCATCCGAACATTTTCGCATCGCGACAAATCAAACATCATCAATTTCATCAACGCACAACTAACATCTCATCGTCACAGATACTAAGGAGCGCCCTTTCAAGTGCATGAAGTGTAGAAGTACCTTTGTGCGGCGAGATTTGCTTCTTCGCCATGACCGAACCGTACACGCCAAGGATGGTGGAATCCCTCTTCATAGCGACGTAAAGAGACGTGCGGGGCCCAAGACAAACACGATATCCGGACCTTCCAAGTCGCCCATCAATATCGACACCTCGGCGCTCGAGCAGATTGAGGCGAGTAGCGATGGCATGGTTGATCTCGAGACGGCCGCGATGCTGATGACCGACCTCCACCACAAGGCCACCGCGGCAATGCAGAATGCGGGAGTAGGACCATATGAGAATAGACCTGGAATGGCGTTTTCTCATCACGGTACCGCTATGATGGAACCATCCGTTACTTACCCTAACGGAGCCATCGCGCTTCCGCAGGTGCAGTGGGATTCTTTCATGCCACAGTCTGTGATTGAGCAAAAATCACACTCAATCTCTTCCGGGTCTCAAGAATCGCAGTCGTCGTTCGCCAGCGTCAGTACGCTTCAACCTCACTCTCGCCAGCTGCCCCCCATCAACGCGCCAACTGGCTATAATGCACTCGTCCCTGCTTTACAAAACATGATCAGCTCGCTGCCCAACTCTCGAACTGCCAGTCCTGCGCCAGCAACATCGCCACCTAAGGCGCCGCAGGTGTTGAGCGACGAGGACCGCAATGTGATCCTGGATAACATCAGAAGCAATGATGGGGAGCGTGCCATTCCAGAAAGCTTTCGACTCCCAAGTTTGGTATTGCTGAATAGGTACCTGTCAACATACTTCAGCCTCTTCCATCACCATCTGCCGTTCCTCCACCCCGCATCCTTCAAGCCAACTCAGGTTTCCCCTCCGCTGTTACTAGGGGTCCTGTCAATTGGTGCGCTGTATTCATTTGATCAAGACCAGGCATACATGCTTCATATCGGCTCTAAGGTCCTTGTCAACCAATTTTTGCAGAACAAGGAGAACTTCAGTTCGCGTAAATGCCCTCTGTGGACCATGCAAAGCTCATTGCTGAATATGATTTTCGCAAGCTGGAGCGGTGATCCAAAGGGTCTTGAATGGGCTTGCTCAATAAAGAGTTTACTCGCGAACATGGTGGCTGGCAACCGTTATGAGCTCAAGCTCCGCACTGAGGCTCGTAATGGTGCTAGGCCTACTCGCGCCGAATGGGTTGAGGACGAAGGCTGTCGGCGCACATATTACGCTGTGTACATCTTCTTTGGCTTGTTGACATTGACTTACAATCACACTCCTGCGATCAGCTTCAACGAATTTGAGGATCTTCAGTTACCGTCAACAGAGACACTGTGGAACCTGACTGCGGATGATGCTACATGGCGCGATCAGCTTGAGGCTTCTCAGATTCCCTCATTCATGGACGCACACGACAATCTCTTCCAGGGGGAATCATTGCGCTACAGTTCCTTTGCGACACGCGTTATGATCAATGCGCTGTTCTTAGAGGTGTGGTATCATAAACGCAGTCCGGAGGCCTTACAAGACGTGGTCACTGAATACAAACTCCGCCTTGCGCTAGAAACCTGGGAGAAGTCGCTCGAGCTTTGTGAACCTGAAGTTGTGTCTGTTCCTCTCATCGCTCCGCATAAGGGTCACCCCCTCCTCTTCAATGCCATGGCAATGTTCCGTAACGCTCGTGCGCGCCTTGAAGTTGACCTCAAGTCGATACAGGAAGCTCTAAGATACCACGACTGCTTCGAAGTCGCTGCTGCAATGTCGAATGCCAAGGTAAAGCGATCGAGTGAAATGATCAAGGTCATCCAGGAGTGCTTCAACTGCATTGAGACTGCTGCTCTCGGGGGCGTCAAGTGGGTCGCTCGAACTTCAGCTACAAACTGGAGCATTGAGCATCCTCTCTGTGGTTTGGACTTGATGGTCATCCTCAGCTTGTGGCTCTATCGCCTGGAAAATGACGATGAGCCTGCTACCGAGGAAGAAATGACCATGTACCACAAGTTCGAGAGGCTCTTCGTTGAGAACCAAGTACCAATCTACAACTCCAAGCTGAGTTCGACTGTTGCTCGTCTCTGGGGAGGAATGCTTGACGAAGTTGTTGTCTGGGGGTAAGTTCTCCACCCTTTCCACCCACGATTATAAGTACTAACTTTCTACAGCATGACCAAACTCATGGGAGAGTCTTTCAGACTTCATTCTCAAGCTCTTGTGGGCTATCAGGATGACATCGAGCCCTCAGACGTCTCGACGCCCTCGATGATCTCGCAGGGTGCTGATGACAATGACGACAGCATGTACTAAAGAATGCTCCGCGTTAATGATTTCATGATTTTGTTTGTAATTTTCCTTGCATAGACTCTGGCTCTTTTTGATATCCCTCTCATCCTGTCTCCTTGATTGCGTTTCCTTTGTTCTTGCATCAGCGTTTTGTGGGCATTTCCTAAGGTCACGGGCAACAATACGGGGCTATGGTTGGGCATACTGGGCTCTCTCTATCTCTGTCATGTCAGCAGCGTCTCGACGCACGTAATCTCTATACACGCATCATTCTGGCTGGCCCACCTCTGTTGTTTCTGCCCTGTCCTTTTTACCTCTGCGCTTATTACTATTTAATATTCTCCTCTCTCTGGTCCTCTCTACAGATACCTTGTTCGATATACACTGGTCATTGGCTTTCTGCTTGCTGTTGCGTACTTGCGTTTTTGCTTTTGCGAGTCTTTAGGTTTCTTTGGCTGGTCGTGGAGTGGTCTTGAGATATGGGCGAGTGCAGGACACGGGAAGGGTTCACTGCAGCCCAAGGGCAGTACTGAGCGAGCGTGTTGTGTGTGTATAGATAGTCGATTATCTCAGCATCCAATTGAATGCTCTCTACAGACGAGCATCAGAGATGATCAGAACCTTTGCCGAGTGATAAATGTTCAAACGGAATGTGAGAGTAAGAAGCACCCACGATAGGTAGGTGCCCAACAGAACTCCCCTGAACAGACAGTGCGAAGTCCGTCAACAAATGGTCGAGTTGTGTGTGGTAGGCGCACTCACACAGCTAGCGATGTCAACCGACGGCACGTTTTCATTTCTGCGTTAATATGTAAAGTGTAAAAAACAAGACTGCGGAGTCTGGTTGTGCCAATACTCCGTAATATATCGACATGCATGATGAGATTGACAACTGTCACGGCAGATGCAGGTACAGATGCGCAGGTGGTTGATTGGCTGTGCTGCAAGGTCGGCACTTCCCGATTTGGAGCAACCCACCGTCGCTAATTACCTGTATCTCTCATGTCTCTTGCCCAGTAAACTCTACTACGGACGACGAGGAAGATCAAGTGCTTGCTTGCTACTGCCACCCACCTGCCGTGCAAGCGACAATCGACAACTGACAACTTTCAATCTCCATCCTCCATCCTCCATCCTCCATCCCACAACCTGAGACCTGCAAACTACAAACTTCAAATTCCAACACGTCTTCGACCCCAGGCTCATCATCCCATACCTGGAATTCTCGACCCCAGATCCAGCCGAGAGTGGTGACTCTTCACGTATTCCTCGTTTGACTTCCCATCCGAACGGTCACGCGCAGCTACTCGTCGCAGTGGTTGCGCATTGGCAGATGTGGGCCGGTAGCACCACAGTCCGCGCAGTCCTCGCTGGTGTAGGCTTGTTAGCTGATGTCGTAGCTGGGGATTGCGAGTGCGGCTACTCATCACCAATTGGCAATGCGACTATCCCATACGTCTTTACCGACCTGCTCGAATCAGACTTCGTCCACATCGCAAACATCTCCTTGGACACTGATTGGGATCCGCAGTCATACAGCGTCACTGCTGCGAAGTCTCGAGGACTTTATGGTACTAACTTCACTGTCGCGAACGTGGACTCTAATCCAATTGCCGATGCCAACGTTTTTGCCGGTTCGGGGAAACTTGGTGGAGATGCAGGACTTCAGATGTTCGTTCGAGGAGGAGTCTCCCAGGATGGATATGTGTCGACGTCTGAGGTGGCTTCAGCACGTACAGACGTACTCTGGGGAAGTTATCGAGCTGCGATCAAGTTGACGCCAGTGCCTGGTACCGTTAGCGCCTTCTTCTGGGTGAGTTCCCACTTTGCTAGCTGTGTCCAGTAACTCCAAAAAGCTTCCATAAAATACGACATGGACTAATTTTCCTGTGTCGAGTTAAGTACTTCAATGACAGTCAGGAGATTGATATGGAGTTTCTTTCCGAGCAATGGAATTCCGAGAACAACACATATCCAGTCAACTTGGTCCTCCAGTCCGAAGCGTCAGTCGCACAAGGGTACAATGCCCAGAATACTGGCAACTATGTCGTTGCCAACCTCCCCTTCAATCCGACAATTGCGTTCCACGAGTACCGCATTGACTTCATACCTGGTAATGTCATCTTCATGGCGGACGGCCAGGAGCTTGCCCACATCAACACCTCGGCAGTTCCTACTATGCCTGGCCATCTGATTCTGAGGCAGTGGAGTAATGGAAATCCACTCTGGTCTCATGGTCCTCCTACAGAAGACGCGCTGATGACAGTGAGCTACGTCAAAGCCTACTTCAACTCTTCACTCGCCTCTCGTCAAGCTGATTGGGAGTCTCGCTGCCAGGATGATAATGCTCCAAACGCGATATGTCCCATTCCGGACCAGACTGTAGCCCCCGACCCAACGACGAGTACCGTCAACGACAACTCTACAATTCCTTACTTCTTCAGTGGCCAGCAGAACAAGACCGACAACCAGACGGTCTACGGCAAGAAGAGCGATGGTGTTCGAACCAAGGATGCTTGGCCTGCCGGCTCGATTGTCCTGGCGTCTCTTTCAATGTTGATTTTTTTTCTGTTTTGAAGGAGTCCAGATACCCAGTCAGTTTGGCGTGATGTACGACAACTTTTGCTCGTGGTTCTTTTTGTATGTTTGGAGTCAAGGGGCAGGTGGAATGGAGTTTTATGGATTGCATTAAATTTTGGGTCTCATTATTCAATTGCAAATGTAGCTGTGCCAACAGAGGTGGCAAGGTCCTCAGTCGTTAGCTTGCTTTCAGTAAATTAACTATCTCAATCGCCACCATAATCTCAGATTCAATACTGGTATACTTGTGTCATTCCCTCGCTCAAATGGCAGTGGCGATCATATCAGTTTTACTTTAAAGTGTTAAGTAATGAATGTTCTTTTATTCGGTGTCATCATTTAGTGTAAGTTCTCTGTTCATAGCAAAGCTAGCATTTACTTCTATGGGATCAAATTACAACATAATATCTCCAGAAAAAGAAAAAGGGGGAAAACATTGTTTCTTACCGAATTAGCTTGTGGGGTGGATATTCGCCATATTTTCTTGACTTGAGGTGTATGCAGAGTTTAGATTATGGCGCTAGTACGATGTGTTTGTGGTAAAAAGTGATTTAAAGATTTTAGGTTGGTGGATGAGTATATAAGGGAAGCTGTTGAGAGTGATGGCAACAGTCTTAGGGATGACTTGCTTTCACTATGTAAGCTGCTAGAGCGGTTTTATTTCAAAGTCTACAAGGTTGAGTTCTCAAGGTGACATGCACTTTTAGAGCGTCAACACACAGCACCGTGACGAGCAGAGAAAGCATCCGTCGCAGAAAGTCAAAGGTTTCGCAGCTATGTTGCAGAGTGCTAGGACTGGGGTCATTGTCCTCCTGTGTAACAGTGCAAAACATTGGATTTGTTTGTCGTGTGTTGAAATCTCCTCTTGGCGTTTTGTCAAATCCCTCTTTCGTGGGCTTGTGCTGGTTGTGCTTTTGATGACTATAGTGTTAATGGATGACACTAGCTTTTGCTTTTAAATATAGCCGGTTGGCTCTGACTAATTTGTGACGGGTCGAGATTCAGTGCTTCGGGAGGTTGAAGGTTTGAAATTTTAGGGATTGAATTGTTAGAGTAGAAAAGTAATTTAGAAAATGAAGCCTTTTGCTACTTATACAATGGAGGATGATGAATCCAATGAAGGCAGCACTGTGGGAAACCGCGAATGCACTTATTGTCAGGGCCACTTGGTTGACTTGAAATCTAAAACTTACCTAGCTGTTGCCTAGCCCCTGATCACAGCACTTGCAAATGCACTCACCTTTCCCCACCCTTTATAAATCGAGATACTGTAAACCACCTCAACAAACAAGCCACCCTCCCCTCACACGTAAGTAATCCCCCACCCCGTTTCCCACCCCCATCTTAAGTAACAGCTTCCGCAGTCGTGATGTGCAGTTTAGGACTCAAGTGCTTTTCGGGATCCTGACCAGTTGCTCTGCACCAACACTACAAGGCGGCCTAGAAGGGGCAACCTCGGCCGCCTAATTTACGAGTTATGAATGGGTTGGTGTGGACAGGATCCCGAGCGAATCGTATACGTTCTATTCTAAAAACGAAAACCCTTAATTGGGTTTTCTTCCCAAGTGTTCGTTCACAGCGAGCACCTGGGGAGTTTGTTTCGCCTTTTTAGGGTATCTCTTTTTAGTGGTTTTATTTTATTTTAGGAGTCTAGCTAGCCGAAAGGTATAGCCAGAAAGGGGTTGTTGACTTAAGCGAAGCGAGGGCGACTTTAGTTGTATTCTAGCTGTAGCTTTAAATAGCAACTTTTAGTATAGTAACAAGTTAAAGTTCAAGGTGGATACTAATCAGAGATAGCATAGTGTTGATTAAGACAACAGAAAGCAAGACTTTTTAGAAGCAGCCACCTCAGGTAGATAGGTAACAAATCAAAGCTTCGTCGTATCAACTTCTAGTGAATAGCAATTCTCGAGTTGAACAAGTATATATGCAAGGATTCAAAGGAACCTCTACAGGGTGTGAATACAAAGATCTTACACTTGTAAGAGGGATCGTGTCTAAAATAATAGGAAAGGGCTTAACATTCAATATGTATCAATGTTGCCTACTAGCTTCGTCTAGGTTTAATTGCTCAGTTACCTAACGATATTTTCTTCCACAAGGAGTGAAAGAATTGATACTTGTTTAAGTCCTACCCAAGAATTTTCCTGGAGTGCGAGACTTTCGGAAACAACAGAAACCTTTAGAATGTTCTTGGCAGCAACAAAATGAATGGCCGTTATGTTTATCAGTAATAAACGGTAATCTAGACTACAGTATAGAAAGGGCATTTCCAAGACACCACGCGTTGAAAATGTTACTTTCAAAAAGTATCATCTCTATTGCATTCCATCGAGCCTATTTAAACAAACGGTGAGATACAACTACAACTCCGGTATCAAGCTAGAGAAATTGCTGCTAAGAAATAGATCTTGGGAAGTCATCGCAGAGCGACTTAGTGATTAGGTTAAATTCCTTGTTTGTTAGTTCCAACCTTGGGACCTCACTGAACTAACATCAGGTACTGCGTAGCTTTGTGTCTAAACTAGAAATTCCTCCCTTGGGATTGAGAATCGCCTGTCCTTCTCTCTAGCTGCTATCAATGGTATAGTCTCGTTGCTAAGTCAGCAGCCAAATGTTAGGTTCGCGAGTCGCAAGTCCCGAAGTGGGCAAGTGTCACAATTTCAAGGCGTACTGTATGATATAACTCAAGGTAAGGCAACCCTAGTACTGTTACGTAATGATGCATCTCTCGACGGATATGAAAATATCATCAATATTGAGCACACAGAGGCAAATAGCATTACATATGCCTCTGCTTGTCCCAAATCTTGTTCGACATCCTTCATTTCGTTTGCGCAGACGAACTTGATGGTTAAGATGTTACGTATAGAAGACCAGAACTATATTTCTTTATCGTGAAGTTAGTTTAAGTAACTTAAGCTAATTTATCGCTGAGCTGCTTTTATCATTCACGGCACATCTCATCTTCACTTTCACAAAAGACGTCTACATCTTTACCATTGAATTCCTCTCGACTAACCTAGAGTTGACCCAAAGGCTTGGTTAGGAAATCCCATCCGAAGCTAAAGTAGAACTCCGTACAAAACTACAGAGTGGGTAAAAGCTGCCTGAAAACTCCATGTCATACCTGTTCAGGTTAGTAAGAGAGAATCAACAACGGGTGAAGTGAAAACTCACCAGTAATTAACTGCAACACAAAGGCCTTCCTCGGAACAAGATTGTGATACCTTATGATACCTATCCATCATCAGCGAAATCCAACTGCGAGGAAGAAAGTTCCGGGCAATATTCACCACAAAGCAGGCAAGTAAAGCATATCCCCCTTTCTCAACGTGACCCTCAACGGCCTCGCCAAACCCGAGTACTTCGTTGCGTTCAAGTCAGGCCTATCAGGATCCCACGTAGCAAACGGCACGATTCCCTCCTTCCCATCCCCAACATCATCCCTCCTAATCTCCAAAAACCCCTCACCTCTCACATACCCAGCAGCAGACAACTCCTTCTCAGCGACACAGGGATAAGCCATAGGTGGCAACAGAACAAAGTGTTTCTCGCCAACAATTTGACAATAAACATTCTCATAATTATCCTTGTGTAATGCTGTGACGCTCCGAGAGTTTCCGATCCAGAGATTAATTGCTTCGGGAGCTGTTTGCAGTGCTATGCGTGCCCAGGAGATAGAAGGCTCGACGTGCGAGAAGAGTGTGAGGTATTCGTTGCGGAGATTATCGTTTTGCGTCTGCGCATACCTGACTTCTCCTTGCTTCTCACCACTAAGCTCCTGTTTCGTAACGAAATCTAAAAATTCCGAGAATGGCTGTTGTTCTTCCCAAGGCTTGACAAATACCACCTCCCCGTTGGAATCTAGGGTGGGTGAATCTGCATTTCTGTGCACAACTTCAGCTTCGAACGAATTCAACATCTGGATGTTGAATCATGTGACAAAATATGATTTCTTTCCACGCGAAAGTAGTACAAACCCTTCAGGAGTAACAGCAACATTGACGCCCTCCTCCCCAAGTAATTCCTTCAATCTCTTCACATTCCACGTCCTAGTGGCCTCCCAGTTCCCAGCCCCACCCCGCACAACAAACGGTCTGTTGCGCGCTACATAGCGCATAAACTCCAAAGCACTGGGCACCTCATCCAACTCTTCTGCTTCTGGAAAGTTTAGCTCATCGTACGAGATAAGTAACTCAGCAATTGGATCGTGGTTATTTGGGGTTGGTTCTTTGGCCTTCATTCTGTGTGGTTTTGTGTTAAGAACTTAAGAGGGTGGGCAAGAACGGGAGGTTTTTTGGGTTTGAAGGACTTGGTGCCTCAAATATCAGAGTTTTGTTCGCTTAAATCCAGTGCGTGTCGAAGTTCAGGGGGCCGTGGGGGCTAATGTTTTACAGATCGTCTTGCGGCAGAACATTGTACTACTGTCCCCCCTTTTGTACCTCCTAGAGCTCTTAAATGACGACGTTGTTCTCAGTAATTTAGATGCACATAGTCGCTTAAAATTTCATTCTCCACTAGCTAAGGACTGCCTGCTTGAACACTAGGGACGGGGAAGGGTTACTTGAATCTCATCATTCACCTATGCAAGCAAGAGATTAGGACAAGACGAAGGCTGTTCAGCACAAGGATATTTTGTGCTTAGGTCGAAGATATACTATATAGTAGAATCTGTGTACCCTATAGTAGAATAAGTTTTAAACGAATAGTTAGTTATGTGACTCTGTTCAGTGTTTGGCCTCGCTGAGTCTCGCTTAGCCACTACAAATAGCCCTTTGCCTCCTCGAGCACACTCTTTCACTATAGTAACAGTTGCAACATAACGAATTGGCACATATGTTGCTGCTCTACATCTGAACATTCAATATTAAGCATAGTGCTATGCGGGTCTAGGGTATGCTGACTAGGGACTGCGGCAGGTAGATGCAAGCTAGATAATTAATGGAGGCAGGGGCTGGCAGTGCACCTCTGACATTTGTTTTGGCTCAAGTACCAAGGAAGACGACTATGAATATATTACAAGGTTACACAAAAGGCCGACCTCAATTATTCGCTCCGCGCAGATCTCATGGCATATAGCAGAGGTATCATGGAAACCCGTTCTGAATATTCGCCCACTATCCCAAAATATTCTCACATCTATCCTTTTCTGAGATGCCAACCCAATCGTAAGACGGCAATTTCCAGTCAATCCCTGAATCACCCTGAAAAAGTTTGTACATCTTTGTCTTGCTCACAATCCACAATGCAGAGTCTCTTACCCGAAGGCCCCAAGCTGTCTGTGGAAATGCCATCTGTGGAAACCCGGGGGGGAGTTCTTCCATTGTTGTGTATAGTGGTCGAAATACCTCCTCGTATTTCTCCAGAGCCTGTGGAACATCATTGCTGCTCTGTATCTTCGACAGCTCTCCCGCCAGTATGTAAGCGCACTCAATAGCAAGACTCGTTCCGACACCAAAAGTTGCGAATGCTGCATCTCCCAGTACAAGAGCACGTCGGTTCGTCCACTTGGGAAGCTTCACCTGTGCAGAGCGGCTCATGTAAAAGTCTTCTGCATGGTCCATTCCTTCCAGTACCCGCCTTGCTTCCCAACCTGCATCTTCAAAATATTCATGCAATATACGTTTTTTATCTTCCGTTCCTTTGTCCATAGCATCTTCAACGGCTGGATCCCGTTGCCCTCGTGCTGGCGTTGTAATGCACAAGTATGCTCCCATAGTAGAAGTGTTCCGATGCGGACGTATCATGATACTGAGACCTTTTGGGGCATTGTACCACTGCCACAGCTTTGGATCGGTTGGCCGACTCGGAATACTAAAGAACGCAATGTACTGACCCAGGAAATTATAGCTATCCTTGAGAACTTGCTCGTCCAGAATCAGCGACCGAGTCATCGATGTAGACCCGTCTGCGGCAACAACCAAATCAAATTTGTCTTTCGATCCCCCGGTGAAGGTCACATTAATCTCCTTATCTGTCTGTTCGAGAGATGTTACAGAATCGCCGTATATGTACTGGATATTGCCCAAGCCCTCGATGGCTTCTAGGAAAAGTTGTGACAAGTCTGCCCTCAGAATTTCGTATTCAGCAGTAAAAGAGTCGCCAGCATCAAATTGAGCAAAAGTCTTTCCCGAGGAGTCCAAAAATATTGTACCTTCTTCAGTCGTATGCCGGGAGCGGATAGCTTCTTCTAATCCCATTCTCTTCATGATTTCAACTGCTGGACCACGAATATCGATCGCCTGGCCGGTCACCCTTGGAGAAGGTGATCGTTCGACAATTGTGATGGATATATCAAGACGTGTTTTGGCAAGCCAGTATGCGAGACAAGGTCCTGCGATGCCTGCCCCTGCTACGAGGACTTTCAATTTAGGTGCGGACATCGTTCTGTGTATTCTTTGTCGTCTGTCAAAAATTAAAGTCTGAACATATAATCTCGAGAGCAAGACTCACCAGGCTTAGAAGCGTTCATTACGTAAGCACTAGCAGAATACCAGCTATGTGCACCTTGAATGTCGTCGTCGTCATAGACTGCTTTGCTGAGCTTAGTCTCATACACGTAAATTTGATCAGAAGATCGCTTTACCGCTTACAGAGACATGCCTTAGTTTTGGTGATAGTTCATGGAGTTTAGAAAACCGTTGATTTACGCAGAATGGGCAACTTCGTCCTCTCTTTGTTCTAGACACTTCAGCTCAATATTGATTGCCGAATGTGGCTACTGTTTTATGCCAAGTTGTGATATTTATGGTCACTGGGCCCGCGAATTGTGAACGTAGAGTAAAAGCTGTAGCCATGATATTTTTCAGATCATTCTTTACAAATAAGTGGTTGGGGCAGCGTGAAAACATCATGAGGCTACAAGTCCTTTACATCCCCAACATTCCTCCTCATCAGGGCACTTAATAATCCTATCGCGTTATTAGTCAACCATCTCTGAATATGTAAGAGGTGGTAGATCGAAGAAGAAAAGCACTCAGTAAAGTTGTATATTAAGTTGTAAAAGATTTTATCATCACGGAGATAAGACAGCTCCAATAAAAGATTCATCAGGTTGCTATTGGAAGAAGACGGTAATAGAAGTTTAAAAACACATACCATTTTGGTTGTCTTGTGCCCTGTTGACGCTGACGAGGCAGGCATATACTCTTAAAGGATGTCGAAGAGAAATGTTTGGGAAGTTCTCTTGCCCCTCATCCACCACCCTAATGAAAGGTTGTAGCATACGCATGAATGAGGTGCCTTCTAGTCCCAAAACCACCTACCCTTCCTCGAAAGGTCAGGTAAGCAGTGAGATTCAATCTACCAACGCTCCGTTAAGAAATTCTTTCTAGATGAAAGAAGCTCCTGCAATCTCTACAGAATGCATCGCTGGGGTAATAAAAGCCACTGCCCACATCTCACTCTGATACTAGCAGGTGTTGCCAGTGGCGGTGGAACTTTCCTTTTGAATTAGATATCCTAAATTCAGTGCTTCTTCTTCTTTGCCAGCCTCTTCTCTGCTCTGACATCCTTCTTGAGTCGAGCATCGACAATCTTATACTTACCCTTGACACCCCTTGGTCTACCAGCAATACCTCTATTTCCGCCCCTCGCAACAACCACACTAACCTTTTGCTGGGGCTTTTTCTTTGCTGCTTTGCTCATAAGTTTGGCAATGTTGGTCGCTTTCTCCTTCTCCGTCATTCCTTCCTCCTCGTTGAGAAGTGCCGACTTCTTGCGGAGCTTCTCTAAGCGTTGTGCAGCCTTGAACTTCTTTCTGTCCTTGGCCTCACGAACCTTTTTGATGGGTCGCGCGTTGAGGGCCCGGAGCTTCTCTTTGATTGCCGCTGCGGCTGATGCTGTCATTGGTCTGTGGGGTTTGTCGTGTCTGCCTTCGTCGTCGAGGAACCACTCGGGGAGACCATCTCGGTCCTTGAACGTGTATTTGTTGAAACCATCGTCCTTCAATTCGTCCAGCGACTTCTCCCCGGACGCAATCTGTTGAGCAAGAGTCATGGCCTCGACGGTGATGATATCAATATCTGCAAACTGTTAGCCTTGGGTCAGAAGCTGTCGGGTGTTATCTTACCGAGTCTTCCATCTTTCTTTGGCTCCTCGTCCTGCCACTGTGCCTCCTTTGCGGTGCGTTTGACCACCTCGAAACCATCATCATCATCGTCACTATCGTCTGATTTAGATTCATTTTCCAGCGTTGGACTCGATTTGGGCTCATCCTCGGAGTCAAGTGCGGTCTCTTCCCTAATATCCTCAAGCTGGTCGAGATCTGCTGATATCGCCTCTTTTTCATCCTCATCAAGATCTTCTCCATCTGATTCGATATCATCAGCTATGCCTCCAATATCTTTGAAAATGTCTTGGTCGAAGAATCGCTCTGCACGCCTCGAAAGCCCTCCAGCCTTCTTTTCACTACTTTGAAGATTGGTCAGAAGAGACCTTGAAGGGCCTTCGTCCTCATCTTCTGAATCGCTACTATCTTCACTGAGCTTATCATCGTCATCACTTCCCTCACCAGCGGAGAAACCCTCCCAGTCCCCATCTTCATGCTCTTTCCGCGCTTTTTTTGCTCTGAATTTTGCATCTGCTTCTGACTTACGCTCCTGGTATTGTTCGTACATTGAGTCCATCTCTCGATCCAGCCTGTCCTCCTCGGCGTCACTCTCGCCGTCTTCATCTTCGGATCCGAAGCCGCTGTCTAGGTCTTTTCGCCTGTCAGCTTCAGTAAGGATAGCCATCTTGCCCTTCGCAATCTTGTTGATAGCGCCGGATTTGTCGATCGCTTTTAGTCCGAACATCGAGCCTTCGCCATTGGGACCTGCTTGTTCCAAACCAATTTCTGTTGGCGTCGTCATATGCAGCTGCATACGTGTGATCTCCCTGGTCTTCTTTTCGTTCTCCTTTCGACGATCCTTCTTCCTCCTCCTAGTCTCCTTCTCATTCAGCGCCTGCATTTCTTCCTGAATCTTTAGCTCCTCATCCATTGACTCTACCTCCACGACCTCTTCTGCATCTTGCGCTGCTTTCGCAGTTTTCTTGGAAGGAAAGCCAAACTTCTCTCGCACTTTCAGACGCCATCTCAAAAGCATACGGAATTCTTTCCGTCCGAGTACTCTAAGATCCCTACAGCAATCGCGAATCTCCTCTGTGGTCTCCGACATTTTGTCCAGAGCCGCGAGGGCAACATCCCCATTCTTAGGCTGTTCAAAACTCAGACGATTCATACTTCCAAGAATAGCAATCGGGTCCGACGTGTTGATGAATTCGCTGGCAGGAATCTCTTTGAACTGTGTGTAGTTTCCTTCCTCATAACCATCACGCTTCCTCTTCTTGATCTCTGGGTTGAAGACTTTAGCTTCGTTGTTGGGAGTAGGATCCTGGAGTTCCGCGAATACTGATCTTGGATCCAAGAATTTGGGGTCAATTCGTTTTGGCGCTTTGAACCCGCGACACACAACGAAGATTTCGGCGGAGACGTTTCTTGAAGAAGGTGGTTTTGTAGCCTCAACTGTAGTGAACAGTTGTCTGAACACCCACATCAGAGGGTCATAATCCTTGGATCTGAAAACCTTTGTCACGAATGTGCCTCCTTCAACTAGAAACTCCGTCGCAAGCTTCATGGATTGTAGAACCAATTCGGCCTGGTTGAAAGAATCCTGTACCCACGCAGTACCAACATTTGGAGCTCCATCGTGTAGAACCGTGTCGGCCTTCCATGTCTTTAAGTGTGAACGAATAGTCGCCCTGCACTTATCGGTGGTAATATCGCTTTGGAAGGTAATGACTCGAGGGATAGACTTTATGGGAGAAAGATCGACTCCGACGATCAGACTGCTCACTGGCATAGTCTCAGCTGCGACTTGACACCATGACTAGAAGTAAGTTAGAACATTATTCTGCTTTTGTGCTCAATGGGAATGGCATACTCCTGGGGCAGCGCAAAGATCCAAAAGGACCTTACTCTTCTCTAAAAAGCCATACTTCTTGTTCAGCTGGATCAACTTGAAGGCGGCTCTGGCACGGTAGCCCTTCTCCTTGGCCAACTTGTACCACTTGTCAAGACGACCCTTTCCATGCTTCTTCTGAATACCCATTGTGGCGGGTGGGCGAAGGTTGAGTTGAATGAAGTTGTTCTTGTCGCCCTACACAAGATTCTCTAGAGGTTCTCTTACTGGCAAAAAAAAGTCGTTTTGCCAAGGCGGACGCTAAGATAAGCCCATGCCAGCCGCACCACACTAGCCACACCCCCTAGTCCGCCGGATCAACTATGTTCCATGTCGTATCGCGAAGCTGACGCGCCCCACGCGAATTGGGGGCTCGAGCTTTTTCGTGTAGAGTGGTGAAGTGCTGCTCTTGGAACAATAGGAAGTCCATGTATTGACAGAGTATTGTCCCGCTTTGTGCCCCATTACAGACTGTCTTTGTCTCTTCAGATGTCTCCATCTTCTTCCTCCACCCCAGCAAAGGCTGCACCAATATCTCCAACCCTACCGCCTCGTAAACTGCCAACGTCAATCTCCATCCTTTCGCCGCCTCGAACTTCAACGCATGGTCGTGATGGACGAAAGGAAAGACGAAATCCCTCGGTGACCCCTAGGAAGTTCACTCGATTTTTCACGCCTCGCTCTCATGGTTCTATGCGACCAAGTTCTGCGAGACAGGCCTTGTATGACATTACAGCCCCAGCGAATAATCGAAATGGGACACAATCGAGTCCTCTTCAACCACCTAAAAATGTCCTCGGGCAGGAAAACACCTCCGGGGCGGCGTTCCCCAGAGACTTAAAGCGGAGGAAGCTTCTGCATGTTCCTGAAGACCCCGAGAATAAATCAAACAATGCAGACTTTGTAGGCAGATGTGACACAGGAACAGGGCATGATTCGATGGAGATTCCGTCGTCACCATGTGAAAGGGCCATGGCACAGAGCTACTTAGATGATGCGGATGATGGGTGCGATATCGTGGAACCTATAAAACGTATTACACCAGTTGAGGACCGCGGGATTGGAGCTCGGTTATTGCAGTTAAGCATTGGTAGCCAGGCCAGGTCCAGACGCCAACATTACACGTATCCAGTCAATGGTATGTATGTCCTGTATATTACTTGTACTATTGAAATCTAACGTGACTTCTAGACTACCAACACGAGACAGCATCGTATTACAGCCGACCAGCAGATGTACACATGTGTATGAGTATGGATGGACCAGATCGTTGTATACCATTTTGCACGACTAGTTGCAACAGTGAGTCGAACACTTCGAAAGTAACGTATACTACAAGAACTAATACCTCACAGCAAATTCCTTAATTTCAATTGGGGACGAAGAAGGCAGAGTGAGGATCTTAGAATCTGCCGTAGGTGGAACGCCAGCCTTCAAAACTACTTATCTAGCTTTCCGCGTCCACACCAACGCGATCATTGATATGTCATTTTCTCAGGATGACAGTCTTCTCGCAACTGCCTCTGGCGATCAGACAGCAAGAGTTGTTGATATGGCCACTCAAACCACGCTATCCGTCCTTGCAAACCATTCTGCATCCTTAAAGCAGGTGCGGTTCCAGCCAGGTGATACGAACAACAGTGTATTGGCAACTTCGAGTAGGGATGGCAGTGTTCAGATTTGGGATTTGAGATGCAAAGGTTCTGAAGGGCCTGTGCAGCAAATCCACGAGGTTGTCGATACTAACAACCGGAATGGAAGTCGGAGACCAACTTATGGATATGCTGTCAATAGCATCTACGATGCTCACCGCCCCTCACATCTCACCCGTACCTCTCAACAAGTTGGGCCTACAGATGCCCCTTCTCGGGGAGAGGTTCCTGGGCGAGTAGGAGACGTCTCCGTGACAGCAATAGCATTCCTACCACCCGGTCAAGAGCATCTCCTTCTCACAGCTTCGGAAGCCGACGCTTCAGTCAAACTATGGGATATACGCTCACTACACAATAGCCGGCGGAAAGGAGCAACAGCTCTATCCTACACGAAACAGCCACAAAGTCACAGTCAATGGCGGCATTTCGGAATCAACTCACTAAACGTCAGCGGGGATGGAAGTAGACTCTACACGCTTTGCAAAGACAACACAGTCTACGCATACTCAACATCACACTTAATACTAGGCCAAGCACCCGAGCTCTCAAGCACAACCCAGGAGCGAAGAAGGCCACAGCGCGAAATACAAGAAGGCCTTGGACCAATATACGGTTTCAGACATGCCCAACTACACGCTACATCTTTCTACGTCAAGTCGGCACTTCGGAAAGCGCAGAATGGGAATTCTGAAATGTTGGCTGTGGGCAGTAGTGATGGGTGTGCGATCCTGTTCCCAACAGACGAGAGGTATCTCGCGAAACAGCGATCCTCGGTCGTTGCACAGAAAGAAGCCAAGAGCGATACTAATGGCTTTGGGCCACGTCTTCTGCGTTCACGGCCATCGCTGCGTCGTTCGGGCAGCGGAACCGGACTCATGGGACGAATAGATGACGCTATACCAATCTCGCAGAACGGCACACCTCTCATCCGGGGCCATGATAGAGAAGTGGGATCTCTAGCTTGGACACCAACAGGCGACCTGGTCACTGTTGGAGACGACTTTCTTATACGATGTTGGCGGCAAGGCACTGATGCGCAGGATCTGAGATGTGGAGGGGAGCAGGAAGGTAGGAGGTGGGGGTGTGGATGGGCGGATGTTGATGCTATTTATGACGCCGATGATGTTTAATCTGATAGATATATAATCAGAAATTTCTGAATATGAATATAAGGAAAGAAAGACGGGCGAGATCTCTTCTGGTGAGCTCTCTCATAAGCACTTGCTAGTTCGTCAAGTGGGAGTTTGTGCCTTTATTTAGGTGCTCCGTAAGTCCGAAGTGAGGCAGAGAGCGAGAAGTGAAAGAGGTTGCTGCATTTCTTGGCTCTCGTGCCTCTGCCAATGCCCCCAGATGTGGAGGAGGAAGAAGAGGTGCTCGCTCTCATCGAGCATACATCACCACAGAAGTAAAACAAACGAAGCTATTATTCCCACATTAACTGAACTAACATAATTTCCCATCACCGCAGACTTAATAAGCAAGGCCACTAGTCAACCCATCCAACTCCCGCTTGAAGTTCCGATGCTGCGAGATATTAAACGCATAAGCATCCAAAAAGTTCTTCGCCCCCTTAATCATCTGAAGTCCTTCCTTAAGACTCTCAGGACTTGCACCAACCTTCGCCGCAGTGACAACACCGTAGCAATCTACAACATCAACGTCCTCGCTGAATTGCATGGCGCTAAGCTCTCCACAAGCTTTCTGGACAAGAGCGACGGCTTCGCCGGTTGCTCCGATCGCTTTGCAATGTCCGAAGGCTTCGCGTACCCAATGTATTACGCGACCTTGCGACATGAGGGTCGAGATGTGCTCGCCGCCGGGGATGTAGATGGAGTCGAAGGCGGTGGAGCGCATACCTTCGAAGTGGTGGTCTGGCTTGACACCTTCGCCGCCAGACGAGGGCATGACGGCTTGGCGTTTTGGACCGATGGTGAAGACCCAGGCGCCTGCTACAGTAAGAGCGGCTTTAACAGCTTCATATTCTGTGAGGTTGAAGCCGTCACCAATGATGATTGCCACTTGGCGGGATGCGATGGTTGGTTTGAAACCGAGGGCTTCGGGAGTGAATTCCATTTGCGAGAGACCCTTGGCTCTGAGGCCGTGGTTTTGTCGCTCGGCCTTTTCTGGCGTTGGGGATCCGACTTTCAGGGCGACTGCTTGAGCCAGTCCAAGGTCAATATCACAGAGGCGCTCAGTCATGCGCTCATAAACTCGTGGGTCGTCACAGTGGTCGAGCTCGAAGCTAAGCGAGTTGATGATGTGTTTCTTCTCAATTTCGGACATTGAGTTCCAGAAAAGTTGAGCTTGCGAGAAATGCTCGCCAAACTTTTTTGAGTGTAGGCGGTTCTTCATGGCTACAATCTTCTCAGGATAATCGAGGTAGGCGCCCTCGTCGGGTTTCGCTGGTGGTGCCATTTCCTCACGGTTTGGCCAGTAATTGATCTTGCCTGGGGTGATACGCGTACGCATTGCTCCATCGCGGCGGTGGTTCATGACTGGGCACACTGGTCTGTTGATTGGCAAATCTTGGTAGTTGACACCAATACGGGAGATTTGTGTGTCGAAGTAAGAAAAGTTGCGTCCCTGAAGAAGCGGATCATCTGAGAAACCAACACCTGCGTGGAATTAGCCGGAAGGCCATAGAGCTGTGTCTCTTGGGAATGCTCACCAGGAACAACATGAGCAGTGCAGAAGGCCACTTGTTCAGTCTCTGTGAAATATTCATCGATATTTCGGTTCAACTCAAGCTCTCCGATATATCTCACGGGAAAAATATCCTCGGGCCAAACTTTTGTGGCATCGAGGACATCAAAGTCAAAGTCATCCGCACGATCCTCAGGGCATACTTGAATACCAAACTTCCATGTTGGGAAGACTCCTTTTTCGATAGCATCATGGAGATCACGTCGATGGAAATCGGGATCCTGCCCGGCGATCTTCAGGGCCTCGTCCCAGACCAGACTGTGTACACCCAAAGTTGGGGTCCAATGGAACTTGACGAAGGAACGAACACCTTCATCATTGGTGAGCGTGAACGTGTTCACACCAAAGCCTTGCATCATTCGGTAGGATCGTGGAATGCCACGGTCGCTCATGGCCCACATGAACATGTGAGTGGCCTCTGTGTGGAGGAACTGGAAATCCCAAAAGTTGTTGTGAGCGCTTTGCCCTTGTGGAATCTCCGTATCAGGTTCAGGCTCTGCGCAAGATTAGCTTCGTGATAAAGTCTATGAGTGGCGACACCTACTTCCGGCATGAATAACATCTGGGAATTTGATAGCATCTTGAATGAAGAAGACAGGGATGTCGTTACCAACACTATGTTATGTTAGCTCCAAATCCGTGGAAACAATGGAGAGACTTACATGTCCCAATTACCCTCCTCGGTGAAAAATCTCACAGCAAATCCTCTTACATCTCGAACAGTATCGGCTACTCTGAATCAGCTCCGTATACCCATTTTGAAGGAAAGAGAATCTTACCGCTTCCACGCGAACCCAGGACAGTCGAGAAGCGGACGAAAACAGGAGTTGTACGAGAGGTATCGGTGAGGACTTTGGCGCTAGTGACATCTGCCGCACTGTCGTAGAGCTTGAAGGTACCATGAGCTCCGGCACCACGGGCGTGGACAACACGCTCTGGAATACGCTCATGGTCGAATTTCATAATCTACAAGAAAAGCACGTACATTAGCAACTGCAAGATCATCGTGTCCACAGGAGAGCTCCTACCTTCTCACGAGCATAGTTGTCTTCCAGAAGCAGCGGTCCCTTCCGATCTGGTGTTGAGGCGGAAAGCCAATGGTCATCGTCCACAGTCCTGACACCAAAGTCGGTGGTCAGTCGGCCGTCTGTGGAGAGTGGATGCATCTCCTTCTTCAGGTCCTTGATCTTCGCGTTGTCGGTCATGGCGGACATGGTGCCTTTGAGAACCTGCTCCATCTTCGCAATAGCTTCAATCAGGGCAGGCAATGTGATGTCTAAAAACAACTAAGCAGTCGTGAGGGAAGAGGGAAGAGGAATAAGTTAACCGAAGCTGCCAAGGGCGGAGAGAAGTCGGCAGGTACTCGCAGGTTGCAATGGGAGCAATGGAAGGCGCGGGAGGAATGGAAGTGGATGATCATATATGTCACCTACGCACACGCAATGGAAAAGAAAAAGGCCCAATGGTTCCTTCCTGATTCTGCGTTGTGAGAGTGACGTTCGCGTGTTTGTTGTTATTCGGGCATACGTCAATTGCAGCGGACGATCCTCCGCGTGCTGTTTTCCGATGCATAATGGAAAAGCTGCCATTGGCCCCAGTATTCCACATCACTTGAAGGCGTGCAGCTTTCCCTCGCTCAGGAGGAGGTACCTTGGCTACGATCCATCTTAGGTTTTTTTTTATGATAATAAAATTCTAATCATATTGTTTGATTAGCTATCGATTGGGACTTCATCAAATGCTCGGTGGTGTTCGACAAGCTTTGGGAGTCAGCCCATTGGTTGTCGGGCATTGCGCACCTATGTGTATTCGTGATGGTTACACCATAGAGTGACGTTGCGCTTTTAAGCAAAAGTTGCAAAGGATGGGATTCTCGATTCCCATCCCTGGCAAGCAGGGGCCAGAACTAAAACGAGAACTGTCCCCAGCCGTTGTGAGCTGCGCCGTGAGCTGAAACTGCCGATTCGCTGGTGAACAAGCGCATCGTTGGCATCATGGTTTCCATGCGTGCCTGATATGATAAATCTAAAGATTGATAACCACAAGGACGAAGTAAGTATCTGACTTGGTGTGGCGTGGTCGCCAAAAGAAAAGTCAACCGAGAACCGAGGTGGGGAGCTTCGCCCCTGCCCTGTAGGGTAGATTCTGCAACAGGCGCGATCCTGGTCATCGCATTTTCAACGTCATCTCGTTGCTGAGCACCGGAGCTCTTCTCCTACCTCACTACTGTATCATCTTCTACTACGAGCCACAGATCAACGTGAGGAACGGTGTCGGGAATGAAACCAAAATCATGCCACCACCATCATAATCGTCAAGGACGGCATAAGAAAACACACTTACGTGTTCAATAGTGGTTGTCGGCAGCCCTCCCACAGGACCAAAGCTCCTGCGTACCTACCTAAGCCATCCAATCCTCGAGCTAGAACTCCAAAAGACATTCTCTCAGTGCCAAATTATCATGAAAACCCTCAGTTACTAAAACATTTCTCTTGTCAAACGTAAAGATATCTTTACTAGCAGCAGAAGACCTACATTACCACTAGGGCAGCCGGGCCTACTAGACATTAGCATTAGTGCGTACCTACCTAGGTACCTAGTCTTTCCATTATACCGGAATAATTGCGATGATAGAGTACTGTGAATTTCATGAAATATACCTTACCTAGTTGTTTACCTAAGATACCAGGTACCTGCCTACCTTCATAATCGCTCGGGGATCTTACCTAGGTAGGTATAGGTACGAAATACCTACTTCTACTCACGATCGTCCAACCCATTTAAATCCCCCATCTCGCTTATCGACCCCCTAATAGGAAACCAAAACAACAACAACAAAAAGACGCAAAAAGGATCCCTAAAAATATCCAAAATAGCAAAACTATAGGATCAGATCCTCTAGAACACAGCTTTACCTGTGTTTTTGTCGTCAATGGTGGACGGTCAGTCGTATACGTTTGCGGATTGGCGGCCCCTATTACACAATTTCCTCCTCTTGAACAGAATTTGTCCTGAACCACTTACCACTGTGGCACGCCTGTTCTGTTTGTTGAAGGAGTTGGCAATAAGATGATATATAAAGGGTACGCGTGACGAGCTTGGTGGGCTTCCAAGTGTGTATTTGTTTACACGACCTAATTTATCTAGCCAATGAAATGGGCAAAATTTTAAAGTAAACACGAAGAGCAGGCTGGAATAAGCTGCATAGGATCATTGTCCAGATTTTAAAATGGACAAGAGGTTAGAACGAGTAAAAGTGAGAACAATAAAGCCTCGAGACTGTTAACATGGGTAGCTAGCATACCTAAACGTTTTATCAGATCCGACGCCATCATAGATCTTATTTGCCTCATCCGGCATCGTCTAGCCATTTCGAAGACGGCATTCGGATCGCTCTGGAGAATATAGTCACCCGTTCTAGAGATCTGTATGAGAAGAGTGGCAGGGAGAAAAACATTTGTTTCTACCTGCTTAACTGATATGGTTTTCTTCTGCTTCTCTTGGGGCCACGTTTTCATCAAGAATCTGGGGAATTGTGTGTTATTTCTAAGGTCTTTCTTATTTTCAGTTGGGTGTGCGGCGCCAAAGCAATATTTTTGTACAGTATTCACCTCCTATGCAAGAGCCAACTAAGGATTGCAATCAAAGTACAAGATTAACATATTGTACAATCGAGAAGTTCCAATACAAATGGTTAATATGCTCATTTCGCCTTTGGATGAATCGGCCCAAAATCCGCGATCAAATCCCATCATGTCTTGTTATGCATAAGCAGCCCAACCTAAAAGGTGTTAGAATATGCCCCATAGAAGAATAGCGATTGAGCTAAACACTTACCAGAATATAACACAGCGAGATTTCTCTCGTCAGTGGCTTGATTGATTAGGTCGTTGACAGTAGCAGACACGCTCAAAGTCTTGCTCAGCTTCTTATTAACAACCTCCAAAGCTCGATCTGCCTCACTAGGCTCGTTTACCACCTCCTTCGTTTTGTCGAGTCCTCCTTCACCGGGCACACTCGGCGCAGGTTCGTGCGCAGCACTTTGAGCATCCTGCAATTTGGCCAAGCGGACCGGTGAGATGGACCAACTGTACAGAGGATCATACCTCAGGACGTCAAGGATGGTGGAGATACTATAGACGTTTTCGCGAAGAGCCTCCAAGGTGAATTCGCAGCAACGACGGAATACACCTTCAGTCTTTGTAATGCCCATTCCGTCGACGATGTCTCTGGTTAATCTGAAAGGTACGAGTTCAGGTACTGGAAGGACACGCCCCATTTCAAACGCAACACCTAAGTCGATGTGCACAACTTCTCCGCTTTCTGAATCTAGCAGGATGTTATGACCGTGTCTATCACCAAGACCTAGCACATGACCAAGGATGGAAATGGCAGCCGTGCTCCTCGTGTACGCCAGTCTTTTAATGAACCAGTCATCGGGATCATCGAACTTTTCAATAAAGAAGTATCGCATGACCGGATGGAACTTTTCGATTACGCTACGGAACTTCGTTACTCTGACTTCAAGAGACTTGGTCTGCGCGTCACTGATTTCTCGGCGGCATTGGTGTGATTTCATGTCTTTCGGGTAGATTCTTTCGTGTGCTGGCATGATGTAGTCATGTAGTGGAATTGTGTTTGGTACGAATTCGATCACTCCAGCGCTTGCAGTAAGCGGTAAAACTTTGTATGTCCTGATGCTGAGGTTTCGTTGGCGCGATGCTCTATTTTCCTTCAACAGCTCGCTGACTTGCGCAAAAACTTGCTCCATTATTGCATCTTGCCGCAAGTCATCGTTGCCACCTTTGACCTAGGTAGCATTAGCATTACCAAGTTGATACAGATCGATGCAAGGAACTTACAAGCTGTTTGTATCGGCGTCCAGTACTCGCTATAGCAGTTATAATTTTTGGCGCGCTTACTCCGCTTGCAATCGTCATGTGGGACTCAAGGCTGGTCATATATGGCACACTGGTGTAATCAAGAGTCAACTGAATATCTACCTGCATCGTTGGAGGAGGTATGTGCCACTTTGTAATCGCGCTCCAGAGCGCTCTTCCGCTGTCCGAATCCTTGAGAGCAATTTTCTTGCCACCTTTGTATTTGGTATCATCTTTCTCTGCCGCAAGACGGCAGTACGCCTTATTTGTATTGCATATAGACGACCATATATCTGCGACCTTGGGAGACCGCTGAAGGTATGTCACTATCTTTTTCTGAGCTTTGAGTCTGGAGACAGCGGTCTCATCTTTAGAATTGGCCCGCGTATTCGTGCCAGCAGATATCTGATACATCCCATGGTAAGGGTGATCTGTGCAAATGCGAAGAACTAGACCGAACAGGAGTTCTTGAAACTCCATACCGTTGTCCAAGAGGCGAGACGTGAGCTGATTCATCAAGGACGCGAACTTATGACTAGGAACTATGTCCAAGTGTGCGGACACCGCTGCGTTGGCAAGCTCCTTCTCTGAGTACTGAAGCCATAAGGCAGTGAAACGAAGAGCGTTATGGTCGTGGTCGTCAGATGCACCTAATGCTAAAAGGTAATTTTCCAGGCTCTGTCGTAGGAACTCATCTCTGTTCGAGTTTTGTCGCTGAAGCTCCTCCAAGTCCAATTTTAGCCACTGTCTCGCTTTTATGTGGTGGCTTTTGTAACGGTTCTTGTCGTTTGCGTTGGAAGATTTCAATAATCTCGCAATCTCGTCGACTTCCGTTTGCTTCATCTGGCTCAACTTCTCTAGTCGCTTAAGATCCTCGAGACTGTCCGGGTCTTCGAGTTGCTGGTCGCAGAAAACTGCAAATTGATGAAAAACTTGGCCCGCAATACTTCCCTTGTTCTTGCCTTTTAATTCTTTTAGAGCTGGCTGCAGATAATTCTCGATGATATGGTCAGGTTTCTCGAGTCTGGCCACAGAGACTTGATGCCCAATTTTAGACAGCAAGTCAGATCGACCAATCGGTATAGTTTGATTAGTCAGTGAATGATCCTTATTCAGTTCCTGTAGCATGCCTATAGAAGAAGTCATCTCCCCTTGGTCCCATAGAGCATTTGCAGCCTCAAAATGGGTAGCAGCCTCGATACTCAACCCGACATCATGACATGGCTTGATAAGATCCATCAACGAAGTTGCGAGAGACAGAGACTCCTGTAAAGCATTATGGGCTCGATTTAATTTCGACGATAAAAGCGCGGTTTGGACCTCTACCAACCGAGTATCTTCAGGCCTGACAGCTGTGATGTCCCGCAGGCGGGTGTGTTGGCTGAGGATGCTAAGCGTGGTGCCTCTGCAGGATAATATTTGACTAATGTCATCGAACCTATCGAAAATTAGAAGAAATGGGACAAGAGCTCAAGCGTTGTTCGTTGACGTACCTGCCTGTCTTCATCCACTCAGAACGGCCATCAAATCGAGTCAACATCTCCTCAAATTGTTCAGAACCTTGAGTACTGAGAACTTCGTCCAACTCCGTCAAGACCGCCAAAGTCTGCAGGGAGTCGCGAAGAGCACTGCCGCTAAGATTCTCTCGGACAATGCCCTTCATGGTGTTATAAAAGCTTTCATTCACTGCGACGAGAATCGAAGAGCGACCTGTCGCGGTAGAGACTCCTTGGAATGCTTTGTAGATAGTCACAGCGTTGTTGCTGCATGTGCTTGGAACGGGGATATCCCACTGCTCGAGTTTTCGAGCTGTCCGGAACATTGATTCTAGAGAGGTACTATCCATGCCGACGGTTTGCTGTGACTGCAAAAGAGAATGAGACAGACCACTGAGATTTAACACATCGAGCGCTTTTACCAACGACTGCGCATCATGGGCGGCCTCGGGCTTATGTCTTCGCAGATGGCTGTCATATTGAGCTCCTCGAAAGGCGAGACTTCTCGCGCCGTCCTTCTCATATTCCAAGCGTGATAAAATCGTACGCAAACTTGCCGCCTGTTGCACGCCATAGTACATATCTGGATCATCGATGCTTTTGAATATCCTAAGAAGTAACTCGGTTGGCATATCAACAGCTTCAGATACAACTCTGACGGACGAACGTCGAGAGGACTTGACCGGGGCAGCTTGATGCTCTTCCACAAATAATAAAGCGGTTTTGAACATACCGCAATGGGCAGCTGCCGTGGCGGCCTTAATATAATCAACATCAAGCCAGTGTGCCCTGTCTGCAGATGATCGCTCCTTGGGTAGAGGTTGTGTACGGAGATACAGGATCGAGTTTATAAGAACTTTGAGGTTATTCTTGTCGGTACCATCTGAGGGACCAAACCAATTCGCAATGGCATCGGACAACTGTCGTTTCGCTGTCTGTTGACCTTCAAACTGTGCAGAAAGTACGAGATGAAGAATGAATGGAAAAGCATCATCAGCGAAGCCTGCAACTTCCTGGAGGATCGGCTCCAATGCACTCAAAAGAACATCATTTTCGACAAAACGCACAAGGCTAATAGCCAGGTCGCGAAGCCAATAGGGGAGTAGAATCCCATCTGCGTTAAAGGATGCCTTCTCATGGTCCGCGTGGTCTTTTCTGTAGCTCATTTCTGACGGAGGGATTTCGTAAGGCTCCCAAACAGAGGCTGAGCAGAGGGACTTTGATAAAATCTGCTGGCAAATTTCACGATCAGGTTCATGCAACCCGCTAACAATTTTGCGTAAAGCACATTCAGCAAGGCCCACTGCTCGCTGATCACTGCCCAACGTCAACGCTTGTGCCAAGTCCAGCAGGCATGCCCTGGAATCAATATGTTTGGGAGATGTCGATAGTTCCTTGATCTGCTTCAGAGCTGATTCTCGGAGTAATTCTTCGTTTACGTGGCCTGACGATACAAAGGCCCTGCCGAGCACTCTCGCCGCCCAGCATAGGTACTGATCGCCAACCGCTTCTCCGGTGCAAGATTTCCAGACCACAGCAGCTTTTGAAACCGCAAAATGATCTGACCCGAGAACATCATTTCGAAATGATGCCGGGCACTGGAACTGCGCTGATAGTGTGGCCAGAGCCAGCTTTCGCGAAGGTCGACTGAGTAAACCCTTACTTCGTTGTTCATCATCTAGAAGATTTAGCAACAGATTGCTTTCTGGACTGTCAATCTCTGCATTGCCAACAGAACGAATCTGATGTGCTGATTCAAGCATGGAATGCAAAGTCTCTTTAGAGTGATCTTTCAGTGAAGGAGAGTCATATTCAGCGATGTATTTTCCCATCCAAGTGTGGAAGTCTTGAGCCTTGGTCATGGTGGCCCGGTATTGGCTTTCCTGTGTCGTCGTAGATTGGCTTGACTTCAAGAACACCCTTAGAGGCCCAAGTGACGAGAGGGCTATTCCTGCAAGGAAAGACGGCGATCCCTTGAGATGCTCAAGTCCGCGGTCCAACAAATAGCGCATAATTCCAATTGCATCATCGGCACATTCTTGGTCTGTTATGAACGGACGAACACTTTGTAATAGCATTTCCAAAGGATAGCCATTGAGTGCAGATGATCCGGATAATGATATGAGAACGAAAATCTTTCGAAGAACAGTGCAGGCATGTAGTGACCCAAGCGCAGGATGTATAGTATTGAAGAGCTTTCTTGCGGTTGACGTTACTAATGCTGGGGTAAAAAGTTTGGTGACCTCCTGGTGTAATGTGCGTTTGCAAACATGATAAAGCTCGTCCCTGAAATACTTGGCCCTGAAGAAAGGTTGCTGGCTGTCTGGTAATTCGGCATTGGAGGTGCTCAGGGATTTGATGTCGGCCATAATATCAGCCGCATAGCCAAGCTTGGCATCCTTTCGAAGGCTCCTTTCGAAAGAGTCACTCTTCGTAATGTTGACAACATCAATAGTATTGAAGAAAATAGCTATGATGTCTGGAAAGTGATCAGTAATACAGTCAGCAAATACCTCTTTGTGCATAAACTTTCTTAGCCGAACTTCGTACTTTATGTGTTGCGGGTCCCTGCGCTCATCGTCAGTAGGATTGAGATCTCGGCCCACGACATATGCCATTGTTTTGGAAAACCATTTCTGAAGGAGGTCGAGTAGCGACAGCCCAAGAGCTTCGGCCAAGCGCTCAGCTGCTTCTTCTTGGCCACGCATCATCATTAGAGCCACAAGCTCGTCCTGGAAGTCTTCGAGGAGACTTGCCAGTGAGCTGTAACCAAATATTTGGTACGGTATGTCCTCAATCCTTTCATATTCAAGCCAGGTGAACAATACCTGGGGCGCGAACAACGAAAATAACTCTTGGGAACCCTTGACATTGAGGATTCTAGATAATTCGTTCAGGCATCGACTTGCATGGTTTATAGAGCCTGGTTCCTTGCCTGGGACCTCGAGGATATGATAGACACACCGCCGCAGCAAAGTAGACCATCTGGCGCCTAACTTTGAAATAATGAATAGGCGAAAAGCAATACCTTCTTCGGTGGCTGTTGGTAAGACGTCAAGTACGTCCATAAATATTTCATCGTGTTTCTTCAGCACATATCGACCAAAGATTCCAGGAAGCTTGCTTCCTACGAAGAACTTTATCGGAATATTGCCCTTCTGCAGGATTTGAAGAAGACACGTTCGTGGCGAAATAAGAGATCCTTCCCCGAAGTTCGGTTTAATTTGCAGGAGCTCTAAAAGCAAAGCGGCAAGTCCTCTCTGCACAAGTGGCGAGACAATATCCTTTTGGAGAGCGACCTCAATGAACCACTGATAGATTTGTGAAGCTGTCTCAGTCAGAGTACGGTCATATTCTGCTGACCAAATTGGCATCAAGCCGATCAGTACTTCCACGCAAAGGCCTTGTGCGATTTCACAACGCTCAAACTCTGTCGAGGTCATAATTGCCCCAAGATGTTCAAGGAGACGAAGAGCATCCACGTCACTTATAGCAAGGTCGGAATGAAGAACATCGCGTAGCAAATTCCGGCAAGCTAGAATTTCCTCATCCGCCATGGAGATCAAGTGATCCATAAATTCAGAAGGCAATACTCCCAAAGAATCGGGCTGTTTAGAAATGGCCATGAGCAGCGTCAGCCGTCCAGAAGTGACAATATTGAATGAAAAAGAACTCAAATCAAGTGCTAGGTCCTGGCGAGGGGTGGCTGTCCTCTGTGTTTCGGTCCTAGTGTGACTTTTTTGGGTGGAAAATTCATCATCCAGGTCCATCATATCATCAGCAATGCCTGATGATTCTGCAAGTGCAACACGTCGGCGATCTAGCTCGGAGGCGACCATACCAAAGAACTCGAGAAGGTCTGGAGTCTGTTGGGAAACCCGTGCAGCCTCGGCCGAACCACAATGGGGCAGGTAAGGTTGGATATGTTGCAGCAAAATCTCAATGAAGATTTGTGTTCCTTGCGAGTCCTGGATAAAGGTAAGTAGTCGGTTTTGTAGGCTTTTTAAATTTGCCTTAAAGGTGCCCACTTGCTGCAAAGAGCTGCCGGTAAAGTAAGGGGCTAAAAGGAGCCCACTTATACATGTATCTATTGTACTCCGAAAGGTATCCATTGATATGTGCGATGAATGGTCCGCAGAATTGTTCTTCCAGACCTGGAGGAGACTGTCAAATTTGGGTAAAATAAGCTCAAGAATCAGCTTTCGCGCCTCACGGAATTGGGCAGTGTCCAAAAGGAACGAGACTTGGTCCGTAGTTGAACACTTCGGGCAAAACGAGCAAGGGGCAGATCTTGTAGAAGTATCGTCTAAAAGTAGAAGATACCGAAGAATATCCTGAGACTCTAAATGACGCTGCCACACTTGGGCAATGGAGCCGCATGGTATGGTCATGGTGGTAGGCATGGGAAGCATCGGCAGCCCCAGGGTCGTTCGTAGTAGGTCTAGAATGTAAAATGGCTGTAAATGAGCTGGCGTAGTAGCTTGTTCTACTATTTACATGTCAGCAAAATGCCTTCGAGATTAGGGTATAAGTCTTTACGTGATTTCCACTTGTCAAATAGCCAACGGATAACATGACGACAGGCCTGCAGACTGGAACCAGGGATTTCTGTAACTCTGACATGCAGCAGATGCATCATAAGTAGTGCTGCAGAATCGCATATTACCGCAGGGCCATTTACATCAGCAGAAGTGACCATTGCATTCACGTCCTCAGCTATATCGTGATATGGAACAAGACCTCTAGCAAGGATAGAATGAAGATGGGCACTTGCTGCACGGCAGGTTGTGGCAAGTGTCAGTGATCTACTTCCGATTTGCCAAAGCAGTAGCCAATCCGCAGAGGAGTACTCGGAACTGGCCTTCTGGTGGGTACAACTGCAAGCAATTTCATCAGATAATATCATAGATATGGGACTGGAGAAACCTGCCTCGCAATGGCCAACAATACCCAAGAGTCAATGCTTAGACGCTTATCTCCTACAAGAGTGCTCAGGTATCCCAGTAACTTTCTGATCGTAGTTGTTGGGAGCTGACGGTTCTGGAGAATGAAGGGTATGGCTTGCAAGCTTGTGAGACGAGAGCCTGCATCCGCAGAGTCTAGAGGATCTAGCAGTCGGTCAGCGCTCTCGGAAAGGCGTTGGCGTTTTCTTGAGCGTTGGTCGCCACCGTCCAATTTCTCGTCCTCGTCTGCACTCTCCTCGTTTGCATGATCTTCGTTGCTCAGACTAACTAGATTTTCAAATATACCAATAACTTGCAAAATTGCCCAGCCGCGCTCCGCACGTATGTTGTGGGGTTTGAGCTGGAACGCATTAAGTTGAAAGGGTGATGCATTGACAGATGCATGTAAATATGCCATTTCAAGATCTTCCAATTGAAGACGGTCCCGGCCTGATCGTTTCGCGTATTCTGTCCTCATAACGTCCAGAAGGTCGATCAATTTCTGAGCAAGTTCGCTTGATTGATCATCCTTGATACTTCTCTCCAAGTGAAGGTGAACATTCAGCAGGAGAATCAACATTTCGTCCATTACAGAATTCAACATCTCATCCTTGGCTACGGTCTTGCCTTGCCATAAGTGGCATATAACCGGAATAGCATCATGGGCAATGGTCTGTATCAACGAAGTTCGATCCGCATAAGTGAAAGACAATATCACATTGATAATGCAGAAGGCTAAGTGATGGCCCTGGCTTGCAGTGGAGCCCTGCGACCGCAGGAATGACATGACTCCATCTGCTAGGTCTTGCGCTCTTTCAAGGACAGGAGCATTGGGTGCAGAAACAAGTGACAGTAAACATTGTAGGAGATCTTCGGCATTCCTTCTGGAAACCGCACCTGCCTGGTTCTGAGATTGTGAGTTTACCCTGGATAATTTAGGGATTGACCGCGACGCGTGGCTGGCATTCAGGCTTGGGGAGTTACGAGAGAGCGTTTCCTCGCTATTGTCATCCAGATACTGATCAATGCCCCGGAGACAAAAGTCAACTACATAGAGCCAAGTCTCATGCTTGAGATGTTCCACATGTGCCTTGTGGTCAAGAATTTCGGTCAAAGCTTTGAGATAATAATGGCTTATGGGCGTGCAGTATTCTCCGTCGGCATTGGGCAGGGTTTGCGTTATATGATCGATAACTGACTGGATCGTCTTTACCTTCAGTTTACCAGCACTGGCCCTGATTATAGTTCGAATAACATCGATGCTGAATATAAGGCGAGTGAGGGTAGAGGCTGGAGTCGTCTTTCCCTTGGCCGTCAAAAAACTTTGCTTCTCAGTGAGAGCAATCTTGAAAATATCCTCGAAAATTCCGTGATATCCCTTATCACTAAGTTTTTCACTACATACAATGTTAGCTTGCTTATTCCACCTACACGTAAAGGGTTATGCATACACGGTGGCGGCCTTCTGTGGTCTGTCAAAGATAGCCTTCAATTCTGCCAGCGCATTAGCATAAAGGATATATTTGGCGGAGCCTGCGAATATACTGACTCTTCAAAGCGGCCTGACGTTCTCTTTGGACACCATCCCTTATTTCCGCTGCAGCACCTTAGCAGTGTATTGTCAGAATTGAACATATGCCTACCTAGGACAAAGTCCAGCCGGAGCTCCCCTTGGTCTCCGCTCGCTGGTGCCATCGTGAAAGCCGTCAGGACGCCTGGTCCCTCATGGAACTGAAGAGCATCGCTGGGGGCAAGCGGCAGAGTTAGGAAGCAGAAATGGTCGGATGGAAGTATGTATCAAGCTTGCGCTTGCTGTTGCGGGGAATGAGGTGGGGAAGATGAAGAGAAAATGCATGAGATGCTGTAGCTCAAGGATACGAGAAAGCTTCCATTCGGAAAAATATGTATGTACAAGCCTAACAGGTCAGATTGTTCATGTACTGACTGTCCTTGACCTTTGACGTTGGAACAGAGTTGTGTTGTCGCGAGGCAACAAAAAAAGACGCGGCTGGGTTTCGCGTCAAAAATCCGAACATCCTTGCACCAGCTGTTGACCTTTTCTATACATACGAACGGATTCTCAACCCCATGAAATACAGGCAAAGAAATTTTGCACCGATCATAATACGCTGTTACCCTATGCAGATTCTAGAACTATACCCCCTCGACTTGTGCTCTTCGGCGCATCTTCGTAGGCAGCGATGGCTGAGCTGAATAGCTTCGAAGGGCTCAAGGTCCTACACGCAGATCTTCTTGCGCTCTCGGAGTCACGTCTATTGAATCTGAACAGGCTTCTAGCTGAGCTTGAAGCCCACGCCGAGGAGTTTAGAGGGCTACTGGATAAGAAAATTCGCAATGAGCAGAGCAGGCAGGCTTTAGCAACAGGTACGCAAAATCTGCGCCAACTCATGGATGCTCAACTGACTTGAACTCCGTAGGCAGGCTTGAGATAGGGGACATGGTCTACGGAGTCAATGAAGAGTTTCAACAGGGAGCATTACAGCTTGCAGACGAACTAAACCTTGACGAACTGACAGCGGCCGAGATATTTTTCGATGCGACAGCCGATGGGGCCAGCTTTGGTCGGACAGCTCTCGAATCCGGTATCATAAAATTCCATCAGCAGCGGCAATATCTACTAGACTGCTTGCGCATGATTCTCGGACAATCTGCAGACGTTGACCAAGATGATGATATAAGGGACCAGTTTCAGAGCATCATCAGTTACATACTACAACCGCCTGGGGGAACTGGTGATGCCTCTGACAACTCCTCGAGATTCGTGCGTAAATGTTACTCCAGCATGGCAGATATCAGGGTGTGGCTTCAGAGGCTTGCAGACAAGTTAAATGGTGCTTCGGTCTTGGGACATGGTCAACGGCAAGATGTCCTTGAAACCATAGAGTTCCAGCGGCGCAGCCTTGTGCAACAACATGAATCACTGGGTGTGATAGTGCTATATTTTGTAAAGACCAACCATGCGATGGCTGGTGACTTTGAAGAGATGGTGGATATCGTCAGAAAAATGGACAAATACGATAACCTTTTAGGTGAGCAGTCCTAATACAGACCCACCAGCCCTTCTTTGTATGATGCAACTCTCCATGATCGTTGGAACTGACAAGTAAATTTAGTCCATTATTTCCCGGCCCTTGGTGCTTTCATATCACGGTTCGGCGCACCAGAAGGCGGTGGTTCAATAGAAGCAGCAAGAGCCTTAAACAAGAGGCTACTTGGGCAAGCAGACAACCATCCATGGGCATTGCCATATGTTTATGCTGCTTTCAAAGCCTGGTGGCTTGCTGAATATAGTGGTTGGTATAATGAGAACTATGGGGAACACGCCATCGCTGGAGTCAATTTAGAGGACGAGAGCAAACAACGATCGAAACAGTTCACGGAAGCTCTCAAGGATGGTGCATTTGATTTTATAATGTCTCTATCTGCGGATGTCAAAGCTGCAGAGTGGAATGACCCTGCACGACATGGACTACGAGATTGGTTGCAACATAAAGCACCTCAGTTGCTTTCAGATTCCATTTACTTCTCCGATTTCTTCCAAGACGTTTTGATGGAACAGCTGGAATCCTTCATTGAGGGATTCATTACGAATTTGCCGGATGTCTTGAGAAAGTTGAGAGTTGATGAGGACGAACAGAGACAACTGAATCAGAGACATGAACACGATGTTGACTTGGAACGTTTTCTAGTCATTATATCGTATGCGTTCGAGGGGCGACCAAAGGCTGCGATGGAAGCCTTCTGGGATGTTCCGGATGGAGCTCTACTTGGATTCATACATTGGGCTTCCAAACGAGCATCGACTCCACTCGTCAGTGCTTTTTGTGAGATGCTTCAGGCTCTTTCCGAAGATGAGGATTGTGCAACTGCGACCCATGAATTTCTCTTGGACGATGCTGGCCATGCATCGGGTATGATGAGGCGCAGTCAGTCACTGACATGGAGCCAAATTTTTAGGGAGCTCACATTCTTTTCGGAAAAGATTCGTGATCGCCCTGCCCTCCCGCAGTCTCAAGCTTATCGGGCAGGGAATCCTAATAATGACCAGGTCGAAACAGAACCAGAGTCAGCCATGATGCTGGAATGTTACTTACGACTTATAGCACGCCTTTGTGCGGAAAGTGGGCCAGCTAGGCAATACTTACTTCACCATCCCACCTTCCGTCTTGTGGAGATGCTGCTCCAGTTTGCCAGCAGTGATATTCTGCCTCGACTACGAGCCTGCGCGTTTACCGCTCTCAGTCATTTACTCAGTCAGAAGACCAGGCTAACAGGCGAACATATCTGGACCTCCATTGACCATTGGATTTCTGGTGGTTATGCTCCAGGATCTCATTTATCCAAGTCATCACCACCAACTGAAACGAGAAAGTCAAGTGCTTCTATAAACCGTGTCTTTGTTGAAATAGGCGGTGGTTTCGAACAACCAAACGCATTCATACAACTTCTCACCGCCCTTGTTTCGCCATATGCGGATGAAGAAGGTATCAACGATAGCCTCTCGTTTCCAGAAAATCTCGGGTCAGCAACACGCATGCCAGGCATTGATCCTTATATTGATTTCGCTGTTGGGCAAATTTTCGGTGGCCGTTGTGCAGATCGCCTAGACACTATAGAACAGAGGCTTTTGCAACTGACATGTTTAGACTTCATCTCAGTGTGCCTGACCACGTTCAATGAGGATCTCGTTGTTTTTGCCAATCAATCCAATGTCCAGGTGGATATGGCAATCAACACATCCAATCTTGCTGCATATGTGTGTCTGCATCCATTTTCAAGGGTTATGGAATGGGTATTCAGTGACGGTGTCATGTCTGCGCTTTTTGGCGCAATCCATCAGAACATATCGGAAGTAGCCACTGCCAGGCCCAATTCTCCAGTTCTGTTGTGCCTTCTGAGTAGTATTCGAGTCGTCACGTCCATCATGGATCTGCAATATACATATCTGGACATAATAAGGCCTCTTATCAAACTACAACCTACGCATCGCCGACACCATGTCTCTAACGCTGCTTTTGCATCATTTGAAGACGGAGTTTTAAACAATCTTTCGATCATCGCCGACTTAGGTCTCTACTGTGGTCTTGGTCATTCCGATCTTACCATTGCTTCTCTAAAGTTACTAGAGAGACTTTCAGCGTCTCCAAAATTGGCATCAACATCTACTGCCGGCTCAGGCCGACGTATTGACCGCAATAAAGTGATTGCTGCTTTGGAGGCGAACAATGACGCAGAAAGCATTTCAAGATCGTTGGTGAGGGAGATAGAAGAAGTCCTTGATCCAGAGCAAGGGTCAGATGCCTCAACATACAAGATCAAAATCCACATCCTCGATTTCCTCTTGGCGTGCTTAAGAGTATCTCCTAGCCGGCCTACGATAGCGCATCTGCTCCTTGGTTTCCAATGCAGAATCGATTATCTAGAGATAGATCGGGAAGGCCAATTCAGCCAAGGCACTTCTCTATTCCACTCGATTCTAAAACTAGCTCTTGCGCCCGAAGACCCTGAAACTTTAGATGAAAGTAGCGATATCTTTTTGTTGCTTGCATCATTGAAGACCAAAGCGCTATTAGTTTTGAAGCAGCTTTGGATGTCACCACTATCAGCAAACTTTACCATGGACGTACTCCAAGCAAACAACGCACCTTTCTGGTTGTTTAACCAAGAGGCTGCGATACAACCAAGAGCACTTTGCGGTGGTCTTGACGTAGCAGATCCGCAGTTCTTGATTTCTCCAGCTGCTTCCTGCCTTTCGGAGCTCCTTTCTCGCCGCTCTATCATATTTCAATATATCTCAGCAGAGCTTCGTTGTCTGGTTCGAAGTCATTCGTCATCTCTAAAGAATCGAGTAGTTGAGACTTTGTTGGGTTCAACAACAGCAGCGGACGGAAGTAGAACGCAAAATGCCACCATTTTCGAACTTTTCGATTTCATGGAGTTCGACCTTAGTGACGCAGGTCAATTGTCGGATATGACTTGGTTTGGAGATATAAATTTTGGAGTCTGCCTGGAAGACTCTGACGACCCCGAGTCTGCTTATAATTTGACAAAGGTGGAAGAGCTCTTAGTTCTGCGTCATGCAGAACTTATCAAAACAAATAGACTCGTCAGCCCGCAAGACGCAGCCCAGCTACAGAGCCAAGTCCAAATTCTGTTAGAATTCCTGACTGTCCACAATCAGAAAACCAATCTGCGGGTTCGCAAACTAGATGTGTTGAAATCGTGGGTACAACTAATGCTTGTGATGATCAATACCTGGGGATCTGATGGCTCGGCAAAGATTGCTTTCGTGCTGCAAGCTTTGCAAACAATAATGCCAAGGTTGGAAAGCAGTATGGAGAATGCTTCCGAGGCGATTGAGCTTGCGCAACTCGCGAAAGCTCTCCTTTTTAGTCTCGAGTTTGGTTCTGAGTCTTTCAGAAACGGTGACTTGGGAGATATGGCTAACGATAGGCTTTTACACCTGTTCCAACTTTCTCTCAAGGCCATCGGCTCCCCAACATCAAATGCATCCTTAAAGGAGACTTTCTATGGAATTTGCTATCGTTATCTGACAGGAATGTCAGATGCTGCGGGGATTCTTGGCCTGTCTCGGCGGCATAGTACTCAAACTATCAAAGCAGCTGGGGAGCGTTTGATGGATACCATCTGCGACGACGCATACGCCGGTGACCGAACTTGCAGGATTGCGGCATTGCTCCTCCTTGCAGGCTTGGTCAAGTTGGGAAGTAAAGAAGGTTCCAAGTACATGATTGAGTCATTGGAGCGTTTGAACTTCATTAGTATTCTGGTAGATTCTCTTCGGAATATCACCAAAGAGTTGCGCGAAACACCTCGCGAAGGTAAAGACTACGAGATGTTCCTTGTTGTAGCTGCAGGCTAACCATATGTACAGATGTTGGCGTTCAATTGTCATATTGCAATGCTAGACTGGCACTACTCCTCCAGCTATCACAAACGCGCCATGGAGCGACAGTTGTCTTAAAATCTGGCCTTTTCCACGCAGTTGAAGCATCAGGCTTATTCAAAGCAGATCCAGACTTGGGCGTTGGTGAGTTTCATTGCCAGCTCTTGGTTATTACATGAACTGATGAATTAGACATTGATGATGCAGATGCTATTAGCAAGCACTATGACCTACTGGCCGCAGTCGTGAGGGTCCTCTGCGCAGCAGTATTAAGCCGCGGTCGGGAAAATCAGCAGACAATTGACCAAGCACGAAGATTCCTTTCCGAGAACAGACCATCAATTCTCGCTGTGTTTAAAAGATCCGCAGGACTCAGTAGTGGAGGAGTAGTTGCTGAAAAAAGCATCGAGGAGCTTGCTGAGTCATTCATGTTACTTATTTTCGCCACCGATTTCCTCGATGTAAGTGCCCCTAGCCTCTTGAAGACCTTTTTTCTTACTTCGAAGGGATAAGACTGACTTTATTCGTGATTACAGTTTGATGAACAGGCAACTTTGAAGCCACTTCCTAAGAAGTCTTTCACATAGGTTGGATGTGGGTATGAGTTTGTTGCCATTAATGGAATCAGGTGTTTTGAGTCAAATTTCAGGACATGGAAAATGTAGATATAATGCTGTAGAAATGCATGAATGAAATCCCAAACCTGGATCGCGATCCAAGTCCTTTAGACAAATCTACCTCTGATGCCTTATGTGAAGCAGGCCTTGTACTTGTGTATCAGTCACGTGCTGGCTGGGGGGTATTGGATCGGATTTTGGCTTATTATCGCCGAAGCCGTTGTTCGCGTCATATCGGTACTGTATCAACGAGCGAATGATCATCAACACTCACAGAAAGGTTGCTTAATTCTAAGAACCCCCAAACCTGTACCGCTATCTCTAGATCTCGTGGGTATATATCCCCAGTATCTTAAACCCGATCATTCCTGCGAGCACGAAGAACGCATTCATGTCCGCGTAGGGTTCATGAAGGCAGATGCCGATGCAGCCTCCATCTGCTGAACATAATACCAGCTCTGCAGAATCTCCCACCGGCAAACGAAGGCTTCACGATCAATCGTGGAATATTTCTGATTCCAGAGGAGGCACCTTATCGAAGACCGACCCTTCCTCCGCTTCCTCGAAACGATTGAAGGTCTCCCATTCCTCACCAACCTCCAGCAAACAAGACAACATGGCTAAAGCTACGGCGAACTCACGAGCCTCTGCGATTGACCTGACCAAAGGGCCGTCGAACTTCCAACCGCATACTGGAGCAAAGAGACTGGTTATCAAGAACTTGAGGACCACATCGAATAAGAACGTGGAGAAGTACTACGACGACATTTGGAGGGATCTGGATAACGCGCTCACTTCTATATTCAAGAGAGAACAACCTACTGCACCACTTGAGGTTCTCTGTCGTGCAGTAGAAGCAACATGTCGCCATGAGCGTGCAGAGAACCTCTTCAGGCATCTTAAAGATCGTTGCGAGACATATTTAAATACTCAACTTCTACCGATCATTATCAGTCAACCAGGCTCAACAAATATCGATGCTTTACGGACTGTATATGCGCACTGGACGATATGGAACGAACAGTCTGTGAGTCTAATCCTGCCCAGAGCTACAATCAAGGTATTAGTTTTGCAATGAATGGCTGATGTATTTCCCTTTCCCAGACACTCCTGCGATCAATATTCAGCTACCTCGACCGATCATATCTCTTGGCGTCAAAGGAGCGGCCTCAATTAGAAGATATGGGAATCAGCCAGTTTCGGAAGATGATTTTCCCCCGCGACTGCGAAGATGGTTTGGGCGCTCGAGTTTTATCAGGCATGTGTGATCTTGTGACAGCAGATCGAGAGAACATCCAAGGCCTTTTCGACGCCACACTCTTCAAAAACTCTGTGTCTATGCTTCATATCTTTAGTACGTATGGGAAATTCGAGGTTAAGATGATGTCTCTATCCCGGGAATTTTTCGAATATTTTGCTGAAGAACGAAGCTCTTCGACCTTGAAGGATTACATCTCAGCGTGTGATAAGCTTCTGTCCAGGGAGGCCATAAGATGTGATGCATACAACTTTGATAGTACTACCAAAAGGAAGCTCCTCGATACCTCTCACAAACTTCTGATAGAGAATCGCTCAGAGACTCTGCTCGACGCGAAAGGAGTTTCTGCCCTTCTAGAGAATAACTCAATCGGCTCCATGCAAGCCCTATACGAGCTACTGAGGCTCTCGGGTATCGAGAGTAAACTCAAGAAGCCCTGGGAGGCCTATATAAAAGAGACAGGGTCTGCCATTGTGCGTGATAAAGAGAAAGTAGATGATATGGTTGTTCGGCTTTTGGAACTGAAGAAGTCGCTGGACATCATCGTCCGTGATGCATTCAAGAAAGATGTACATTTTACCTATGGCTTACGAGAAGCATTTGGTAACTTTATTAATGACCGTAAGAACACGTCTGCATGGGGTACAAGCAATTCGAAGGTTGGAGAAATGATAGCAAAGTACATCGACTCACTGCTCCGGAACGGCTTGAAAGCAGTGCCCCAGTCCTTAGTATCCGACGCTACAGATCGAGAGACTGCTGAGAAAATGGGTCAATCAAGTACGGGAGATGAAGACGCAGAACTTGATCGACAGTTAGACCAAGGTCTTGAACTTTTCCGCTTCATAGAAGGCAAGGATGTCTTCGAGGCTTTCTATAAGAAAGATCTAGCCCGACGGCTCTTGATGGCTCGCAGTGCAAGTCAAGATGCTGAACGGAATATGCTGCAAAAGTTGAAGGGCGAGTGCGGTTCCATCTTCACTCATAATCTCGAGCAAATGTTCAAGGATCAAGAACTTGCTAGGGACGAGATGATTTCTTACAAGCAATCTCTCAGTAACACTAGCAAGACAACGTTGGACCTTCAAGTCAGCGTACTGTCTGCTTCTGCGTGGCCTTCCTACCCAGACGTCAAGGTCAACTTACCATCCGAAGTTGCCAAACACATAGAGAAATACGATAATCACTACAAACATAAACACACTGGTCGGCGCCTCACATGGAAGCATGCACTTGCACACAGTGTTGTACGGGCAACATTCAACAAGGGTACGAAAGAACTACTAGTGAGCGCCTTCCAGGCCATTGTTTTGGTACTGTTCAACGACATTGGACCAGACGGACATCTGTCCTACGAGGAGATTGCTACTGCAACCGGTCTTATCGATGCTGAGCTTGAGCGAACACTCCAGTCTCTGGCTTGTGGGAGAGTCCGCATTCTTGCAAAGCATCCAAAAGGCCGCGACATCAATCACACTGATACTTTCACTGTCAATCTCAACTTTACAGATCCCAAGTTCAGGATCAAGATCAACCAGATCCAATTGAAGGAGACCAAAGAAGAAAACCAGGCAACTCATGAGCGCGTTGCCCAAGATCGTCAATTCGAGACTCAGGCAGCGATTGTAAGGATCATGAAGAGTCGGAAGACGATGGAGCATGCGAATCTTGTCGCTGAAGTCATTAACCAGACCAAGTCGAGAGGTGCTGTAGATACAGTAGAGATCAAGAAGAATATCGAGGTATGCCGTCTTATCTTTAATGTTTTATACCCCGCAAGGAAACTAACTTCTCGAAGAAACTGATCGAGAAGGACTACTTGGAGCGTGAAGAGAATTCTTACACGTACTTGGCATAATAGGTGTTATGATTCATGAAGAAGGAACTTGGGTTTAAAATAAAGGCATGGCATAAAGAGGAGCTCAAGAAGAAATGTATGCATTATAATTCTCTATTCAATAATTCGAGTCAGGATGGTGACTTCATTCGCTTGCCGGGAATCCTAAGCGAAGCGAGCAAAAGAAAAAGCCAACACATGTCCCTACACCGCATTCGTTGAAATAAGCAAAAAGCCACAAGCAAAAAAGAATTACAAAAAATTGTTTTCTTACTGACCTGCGCCGGGGTCGAACCGACAATCTTTTGATTCGAAGTCAAACGCCTTGCCATTGGGCCAGCAGGCCTATTGTGTTGTTTTTGTGTAGATTCTGTCAAGATGGTTTTATATTGGCGTGATTTTGAGGAATTGGAATTGGGATCTCACATGTGGAGAACGTTTTTGTTAGGTCACATGAGCACTAGTACTAGTCTGCCACTACTAGACCTCCCTCCTTCTCTCTTCCTCTTCTTCTCTTTCTTCCTTCTCTTCTTCTAGTACTAGTATACTACAAGACTTTTACTTACTTATTCGCAACCGATAATCTACTAGTACACTTGTATCCTGTCCCTAGCCGCATTCTATTTAACGCTTGTCAATGTGCGCTCATCTCTAATATAGTTCTAGGCCTTTAACACTTCTAACCAAGGCGTAAAAAGAAGTCTAATTTCAGAGCATAAATAAACGCTACATTTCTCCTTACTTCCTTTCACTTCTCTCTGGTTAAGCAACTAGAATCCAAGGCTTGTTATGAAGCCTGATCCTTTAGTTTCACTTCTAGTACGTATTAACTCGCTATATAGTGTGCTTGTAGTTTCAATCACACTAACAATTTTCACATTAATCATGTTTAAGTGTGTGGCGTGTTTCTAAATAAGATGGTCAAAAGTAAGACCACAAGTACGAGGAAAGGAAAGAAGCACATATGTACATAGATAGACGCGAAAAGGTAAAGATACAAGACCACGCAGCGAGTTTTCGAAGACCTAGAAAGAAAACTAGGGTAAGAGTTGATTCTCAGCTTTCAAACCTAGACTTGAAGCCCTAGTTGCCAAAGTAGTCCACTAATGCTCTCAAGCTCCACTCATACCTTAAACACAAACCTGGCTTTTAATAAAACCCACCTATTTACTCCCATGGTTCTACTATTCGGGATTCTACTTTGCCACTATGCTTAGAAATTTCCAAGTCAACGGAAAACTGAATCTGAGCAAGGCTATCCATCGCGAACAAGCTACAATCAATACACGTACGCTAGAAACGATTCAATATGCTACATGCCATTGATCAAAAGCAATGAGAACCCCAAGAGCTGAAGGAAGAATCATCCCTGGCACTTAGAGACGATGCAACTAGAACTCATAGGAGAAAAGCTAGTCACTAGTTAAGTCTAGGAAATCATTTGAAGCAGTCATAAGACACTATTATGTTTTTGCCAAAGTACAGTAAGAAGAACGAGTTTCAATGTTATTGTCAATTTGTCATTGTTATTTGAGAAGTTCTAGATTAAGAAAATACTTCAAGTTGGTGCAACATTGCATAAACCAGCAGTAGATGAGATATTTAATACAGCTATTCGATTGCCGCCTTGTGGTTAATCTAGGCCTGAGAATGTTGCTCATTACCCGGGGGTACCAATCAAGGCAATCTGCAGAGACTTCCGAACGGCGTGTGATAACTTTGCATACATGGGTAGGCAGAACAAAGTCATATGATTGGCAGACAAGCTTCTTCTAAATGGGTTAGAGAGGAGGGTTGACCTAGCTAGCACTAGCAGTGAAGTTCGAATTCTCACTATTTCCATCCCAAGTGTATGCGAGCTAATTTTGCGGGCGATGCCATGATTCGATGCAGCATTTGTGAGACAACAACACCTTTTCAGTTTCCTGATGCGACAACTTTGAAGGAGAATGGGTATGATAAGCATTCAACTCGGACTGTAGTAGCTCCAGGTACATAGGCGTCATGATCTCTATTCTTCGAAATTTCCACTACTATACTTACTACACCATATATGTACTTCTACAACCAACAAAAAAACAATCCGAGGATGTCGAGCTTTGAATACAATTCTAATCTACAAGCTAATATTACGCTATACCCAATCCAGAAACCATAGCTTAGAGCAAAGATGTAGAAACAAGATGCTATGCTAGAAAATAGCTCAAGCTACTGTCACATCAAAACAGCATACAACACAGAAATATTGCGAGCCCAACTGGTACAGAGTCAAGCCCTAGAGATCATCTAAAGCTGCAGCAGCAAGCTCGAGATCTAAACACAAAGTTTAAGCAAGACAGGATTTAACAAAACTGCCTAATGTGGAAAAAGGGGTTCGAAGATTTTTGTCAATTACAATAGTATTGCCAATCCACTTCCACAGATTCTAACACCCTTCGAAACTGAGCGTCCACGTATGTAACTAGTTCAAAACAATTCCCAAGTCTGTTCAATTTCGAGAGCGATAGTGGGTGTAATCGGAGCTGACAGTGGGAGAGTGGACACACCACACTCTATTTATCACTGACTGTTGTTGCGTATTGTTTCCTAGTCATGCCATTTGACCGTGAGCTTGAACCTTGAAATTTGGACGTTGAAGATTGGAAGTGGAAGATGGAGCGGTGTGTTTATAGGGCAGTTGAATAGCTGGTTGCAAAATGCTTTGGATGTTGATGGTATACTCCTTTATAGAAGAGGTACATGCGTACCATATCTACAGTATAAGAGACAGATTATATTGAATCAAGAGCTAGAACGAGGCTCGGAGGATGGAATTTTGCATGTAGAGGTGAGATTTATTTCTGTTGATCACTGTGGTGATTTGTTTAGTCACGCTTAAGTACATATGTAGCAAAGAAGCTCGGAATCCGCCCATTAGTTATTGCTGGGCATCAGTTCACCTCAAGGAAGCTAGGCGATTAAGTACTGCAAAAAACGCAGGATTTGCAGGAAGTGTTTGAAACAGATTTTGTTTCTTTATAAAACGCCTACAGTTCAACTACAGTACCACCAAGTCAACAAAAAAGGAAAGAATCCTACAACCTAGCCCTCACTCCACCAACACCACCCCCAACACCCACCAACCTCTCCCTCTCCCTAACAACCCTAACGCCCACGTCCCTCAGAACAACCTTCTTAACCTTCCCGCTGCCCGTCTGCGGAATAGTCTCCTCAATGCCCTCCCTCCCAAACCAAAAGATATGAGCGGGCGCCTTATGTCTACCGAGGACCTCTCTCGTCCACGCCCTAACCTCCTCGTCCGAGATGTGTTTCTTCACAGCCGCGGAGTCTTCTTTGAGAAAGGCACCGACGACCTCGCCGTACTTGGCGTCCGGGATGCCGACTATTGCGGCGTGGGAGATGGAGGGGTGTTCGGTTAGGCGGACTTCGATTTCGATGGGGTAGATGTTTTCGCCTCCTGTGTTTGTTGATGGATGGGTTAGAACAAGTAATGCGTTGGGAAGAAAAGAAAGGGGAAAGGGGAGAGGGCAGAGATTTACCTCTGATAATAATATCCTTAAACCTCCCCGTAATAGTACAATATCCCAACTCATTAAAACTAGCCTCATCACCCGTACGCAACCACAAAACACCCTCCTCATCTCTAACCATAACCTCTGCCGTCTTCTCAGGATTATTCCAATATCCCTTCTGCAACGAGTAGCCTGAAATACAGAGCTCGCCTCTGGAACCACGGGGGACGATCTTGCCTTCTCGATCGATGATTTTGGCGCGCAGGTGCGGCAGGATTTGTCCGACTGTTGTGAGGCGTGTTTCGATTGTGTCGTGGGTGAAGGCGTTGAAGCAGGTTGGGGAGGTTTCGGTTAGGCCTGTGTAGGTGGTTGTATAGATTAGTATGGGTAGGTGTGTGTTATGGATAGAGGGCTGAGAAGTTGCAGGTAGAGAGACAGAGAAGGGGGGGCACTCACCATAACTTGATGTGAACTCTGACATGTTCAATTCGCTCAACAACCTCTTCATCAATGGACGTGGAACCGGAGCACCAGCAATAATGCCAGTTCGAAGGTTATCACAGTTAAAACCAGCTGGGCGTGGCAGGCTCAAAATTTCTTCAAACATAGTTGGTACTCCATGGAGACCGGTGCACTTCTCGTCGGAGATGGCACGTAGCACGGCTGCTGCATCGAAGGTCTCCGCTGGGAGAACGATCTTTGCTCCGTGGGTGACTACTGCGAGGGTACCGAGGACAAGACCGAAGCAGTGGAAAAGTGGTGGTGGACAGCAGAGAATGTCTTTTGTTGTGAAAGCTAGACGATCGCCTATCGAGTTGGCATTGTTGATCAAGTTGCTGGCAAAAAGTTAGATTCTTAATTACGCTTCAATTGGGTTTGAAATGGGGCTAAATTCCACTTACAAGTGTGTCAACATTGCTGCTTTAGGTTGTCCAGTAGAGCCACTTGTGTACTGCAAGTTGCAGACATCGTGGGGCTGTACAAGTGATCTTGCAGTTTGGAAAGCTACAGTGGGAATTTTGGCACCGCGAGCTTTGAGACCGAAATAGTTCAAGAAGCCATAACGAGAACCTCTTAGCATTATGACGTCTCTCAACTTTTCCAGTCTTCCAAATGTCCGCGGGTGTGGACCGATATCACTCAAGAGCTGTCCAAGTTGCATGCGCCCAATTTTGGGCACTGTGAACAGCACACGACATCCTATTGAAAATTAATCAACTAATCCTCAAGGCCTTTTTTATATTTTTTTTTCTAGGAGGACTTCAAAGGCTTACCAGAATGGATCAGGGCATTTTTGGCTTCTTGAGCCGTATAAGTGTTGTTCAAAACAACGAGAATACAACCAATGTACCCAGCTGCAAAGAAGACTGAAATGTACTCGGCACAGTTACCTGCAAGTATGCCGATTCTATCTCCAGCTCGCAAGCCTAGAGCCAAAAGTCCTTGAGCGACTTGCATGCTCTCCTCTTGCAGATCATCGTAAGTCCACCGCGTGCCCAAGGAAGGACACACGAGGCACTCAGCAGCACCTCGAGACTGACATTGCTGATCAAGAAGATCACCGAGTGTCAGAGAAAGCAGAGGCGGGTGAGAAACTCCCTGCAGTATGGAAAGCCGGGGAGCTTCTCTGGAAAAGTGCTCGTGAGATGGCAACTCCATTGTGAGGACTTAAGTCTTCTTTCCGTTCAATCAGTTCTTGGCAAAGTTCTTTCAGGCAAGTTGAGATGTTGAGTCAATTCAGTTGAGTAGAGGTGAGCGTTCTTTTAGATTTCGAAAAGGGTCTCGACAACAGCAGAACACACAAAAAGGTAACAAGACACAGAATTACAGACATGATGGAAAGTACAGAGGTACTCGATCTCTCGCTCCTAAGTACCGGATCGAAGCAAGGCTGGCACTCAGTCGGCCAGCCTGACTCCCAAGCTCCGTGGCCGCACAAAGATGGCGAAATTGATGAAGAAGAAAAAATCTCGACATGACGTAAAGAAAGTTCCCCTCCGATGCCCTCGCATCGCATCCCATCTCAGCCCGAGAAAGGCGCTGGAGCCTGTGGATGCGTGGACCCTGGACCCTCTCCCCTTCCCCTTCCTCCTCCTGGTCACCATGGACCGTCTCCATCTTGCCATGCCCACCATGCAGGCCGTGATGGCTCGCTTTTCTTCTCACAGAGGCAGGTGGGCAATGGCCATCCAGACGAACGAACGGACGGACCAGCGAACAAAGCCATGGACGTGGTGACAACTGACAAGGGCTGATGGTCCTTGTCACTTGTTAGAATCACCGTGACAGGTCACAGGTGTTTATGGCGTCTCAGATGGCTGCGAGGTGTTGGCATCCCGAGAAGCTCGCACCTTGCTGGACCTTGCTTTCTGGACCTCGAAGCTGCACCTGCACCTGCACTTGCGCAGAAGATGATCCTCTGCTCCTCTACCCTCTGCGGACGTCCGGTGATCGGCACCCAGCAGAAAGAATATGCAACATGCAATTTGGGACTTGGAAGCCACAGTGATCCCTATCCTTGTTCTTGATTCCTTAACAATGGCCATGCGGGCCATGAAGGGTAAGCTGCGTGTCGATGAAGGTCCCTAGTTTCCTCCGCAACAATACCCACTCCTGGTCGCAGATGTCCGTGTTGAATTGAGAATATACCCCCCGACAGGCATCATCGGCGAACATTACCGGTCACACATAGAGAGGACCAGGATCCAAGGCCTCCTCGGCCTCTCAACACGTCTCCATCCACGCCCACGTCCACGTCCATGTCCATCGACCATCGGCCACTGGCACATTCCAGCCCCCCTACCGTTCCTCGCACCGCGTATACGAAGAGCATCTCGATGGGACTGATGGCTTTGGACGGCCATGGCCACGAAGGGCCAATGATGCATGTACCGTAAGTTGACGGTTGGATGTGGACTTGTGGACTTGTGGACTTGGACGCTGGAAGTTGCTGGTTGCCGTAGTCCGCCGTACGGTACGGTCCCTAGTGCGACATAATTGAAATTGGGAAGTTCGCAAAAGTTATCAGATGGAGCTAGTGGCTTATCAGATTTTAATTCTCCTGCAGGGCGGGTAGGGGAAGTGTCTGTATCAAATGGGCTTCCGCTGGGGGGGGGGGTGTGGGTTCTGAATTCTGAATCAAGAATTACCTCCGTGTGTCCTTTTCTGTGTCATGTGTTCTATGTGTTAGCGCATCCGGCCATCGGCGCCGCCTAGCCTTCTTTCCACCTTCTGTGCCTGGTTTTTCGGGACCTAGCCGAGGTCCTCTACCAAGCCAACCAACTCTCACTGCCTCGCCTGCAAGGCTGACCCCATGATCCTCTATTTGTTTACTTGCCATCACCATCACTCAACCAAGAACCGCCTTACGCCTCGAAGACAAGTGAAGGATTGATCATCACCGAAGAGGAGGAGGAAGAAGAAGAAGAAGAAGAAGAAGATAAACATAATGGCACAACCAGGCGTGGGATTTGAATACCCACGCACAAAAGTCTCCTGGCTCAAGCGCGACGTCCTCCTCTTCGCAAACAGCATCGGTTGTAAAGCCGACAACGAGCTACACTTCCTCTATGTAGGTACATATTCATTACATATATCTTATATATATTTTCAATCCAAACCAGAACTCAAACCCCGAGAACCACACACCCATCAATTCTGACCCCCCATCCCAGGAACACCATCCCAACTTCCAGGTCTTCCCAAGCTACCCGGTTATCCTCTGTACGTTAGTTTCCCAAACAACCAGATAGAAAAGAAAAAGCATACCTTCCCCCTTGAAAGACAACAAGAAGAAAAGGAAGGCAATCCGTCAAGCTCTCTTCCACTGAAACGACAACCTAAACTCCAAAAAACCCCCAAACTAACAACCAGTTCGTCAATTCGCATCGCAGCCTTCAAAGACCACACGCAAGAAATAACAAATTTCTACACCAGCTCCCAAGAATCCATCCCCATCCCCGGGATCCCCATCCTCGATGCCTCCAGAGTCGTAGACGGGCAACGGACCCTCACAATCCACCAACCGCTACCACCGACCTCACAAGGCCGAGACTTCGAGATGCGCAAGAGGGTTGTAGGCGTCTACGATAAAGGTAATGCCGGCACCGTCGTAAAAGTGCAACAAGACCTCGTTGAGATTTCGTCGTCGTTGAATAATACTAAGGATGACAATCACGACGAGGATGAGGATGATGGTGTGCCAAGAGAAAAAGAAGAGGAAAAAGAAGAGGTATATGCAACGATAATGGTCTGGAGTTTCTACCTCAACCAAGGAAACTGGGGAGGGCTAAGAGGCGAAAGTTTACTCGCTTACGACACCCCTTCACGACCAGCAGATGTCGAGTCGGAATTCCAAACCACGCCCGAGACGCCATTACTCTACCGACTCAACGGAGATTACAACCCACTTCACGCGACGCCCGAACCGGGAAGAGCGATGGGATTCGGAGGAGTCATTCTCCATGGGTTGATCGCGTGGAATGTAGCCTGTGTTGTCATTCTACGCCGGTTCTGTGCGGGTGAGGCGAAGAATCTGAGGGAGTTTGGGGCGAGCTTTTCGGCTCCTGTGAGGGGGGGTGAGGCGTTGGTTGTTGGGGTTTGGAGGATGGGGAGGGTGGTGGAGGGGGAGGGTGATGGGGATGGGTGGGAGGAGGTCAGGTTTGTGGTGAGGGTTAAAGGGGGGAAGGTTGCGTTGAGAGGGGGGAGGGCGTTGGTTAGGTGTGTGGTTGGGGATGAGGAGGTTAAGGGTGTTCAGAGTCGACTTTGATTTGGACCTTGAAGTTTGCACAAATTATTAGTCGATTGAAAATGATGCATGAGAGGGTTAGGGTTTGCAACTCAATGGGCTGTTTGAATGGAACAGCCGAGTACATATATAACGCCATAGCACTTCATAGATACATAACAAAACTTTAATCAACCATCCAATCCAAGGCTAAAGCTTCGACCCCCTCGTACCTTGATATCTCTCGCCCGCACTAACCAAGGCCTCCACCTCCCAAGCCAACGACGCAACCTGAAAGAACTTCTCCCTCTCCAACCTCACAAAGGCACTCCTCTTATGCGGAAAATCAACAAACTTCTCAATGTTAAAGCCCGTTGAGAAGTCGTACGACAGCACGCGACTGTTGGTTGCCTTGGGCTCGCCTACCACGCACGTGGTTCGTGGCTCGTCGAGGAACAGGTAGTGGATGAGACTGGACCACCATGCGCTCACGCGGTGCGGTCCCCGGAATCGTGTGTCGCCTACGAGCGAGTGTCGGCCGCGGTCGTAGTCTCCTGCGTCGTAGTAGGCGCCTAGTGTGTCTTCCTGTCAAGGAATCTGTGTTAGCTTTATGCTCAGGTTTGAAGAGAGAGACAGGATAGAGAGAGCTTGTGAGAGGAACATTTCTTACCTTGGCCCAGTAGACCTCGAAATAAGCGAAGAATATGCCCTCGAAAGCAGCGAGGATTGTCAACGAGTGAGGATCATTATGCAGATTCCTCAAATACTCCCGATGCTGATCCAGCGTGCCTGTCTCATTCCAGCCAGCAGCAACACGTGGGTCATTCTGCCAAGTGTGGAAAAGATTCAGGTGTTCAGCATTCTCGTAATCCAGAGCTACCATTGAAAAGTGCTCTTTCAGATGCGGGATGTAGCGACTGTAGATTGTAGAGCCCGGCGTTGGTTTGGCTGGTCGTACGGGATGGCGGGCGAAGACTCGGGAGGCGGGAAGTTTGTTGGTGAAGGTGTAGTCGAGTGGTTGGGGTGGGTAGTTTGATAATGGTTGGTTGGTTGTTTGGAGGAGGTTTTGGTCTCCAAGCCAGACTGAACGTGTGCCAAAGGGTGAGCCTGCTCCCTGCCAGAAGGTGTTTCGTAAGATGAGGAGCTCGGTGTGTGCTTGTAGTTCGATGTTCGTTGCTGGGTTGTCGGGATGTTCTATGGCCAGACCGACGGATTTGAGATCTTGTCTTAGAGCTTCTGACTTTGCACCACTGAGAGAAAGACGGAAATGCTCTTGTTCTGGCGATATGGAAAGGAGGACGTAGATTATGAGCCATGCTTGGCCAATTGTTGGTGATTGACTGTTCTTCCACTCAATTGCACTTGATAAACTCCGGCGAGCTCTGGCCCAAGGCGTGTTATTGCTCAGTGGAATTTCCTTATCTCCCTCCAAGAGAGTGCTGAAAGTGAGCTCTGAATTGTGAAGCGGTTGGGCCAATGCTGTATGGTGCTCATTTTGAGTACTGGGAGTTTGCAATTGAAGCTTGAAATGGGCGGGGGAGCTGCTGGAGGTGCTCTTAACTTGGTATCTGGTGAAATAAGGATGTGGGAGAGCAAGCTCAAAATTCTCTAAGACCTGGACAGTCGACATTTTTGATCTACTTTCCTGGGGAAATTGACTGATTGTGAATGATAAGAATGATGCAGGTACAAAACAACGGTGTCAAGCAGTTCAACAACGACAGTGACGTTCACAAGCTCCCAGCAGCACGGCCGAGAAAACAACAAGTCAACGATGATGATGATGTGCGGTCCCGAGATACAGGGCGCGGAGACGAGCGACTACGATTTACAACAGTACGCGTTCCAACTTCCCAGCACTTTGGCTTTGACTTTGGACGAAGACTTCAGATCGGCAACGCGAAGGTAGCGAGCCGGCTGTTCGGAAAAGAAGAATGGGAGGAATTGAAAACATGGATTCATGTTACCGATGCTGGAGAATGTTTGGTGGTCCTCCTTACTGTGGAGCGCAGGCACCAGAAGCCATAGAGGCGCCGACTGCGGCCGTGTCGAGGCCTGCATGGCATTGATTGCATGGCAGTTGACGATGCATTGCATTGGCATCATCACAACCGGCCAGACACGCCACAACGACGAGGCCGAGGTCCAGGATGCGAAAGAGATCTCCTCTCTCCACGCCACATGTCAGAATGGCACCTTGGACGGAGCGTTGGGTGCGAGCCACGATCCATGGCCGACATCTGATAGGACGGCGACACCAACTTGCCCGGGGGTGGTCGACATTAGGTTATCCACCACATCCATCTAATCAGATGGAGCTACCCACCCCACCACCATGCTATGTTCTCGAAGCGGTGAAACCTGCGGATCAGATTAGATAATATAGATTAAAAACGCCATCCAGCGCAGGCGCGCGCCGCTACGAAGGATCTGATAACCTTTTCATTTGATGAGGCCAAGCGCAAGTTTCATCCACCGCGCGCCGAGCCACGAGCACACCATCTGATAAGTGACGAGGGCCGCTGGTTGGTGCGTGGCATGGGTCGGAGAAAATTTTTGCTTGTCAAGCTTCAGGGCTTCAGAGCTTTTGAGCTTGGTCGGTCCGGGGAAGGCTTTGATAGCCTCACTTCGGTGCTCGCTAGACTTCTCTTGTTGTCGGTTGCACTGGTGCACCGACTCCTTTTTCGCTAAGCGAGCTCGCGAGTTAATGAGCGAGAGACCTTGTAGAGAATCACCAGTGTGCATTTTATGCTCGGAGAATGCCATTACGCACCTTCCCAGTATCCAGAAAATCGTCAGGTAATTTTATCTTTGCTCAGGTCTGTTCGTTTCTCGTGGCCCTTGGACATTCTAACCATGGTCACGGCACGTATCAGCCAGTCTTTTTCAGTAATTATAACCAGTCCAACATTTAAAGGAGTACAAGCATACAGCATTTCGTTCAATGGTTCTCACTATTCAGACTCTCTTAACGCCTGGTATAAGAAATATGTACAAGCGAATATAACCCAAGTCTCCCAAACTACAGCATAGCCCTCATCATCTCAAACGGCTCCTCGTAAAACACCTCACTAAGAATCGCATCACTCTTCGCAACCAATGTCGCAAATCGTTCGGCGTCCGTCTTCTTAAGAGCTGGCTTACAAAGTTGCTGCACCGCATCTGCTATTTGTAGCAATTCTAATGGGTGATCTTGTCCACTGCCAATTTAATTAGCTTAATATTCAAGTCAAACGGACTAGATCTTGACTTACGCAGTATCTTCTCTTGAGGGGTGTTGTACAATTCGTGCCTCTCCTCCGGTAGCTATAACGACATTCCTTGCCGCGATCACATTTGACTGTCCATCTCCATTCACCGCAGTCACCGTCCACAGGTTAACAGGGAAGCCGTTACTTTGAACCGGCGCCACCGCAGTCACTTCCTGGCCATATCGGACCACATTCCCAACCTGTCCGGCACACCAGGCCAAGTACTCCTCAAAATCAGCTCTGACGGGATACGGACTCTCAGCAAACAATCCCATGAATGTATCAAGTTTCTCTTGCTTGTGCAAATAGTTCAGGAATGTGAATTTTGAGGTTGGGCTGCGTGTGGTGGCGAGATCTTGTGCAAAGCAGATTTCCATGTGCTCGGTGGTAGAAGCATGTTGTTCTTGTTGGAATTGGGACTTGGATTCAAGAAATAGAATAGTAGCTGCTTTTTGGTCCTTGTCGGCGGAATCTTGTAGAGCTACGGCCAGCCCTAGCGCAGCTGTTCCAAAACCCACGCAGACCAGATCGTAGATTTTGTTTGCTCCTGACTGGGGCTTTTTGGTGTTGGCTTTGCTGGGAGCTATGGGAGCTGGAGTTTGGGCTGCGATTTGGAGCGACATTTTGGATGGGTTGTGTTTGTGCTTGGTGGTGGTAGGGTGAGGCGATTGAGGGCGAATCTTGGAGAATTCGAACGAGGCAGGTATCCCAGAAGACCATATGTTCTACTCCAAAGCTCTCGTTAGAAATTATGACAGGGTCCTGGAAAGTAAAGCTCGTGTCATAGCTGGCCGCCCCGTACAAGTATGCGAACGACGACCCTAGACACCTAGACCCCCTCTGTGTCGTTCGACGAAGCACGCGGTGATGTCGGTGGCGGCTATGCCCGATTCCGACATAAACCCACGAGAAAAGATGTGGGTGTGTGGGCATGACAGGGTATCTAATCAGATCATCTATGACAGGGATCACGATGCGATTGTGGTGTGTTACTCTGTGTGTATTTTGTGATTCTGCAAACCAAGAATCTGAGAAATGTAACCGCACAGAGTGGAGAATGAAGTGCCGGCGACCGGCGACCGGTCGGAGTGCTGCTCCTGGACGAGTCCCGCATACGCTGTGGAGAATGTTGACCTGATTCCCAAGTCGTTATGTAATCCTTGCCCTTTAGTAACTACAGCAGAATCAGCTTTACGGACGTAGCCCTTGGCAATAACCAATAAGGCCGGTGCATGGTTAGACTAAATGCTATTTTCTTCTTCTTTCTCTGGCCATTGAAGGTGGCGGCACTATTGGCAGTGTTGGTGGATTGGGTGTTGATGGCGCCTTGGAATAATGCTCACAGTATGCTTGAAGCAATTGTTTGCCTTGGTTGTAGTCATGGCGCTCCGCGTGGATGAGAAACTGTGAACAATGTATAGTGTTTGGTGTAGTGTGTCAACCAAGGCAGCCTGGTAAATATCAGGTTTCCTCACTTTGGCGACTTAGTAAATATGTCTACCACTATTGGTTCAGGGAACTAATAAAGGGACGTGATGTTGTGGTATTTGGTTGTTAATACAAAAAGTTCAATTTTTTTAATCCCTTCCACGCAATGTCCAAGTTCCAGCTCTGGAAAATAAATCGACTAATATTAAAGTATATGTGGTCAAACCCTCAATTGCAGTCCCTCATAACCTAGCCACATCACTGCTCAAGGGTCTGATGAAGCGTATTGGCTCTGTAGGTTTCATTGCGTTGGACGAGCTCATCGTGTTTGCCACGATCAATGCAAACTCCATCTTCAATAACGAATATGCAATCTGCTCTTTGAATAGTGTGAAGACGATGAGCAATTGCAATAACAGTAACATTTTCCGCTGTTGCTTTACTCAGAGCTTCTTGGAACAGACGCTCAGATTCAGCGTCCAAGGCAGATGTGGATTCGTCAAGCAGCAACAGTCTTGGCTTTCGCAAAAGAGCCCTTGCAATCGAGAGACGCTGCAGTTGTCCACCAGAGAACTGGCCTCCGTTTGAGCCACATGGTGTATTATAACCTTGAGGTAGAGCAGTAATTGTATCGTGGATATTTGCTAGACGACATGCTGCTTCTACTTCAGCGAGAGTCGGCTCATGGTCTGGTCGAGCACCGAGAGAGATGTTGAAAAGTACTGTCCCGTCGAAGAGGACACTTTCTTGCGGTACGAGAGCGATATCATCTCTGAAGGAAACATCATCCAGCTTTGATGTGTCGGCGCCATCGACCTCCACTGACCCAGAACTTGGGGTATAGAATCTTTCCAGCAGTGCAATGATTGTTGATTTTCCTGCTCCACTGGGTCCGACTAATGCACAGAAAGAACCAGGCTGGATGTAAATATCAAGACCACGTAGGGCCTTGACGTCAGGTCGAGCAGGGTACGAGAATTGCACGTTGTTGAACTTTACTCCCATACCACCGCCAACTGCATTTCTCTTCTCAACAAGACCCTGAGAAGCCTCAACATCTCGTAGCTTCCCCTCAAGCTTCCGTTTAGGACCAAGGTCAATGAGATCAAGAACTCGTCCCGCAGAGACACCAGCCTTTGAGATATCGGGTGCGAGTGAGAACATCTGCCCACAGAGTTGAGCACTGAAGAGCAACGCTGGAAGGACTGTGAAAAATTGAAGCTGTGTGTATCTGCCTTCTGAAACTTGTCGTGCACCCCACCAGTATGCCAATGCATAGATGAAGTTGCTAACACTGTAAGCCATAGCAAGCCAGAAGTTACCGTATGCGATAGTTTTGATAGTCTCCAGGTAGGGTCCGCTTAAGGACCTGTTGAATACCTCCACGGTCTCTTGCTCCAACGAAAAGATCGCTATGGTCTTGATAGACGTGACGGCCTCTGTCGCAATGCTGACTGAATGAGCGAAGGCCTTTTGGTGACGTTCGTGGAATTTGGCGAGCACATTGAGTCTCAGGAAGCCAGATGCCAGCAAAATTGGGACTGTGGCAAGCAATACGACAGCAATTCTCCAAGCCACAATGTGAGCCAGAATGATGCCTGCAAATAAACTGACAATGATTGACAGCATGACACCAAGGATCGTTCCCGTAATACCGCTCAGGGAATTTGCATCGCTGCTGATGTACGAAATGAGCGTGCCGGGGGTTCGGCCGTCAGATTCATGCCAATACATGTCTTGGTGGAACAAAGACTCTAGAGACTGGACACGAACTTGATACAATAGTTTCTCAGAAACGAGGCCAAAAGATGATGCGCTAATGACGTTGGCGAAAAATTCGGCCAGGGCGAGTACAAAGAAGAGGAGACCGTAAAGATTTCCGCTGCTTCGAATCTGTGCTGCGCCGCGACATGGACTCATATTGCTGATCGTGTGTCCAAATATTACTGCCTCTCCAGAGTAAGAGCCACCAACAACAACGGCACCTGCAATACCAAAGAATATGAAGAGCAAGTGGGGTCTCGCCATGCGTATGATTCCAAAGAAGGTGGACAAAAAGGACCTCTTGGACGCTGGCTTCTCTTTCTTTACACTTTTTTGGGCCTCTTCAGGTGTTCCTGGTACTTCAGTAGCATCTCGTGACTTCAAAATCGTAAGATGCTTCTCACTCAAGGAGCTGGGTCTTGCTAGTTCCTGGGACGAGGCTGCTGAAGCAATCTCAGTGGTTTCCGAGGCGGGCCTCTCAACAGCCTGTAGACTTTGGAGATTAATCATTCTAGCAAAGGCTCCATCTTGGGCGAGCAGCTCGGAATATGTTCCTTGTTCTAGGATTTCTCCTGGACCCATGACTACGATATTATCGGCATTTTTTATTGTTGATAACCGATGTGCGATGGTAATTGAGGTACGTCCTACACTCACTCTATCCAATGCACCCTGTATCAAACGCTCACTAGCAGAGTCAAGGGAGGCGGTTGCCTCGTCCAATAGCAACACGGTAGGGTTCCTGACCAAAGCACGCGCAAGTGCCACTCGTTGTTTCTGGCCACCGCTGATTCGGTTTCCTCCAGGTCCAACAGAAGTAGCAATTCCATGCTGGAGGCGATCAATGAAACCCAAAGCATCGGCATCGGTTGCGGCGTTTCGCACAAGGCTCACAATGCTTCTAACGTCTTCCGTACTCGCCGCAATGGCATCGTCAATATTGGCACCACCCTGAATTGCTGCTGCCAGATTGGGCAAGCTGGAATCTAATAATGCCTCTCTTAATCGAACATGCTCTTCTTTAGGAGAGCTGACAAGCCCATATGCAATGTTCTCTAGAATAGAACGGTCCAGGAGAGTTGAATTTTGAGATACCGTTCCGATGTGGCTCCTAACGCATCGAACATTAAGATCGCGAAGATTATGGCCATCTAGAAGGACAACACCTTGGTCAGGATCATAAAGGCGCTGAACCAACGCAGCAACTGTCGATTTACCGCTTCCAGAAAGACCAACAAGAGCCGTGTGTCTTTTTGCAGGTATAGAAAGGGAGAACGATTTAAGTACCTCGACATCAGGCCGTGAGGGATACGTAAATGAGACATCTTGGAATTCAATTCCTCCAGACACGGATGTAAGAACCTGGCCCTCAGAATGTGACGTGCCATCTATCTCGGATTTTCGATTGATTGTAGCGACCAGCTTCTCGTAGGCGCCAGCTGCGGAGCCAAATATTTGGAGGAAAGGTGCAACTTGACTGACAATAAAAGACGCTAGAGAAGATGTTAGCACAGGAACTAAGAATAGAACGAGGAATATTAGAAATACTGACAATCTACCAGAAGAAATATGACCGTGTATACCGCCCCCACGGTTGTATTCGAGCCAGTTACAGCCACAGATGCTGAAATCTCCCAGGCTCCTTGCCAAAAAGCTAGCGCGTTGGCGGAGTATGCAATGAAGTAAAGACATCCAAGCTGAATCGATCCCACAACGGCTTTCTTGATGCCTTCGCTTTGGGCAAATGCAAGATGTTCTGCAAAGACAGCCTCCAGCCTATGACCTGCGCCAAATGCTTGGACCAGAGACATATTTGCTAAGCCTGCAGAGGCAATAGCAGTGGCCGCTGCAACATGATCGCTAACTCTGCTAGAATAGCGCTGCGTATAATGGCCTCCAACCAGTGCCATTAGAAGATAGGCGGGAACGAGAGAAAACAGCATCCCGGCAAGCCTAGGGCTCTTGATGAAAGCGACGATGTACGAGGTAATGAAGTACGAAACGCTGCCAATGAAGATGCCCACCTTCTCTGAGGTTCCAGTTTGGATTGTTTGCAGATCGACATCGAGGCGTGAAGCGACCTCGCCAGAAGGTAGTTTGTCAAAGAAGGCCACCTCCTGGCGCAGAAGAACATCGAGATAGGTTTTCCGAAGACGTCTCACAAGGCGCTCCCCCAAAAGACTCCAGCATCCGGTATGTAAGTAGATCAAGGCGAAATTGGCTATGGTGACATATACGACAAGCAGAACCTTGTTTGCGACACCATTGCTTATAGACGCGGTGTCTGAAGCATCCGTAGAACAAGACGTCGAGTTCAAATCATCGACAAGCTGACCGAAGAGGATTCCAAGCAGCGGGAAAGGCACACCCGCTGCCATGGACGAGATGAAGCCCAGAACCAGCAAGACATAATCAAACAATTCGGGATTGCTGGCCAACAAAAGTCGGAAGTATTGTCCTCCTTGCTTGTTGAAGGTGCTGTTGGCAGAACGCAGCTTCGATGGCAGCGCAGCAATGGGTTTCTTCATTGCGGCGTATGGTGTGTCGTTGGGCTACTCAGAGTCGAGAAGGGACATCCAGTGCTGTCGTCGGGTAGAGCATGGCCAAAGGACATAGCAGAGCCATCACGGAAAGACCTCAGCTCCATGATCGGAGAGCGATTCGAGCATGGCATTACGAAATCGGACATGTGGACCTTGCCAAAACAAAATAAATCAGTGTCCATTCTTGGGACCACGATCCAGGGACAGAAAACAACTAGGGCCAAAAGGGCAATAGAATGGCAATTGGCGGGGCCGGCACTCGCAAGGTGTGCATTGCGGTGCCAGGCGTTGATTGTGATGTGAAATTATGGTGTGATGCGAGGACGGTGTGAGTGTATCGGGTTGCGGTGTGGAGTCGTGGTGGGTGGAGGAGGAGGAGGATGAGGAGGAGAGGAGAGGAGAGGAGAGAGGAGAGAGAGTGAAGAGACGTGACGTGGTGAGGTCCAAGAGAGGGCCCACCCTTACTGCGCCTTCGCCTGCATTCAAAATTGTGGTGTCCGAATTTTCAGGTAATCTAATCTGATGCATCTTATCAGATCCTCCAAGCAAAATTCTTCATTCTTCTTGCTCCACCCCCCTTTCACATCAACCCCAGCACCAACGCCAACACCAACCGTCTCAGCCATCACAACCATTGTTGCCCACTGATTGCTTCGGAGCAATGGCGCATCTACCGGCCGACCTGCAGATCACAAAGCCACTCGTACGAGCCGCCGCTCTCTTGCCGTACCGGTAGCCTTTGTGTGTCATGCATTGGTGCAGTCGGCCTTCCTGCTTCCAATTTGCTTCGTGCTCCGTCCCCTTGCCTGTGTGCGAGGTCAGATGCCACGCCTAGCCACGACCAGCAATGGTGGCATGCTGCAGAATCAAGCCCAAATTCAGTCCAGTACAGACGTCTGCAGGGGTTCCATTGTTTAATCAGATCCTCGGAAAACAAAACACCCTGGCAAAACAGCGTCCCAGCTGTCGACCCTCTAACCCCGAACAAGACCATCTCCGAGTACGTGGTCACGTCGTACTTAGTATTGTAGGATGCTGCGAACTATGCAACATCCAAAAAGCTTTGATCTGCTTATACTCCACTGCGCCGAAGTTATGGCTTTTAGTGTGCTGCGCCAAAGCCCAAAGGCCATCCGTCATCGGGCAGACAAACATGCCCCCCATGTGCAATAGCAAGGTCTATGGGACTCGGAAGTAAGCTATGAGTCTGCTCTTGTGTGGGAAAGAGGTAGGTTACAGATTAGGTAAGTCGGATTTCTTCCAGAGCTCAATAGCGAGTAATGCTGCATTATCAGACATCAGGTCGATCCAGCAGCACAACCTCAACACCAACGTCTAGAGAATCTCCAAAATGTCACCACCAAACTGTACAATAGCACAACCCGTCTTTCCAGAAACACCTTTCCCTTCACTGGACACCATATACCGGCCTCCCACCGTTGCAGGAACACCAAAACCCGTTTCCGGTAACCATGTATCCCAGAAAGCCTACAAGAGCTTTAGACACCAAATTAAATCTACAGATCTAGAGATCGAGCGATCTGCTATCTACGACTCTTTTGCTGGTTTCATTGCCGCCTTTACTGGACGAGACGAGGTTGCCTTTCATGCTTCTTTCCAACCAGATGCCCAGGAGCCTGCGGGCCACTGCATCGTCCGCGCACGAACATTGGAAGAGGGTGAGAATGTTGAGACAGCACTCAATGCGGGCAGAGCGCGGTTGAATTTGGAATTCTTTGAAAATGTTTCATCAGATGTGACGCTTGACTTTGCGATTCAAGTCCGCAGGGGTCAAACTAGATCACATGATATAGCAGACTTAGAGACAGTGAGTGAGCTTGGTTATTACTCCCAATCATATCGCTAATTAGACTTCTAGGTCTTTGCTCTGATTGTTGATGTAAGAGTTGATTGTGATGTATGCGATCTGATTCTGCGAGTTGAGGAACACTCGATCTCAGACAAGGATGCTTCACAGGTTTTCAATGCGGTACTTGCGTATCTATGTTCATCACCTTCAATCAAGGATCCCTTTGGATCAAACACCTTCCAGGGAGTAGCTCTAGAAAATTCAATACTCAACTTCCCACCTTTAAGTCGGCCTCCACTACTAGCGCAGGATTGCAAATCAGATGGCCAAGAACGCAAGGCTTTACTACATGCCTCGTTTGAGCGCAGAGCACTGGAAACCCCGGATCGGATAGCCTTAGATTTTCTTCAGTCTCAAGATTCTTCAACACAGCCAACCATCCGTCGCACATTTACATATGCGGCCTTGAACGAGCTTACTACGCTGTTAGCCGAGCGTATCTTGGAGAGCATACATGCTAACGCCCAGGAAACTAGGCGATTGGTGGTACCTGTCTTCCTAACGACATCTGCAGAACTCTATATATCGTATCTTGCAGTGCTCAAAGCAGGACTGGCATTTTGTCCATTGCCAATAGAAGCCCCTCCCCAGCGACTACGGGACATACTAGAGGATCTCGCCCCTCAAGTAATACTAGGTGCTGAGATGTTCCGAGAGCGTCTCCCGGAGATACTCCAAAACTCGTCCATAGATTCAAAGCAGTTGCATTGGATCGATGTTGAAGCATTCACCCTTACAAAGATGAAAGTTATTTCAAGCTGTCCCGCGCCTTTAAGAGTCGTAGCAGAACCCCAGGAAGATGACGTCGCATATGTCATGTATACAAGTGGTTCTACCGGAAAACCCAAAGGGGTCCAAATTACACATCTAGCATCTTCTTGCTCAATAGCGGCGCATGCAGTATTTTCGCCTTTGCCATCCTCCCAAGATGGGATTCCAAGATGGTTTCAATTTGCTGCTCCTACATTCGATCCTTCATTGATGGAGATTTTCGTAACACTGTCTACTGGTGCCACCCTCTGTTCGGCAACGAGAGACCTCACTCTTACCGACTTAGAGGCAACGGTATCCGAGCTTGAAGCCAGCGTCATGATGGCCACACCAAGTATGGCGGCGCTGATACGCCGTCCAAAACTTACTTCCGTTCGAAGCCTGTGGACAATGGGAGAGACATTACTTCGCAAAAATATCGATGATTTCGCAGCGTCATCAATAGATTTTCAAAGCAGCGAGCTGGTCAACGCTTATGGCCCAACTGAGGCTTCTATCAACTGTACTCTTCTACCTAATTTTCATCCCAACGACAGAGGGTCTATTATTGGCCCGGCTTTGTCAACCTCCTCGCTCTTTGTCATAGACCCATCCGCAAGTGCTCCTACGCCTGTACCCAGAGGCTTTCCTGGCGAACTCGCCATAGGAGGCCCACAGGTCAGTATTGGGTACATAAATAGACCCGACCAAAACGCAAAGTCATTCGTCCCCAGCTCAGAGTTTGGGAGGCTCTATAGAACTGGAGACAAGGTACGCATCGTAACAGATCGCCAAGGCAAGCATGTCTTAGAGTTTCTCGGCCGTCTCGACACGTCACAAGTCAAATTGAGTGGAAGAAGAGTAGACCTGGATGAGATTGATACTGTCATATCATCAACCCCCGGAGTCAAGGAGGCGGTGACCGTTTCTTACAAAAGAGTTGCAACACAACATGGAAGTGAAGAAGCCGTAACTTTCATCGTTCAAGAGCAGCCCCTGGAGACTGCCTCTGTAGAAGCGGCGTGCCGCGAAACAGTAACGCGTCATCTGCCATCATACATGTGTCCCTCAAGGTACTTTTTCATCGCTCAGATTCCTCGGTCGCTAGCAGGGAAAGTCGATAGAAAAGCTCTCTCTGCTATGGTTGAAATTCTCTGGCAGGAAGAAACGACTCACCTTGAAGAGATCTCGGTGAACGGTGCATACTCACATGGTACTCCTGTCGATTCCGCGGATGACAATGACGTCGAGACTCTTCTTCGCGATATTTTGGCAGAACTTGTTGGTGGTCAAACAGTGAAGATAACGCCAACTACCAACTTCTTTTCTGTTGGAATTGACAGTCTTCGAGCAATCAGATATCTTCAACGGGCAAGAGAAGCAGGCATTACAGAGCTCAGCATTGTCGATGTTCTTCGAGGGGCAACTTCCCGCAGCCTAGCAGAAGTCGTGATCAACCGTCGTAACAATTTGTCGAGTGTTAATGGGTATATGGACCTTGAGGATAGTAGCAGTCAAGAATCGACTGATACGCCTGAAGAGGGATTTGAATGGGATCAGTTCCGGAAGAAATACGAGAACGTATGCGCCGATCATCTAGGCGTCGATATCAGTTCAATTGAGAGAATCTTACCGACCACCGCAACTCAGTCAGGTATGCTGGCCAGTTTTCTACGAAGTTCTGCCACCGCCGGTATGTCAAAAAAGCATTACATACACCATTCTGTGCATCACATCAACAAATCAATAGAGGTGGCAAAACTTCAAGCCAGCTGGATATCGACACTCCAAAGACACGAAGCCTACAGGATGGTTTTTCTTCCAATTGATGACAGTTTGTCTCCCTTTTTGCAATGCGTCTTAGCCAACTCAAGCCCTTTAGCGCACAAGAGTTGGAATGTGCGTTGTTGTGAGACGGATGATCAGGACGTCCTAGACCAGACCATTTTAGCATCGCTGAACACGGCAGAGGATACTATTGTTATAGACAAGCCCCCACTATCTGTCACTCTTGTCACAACTCCAACCCGCTCTGTCATGGTTGTGAGTCTTTTCCACGGAATTTTTGATGGAGCCTCACTAGCACTTCTATTCGCTGAAGTGGCAGCCACTTACTTTGACGATGAAATTCCGAAGAGGTCCGAGATCTCTGCTGCAGTTGACATGCATTACAATTCAGACAGTCGAAAGGCAGTTGAGTTTTGGTCAGCTCAGTTGAAGGACTGCGATCCCATGCCGTTTCCAACTCTTACAGGACTAAGGCCGGAAACAGTGACGAGAATACCGAAGACTTCCACGGTTATGGCAACAACAGATCTGGAAGCTTTTCGCGAAGGCGCAAAGAAATCTTTGGCTTCTCCCTTGGCCATCCTCCAAGCCGCATGGTCACTTCTACTCGTCACTTACAAGGACTCCTTAAGCAGTTCAACCTTTGGAAGTGTTATCTCCGGCCGTTTAGACGAAGAATCAGAAGTGTGCACGGGTCCAACATTCACAACTGTTCCTATAACAATTCCAGCAGGACTTCTAGCGGAATCGGGAACTAGCAATGCTACTGTCTTGCAGCATTTATCTCAAGTGAACGCCATGGCACTAGACCACCTTCAGATCCCCTTGAACTCCATTGTAGCCCCTAATGGTGGCCTGTACTTTGACACGCTTCTTGCATGGCAAGATTTCTCCAGTGGCGCCAAACATTCGAGTCTCTGGGACAGCGTTGACTATCCAGCAATGGGGAATGATTTCGCTGTCATGATCGAGGTTTGGCCAGAAAGCAATGGAGCACTGCGCTTGAGAGCGACCTATACAGACGAACATTTGGATGAACTTTCAGCCTCCCTCATGCTTCAACAATTCAACGATATTGTGACTTTCATCATAGATAATCCAGATACTTCTTATCTCGATGGCCGATTCGTCACAAGGCCGTCATGCTCGCCACTAGCTGTGTCTTACACAAACTCTCCAGAAAGAGACGAACTCTTACATGCCCCTTTCGAGAACAATGCTAAATTGAACCCAGGAGACGTTGCATTGGTGTTCAAGGGTGATCTGCAGTCTGGAGAATCTAATTCAAACATTGAGTGGACTTATGCAACGCTCAATGATAAATCAGATCGTCTTGCGAGGTACTTGGTCAATCGATTTGGACCTCTAAATGATCTGGTTGTCCCATTCTGTTTATATAAATCGCCCGAGCTTTATGTGACAGTTCTTGGCATTTTGAAGGCTGGCGCAGCTTGGTGCCCAATTGATCCTGCATTCCCGACAAGTCGTCGTCACGATTTGGTTGCCAGGACTGATGCAAAATTGCTGCTTGTCGCGAATCATACAATTTTGCAAGAAGATGGGGCTGTGCCACCTGGTGTGGCCATCGTTGATATCAATAACCTGGGGACCGAATTTGATACACCAATAGACAAATCTTTGGCTCCTCGTTCGCGAGATATGGCATATCTAATTTGGACCAGTGGCACAACAGGATTACCTAAAGGTGTTCAAGTGCAGCACAACTCAGCAGCAGAGAGCATGAGGTCGCTGCGAAACGGTATTGTGAAAAGTCGGAGCGATTCAGTTCGGATGCTTCAGTTTTCGCAACCAACTTTCGATGTCTTCGTTCAAGATTTGTTCTATACATGGGGACTTCGTGGAACTGTCATATCTGCTACCAAAGATATCATGCTAGGGTCATTCTCATCGCTGTCAAATCAAACCAAGGCGACCCATGCTCATCTGACACCAGCCTTCGCAACCATCATTCCCCGAAAGCAATGTCATACTCTTGAAGTCGTCACATTTATTGGAGAGGCACTCCCACAGGCAGTTGCGGATGATTGGGGACAGGACATGGTTGCATACAATACCTACGGGCCTGCAGAAGTCAGTGTCGTGTCAACAGTCAGACAATTCGCAGGCTGTCGAAACAACTTCAAAAGTACCAACATCGGTTTTACATTGCCTTCCGTTGCCGCCTTTGTTATTAGCGACGATCGGGTAATTACCAAGAACGGCGTTGGCGAGCTTGCCCTTGCAGGGCCGCAGGTTGCCCGAGGCTACTGGAAGGACATTGCGAAGACTGAGGAAAAATTCTTATGGAACCACAATGCCGAATCGCAAATATACTTGACTGGAGATATTGTCCGCCAACTGTACGATGGAAGTTTTGAATTCGTCGGGCGAAGAGACGACCTAGTAAAACTCAATGGGCAACGGGTTGAGTTAAGCGAGATCAGCTTTGCCCTGAGCAACTGTCATCCTGATGTAGAGCAAGTTGTTACAATGCACATGGGACGTCCTGATCGTCCAGCCAAAGTTGTCGTAGTTTACCTGTCTGTTCCCCAAGTCTTTACTGGGAAAGCAAGCACATGTGCAATTACAGATGGCCCTGCAGTCAGTATCGCGAACGCGGCATTGTTGGAAGCTCGAAAGAACTTGCCAGAACATATGGTTCCAAGTGTGTTCATCGTCATCAAGAATATCCCTGTCACAACTTCCGCCAAAATTGATCGCAAAGCCCTCTCACAAACATATGAATCATTAGATCTCGATGCTTGGGAAAACCAGATGTCACCATTAGAAGCTTCAACTTGGACCGAGAAGGAAGCTGTTCTCGTGCAACAGATCTCAAGCTTTTCGGGAATTGCCTTCACATCAATTGGAAAAATGAGTAGACTTGCAGCGTTAGGAATTGACTCAATCGGTGCCATCAGATTGACGGCTAGGCTCAAGTCGGCAGGTTATGCAGCTTCTACGGCTGACCTGATGCAATGTCGCACTGTTGCGCAGCTTTGTGCACTTATGGCGGGGGTAACAACGAAACTATATCAAAATGAAGGATCGAGGGAAATACTCCAGGCATTCCATGATCTGTGGTCCCCCAAGGTGTCTGAGCATCTCAAGGGTGCTCATGATGGCGCATTCTTTGTATGCCCACCACTGCCTCTGCAAGAAAACCTTCTCAGCGAAAGCTTCAGGAACTATGAATCGTATTGGAGTAACCATTTCTTCGCTTTGAGCAAGGACGTAGACTTGGATACCTTGCGCGAAGCCTGGAAGAGACTTGCTTCCCAAACCGAAGCCCTTCGTATTGGTTTCTTGCCCATAGCAGCTCTAGCACAAGACAGCCCGCCGGCCCAAACAAGCAGCCCGACCTTTGTCCAGATAATTTATGATAAAGTAACTGTTGACTGGAATTATGCCAAAGTCGTTAATGGAGAATTCGGTGCAAAATGTAAAGAAAGATCCCAGGAGATTGCTTTGGACCGTCAGCAAATTTCATTCCTGCAGCCATGTTGGGGGGTTACCGTATTCGATCGAGGAGATTCAAAAACGATGATGTTCTCCGTTCATCATTCCATTCACGATGGTCCATCTTTACAATTTATCATGGAAGATCTCCACAAGGCCTATATGGGTAGTATACTAGGCTCAAAACGACACCAACTTCACGATGCAGTTGCCATTTCGAGTGCATCAAGAAGCAAGCCAGAAGAAGATGTAGCGTTCTGGGAAGCAAATTTGAAAGGCTTTGCTGAAGAAGACGATTCTACTTCTCAAGCCACGCCGCGAAAACCTGCTGGTTACAATACCGAGACAGTCGCCTCATCAATTACTTTTGCGGATATGCAGGCAGCAGCTCGACTGTTAGAGTCCTCGGTTACAGCGATCCTTCGAACTGCATGGGGCTGTATGATTGCAGACTTGCTAGAAGTGAGCGATAAGAGCATAGTTCTGGGTGAGGTCATCTCCGAGCGCAGAATGGACTCGTCTCTGGACGATGTCATTGGGCCCCTTGTATCAATGGTCCCGGTGCCCCTGTCTGCTGTGGGAAGCACTAGAGGCATTCTTGCAAAGTACGATCAAGCCGCTGCCTGGCAACATCGACATGTGAGCCCTGGTACAATCAGGAGACTCATTCATCGGCCCAAAAGCCAAGCCTTGTATCCTGCGGTCTTTGTTTTTCACCCGAGTGGCGGCTCAGAGAACGAAATACATGACCGTCTATGGGTTGAGATAGAAGATAACATTGGACTCAATGTGGGAGAAGATCTAACTCTCAATGTTGAACAGCGGGCAGATGGAAACTTGGATCTTGTCGTCTCGGCTGAGAAGACTGTACTAAGCATGGACGGCGTGACATTGCTAGCTAAGCAATTGGATGCTCTTATCACTACTATGATTGCGCTTCCAGATGTTCCAGTAGCCGACCTCACCAATTATTTTCCAACCGCGCTACTATCACGGACAACACCACGAAACCCAGAAGTTTCGGATGTTGTCTCTTATGACAATCCCCTCTGCTGGTTTGAGCACTGGGCACGTGTATCGCCAGATTGGATAGCAGCAGAGGTCGCGGAGTTTATAGGCATTGACTCGTCTAGAACGGTATCCTGGAGCTACGCACGGCTGGATGAGGAGGCGAATAAAGTCAACGCCTTTGTTGAGTCCTGTGGTGTTCGGGGCCGGATGATTGGCATGTGTCTTGGACGAAGTTTGGCTTCTTTCGCGGTCATTCTTGGTATCTTCAAGTCCGGGAATACCTATCTTCCAATTGATGAAGACCTGCCTGCAGAGCGCAAAGCTTTCTTGCTACAAGACAGTAATGCAGCAATCTTCTTCACGACTGCAAGTGCCGCTTTCGCTCCAGAGGGATGCTTGGTCGTGGATATCGAAAACGATCAATACCAGTGTGCATCGACGTCCCCCACTGTTCTCAAGCGTACTCCGAATGATCCTGCATATCTCCTGTACACTTCCGGTTCTACTGGGAATCCAAAAGGGTGCCTTATCAGCTCTAGAAATCTCACGGCTTTCTGCGAAGCACAATCCGAATTCATCTGTGCCAATGTCCCTGTTACCCATGAATTAGGTGGTGTTGGCAAGTACTTGGCACTAGCAAGTAGAGCCTTCGATGTACACGTGGGCGAGATGTTCCTTGCATGGCGATGGGGACTATGCTGCGTTACGGCGAAGAGGTCACTGCTTCTGGACGACCTACGACTTGCGTTGAAGGAGCTCAAAGTTACGCATGCCAGTTTTGTACCATCGCTTCTTGATCAGGTTGGATTGGTGCCAGCCGACGTGCCTCTTCTCAGATACTTAGGTGTTGGCGGTGAAAAGATCTCACAGCGCACGCTCGAAACTTGGGGCGATTCCAATAGCGTGGCTCTCATCAATGCATACGGCCCGACAGAAGTCACTATCGGTTGTTGCTCAGCTCGGGCCACATCAAAAGCCAACATGCGAAGTATCGGCAAGCCTCTTGGTGACTTAGTTGCTCACGTACTCATTCCCGGAACACTCACATACGCAAAGCGTGGTATGGAGGGTGAACTCTGTATAACTGGAAGCTTGGTTGGAATCGGGTATCACAACCGAAATACGGGCGCCTTCGTGGACGACTTTTACGGTTCAAAAATGTATCGCACTGGAGACCTCGTTCGCTTGCTGCCCGATGATTCAATCGAGATCTTTGGGCGTTCAGACGACCAAACGAAGATTAGAGGTCAACGTCTTGAGCTAGGAGAAGTATCAGAGTGTGTAAGGACGCTTTGCTCAGACGGTGCAGATGTGTCCACGCTCATTACCAAGCATCCGGAGCTCTCCAGAATGCAGCTGGTATCTTTTGTTGCTTACTTGAAATCGGCAGGTAAAGACCAGAAGGCAGTGCCTCTCGATACTTTTGAGGACATCAACTCGGCTATCCGCAGTGGATGCAAAGAGAGACTTCCAGCTTACATGGTTCCCGATGTCGTTATACCACTCAGCTTCTTGCCTCTTGCTGCAACCTCAGGGAAGGCCGATGTCAAACAGTTGAAGGCAATTTTTGCCTCCATACCACTTCGGAACTTACTGGCAGAAAATAGAAATTCGTCTGCAGGTATGGAGACGACTCGAGAATTGAACGAGGATGAGAAGGCTGTGGTTGGGATTCTCAGCAGCGTTGTCCGTGGAAGCTTGGATGATATTCGGCCATCTACCAACATTTTTGAGGTTGGTGTTGATAGTTTAGTGGCAATCAGCCTTTCAACTAAATTGCGAAAGGCTGGCTACGATTGCTCTGTGGCCAATATTCTCAGCATTGCGACGGTGGAAGAACTTGCATTGTTACCACGCACAAGTTCTTCTGCTGGTCGTGCCGAGGCAAGCCAGGCTTTGGCTCGAGAAAAGCTAGCCCAGGTGGAAATAAAATTTCGTAACAGTTCACTGGGTAAGGGGTTTGGTGAGAGAGCTGCTCTCGTAAGACCATGTTTGCCGGTTCAGGAAGCGGTCGTGGCTCGATCTTACAACGAGGAGAGTTCTTATGTCAACCATATGATTTTGGAGCTTTCGAAAGAAGTAGATGTGTCAAAGATCCGCAGTGCCTGGCAGGACTCCGCAAAGGACAACGAAATCTTGCGGACGTGCTTCTGCCAGGTTGAGAACGATATCCTTCAAGTAGTACTAACCAATGATGCTTTCCAACTTTCGTGGGAGGAACACCTGTCCCATGCCACAGAGATTCTTCCAGTTCTGAAAGCCATGCGAGATGATATTGCGAAAGATATCATGGACAGAATCCAAGATGTTCCGCCCATGCGCATCCATTTACTAAGGTCGGCGTCATCCGATGCAAGCCTACTGCTCTCCGTTTCAATGCATCACGCTCTTTACGATGCTGAATCTCTATCTCTTCTCATGGAAGATGTATACTTGCGCTATGAGGTCCAAGAACTACCGGATCGTCCGTCGGCTGGGGCCCTTGTGGAGTATGTTGCTTCGCAGAACCAAGAGGAGGCTCGCAAATACTGGACAGAGATGTTGAAAGGCTACACCCCTGAAGTAAGTCTCCATGTGGCCAACTTAAATTCACTATAACTAATTTCGTATTGCAGATTCCATCTAGTAACACACTTTTCGTCGACGAAGCAAAGACCAGCGAGAGGGTCCTAAAAAGCAGCCTCTCATCCCTAGAGAGCTGTGCTTCTCGTCTTCGAGTAACTTTACCATCTTTAGCACAAGCTATCTTCGGTCTAGCCTTTGCCAAAGCGAACTCGATCAACGACTTTGTGTTCGGACTCGTACTCTCTGGACGCTCTGTGCCCGTTCCAGGAATCGAAGCGCTCCTTGCACCAAGTATCACAACTGTACCTCAGCGGATCGACATGCGAAGAGGAGATGCAACAATTCTTGATATCTTGTCATCAATTCAGAAGTCTTCCGGACATCTCTTACAGTTCCAGCATACTTCCTTGAGAGCGGTACACCGATGGGTTGAAGCAGATCGTCCGCTCTTCAATTGTCTGTTTTCATACATTAAGACTGGGGGACAGCCATCTTATAGCCAAGTATGGAAGGAGCTTGACAGCTACATGCCACCAGACTATCCATTCGCAGTCGAGTTTGAAGCAAGGGCGCAGTCAGATGACCTCGTAATACGTGCAGGCTACACTTCAGACTTTGGCTCACAAGACAAGGTGGAAAGCCTTCTTGAGATGATGGAATTACTGATTGAAACAATCAGCAAAGGCGACACATCCACAATCAAAAGTCTGGGGATCGAGGGTACTGAAAGCCATAGTTCTCCAGTCGCAGAGACATTGAATGACTCGGAATTCTCTTTTCAGGAACTCAAGATCAAGGAAATACTTCTCACCATTGGGGATCTTGATTCTGAGCATGTTTCTAGAAACAGCACTTTCTTCCGTCTCGGCATTGACTCTGTTATTGCTATCCGTTTTGCGGCGAAGCTGCGCGTTGCTGGACTCCAAGTGTCTTCTTCTGACGTATCCAGATATCCGAGTATAGCTTTACTAAGTGCGCATATCTCGAGCAAAGAACAAGGTGAGGAGAAGGGACAGGCTCCTATTGCAAAGAAACAGGAGTTCGACTCTGGAAAATACAAGAACAGCATTCCGCTACTAACTGCAGGAGATCGTATTTCGCAGCTGTATGCATGTACGCCTCTTCAAACTGGCTTGCTCACACAAACTGTCGCAAATGAGGGCAAACTATATGTTCATCATCCATCTATTGTGCTTGCACAAGAGATCAATATCGACTGCCTCAGGTCTGCATGGATCTCCGTCATTAAATGCCATGATATCCTCAGAACTACTTTCCATTACGTGGAGGAAGCGGAAGCCCCCTGGATTGCAGCCGTGCACGAGCAACCATCGACCAGTTGGAGCGAGATAGAGACCCAAGAAAGTGCCGATAAAAGCATCAAACAGATTGTGGAAAACATCATATTCCCTTCAACAGACTCCTTTTCAAACCCACCTGTTCAGGCGACCGTGGTGAAGTCTCCCTCAAACGCTATCTTGGTTGTTTCGATTCACCACAGTCTTTATGATGGCTGGTCACTACCGCTCATATTTGAAGCTCTAGCAAGCGCGTATCTAGAAAGCCTGCAACCTCCTAAAGTTCCTTTCTTTGAAGCAGCCAAACTCATCACCCAGAACCAATCGAGTAGCGTCAGGTTCTGGCTAGATCAGCTAAAGAGGTACGAAGGCATTAACATTCCTTCCTCGGTATTCCAAGGACCAGACACGACATCTTTTGCAACAATCGCTATTGGGATGTTAGCTCCAGATGTTTTGAACAAGTGTAAAAACATGGATATAAATCTGCAATCGGCAGCACTTTTGGCTTATGCAAAGGCCCTTTGTGGTCTAGTGAAGCGACGAGATATTGTCTTCGGACATGTGGTATCAGGACGTTCACTTCCTCTTGAAGACGTGGAGCAGATCGTTGGTCCGCTTTTCAACACAATTCCATACCGCGTCCGCTTTGACAACCCTTTACTCTCCAATCACGATCTCACCGCCCAAATTCAACAGAGTGTGGTAAATGGTCAAGGTCATCAACATGCTTCGCTGAACACCGTTCAGAAACTTTGGCGCCAGGGTAATGGTGGATCTGATATTTCTTTGATTGATGCACTGTTTGTCTTCCAGAAGTCAGCAACTGCAGCCGATGTAACTACCAAACCTCTCTGGAAAGCATTGGACATGGAAGATGGTGGAGATGCCACCGAGTATGGATTGAATGTAGAGATGGAGCAAGGCACCGATAAAATCACACTGAGTGCTTCCTCACCCGCCGGTCGACTGAGCGCGCAGGACCTTGAGACACTATGCCGCAGCTTCGACTCCATACTACTCGATATCTTGAACTCCCCTTCACGAAGTGTTACTGCATATCCTGACACCTTTGTCAACCTACCACTATCCATCAAGGCCAAAACGAAAACGGTTTCCGATTTCCAGGATATTGCAGACTCTCCAACACTTGACATCGTTCGTGCTGCATTGTCCGAGGTATCGGAAGTGCCCATTGAGAGGATCTCGTTGCAAACAAGTATCTATGCACTTGGTATAGATTCTATTGCCGCAATTAGAGTTGGTTCTATCTGTCGCCGACAAGACGTACTTGTAAGCGTGGCAGATGTTCTTCAAGGTCGCTGTCTTGGAGGAATTGCACGTCTCGTGATATTGAAGAGTACTGCTAACTCTAACTCCAACGCTGTAAAAGAAAACAGCTTGACGGAAGTTCCTCTTGCGGTACGAAACGAGTTGGTGGCTCGACTTAGGTATTTTCCGGAATCCACTGTCGAGCAGGTGCTTCCATGTCTTGCAGGTCAGGAATACCATCTTTCAAGCTGGCTGAAGAGTGGACGCACTACTTATGAGCCAACCTGGGCCTTCGTGGCTAACAAGAAACTTGACCTCGAGCGATTGTCTTTGGCATGGCGTACCCTTCAGAGTAGCCATTCAATCTTACGAACCATATTTCTTGCACTTGGCCCAGAAAAGTCATACCAGATCATCCTAAAGCCAACGATAATCAACGACGCAACGTTCGAAACTGTCCAAACTGCAGAATCATTGGACGATGCAGTAAAAAATGAAACCAGACTATCAGCAAGAAGACCAGCCTCATTGTTTACTCCGCCAATTAGTCTCCGTGTTGTACAGGGAGAGAGCCAGGACGCAGTTTTGGTAAAGTTCCACCATTCTCTCTACGATGCATGGACAATGGGATCTCTTGTGTCAGAACTCTCAGCTCTCTACCTCAACGAAGAAACTTTACAAAGTCCAAGTTTCCCGGCATTCGTATGGCACACTCAAAATTCAGTGAATACTACAGAAGAGGAAGCATACTGGAAGTCATCACTGTCCACTGCGCAGCGTACAATTCTTACGCCACAAACGCTCGAAACTCAAGCGGTATCACAGCCAGCTCTTAAACAAACTTTTGTCTGGATCAAAGAAGGTGTCAAAGGGCTCGAGGAGATGACAACCATCTCTCGTAACAGTGGCCTAGCACTCAGCACAATAGTGATCTTAGCATTCGGTCGTGCCCTTGGCCAGCTCACAAAAACTTCCGACCCCACATTCGGTTTCTTCCAAGTCGGTCGCTCTGCTTCATTCCCAGACACAGGCAGACTCTCAGGACCTTGTGTCAATCTCCTCCCTCTGTCCACGCCGATCTTTCCCGAGCATGGAAGTGACCTCGAAACGGCGATGAATATCCAGGACGACTTGGGTAAACGCGTGTCATTCGAGCAGAGTCATCTACGCAGAATACTCGCTTTAAAACAAGGTTCCGATAGTCCGCAACCTTTCTTCAATGCCTCGCTCAATCTCTTGTGGCATGGTAAGACCGTCACCAACCCATTCGAAGCCAGTTTGTCTGAACCTCTTTTGACCCCAATGAATATCGGCGTACCAACAGACTTCGCATCAGAAGAACCCCTACCGGGCGAGACGGCTGTTGATGAGCTCGACACATCATATCTTGCGAGTCAGAATCTGTTCTGTGATGTTGGACCGGTTGAGGAGACGGACAGTATTGATTTTGGTGTGAAGGCAGATTTTGCGCTTATGGACGAAGAGGCTGTGAGGACTTTTGTGGGGTTGGTTGTTAAAGAGATTGAGGGAATTGTGGCCGGGTTGAGGAGTAGTGCTGTTTAGAAAAGTGAAGTGTTCGGTGTAGATGGTGGTAAGGATTTGGGTTTGGATTTTGGCGTTGGAGTTTTCTTTTATATAGAGGTTTTCCATATGGCAATTGGTTTGGTGTTATAGACAGTGAGTTGGTTTACATAGTGGTATAGGAGCTATCTCTAATTGTCAAAATTGAACACTTGTTATGAATGTAGGCGACCAGCTCGCGTCTCTCCCTAGTTAAGACTGAACTCACTCATGATTACTCACAAGCAAGCGAAGCTCTCCCCATCCTACTAGAACAGCGTTCTTCAATAAAAGTGACCTCTCCGAATGGTTTTGTATCCCCTGACTTTCACATCATTGTCCACACTGGTGGTGCCGAAGAAAAATGCTCACATCGATGAGGTAGCCCCACGCCGCTTTACCATTACCGAGCAAGCTAAGCAAGCCCCTAGCTTCCCTCGCTTCTTCCCTTGTCAACTTGTCCTTTTCGTCAGTATCAACAACGACAACGTTGTCCAAAACAGACAGACAAAATAACAGACAGTCCTCAACTACACAGCCACCTTTCTTCCATGGCCATATAATTCTTTTTAACCCCTCTTCTTCCCTCTCAACCATTCCTTTAGGGGAAAAAAGGGGACGAAAATGAATCCCTCACTCACAAGTCCCCCACTATTCAATGCTCTTCAACCTCGACCTCGATCTCGAATCGTGGTATTCTCGGGCGGTAGTGCAGCGAATAACCTGGTTGATTTTTTTGGGAAGGTTGTGGAGGAGAGGGAATGTTCGTTGAGCTAGTGAGTTTTGCCTTTCCATTTTCTTACTTTTCTGTTCATTCAATGAATGGATTGGTTGACTGAGAGAGAGAGTGTGGGAATGTTGGCTGATGATGAGGTTGGTGCACTGTAGTGTGATTCCTATCAGTGATAACGGAGGGTCTTCGAGTGAACTTATTCGGGTTTTTGGGGGACCGGGGATTGGTGATGTTAGGAGTATGTGTTGCTGAAGCTCTTGCTTTCCTTTATTCCTTCCCTTTCATTTCTCTTTTCGAGTTAAGGTTGAGTTGTGTAAGGTCATTGTTCTTTATTGCGAGTACTGGTCACGAAGGAGTGACTTTCAAGTACTAGAGTCTACTTTGCTGTAGTTCTCGTCGAAATCTCAGAGGGGTTGAGCTGCATCTGACACATGTCAAAGGTCGACTCGTCCGCCTCATCCCCGAAGACAAAACGGGCAACAACGCGGAGGTAAACGCCATTAGAGCATTCTTTAACCACCGCCTCTCTAGCACGCCCTCAACAGCACGCGAAGAGTGGCTCTCCATAGTCGAAGGCCGTGATGAACTCTGTAAGCACTATTCCGAGGTCACGAAAAGTCGACTTACTAAGTCACAATTGCACCAAGGGACGAACATCTCCTCGGCTAAACGCGAACTAATCCGCTCTTTCCTCAACACCATCAATCTCGAGATAGTCAAGCGAGCCCGCCCCTCAAGCGTCTTCTCCTTCCAATCAGCCAGCATAGGCAATCTCTTCCTCACCGGGGCTCGCCTCTTCACAGGTTCCTTCGAATCCTCCATCTACCTCCTCGCAGCCATCACCGGCGTCCCACCCAGCGTTGAAGTAATCCCGGCGATAAACAGCAACTTCAGCCATCATATCTCAGCCGGTCTTGAAGACGGAACCGTGATCACGGGCCAGAATTCCATCAGTCACCCCAGTGATGTACCAACGGCCACTGGTCCAGATCAAGAAGTATTGGAGAGTCCGTTGACGCACACACGTCGCCTCTCAAAGGAATTGTCACGCTACGACGGAGTAGAAGATGCTAATCTCCCCGGCTCCTTGCCCTCACTCCGCAAACCGCAAATCACATTCACCAAAGACGCCACTCTGCTTTCCGACCTACCGTCTCGCATCGATAGGATCTGGTATATAAATCCCTACGGTCAAGAGATCCGTCCATCTCCAAACCCCAAGGTCCTCTCTGCTATCAACTCTTCGTCGTGTGTCATCTACAGCATCGGTTCCCTCTACACAAGCATCCTACCCTGTCTAATCCTGCGTGATGTCGGAGAAGCAATAGCATCTCCTAATGTTCGGTTTAAGATCTTGATATTAAACGGAAGTATTGATCGTGAAACTGGACCGATTTCAAACCCGTATGGAGCGAAAGATTTTATCGAGGCGATTATCAAGGCTTGTGCGAGTAGTAGGGGCATGAAGGATGTTCCGGAGGAGAGGTGGCGGGACTATGTTAGTCATGTCATTTATTTGCAAGGAGAGGGAACGCCGAGGGTTGAGAAGGACATTTTGAGGGGTTTAGAGATTGAGACGGTGGGGGTTTATGGGAGGAAGGGTGGTGATGGAGGCATGATTTATGATGGGAATGCGTTGGCGCAAGCTTTGGAGGCTATTGTGGGGAGGAGGGATCCGAGGGGGGATAGGAGTAGGAGGAATACTTTGGAGCATTAGCTGGTGGCGATGAGGGTTTGGTATTCGAAATCTCGAATGCTTGGATATGCTCTGAAACAATCCAGTCAATCCTCTGATGATAGGAAAACCGTGCGGTCTAACATGATATCTTGACCTTCAGAACGCCCACATAAGCTTTCCCCGCATCCCAAAACTCCGAGGCCCATGCAATATTCTCAAAACCCGTACATAACCATCTGATCCAGTCCAATTATCCCCAATAACCCCTATACCCTTCCCTGTGGCATCTTTCCCTTCCGGTTCGCCGTCATCAACTTCATCTCGAGGTGGAAGAAGCCGTTCTTTGGTTGTTTCCTGTCGGGCCCCCTTCCCGTCAGGTTCGTATTGACTGTTGTTCGACAGACTGGGCATGATTTTTTCTCGTTGTTTCCAGCGTGGAGTGCCTCATGCAGACATTCAGAACAAAAGAGATGGCCTATGAATAATCAGCATTGAAGGTGGCAATAGGATGACCTTCACTTACCACAATGCGTTACTGTTAGATCTGTAGGGTTGTCCAGGCAGATGATGCACTGGAACTCCACAAGCTTGACTGGGCGCGTAGCATCATTTTGATTCTGCTGCTTGACCAACTCAGCCTGCTCCTTCGCCTTCAAGTCTTCTTCCCCAACATCCGCAAAATCGACGACCTCTGCCTTGCTATTCTTTGAACTGTTTGAGCCTCGTCGGAGAGCTTTCTTGGTAGATGCATCTGGGGAGGCAGATTCTCTCTTTCGCTTTCGATTGGGCGCCATGTCCGGAGAATCTGTGAGATCAACGACGGGCTCGTTTTCTGTGAGATCGATGCAACTCGAGTTACTTGTTGCCATACGAGGTGTTGAGCCCAGACCTTCGAAGAATAGATCCGTGAAGGGGTCGGGCGTATTTAATATATTCCTAGAGCGGCCTGCTTGAAGGGTTGAAGTTGGCGTGGGTCGTCTCGTTTGCCCTTGAAAGCGCGACGATGACGACGCTTCAGGCACAAAGAGTGAATCGTCGTCAAACGAATCGTTGAAATTCCAGTCGTTGCTCAAAAATGTTGGTGAAAGGCCAGGGAAGTTTGCAAAGCCATTTTGGACCCAGGGCGAGGGGTCTTCGTAGGCAGGCGCATTCGTGTTGCCATTATTAGCATTCACATTCGCAGAGCCCAAGCCCAAGGGGGAGCGCTGCGGCGAGTTGGAGTCATTGAAGGGCACATTAGAAAAGCCTGGAAAGCGTGAGGACATGGCAGTAAGGCAGTCCCGTCAGTCAGGTTGGGGCGATGGGAACTTCGAAGGCGAAGGCGAATGAATGTTGCTGTGCTGTACTCGTGTCGCTGCAGTCTTCGCACCTTCACACGCCGGCCCCGGGATTCGCAGTCATGAGGCAGAGAGAGAAGCGGTGGCAGTCAGAAAGACAAAGCACGAATGAGGTTATAAATGGCAGGCCAGCAATCAATCTGTGGTGCAGCCCAGACGCATCAGCTTCTGTCGGCGATAAAGGTCCATCCTGCCAATCGCCGCCGTTTAGCGTGTCGAGGCTAATTTTTGAGCTGTGATGTGATGATGCCGAGAGCGAAGAGCTGTGAACACTCCCCCCTGCTCGAACGGCCTTGATCCACGACAACGACTTTCTTCCTACGGAAATGTCTGGTAGCGACTACTATGCTTTGATACAACCTCGTCACTGTCGCCCATAGCATGCTTCTTTCAATACGCGCTGGTCGCTCGAGTAGGCCTTGCGCAGCCTTTGTTCGCCTTCCAAAGCATCGGGCGCATCGCCGTCAGCCATTGGGCGCGTCGATTCGATGGCAATCCTCCACGGGTAACGCTGCTGTGTCCGAAGACTCTGCAGCTGCAAGTCCTTTGTTGGGTAAGCAGGACGTATTTTGCCCCAGGGGCGAAAGGTCTGACGATGTTGTAGATGGTTCTAGGGCGAGGTTCAACGAGATAGGGGTTCAGCAACTCAGTAGCCATGTTCACTCCCAGATATTCCCTATAGCTACCCCGCCAGCACCACAAGAGCTGGTTGAGCTTTCCAAGGACCACCTGCGACGCCATGAGTTACTTGGAAAGAATACAGACAATACGCCGCCAATATCCTTTGACCTTCCAGCGCTGCAGGGGCAAACACTGGATGAGCATTTCTACAAACTCGGCATCGATGCTGGAGAACCGTACCTAGGATACGCCAAGCAGTTCACGAGAGCCAATGCCCCTCCGAAGCCGCGAAAATGGATGCGCAGGAGTGGATGGACAAAATACTACCCTGATGGGCGCACGGAAGCTGTGGATGCGCCCCAGGAGACTATGCTATGTTTTGATACCGAGGTTATGTGGAAGGAGAGCTCCTTCGCCGTAATGGCATGTGCTGTCAGTCCGACAAATTGGTATGCCTGGCTGTCACCTTGGGTGCTTGGAGAAACAGAAAATGACCGCCAGCTCATACCTATGGGGGATCCAAGCCAGGCTCGGATTGTTGTGGGACACAACATTGGCTATGACAGGGCGCGGATAGCAGAAGAGTATGACATAAAGCAGTCGAAAATCAATTTCCTGGATACGATGTCTCTACATGTGGCTGTCAATGGAATGTGCTCCCGCCAGAGGCCGACTTGGATGAAGCACAGGAAGAATCGTGAATTGCGGGATAAGATTGCTGGAGAGACAGACAATGTTGAGCTAGCAAACCTACTTGGAAACAAGTCACTCACAGAGGAAGAGGAAGAGTTATGGGTAGGCCGAAGTTCTGTCAATTCATTGCGAGACGTTGCAAAGTTTCATCTTGACATTTCAATCGACAAGGCTCAAAGAGACCAATTCGGTCAACTGGACCGGGTTGGTGTGCGAGAGAAACTTGATGAGCTCCTGGACTACTGTGCTGCAGATGTGGACGTCACACACCGAGTCTACAAAATCGTCTTTCAGAATTTCCTGACGACTTGTCCACATCCCGTCAGTTTTGCTGCCCTACGCCATCTATCTTCTGTTATCCTACCAGTTGACAAATCCTGGGAGTTGTACATTGCGAATGCAGAAGCTACCTACCACAAGTTGTCAGACGCTGTCCAGGAGCGCCTCATCTCTTTAACCGAGAAAGCATTGAAGATAAAGGGGGAACCAGAAAAATGGAGCAATGACCCATGGCTTCGTCAATTGGATTGGTCTGGCCAAGAAATAAGGATGGTTAAGGGTAAGAAGAAGAGTGATCCACCTCGGCCAGCTGCAAGACAAAAGATGCCAGGGATGCCACACTGGTACAAAGATCTCTTCCCCAAAACTGGTGCTGAAATTGGCTTGACCGTCCGTACTCGCATTGCTCCTTTGCTACTCCGTTTATCGTGGGAAGGGCATCCTTTGGTTTGGTCGGATAAGTATGGCTGGACATTCAGAGTCCCTGTTGAAGAAGCGCATACCTATGCGGAGAAGTCGCTCCAGGAATGTACTGCGTTTGAGCAGAAGGATATGGCCTTGAGGGATGACATGACAGGGGCTTATTTCAAGGTCCCACACAAGGACGGCCCTACTGCACGTTGCGCTAATCCAATGGCAAAGAGTTATATGCCATACTTTGAGAAAGGGATACTTTCTTCGGAGTATACATATGCAAAAGAGGCGTTGGAAATGAACGCTTCCTGCTCTTACTGGATCAGCGCCAGAGATCGTATCATGTCACAAATGGTCGTGTACGAATCAGATGGTGCAAAAGGACCAGCCAAGGAGAGTTCGGAAGCATCCGAGACGGGTTATATTCTGCCACAGGTCATTCCTATGGGAACTGTTACTCGACGAGCCGTGGAGAACACCTGGCTTACTGCAAGTAACGCCAAGAAGAACCGTGTTGGTTCGGAGCTCAAATCCATGGTGAGGTCGCCACCAGGGTACTGCTTTGTTGGTGCGGATGTAGACTCTGAGGAACTCTGGATTGCTAGTCTTGTTGGTGATGCGCAGTTCAAGATTCACGGAGGCAATGCAGTTGGGTTCATGACTTTGGAAGGTACCAAGGCTGCGGGTACTGATCTCCATTCCAGGACGGCAGGTATTTTAGGTATCACCAGAAACGATGCAAAAGTGTTCAACTATGGTCGAATCTATGGAGCGGGACTGAAATTTGCTTCGACTCTTCTCAGGCAGTTTAATCCTGCTCTCTCCGAAGCAGAAACCAACACGGTCGCTGGCAACCTGTATAAAGCTACGAAGGGAACCAAGACGAATAGGAAGACTCTCCACAAGCGACCGTTCTGGCGTGGTGGAACCGAAAGCTTTGTTTTCAATAAGCTTGAAGAGTTCGCAGAACAGGAACGGCCTCGAACTCCAGTACTTGGAGCTGGTATAACCGAAGCCCTGATGAGCCGTTTCGTCAATGCTGGAGGTTTCATGACGTCCAGAATTAATTGGGCTATTCAGTCTTCGGGAGTTGACTATCTTCACCTGTTGATTATTTCCATGGATTACTTGATCCGACGGTTCAACATCGATGCACGTCTTGCGATTACGGTTCATGACGAGATCAGATATTTAGTTCGTAACGAGGACAAGTACCGAGCAGCAATGGCCTTACAGGTGTCAAACCTTTGGACCCGTGCCATGTTCGCACAGCAGATGGGAATCAATGACCTTCCACAGGCCTGCGCGTACTTCTCGGCAGTAGACATTGATCACGTCCTCCGCAAGGAAGTCGACATGGACTGTGTCACCCCATCTCATCCCGACAAGATCCCTCACGGCGAGTCTCTTGACATCTACACCCTCCTTGCCAAGGGATCAATATCACACCTCGACACATCTATTGTCCCCACCAACGCGCCAAACCTAGAAGGAATTCAATACACTCATCGCCAGCCTGTGATGGAGGGCCTGGAAAAGACCTCCGATATACATTTCCTCAAAGCACAGATTACAGCCGACGACAAAGAATTACGGGATATCATCAAGGAGCACAGTAAAACCAACAAGCCCAACACCCCAACACCCCGAAAGCGGACTTCGTCGTCCCGCCAAGAGGTTCTGCCATATGAGACTTACCCATCTTTACTGGAAGAACCAATGGATTATGGTACACTTTTCACGGATTACAAGCCCTTCAACCAAAAGAGCTGGAGCTTGGAAAGACCGGTTGCTCCCAAGACGAGGCCGGCTGCTGGTGCTAGGTGGTAATGAACCAAGCTACGTGTGTATGATCTTGCAACAGCATTGTTACCTTTACTCTTCACATTTTGTGCTTAATTGTTTTCATTTGTAAAAATTACGGCCTAGGGCATGTATGATATGTAAAAGCAAGCGGTTTGGGAATGGCTGGGTGTATGCTTTGGTCCGGTTAGGCAGCATAGCTACGGTGTTGATTGGGTGATCTGTGACAACTACAATCACAGATGCATTGTTTTGTATATTTATTTGTTGCTGGAAGGCAGACGATTTGGAATCACATAGTAGTATTTTGTGTTACAAATCTTTGATACATTTTCTTACAACACTGTATGGGTGGAGACAGAACCAGGATGAACTACACAACAGATCAAGACAACTAATATCACAACAGATTCCCTCCATTTTCTGGAACTGATTCGCCAATAAACCCGTACTCTGTACACTGTAACCCGATACTCCATCTCTTTACTCAAGTCCCAACCCTAAGAGGCACAGACTGGGATGTTGATGACCTCACCAATGTCAATGACATCGATGTCCTCAATCTGGGAGTTGGCAGCCACAAGCGCATCCAAAGTGATGACGAAACGAGCAGCGATAATAGTCAAGGTATCTCCCGCAGCGACAGTGTAAGTGGGAGAGGTTCCAACAGTTGCACAAGTGTTGGTGGTGGCGCCGGTATCAGCAAGGGCTGGAGCAACGTCATTGCACTCAGTGGCTGGGATGCTAATGACTTCGCCAACGTAGATGAAGTCTGGGTTGGTGATGTTGGGGTTGACATAGACGATGGCGTCGACGGTAGAGCCGGTGGCGTTAGAGATCTTGGTGAGGGTGTCACCTGCCACGACGGTGACGTTGCTGACGATGCGGCATGGGTCCTCGCCACGGAGGGCAAGGCTCTCACTGATTTCAGCGAGGGTTCTTGGCAGGACGAAGCCAGAGACGAGGGGGAGGAGGGCGGCGGCGATGGTGAGGAATTTCATGTTGGCGGTGGCGGTCGTTGGTGTTGTTGGTTTTTAGTGGTTGGATTTGTAGTATTGAACGAGTGTTGTAAGTTGATGATAATCTTAACGAAAGAATGAATGAATGAATGGCTGAAGAGCTGGTTGTAAAGATTGAATGCAACTGTTGCGGTGAAGAACCAACCCGACGAGGGGGTGAAGACGGTATTTATATTCCTTATGCTCCGCCGAATGCCTATTTTCTTGATTCGTTTTGCGTTTTGTATGGCATAGCCTGAACCCCCATAACAGAAAAGGGGCTATGACATTAACCCTTTCAGGCTTTGCTTAAGCAGGAGCTACGCTCCGTTCATTTACATGCAGGTGGGTACAGTACTGTACGGAGGTACAAAACCCAGGTACCTATGTAAGGATCCGGGGTTTTCGAGGAGCGAAACTTTAAATACTGCGTACGCAGTACAGATGAATCTGTAGGATCGTAGGGCTGTGTGTAGATCAGACTGCTATTAAGAGGTCTTATGAGTGGAAGTGGAAAATCCGGTACTATGGTACTTTGTATTATACAGTATATGACCTCGTAATTTGGTTTTGCTATAAGGTAGCTGACATACTTCACTGTTTACCTGTGACGGTGGCTACTAACAAGTGATAGTGAAAGTAGCGAGGAATTATTGATCTGTTCTAAAATCAAGAACTAACTCGCGCTTAGAACACGTCAATGCTAGCCCCGTGTCTTATAGGCTATAGCACAGTACTGTACAGTATAGTATCCCCCAGCCCTAAGGTTTTTACAAATTCTAGAAATAGGTCTTGGCAGGCTTAGCAGCTATCAGATTTTATTTGTGTATAATCTAAGAAGGTCTAAGTACTTCTTTTACTTCTATTAAGACTTTTTTACTAGGTTATTATACATATGAGATGTGAAGTTAAGTCTCTTATTTTGTTATTAAGAACTTTTTAAGTAAATCAGTAATAGTCTAACGCTAACCTTACTGATACCTTCTAAATAGAGGGAGAAAGTACTGTGTTAAAATAATATAAGATTTTAAGTCGTAACTGATATAATCGGTAGGTTTACTATAGGTACTCGTCTAATACTACTATATTGTCAGTTTAGTACCTAGCTTTAACAGCGTAGCTAAGTCCTCTAAGTCTTAAAAGGAGAGTCTACAGTACCTTAAGGCCGGACAGAAACTGGATTTGACTTTTGGTTTGGGGCCTCTCCATGCTTGGCGTGTAAGAGCCGCCTTAGCCGACTTCCTCACACGTTACGTGGTATGAAATCGTACCAAACTCTGTTCTGTGCGAGCCTAAGAACTCGTGGTTACCCGACAATTATCCTAGATTCTAGAATCTTTCTCTACGCAAGTATTACCACCCACCGATTTGTTCCCCTAGGTTTGGGAAATCCACGCGAGCTTGGTATCAAGACTTCCTTGCGATGTTGAAGCTCTTCGTACTCGCCGAGCTAAGTTTAACGACACCACATCACCTAGTGAGTGAGACATTGGGCTATTTTCTTGATAGCAAGCAAGTACTGTACTGTTCTTGTTCTCTACATCGTTCTACACAAGATTCTCAGTATAGGAGTTATGAATGGCACTGTACAAACTTGCCCGCAAGTGTGGAAGTTCCGACGTCCGGAGTTCCCGCTAAGAGGAGTTTGCGGGCGTCGCGAACCTCAATCTATCCCGATTCTTTCCCAATTTATGATTCCGCCGGATCCTACAGTAGGTCTTGCTCTACTCCGTATGGTTTGGTTTTGTATCAAAGCACCGCACAACTACTTTATTCCCATGAGACTTTCTGGGGAGTGGCACTGTGGCAGTGAAATTTAGAGACAACGGAATTTACACGGTGTTGTTGTCGCCGTTTGCCGGGGTCTAAGGATACATAGTCGAATATGAGCTTCAGCTTTCCCCTAATAATAATCCAGCTCGACTACCATAAGATCTGTTTCTAGGATAACCTAGCAAGATCTCCCAACAGGCTTTTCTCCAAGTTCAAAAACTTCTTGGGAGTAGTGAGGGGGAGGTTTCCTGAAGGTGTGCCACTGAGACTATGAGAACTTAGTTGCTGTTGATGTGCAAGCACGGCAGATTGCTTTGCTAACAACATTGCCAACATTGCAAAGTAACAGCTCATCAGGTGTCTTATTGACTGTGGTGCGTCACTCAATAATTGACATCAGCACAAGCCTCCAAAGTACTTTTTCCAAGTTCCTACGATTAAAACGACTCCGCTTTGATCGTACGGTTTGCTTTGCTCCTCCGAGTCCTTACAGTAGGTTCGACTTCGGACGAATCCGAGGACATGGAACAGGGAAATTGGCGCTTGTTAATGATTCGTCAGAGTGGCAAAGGACGACTTCCTTTTGCTTGCGGCTTGGAAGTCTCATACCGGCAGTCATTATGCTTTCTTGGTCGTGTATTCATGGGGTTATGCGTAGGGATTGGTGGTGGCGTAACGTTCTTGGATTGTAAGAGGGGAAGTTGGAAGGAAGAGCACGAGGTGAGCGAAGGGGTAAGTCGCCAACAACTCGGCCTATCCTTACCGCGATTGGGCCTCGCTTAGAGAAAGGGGTAGTTATGATGGCTAGCTCTTCCGCTTAAATCATCTCTAACAGAGTAATTCTTACGTATTAGTTCCTGTCTACTAGAACTACCTACCTAGAAGTCGTCGCCAAGGTGTATGTATAACATCTTCTCTACAAAGTCCTACGCTCTTTAATTTAATTAATACAATTACTCACAATTCAAGCCTCCATTCCAGTTGACCTTGCTTTTCAAGAAAGCCAGATCATCGTTTCGAAACTCTCTTTTAGGCCTGACTCGAGCTTTAGTTGATCGTTTGAAAGAGAAAGGCCAGAATCAACTGCATTTCAGAACTGTCCGGACGAAAAATATACTATGATGGACGGCGAATCCCACAAAGAGCCAGCCTCTTATTTTCAACCTCTTCTGATCCATCCTCGCAATGCCAGCTTTGTTAACAAAGTACTAAATACTCTACGGGGCATGCACTGGTATCTTTCCAGAATTTCGAGCTCTTGGCCCTCTTCGTTGATGTTGCCAATCAGCTACATTTCAATCATTCATTTCAAACCTTCAAGGTGCGTCTTACACGCTGTACAACAACCATTGCATACATCATATTTCAAGCCTATTCATTGTGATTTACATTACATCTTACAAAGAATATCTAAATGCAGGATTCTCGAAGTCGGTCAAATCAGTAATCACCTCCTCATTGAGATCCTTCGTTGCAGGTACTGCAGCCGCATCTCGCTGCTTGTTACGTCTCGTCAACAGCAAGCGCAAACAAATAGCGAGGAACATCTGGCCGACGGCACAACCAAGAATTAATTTACATCTGTAATGTGTTAGCATTTTGAATGGATGATTTGAAAGAAAAGAAAGGGGAAAGGACTTACCCTGTTGGGTATGTAGGCGACTCTTCCGCAAGGAAGGCATGAGGTCCGATAATGTTACCCAAGCAATATGCTAGGAAGACAAAGGCGGTGCCAGTAACACGCTTAGTGTAGCCTCCGAGGTTAGAAGCTGGCATTTGCAGAGCTACGACCAAAGCCGAGACAAACGATCCGGTGATGTAGTAGCCCAATAGGTTTCCATACTTGTTGCTTCTGGGCAGTTGCCACATAAGCGAGATTCCGATGATGGTCGGGATGATGTAAACGGCCATGACAATGGTGCGGAAGTTGCGGAGCTTCGATGCCATGAAGGTTCCTGACAGGATGAAGAAGACTTGGAAAGCCCCTTGTGGGATAGCGAGTGCAGTCGTTTCGAGAGATCCTTTGACAACGGCCTTAAGAATGAGCTTTCCGAAGTTGGCAAAGCCACCGTTGATAAGCTCGTTTAGGAAGGTAAAGAGGAATAGAATCCAGACTTGGGGATCGATTAGTGCTTCGCGGATTTGGTACCTGTGATTCAAGAACTCGCAGTCAGCTTAGTTATTCTGCTCAATCCCAAAGTAACCCAGACGTAATTCAGCAGCAAAGAGCATAATTCCTAGAAAGGAAATGTGCTCCGAGAGTTTGACTTACCACTTAATCTTCTTGTTCAAGATACCAGTCTGGTTACTCCACCCTCTGCCAATAAGTGTTGCTTTCTCCGTGTTGTTGAGACGTTTGGTGCTCATAATATCGGCTGGCATAAGGAACCAGAGCAGAATACCCCAGAGAATCGTGCAGCCACCGCACAGCAAGAAGATTACTTTCCAGACCGGGAATGCTTTGTTTTGTAGACCAAGCCCGATGCCGTAGGTTATAACTCCGCCAAGCATAGAGCCGACCCCATTACAGCAGTAGAACAATCCAGCTCTGAAGGGCTGCTGTTCACGCAGGTACCACATTGCGACTATCATCATGAAACATGGTGTGATGGGGGCTAAGAAACGTTAGATTTCTGGTGACATAGAATGCAAATAAGTAGGTGAACATACCTTCAAATACTCCTAGAAAGAATCTGCAGGCTGCAAGTCCTGAATATGATGTACAGGCCGCGGCGCACATCAGCACAGTCCCCCAAGCCACCACACAGCCCGAGACCACGTTTGCAACGTTTGTCTTTTGCGCCAGATATGACCATGGGTATTCAGATACCAGGTAACCGAGGTAGAAGAAAGTCGTAAGATTTGCATACTGAGCGGTATTCATGTTAGTGTCAGTTAAAAGGTCAAAGACGGCAGAGTAAGCTAAAGCTGATCTGTGTCCGAAAAGTTAGTTATGTCGAAACTGGCAGATGCTAAACTTAAAGAAAGTATACGTACTTGTCGACATACTGAAGCACATATGTTCCCATCAACAAGGGCAGCATAATACAATCCACCTTCCGGATCAACCGCTTGTTCTCGGCAACATCCCCAACCAACTCATGAACCTTCTCATGGCTGATCTCATTATCACGCAAAAACTCCTCAGCACGATCCAACTTCGCCGGGCTGACTTCTCCAATCTCAAGGTCGTCTGCGGACGGGTTAGCCAGAGGAGTTGCAACCTTCGTCTCAATGACCTGGACTGGTTTTGCGTCGGTGGAGGCCATAACAAAGCGTGGTTCGGTACGAAGTGCAATGGCCCAAGTCCAGGACGCAAAGCGCCATGGTGGTTTGTGTTTATATAGGCAAGTCCTTGGGCTTACGATAGTGGCTTCTTGGTATCGACAACGGTCATGGCCATGGTCATGGAAATATTAACCTTTCCCCATAAGTATGATCTGATGCAACTGATATCGGGACATTCTCGTATCGTGACTCCAGCATGGGTTGTGCATCTTGGGGTCAGCTTTCCCGCCGGTAAAGTAATAGAATTGCGTGAAATGGTGTGCTTGTGAAGTCTGTGATAGGCCAATTGCGACGCGGCCAACACTCGGGAGTATTCGGCTGTATCCACGGAATTGCCGTGTCTTGTTTGCCATACAGAGCACATCTCCTGATTCATGAATGCGCAGCAAAAGAAGACTGCGGGAGCGAGAACGATACGCATGTTTGCAGACGCGTTGCCTTGCTCAGCTCGCGTGTTGAACTTTTGCATTGAGCTTTCAACTTGCCATTGTTCCGAACCGTTACCTCCAGCATTCCAGATTGACACGATTCATCGCATACAAGACCAACAAACACGCGTTGGGCTGACATGAATGTTCCATGCACGACAGAACCTGGAGATCTTCAATGTAAGTACTGTACTTGCTGTATCACTGTTACCCCTGAGTTGCCATGTGGCCCCCCTGTCTATGCATACCTGGGAATAGAATTAGCAAGATCCCTTGACTTCCCCTATTTACAACCTCGCTTCAACATCCTCACCCTGGCCCTTCTTCCACGCCTCGCAATCAAAGCCCAACTCTTCTAACGTCGTGATCTCATGTCTCTTCTCAAGCCCCAGCTTTAAACTGGCCGCCTTGATCAATGGAAATCTCTCTCTAATCCACTGTTCCCTTTCTCCCCAGTACGGAGGCAGTTTCCCCTTACCATCATTCTCTAGGCCGTTTCGAGTGAACGCAGAAGCACTTCGGTCGTGTAGCATATTGATATATGTTGCATCATGCGGGAATCTCAAGTCATGGAACGCTTTTCCTTTGCCTGTGTAAGCGATGTACTCGGTTTCCCAAGCTTGCATGTGGGCTTCTGAGGGGAGAGAGAGGCGGCCGGAGAGAACGCGAGCGATGAGTGCAGCTTGACCTTCTGAGACGGGGAAGGGTACGATGCGCTGAGGGAGGCCGATAAACGAGAGTGTTGGGATGGGATGGTAGAAAATCTGTTGGTATATGTTCTGAACTCTGCTTCCGTCGGAGACGATGGGTGGTGAGAGCGTCTTTAGAAATGGGTACGAGTACATATACCCAGTACAAAAGACGACGTTATCGACATCTGTCTCTATATGGCCGTTGGCGAATTTTACTGAACGATTTTCAAGGATGAACTCTGAGATCTCGGGAAGAGTCGTGGTTGAGCTGTCGGTACTCTTCTCGCTTATTATAAGAGGGGGCTTAGAGACAGTTGCTATTTGGATTGCGAGATCAACTCCGGAAGCTGAGTGGCCTACAATGATGACTTTCTAATATATTAGATAGTCAGCATTTGAAACAAAAGGGATGGGGAAAATGAGGGGAATGGCTTAAGAAGAAGGGTTATTGCCTTGTCCTTAAATTGTTCTGGCCGTCTATAGAACTTCGAGTGAGAGATGGCGCCAGGAAACTTCTTGTCCCAAGCTTTCAATCCTGTGATATCCGGAACAAAGGGATCATCATAATGCCCACTGGCAACGATTACAGCATCGAAGATTTCCGTAGTTTCTCGACTAGTACCCAAATTCATCGTTTTAACAGACCACCTACCAGCCCTAACCGGCACAACACTAAGAACCTGCGTCCCAAGACAAATCAAGTGCTTAACATCCTCCGCATACTCCTCCAAGTACGCCCTTACGATTTTGTGCGGTGGAAACAGCGGCACTCCTTCCGGAAACGGCAGGTCGGAGAAGTTCATTAGAGTATGAGGGATATTAGTGTCGAGAAGGTCATAAACCGGACTAACGATCTCCAGCTTTCCATCTTGAGCTTTAACGGGTTCATTTGCGACAATGCTTGGTGAAGTACGTGGGATCGTGAACTGCCTATGCAAGGTATTATGTGGAGTGGCGCACCACACACCTCCAACGCCCGGCCTCGATTCGAAGACAGTGATTTTTGTAAACATCTTCTCAGCAACCAAGTACTTTGCGGCCGCAAGGCCACCAGGTCCTGCGCCAATAACAGCTACAGTGCTAGCGAGCGACATTGTGGACGTAAAGAAGATGGTTTACACCCGCACGGCTGCCAAAGGTTGGGAATCGATTCAGAGGAGTACTTCACAAGAGTTTACCGATGACTATTTGGAAGAAGAAAGCAGACCACTTTATATACTCCAGTGAAGTTTTCTTCACGTGGGTACGACTAGTCGCTAGGATACGATACGTAGCCCCTGCGCCAGGTCCACAAAAGTGGGAGCATTGATATTTTCGCCGCCAAGATGCCGCCGTATTGCTGGACAAGCTTCAGTTTGCGTAGATCGCATAGCGATGGTAGGTAACAACGAACAGGGCAATTCGTAAAGCAATGGCTAGAGATCTGGAGTGCCCCGGGCTAAGTTGACGTGCACGCATCCTTTTGCTAAACTTCTGGAAATTGGGTTATTGAAGGAGGGAAAAAGAACAGAACAAAGATTGAAGTGCTTTTGTGCTGCTAGCGTCGGTGCTTCAAAATGAGAATGCTAAGTGGACGTGATGTTATGACGTAAGTTTCCAACTCATTGTGTAGAAGCTGTTGCAGAGTCACCGCAGCCAGTTATCTAAGCCTCCAAGGGGAGCACATTCTACTGTGCAGAGCCACCGCCATGGATGTTAAGCCGTCATATATTAAACCGTAACCACCTCTTTTAGTTGTTGTAGAACCACAGCTTTGCAACTTCAAGTCAACCCCATTTCAGAGCTGCGCAGAGCCGTGATCACAATCTCTGTTGAATTAGCTTTAATTACTCAAACCCATCCCAAAGTAACCCACGAAACACTGCTCATCCTGAAAGCAGCTGAGAAGCGAAGCATCCAGGTCAAAGTAGTGCGAACCTTCGATAGTGCGGGAATATAAACATAATCCCAACAACAGTACTCATATCGCAAAGAGAAAATCCGAAGTTGGAGAATTTTTGTTTCCATTAGGCGAAGCTACAGAACATGGCCTTACCTCCAGCAACCCGTTGTGCAATGCAGATAAAAGACACCAGAAGACACCCCGTATCATAACCCACATCTAGTATCGCTTTCCAGCACGTAGAACATCACCGAACTCCTCCAAAGGACTGCGGATGAGTTTTGTCTCCTTCCACAAGTTGGGGGTCAAGTAACCGTATGTGTTGCCGACAGCGACGAAGGTGGCCTTGAGTGTGTTCTCGAGGGTCTTGGTGGAGCCGGAAGAGGAAGTGTAGATATCGTCGACACCAGCAAGTTGCAAAAGACGCTTGACAGCTGGAGATGCGACAAGACCGGTACCACGGGGAGCTGGGATAAGCTGAAGAGCAAAGTCAGTAAGACTCTGTGCATTTCTACCATGGAATTTAACTTACTCTGACGGAGACGGAACCGCACTTGCCGGACTCCTTGGTTGGCAGAGAGTGAGGAAGACCCAAGTTTGTACCCCAGTAACCTCGTCGGATTGGCAGAACGCTCAACTTTGCAATAATGATAGCAGCGCGGATAGCAGTTGCGACTTCCTTGGAGGTCTTGATACCGAGACCGACGTGTCCCTCAGAGTCACCGATGACAACGATAGCCTTGAACCGGGTACGCTGACCGGCACGAGTCTGCTTCTGGACGGGCTTGATCTATAGGCGCAAAGCTATCAGTCCTCTTGATCTCCCATCGGTGTCTCCCAAATTTCTGCATGGAGTTTCGGAAGCATGCCCGTACCTTCATAACCTCATCCTTCAACTTTGGCAAGAAGAAGTCCACAATCTGGTACTCCTTGATGGGCAGAGAGTGCAGGTAGATCTCCTCCATAGACTTGATCTTTCCATCCTTAACAAGACGACCAAGCTTGGTGACTGGCTGCCACTCCTTCTCCTCGTTCTTGTTTGCTCCGCGACGAGGTCCACGTCGTCCACGTCCACGGCCTCTGTCTCCACGGTCTCCTCCACGGTCACCACGGGAACCAAAGCCACCACCGCGAGCAGCTGCTCCGCCTCTTGGTGCGTCAGCCATATTTGTTCGAATTGATTGCGGGTGGGATGTCAATTCGTTGGTGTCGTGGGCGTTGATCGATCGTTTTCGCAAAATTGAAAGTCGATATCGTGAAATTGTAGAAATTCTGGTGGTGCGCGGGGACCAATTTTACCGAGAAGCCAAGTCTTATTAGGTTAGCTTGAAATGGGTGCTGATTGTGGCCTGGCATTTGAGGCATTAAGTAAATAAGTGCAACTCCCGTCGTCTTACCCAGGTACCTACTCGAGTTTCAACGTTCCGTCCTCTACGGGGCCAAGAATAGTATATCTTCAACAAGACATGGCCCATTTATCTTGCACTGTTCAATAAATAATGACTCTGTAAATTGTTGTGCGAAAGTTCGACTGCACGGTTCACAGTGGTACTGGGTTTACAAGGAAATTCCTCTATTATAGCTGTATCATTCAGCCCTTGCAGACATTCGCCACTAAAAATACAACACAAACATTCCTAGAGCCCCTTACAAATTGAAAGTCTTTATAAACTCTATCTTTAGAACTGAATTACCCCTCGGAGACGAATTCAGCATTTTGTATCCGTCTATCTGTGAAAGACAAATCAAAAAAACAGGTAAAACCCGCATATTTACCTACAAATCTGGTTCTGCTTCCGCAAAAAGAAAACCACCGCTGACGAAAATTCAACATTGCTCTAGAGAAGCAACGGAAATTCATGCCTTAAGGTCTTCATTCCTCAAAGTAGGTATGCTTTGGTCGCCCAAGCCCAGCTTGCTTCTTGCGACTACTGTTTGCACTAGTAGGATTGTGACCAAAATCACCAAGGAGGCGTCTTTCAGACGGGATTATAATCTGAGCGTGCGACCGAGTAGCGGGACGGGAGTCTGGTGGTGTTTGAATTTGAAAGCGTCTTTTTGGCGTGTTTTTTTTCGACGGTGTATAGTCGTCATCGTCCGAATCGTCAGGATCAAGGTGCTTGTGCTTCCCCTTCTTGCTGGGCTTTGCCATCTCCAAAACAGGGTCTTCCTCATTGTTGGTATCCTCATTCTCCTCTATAGCCGCCTTGCGCTTCTGCTTCTTGCTGGGCTTTGCAATCTCCAAGACAGGCTCTTCCCCATTGTTGGTATCCTCATCCTCCTCTATAGCCGGCTTGCGCTGCTTTGGCTTCTTCGACTTTGGTGCTGGAACTTCCAAACCAAGCTCATCCCATGTGATGTTGGTTGCTTTCTGGACAGTCTCTGTTTTTTGCTTCCGAGCCTTCTCCTTCAGCTTCTGCTTTTGTAAAAGGGCATACTCTCTTCCAAGGTCATCTTCAGACTCCTCGTCAGAAGTATTCACAGGATCAACAGGATAGTGATAGTATCCATTGGGTTGCTTGTACTTCTTCTGCTTGCCTACGTTCGGAAGCGTGTAGAATGAATACTGGATACCCGTAACCTCCTGAATCCTTTCTTGAAATATGCTGCATTTCTCGCAAGGTCTTTCGCTTACAACGATCTCGGCAGCAGGGTGAGGTCTAAGCCTCTGCAGTGTATACAGCTGCTTGTAATCGGGCATCTTTCCTGTCTTCTTTCCAAGGGCTCGCATTGCGAACCATAACATTAACTTAATTTCGACGTGGCTCGCGATTTCTGCAACATTTTTAAGTTTCTTTCCCTCCTTCCAGCATATGTTTAGCTCACAACCGTAGTGCTCACAGAAGTCTACAACCATTGCTGTCCACGCGCGAGCAGGAAGCATTTTTTCGTCAGTCGTAGTAGCAGGCTCGTAGCCAGAGCATGAGAACTTAAGGACTTGGAAGCGCCCCTTTCCTCGTACGAATGCAAGAGTCTTCTGCTGTATATTCTTGCCACGATTAGTATGAAATATATGACTTGGAACCATATACATCACTAATTTGCCGGTTCGGTACCAGCACCCTTTTTCGGTTTCCGCATCGTTCGGTGCTGAAACGTTTAGTGACTTTGAAAGATTGCTCAAACCAACACGCATTCTCGTAATATCATTAGGATTCGTTACGCCATGATCTGAAGGAGAACAGCAGTCAGAACATAATCTGTATAGTGCAAGCAGACAAGGAAGAAAATTATTACCTGAAAACCATTCGGTGACTTCCTCGGGACCTTCAACTTCGGCAAGTTCCTCAATAAGTTCTAAAACAGTATGTATGTTAAGGGCATTTTTAGTGGGCTGACGCGCAGAAAGAAGATAGTCTTCTTCTACGTCTTCTTCATCATCTGAACTCGTGAGCGAGTCGTCGTCGCTGTCTGAGATCTCGACTAAATTCTGAATCGCCTTTAGGGGTTTTGGTATTCGGTGTATGTCCGCGAATGTCTCGTTGCCTCCAGTGTTTCCAAGCACATTCAGTGCATCAGCGAATTTTGACTGTCTATGAGCAACACTGCTCTTAGGCTTCATCGGTTGGCTGGGTTTCTGTAATGCTTTTACACCTTTCTTTGAACCTGCTACAGCGGCTGCTTTTTTATGTGGCGTAGCTTCTAGCTCAGCACTCTGCAAGATTTTCAAAATTTCTTGGGTGCGAGCTCTTGCCTGCTGCGCTTTCACTTTCGTCATCCTCGTGGTGGGGTTGGTCCAAATTCTCAATCCCGTGTTCAATACAATACTGTTGTGAAAGGCTGGTAGCAGATTGAATAGAAGATCTGTGTCTAAGCTATGAAGGCTTGAACGTGCCAGGCTTCGCAAGCTAAATACTGAAAGTAAAGATCAGAAAATATCCTCGCGCAACTGAGGAATTGAAGGTGAGTTCTTACCGAAAGCAAGCCTCTAGCAACGCTTTAGCAAGTACCGAGGAAGATATTGAAGACTGTTTCGTGTTTCAGAAGTGAAGTTGATGTACGAAGTTCCACTACAAGAAGTTCTCATGGAGTGAAAGCCGATGAGAATGGGTTTGGATGTGGGTGAAGGCTACATCGATGTGAGAACTTGTTTTTGCGCAGCTAAGAACAGTGGAAGGTGGTGGGTGGTGGGTGCTTACAAGTCTTTGTGCCTTCCGAAGAAGATGTAGGCCGAACAGGCAGTTGGGCTCGACTCAATGCAGCGTCCAAACTCGAGAGCTTCTTTCCTTTGGAAGGAAGAAAGGCAAGCCTGGCGAAGCGCGCTGGTATGTGAAGCAAAGCTAGGCTGGAGTGAGTTTTGAAGGTTGAATGTGTGAAGGTTGGATGGTGGTGAAGTTAGAGAGGGGTCCTCAATCTCGAGCTCGAGCTCGAGCTCTGCAAGCGAGAGTTTAGTGTAGGTGAGAGTGAAAGCTTGACGAACCCTTCCTGCTATAACAACTCAGTTCAAAGAAGTAGAGTCAGTTGTAATCGATTTCGAGGCGTCTATCAGCTTTCTGATGAGGATAGTGAGAGGATTAGAGAATGAGAGTGAAATAAAGAGGGTTTAAGAGATTGAGGGCTGAGGGGTGGTGGGATTGAGGGGAAGGTGGTTCATGTGGCAGTTGAGAGGCTCGGTGTCGAGTTCAAGAGTTGATCGGCAAATAGATGAGTTTCATGTACTGCATGTTGCTTGCCGCTTTTTTGATACAGAAAAAGTAAATGTTGCATAAGAAATAGTGTCCCGACTCCCCTACAGTTTTGATGTCGAAGCGTCGGAGCGAAGGCTGGAAAACTGCACTTGGTTTTAAATGCGTGTAAGATAATTGGACTTTAGACAGATGATGAACGGGCAAGAACATAGCTTCAAGTATACACCAAGCTGAACATATCGGAGTTCAAGAGAACGAATAAAGTTTCATCAGGTTGCGGTTGGTTGGTTCGTGGATGTTCAATTGTGAAGTTCATTTTGAATACACCTTGCAAGCCCGATGCCGCAATAAACCCAAACCCCAGACCCAAATGCAAATAATTTACTCGTCATCATCTTCATCCTCATCAGCCTCGATGGTGGTTTGCGCAATACCTGCAAAGTTGTTAATACCACAATCTCATCAAAGGGGGTTTTTGGTACAGCCTACGGTCCAAATCACGCTGTCCAGACTGTGTAATACGGCGACCTCCCTTCTCCTCATCTTGCTCAAGGACACCGATCTTCTCGAGTGCCTGCATGACCTTACGGTCTACGCTGCCGGAAGCATCGACATGGTGGGATGGGCGGGAACCACGGTTGCGAGTGGAGCCGTGAACCTTTCGTAGACGACCGACACCGACGGTTTTTCTGAGGTAGACGTGGCGGGCGATGGATGCAGCGCGGACGTAGAACCAGTCAATAGATTGAGGGGGTAGCTCCTTTGCTGGGCCAGTCTTGACGGTGTCAACCCAACCTGGGAGGGAAGAACAAATCAGCATCAGAAAAGTCAGAGATAGAGAGGGCAGAGAGCGCGAAAGGTCATACCAGGGATGGGAAGCTTTCCCTGTCTCTTCAAGAAAGCAGAGTATGCCTCGATGAACTTTTGCGCCTGAAAACACCCGTCGAATCAGCATCATTCCGTCAGCAGAGGTCATTCCGACCCCCTCGCGCCTGCTCAATTGTTCCCGATGAAGTCGAATGGTGGTTGGCATCGAAGAGGTCGGGGATATCGAAATTGCTCCCCATCGTGCTCTTCATCCTCCAGGCGTAAAAGTACTCACATCAACATCGCGAACGGAAACACCACCGGCCATTTTTGCGGTAGTTGGTTGTTCGTGGGTGGTGGAAATTTGGCGTCGTGTTGTCGTTGGAAAAGTTCGAAGTTCGAGGCGCAAACAATGTACAAATTGGTTTGTGGGTTTAGCGGCCACGCTAATATTAGCGACCTGTGAAAGCTTGTGGTCACATGATGACGCGGCCGCATCTTGATCTCTCTCTTCGTCATTCTAACCATCTCATCTCATATCAATGTGATACTGCATTTGCATTTCAGTCAGAAACTATATTCATTTCCACTTATTCTATTACCAAGCCTATGCAGTTTTATACCTTTCCCTAGCAATGAGATAGTCCACGGTCTAGCGACACTAAGTACTAACTCAGGAAGAAAGACAATATAAAACCTACGAAGAAAGGTGCCACACACAACTTATTGGTTGTCCGTAACTGGATTCCATGGTGGCTAGGCTATAATTGACAACTCGTCTGTTATCCGAGCGAGACTAAAAAATATAATTAAAATCCCAAACAATCTCCAAGCCCATAGACCGAAGGAGATTCAATTACCCAACAACACACAACACAAACTTGGAAGGAAAACATCTATAAACTAAGCCCTGTAATCCTTAGCATAAGTCCCCAATTCATCATAGCAAGAAATGTTCTCGTCTTCAACATAACAATGACTTAGTATCTAGCCGAGCGCTAGAATGCTAAGGTTTCGTACGTAAGTGTCCAGCAGCAACGCATTAGCGTACTTGTAGGCACCGATATGATCACATGAAAATCAGCATACGAGAGCTGAAGATGATGTCGTTCTTTCGAATACAACGAAGAGACCTTTTAGTCGACCGGTCCTGGGCGAGCTTGATCATCCTAGGCGAGCTATCACGGCCTGTTTTGGCGAGCATAGGTACCTAGGTACTGTATGTATCCGAGAAGAGCACGCCGGTTCCTAGCTAATGTCGAGAACCCTTGAACCGGGGTGAAGCATGAGATGGCCTTTGCAATGCAGGCTTTCTTGAACTTGTTGTCCTAATAAGCGTTTTCGTATTCGACATTGAGGTTGTCAAATATGTCGAAGATCGCGAGGCAAAGCCTTGTGTCATCGCCATGGCAGCCGAGTTTCTTAGTGTGATGGAAATCGGTATGAGTAGACTGGAGTGTAATCAAGAAGTGTATTTGAAGAAGTGACGAGTGTAAGACTCTGAATTTGAGGATATATAGGCTGTGTCCAACAGTGCCTAATATAGCAATGTGGCAGCAACGTGACATTCAGGATTGACCCTTAGTACTGGTTACCAGAGAAAGGATGTCGATGCACCGTATGTTTCCGCACACCTATGGTGTACGCAAAACCTTTCCCAGGCAAAGATAACCCTCTTTGCAAGTCCTTGATCTCTTGACTTGTACTTTGTACTCTATTCTCAACCACAGCCCTGAAGAGCCATGGGAGTCTGTCAAAGGCACTATGATCGATCATATATGCATAACCTTCCCAGTATACCCACCTATCCCTCAACCCTCAAAATGCATTCATTAAACACCTACCATCATCACGAAACCTTCTCCAACTTCAGATCGTTAACAACCATATACCGACTCAACCCAATCCAGCCCCACCGAAACCACCTCATCTGACTCACATGCGCCCTCGTCATTGCTGACTGCGCACTCCGGACCTCTTTCGGCCCACTCAAAAACAGTAAGGGACTTGGATGTTCCCCTGTCTTCTTTCCCCCAACAGCCACCAAAGCCATGCTTACAATACTATCAAAAACACTTGTGTATTTACGCGCGATATTTATACCAGTAAGGGTGTAGAGATCAACGGGACACTGCCAGCCGGGTCGGTTGTGAATTAATAAGGAGATGAAGTGTCGCGCTCCATGGTAGAGAGAGATATGGTTGGGGTGCGAGGATATGCCGGTGGAGTCGAAGGTTATGAGGGCGTCGATGGTAGCGGTAGGCGCAGTGGAGTTCTTGGATTTCGCGAGGACTTGGGTGAGGTTTGGGGCAAAAGCCGAGGAGAGGAGGTGGGAGATTTTGGGCGCGTCCCAGGTTGCTGTCATGCTATCTGGAAAATCGCTGGAGGGAGTGTTAGTATGATATACGGTTTGGTTTCTGGAGAGGAAAGGGGCATGAGGGGACATACGGGCTCTCAACTACGAAGACATCATCTTCTTTGCGCAAACCGAGGAGCATACCACTCTTCACCAATTCCTTCTTGCGAGTCTGTCCCAATCCATCGGCATCACCTACAATCCACCCCGAAGTCAGCACTGCACTTCATCTTCACCTTCACCTTCACCGTATTTCCTACCCCCACCAGACGCCCCACTTCCTGTCTGCTTCTTTGCAGTCGAAGAAGAAAGTGTAGCAATTGGAAAGACTGCCACTCACCACTACTCAAACAAAGAATCTTGACATGGTTCCCCAACTCGGGGTTCGTCAGCGCAAGAAGCGTCGGCGCAAAAAACATGGCCTCGTCATCGGGGTGCGCGATCAACAGACAGATCTTCTTGTTCCTCAAGGTCGGGAAGCGTGTCGTCGCCACACTGACGGTGTACAACCAACAGGAGACAACCACAATGGGCAGCAGAGCAACCAGGAGCCATTGCATGGTTGAAGCTGGCGACAGTTGCACAAAGGGAGGAGAAAGTGAGGGCAAGCAAGAAAAGCCTGTCCCTGACTTAGGAAGAGGCCAGGTGGTTCTATCCAGTGCGCGGAAAGGAGGCTCGCGCCGGTTGAGGAAGGTAATTGGGAGCTAGGATGGAGGTTGTCGGCGGGCCAATTAGATGGGGGTGGGAGGGGTTCTGTGGGGTATTTTACCCGGTCAGTGATCAGTGGCTGGAGCGACGTGGCTTAAGGTTGCATGGCGGTGCTGCGAGGCTGGAGATCATGGCAACATCCCATGCAGCCCAACTCTAAATCGAACAAGTGCAGACACTTGGCGCATTGCAATGAAGATATACGTGTAGGAGACACTCGTACATTGACCGCAGCTATGGCAACACGCCGACAACGAAAGCAGCCGAAGGAGGACGAGGTGCCCGCCATCAAGCTGAGCCAGCCGGATCGGTCAGGCCCGGATCCCTCCCAGGAAACACTCCTCGACATTGCGGCCAAGAGGGGCTTACAGAAAGCTGCTGATGCGCGACAGGCAGAGCTTGATGCTGGCAAGGAGGATGAAGAGGCCTTGATTGGGAGGCTGGGGGAAGCTGTGCTCTGGAGCACAAGTCTTGCCATGCTACATTTCACCCTCGATGTACTGGTGCAGCATCAATATGCGCAGGATATGAACTGGTCGACAGTTTCGTCGAGAGCAGCACAAGCATTTCCCAGTGCGTAGTCCCGCCTCTCTCCCCATCTGCCGACTTTAGCAACTAACAATTGCCGGTCACAGTAATCCTCCTCCTCTTCTACACCTTCCACCCACACCCCTCACCCTCCGGTCTCCTCCCCAAACCACCCCAAAAATACCAAACCCTCCTCCACCAACTCCTCTTCTTCGCCGGTAGTATAGCAGCCGGCAGCTACCTAATCTACATCACAAACGAGCACGGCTATTATGCGACGATGAAGCGTGCGCCGCCTATGGGTTGCCTTTGGGTTTGGTCGGTGATTGAGTTGGATCTGCTGTGGGCGATTGCGAGTTTGGTGGGTTGTGCGGTTTATTGGAAGTGGAATAGTTATGCGTTTCTATAAGCAGCCTTCTCATGAAGTGGTGCGGAAGACGGCATTTGGTAGGATCCTTGCGCGGCGCTGATGTGTCAGAGCTCATGACTGTGCCATGGCTGTGGAGAGTGAGTGCTGAGAGTGCCCAGGATGCTTCAGTTGTCAAATGGTGATTTTGCGCCACTGCCTTGACGATTTCTGTGGCTATCCAAGTGCTCCTCGTCGCGTGGGCGTACACCACTCTCACCCGAAATCCGAGAGCTATGCATAACGCGATATACAAGATCCCCCAGACGATCCAGCTTCTCATGCTGCGAATTGAGTACACCCTCAAGCCTCTCCAGCCTCTCCTTCTGCGCCTCGTCTCTCTTTCTCTCCCGTGACTCTTGATCTTTAACTCTCCTACAATCCATCATCCTAAATTAGCCCCATACGTATAACAATCGAACCCATGTTCTAGCTCGACTCAAAGGATGCATCAATAGCGAAACACTCACGAAGAAACCATGCTCATCTGCGCGAAAAGCACCCTGCTAGCCAACGTCTCTCTCTTCCTAACCAACTCCAAAGCCTTAGATCTTACCCCCAACCAACTAACCGCAATCCCCGTTTCCCCAAACCAACTAAACCTCTCAAACCCAGGCACCAAGGTCCACTTCCCACCGGCTTTGATCTCAGCTTCCGTGACCAGCTCAAGTAACCTCTCCTCAAGCTTCCCGAGCTGGTCAAGCACGAAAATGTACATCTGATACTCGAGTTCATTGCCTCGACCGCCTACGTTCTCTTGAGCGCCGTTGTTGGAGTTACTGCTGTTGCTAGTGCTACTACTGCTGTTGTCAACTTGTCGGACGAGGTCGTGTAGCCAGATTGATTCCTGATGAACGTAAGCATGGATTATGAATGACATCAATAACATCCCCCCCACAAATCAGGAGATATGAGTCCTTCCTCAGCACATACATAATTCAAATTCCCTCCGCGCTCATCTCCATCACCAGCCCACAACGACTAGTTCAAACCCTCTCATGTCCTCATCCTCGTCCTACTCTACATACAGTACCACCACCACCGCAAAAGATATCAACGGAAACCAAAAGAAAGAAAAGGAAAGACAAGAAAGGAAAGAAAGAAAAACACATACAGTTTTAAACCAACTCAAACTAGCTTTCACCTCAAAATACTCCATATCCGCATTCCGAAGATACGTAAACCTCACATAAAGCGCCGCAGCGATAGCAAAGGCGAAAGTGAGGATCCCCGCTACCGACGAGGTTATGGAGAGGGAGCTATCGCTAGTTTGTGACATTTCTTGCTGTCTCGACGTAGCTAAGCAGCTAGCAGTGTCGAGACTGAGCTTGTGATTGTAAGGATGAGGATAGAAATTGCGGGGGAGTGGGGAAGCGTCACCGTAGAAGTACAGTGAGAGTGATTGAAGAACGAGATGAATAGATGCTCAGTTGAATTGAGAGAAGCTATGAGTTTTAGGTTCTTGTTTATGGTTCTACTGGAAGATCTGTGTGCATTGAACGGTGGAAATGCTGATGGTGTAGGACATGGCGAACTGGTGGAAGTCAGGCGGATATCACGTAAGGTAGATCGTGCTTATGCATGTGCTGTGCCTCCTATGCATGCAGGTAGGTACTGTAAGATAAGCACAATTGAGGCTGAGGAAGCTAATGCAGGTCTTTGGGCATGCATAAGATAGATCGATAGGTAGCTAGGTACAGTAATTCCGAAGCTATTTACGGTGTACGTGAGGGAGTAAGGTAGTATTTACTTCTACTACACTTGTCCTACCCTTGTATTAGCCGATACACAGCTTCTAAAAGAAATCCTACAATACTTATCTTGCGTGTTTCTTGTATAGAGATTGTGTATATAAGAGAAGGTTAAGAAGAATACAATGACCTCTCTATTACCAGGAACAAAAGTTTCCAGTTTGAAATAGGTAGCGAATCTTCTGTGTACTCGTAAAGATACTGGCAAAAGATCGTCGCAATAAGAACCTAAGCTGCGACAGTAAAGTAATCTGCTCGCTTAGTATGTTAGTTAATAGCTTGTTAAAGAAACTAGCCAACATTAGCTTTACCTACTAAAGTAATATTCCTTATTATTCTATAGTCTACAAGCACTTTCTTACATGCTCTTCCCAACCATTGTTTCGATGGTACTTAAAATCGAACTCCCACTATCAAGTGAGAAAGATCAAGATAAGCATTCGAATAACTACTCTATCGCCCCTAGCTATTTCTTAGGCGCCTTCTTTACTTTCTTCTTCGGCGTTTTCTTTGATGTCTTTAAACATGGTGTAATCTTGTTATTGTGGACATCAGCGCCGGCTTCTTCGTGCATTTGACGTGCTTGCTTGTAGGTGTGCTTTGAGGGAAGCTGTGCTGTTGTAATTATCAATGCTGACAGCGATGGAGAGCATTGGAGGTGCGGATGGCTATGGTAGCAAATCGATTTCATGATGAGACTTGGAATGCTCGTTTGGCTGTAAAACGTAGCAGGATTGAAATGAAATGTGGTTGTGTGTATGTATGTGTTTGGGTTTGAGCTTCTGAGAGATAAATACTACCAGGTGTGGGTTTCGTAGGAAGCTTCTATGTACTTATCAAGTATGTTTGTACCTTAGCAAGGCAAGCAGTCCTTTTGGTATTTAGTCCCAATATGTAACCAATTTCTACCGGATTCTCCTTCGCGAGCTTTCTGTTCTCTGCGTACCTATTTTTGTATTCTACGTAGCAGAGTTAAACTCTTCTCTTCTATATCAGTCTATACTCTGCCTAATACTCCTTTTGTACATGTTTAGCATAACAAAATTCTCACACATGCAGCAGCCCAGCAAAGTACATGCACTATCACAACCTATTCCCCAGAGCACTGACTCCCCCAAAGAACCTCAAGCCCCAAGTTCATCAAAACTCAGCCAGAACAGGCTGTGAGTCATCATCCAGTATCAACTGGTCATGACCTCGCTGAAGATGCGCTCGGTTCCGTAATCTCTCAGCCATACGTTCCCGCCACTCCCGGCTGATTGGACGTCCAAACCTCAACCTTTTGAATTGTGCTTTTCGAGCTCTGGTGATAACCATGTAACGAGTTGGGATAGAGACAAGCTGGCCTTTGATATGATAAACGACCTTTATAGGAAGAAAGGAAGCCCACTGGCTCATGACGTCGGGAATAGCATACGTGTTATGCGCTCTGGTGTTGTGATCCATTGACTTGATGAGGTCGGCTACCCATCTCCGGATATAGAGAACACTTCGTTGCCATCGGAGTTTTGCGTATCTAGCATCTCTGCTAAGTCGGGCTCGTTCCTGCGGGCTTCCATCTTGATCGATACTTTCTGCAAGAACAATCCTGCAGTAGGTATATTCTTGGACGGCAATCCTGTGTAGCTTTCGAGCTTCCTCCATAATCTCCATAGCGAGGCCGACACTCCCACTTTTGATGAGATTATTTATCATAAAATCATACATTTTTAACGTAGGCTTGACGTTATATGGCTCAGAAATCATGGTCGCCCAGAGACCTCTCACAGCTTCAATTGGCAACTGGCCAGTCAGCCAACCCCCTGGTTTCCTCTTCCTGCGCCACTTTTGTGCTGATAAGGCATAGGTCCAGCGCAATAGTTCCTTCCATACTCCAAGGGTAATTGGCAATGAATATTGTTGCGAAACGTAGTCAATGATGCTCAAAGCTGTGGGAATTGCGTTGTTGGTCCCATAAATATGGGCTAGGGTATATAAAAGGTACCTGGAAGGATGGAATGGTGAGTCGGGACTGTAGTTTTTCGGTGGCTGCGGCATTCGGGCATCTGGGTTCGAAAGAGACTCTACATCTATACCCCACACCCTTTTGAGAAGCATTTCCACTCCAGCAATGTCCCCTTCACGCGCCAAAGCCGTCATCAGCAAACAGAAGGTTTCTTCATTGCCAGAAATGCCTGCTCGGCTCATTTCTCCAAAAGTCATGGTGGCCACAACTTTGATACCTCCCTTCCCAACTCCATGTCCTTGCAAACCAATCGGTCGCGGAGCTAAAGTTCGTGCTCTCAGGTGATAGGGGAACACCCTGAGCCTTTGTTTCTGAAAAATGTGCATGTTGTCCGACCAGCATAGCACGCAGAGGTAGTGGTTGTAGCAATCAAGATCCGGTTGGATGCGCCTATCCTTCATAATCCTCCAAACAGTATTAGCGAGGCTCGGATTTGCTGTTGCTCTCGCACACCCAAGCAGGAACCTGTAGTCGGGTATTGATAGTGGACAGCTCTTATTGCGTGCGGTGATGATGCTTGTAATTTGGGAGAGGAAGAGAGCCCGAAAACGATAGTATGCAAATGGTGGAAAATTCAGTTCATGGTGCTCGCGACGACCCATATCTTGATGCAGCGCCGTGTAACGATTCCCAACAAAATTCCTGGGATTTAAACACTGCAGAATTTCCGAGAAGGCGGCAGGAGGGATAGAAGCCAGAGCCTTGTTCCCATCTCTGGTTCGAATAAGGTTTATGAAAGAGGCAAGTATATAATGTGGATCCGCCGTACGCAGAGCTTCGTAGAGGCCAGGAAGTTGGGTTGTGTTTTCATCTGAGGATGGAATCCCGGTTTCCCTGAGGGCATCACCGTGACCGATTGCTGGAAGCTTGGAAGTCGTATTGATGAGCCAACGTCGTATACTAGGATAGCCTCTAGCAAAATAGTGATATCCTAATTTGGCATTTTCTCTGGAACGGTAGAGTTCCTCGATGAAGTCCTGGACGTCTGGTTGCGCACCTCTCGGATTGTAACTCTTTTCGTCGCCATCACGCTGTTCATATTCAGGGCTCGATGTGGGAGTTGAGTCGATTCTCGCGACGCGTTCGTCATCTCTAGCATGATCTTGCACCGTGGATGTAGCTCCTGATGCACTTGATTCTTCTTCTCCCGTGAACGTGGCCTGTTGTTGTGATATGCGACCACTCTGAAAACATCTTCGCAGACGAAGAACTTGCAATCGACTCGAGGCACCTCGAGGACATGAATGAAAGGCAATTCGAGACTCAATTGCCTCGAAATGATGAAGGAACGTGCTCATGAGCCCGATCGTATCGTGTCATGTTGCTACGGGAAATATGGGGTTGAAGCTCGGAGAGTGTTGAAATCTGGGGGCGTCCACATCAAAGCTTTGGACCCACGCTAAAGTTTGCGACCTTCGTGAAGCAACATCACCTCGAGAGCCTCACGAACTGTTGTTACCTCAACACAGCCAAGTAGGTACGATACGCAGATAGTCATGGCTGATGTCGACGATGGAACTTCGGTTCCTGCAGCTGAGCCGCTCGATCTGGTGCGCCTTTGTCTCGACGAGATTGTCTTTGTGAAGCTGCGGGGCGATCGCGAACTGAAGGGCAGACTACACGTACGTTGACCCCCCAGCTAACTGGTGCACTGCTGACCCTGTGCCAGGCATACGACAGTCATTGCAATCTGGTTCTGGGAGACGTCGAGGAGACTGTGTATGTGGTGGATGAGGACGACGAGGACGAAGAGGCCGTCAAGGTCAGTGTGGGGTTCGATGCCGTGGCACAATTTTCACTTTTACTGAAACGTCATTTACAGACCATAAGCAAAAAGTCCGAGATGCTGTTTGTTAGGGGTATTTATATTCTATGTTCTGCATGCTCCTTTCTGTTCGAGCATGCTGGCTGACTTCTCCGAAGGCGACAGCGTAGTTCTCATTTCGCCCCAACCACCATCATGAGGTTGGTGCGTTCACGAATCGAAGATCCAGTATAAAACCAAGAGATGAAAAGATGATGCATTGCCGGTCTTGGTTGGCGCAAGAGGGTTGACAGAGTCTTTGTGACGGATACCAACTCTTTACATGAAGCCCAACGAACGAAGTAAGCTTGGAATCAAATGGGCAGAGAACCATGCTGGTTATGGAATATTTAGTTGGGCAGGTGGAATAAAAATGCGATGATTCCCAAGAGACTGGCTTGCCTGGCTCCCACAAATTTGTTGCTTCGCAAGTGTTGAACAAATTAATCTTGTCTGCACCCACAGTGCATACCTACTCAGTGTTGCAAGCCGCGCAACAAGTTTTCGCGTAACTTTCTAAAGCCTTGCAACCCGCCTTCCCACTTAAAGATAAGTTGAAGTGAGATGCGAAAGCTAGATGAGCTAGTATCTCTCAGTAGCTACGTCCTCTCCAGAGCACTCTGCCCATGAACGATGGCTTCTCAACGCACACACACTTCGCAATCAAACCTTTCCAGTCACTCGTCTCATTTCAGTCAAAAACTCTCTATACCTACAGTACATAAATAATCGTCAACAAGCTCTATGATGAAAATGACGCCATGGTGCACTTAGCCAGTGATTATCATGGGAACAAAGTCATCGGTCTTTAAGCTTCGCAGTGGCTGGGACTCAAAAACACATCATAGAGCGAGTTATTGAAATGGCTTGCGTTACTCCAGACGTGCACACACTATAGCTATTGTCTTCTACAGTAACAAGAGGATTAGGGGAGAAGGGCATTGGACCTACTTAAGCTAGCCTCTTAGACAGCTCTATATGTCCTTCTACTCGTATTGATAACGCTCCTGTAATAAGTCACGGTCTTGGTTAGTACATAGCTATCTTGAGTAACGCAAGCCATTCAATCACCCACAACACCACATCTATGCTACACATATACATAACATGATTCACAAGAACTCAAGTGGCTTGCGATTAATTATTGGGTATCGTAAATCCATTGAATGCCATTATCACCTAGAGCAGTGGTCGTAAACGTCCATGAACCATCCCATTCCACCAACGCTATTTCCCAAAAGCCTATCAAACAAATACAAGGTCCGAAAAACGGCGAAAAGCAATGTCCATTGTCGATGATTATCAACAGCATGGTCTCTAGTCCGAAGACTTATCCTTGTTACTTGACACCTTGGACTTGACCTTGGAGCCAATATTATGCATTCTTTCCTTCATGCTTGGCTTGCCTTCTTTACCCTCCGTACCCGTAGAGTCAGGAGAATCATGAGCTGCAGCAGCCTCACTAGAGCTCACACCATGCTTGCCAAGGTCGGTATCCACTGCAGCTTTGTGAGCGGGGCCGTCTGCAGGACCAGCTGCACCTACAACTCTGAGTCAGTTTTGCTTGATTCTGTGGTTGGAATGTGGAATGAAAGGTCATACCGGATGCATGCTCAGTGGGCGCACGTGCAGTAAGAGAAGGACCAGTGCGGCCCATTCCCGCATCTCCTTGATCAGTAGCACCACCGATTCCAGCTGCACCTGCCGTGCCGGCACTCGCTGCTTCAGTATGGCCCTCGAATTGACTAGGTCCGTTGTCGTCTCGTGTGGGTATGGAGTCACCAGCATTGTCCTTGTTGATGACTGAAGGTTTATTGTTTTCCTTACTGTGGGCCTTTCCCATGGTGTCAGTTTCAGCTTCTTCTTCCTCCGCGGGTTTAAGAGGTGCGATATGCGTGGCGGCGAGAGCTTCCGTTGGTGGGTCGGTTGTGGTTCTCTCGGTGTTCGTTGAATCTATTTGATGCTGTTAGATTTATGGCATGTGAACGCAGGTTTGTGGAGGGAAGGTGCTCCAGAGTGCAGAACTGGAAGCGACACACAGGCATGGCTGATTGTGAAATCGCGACCTGTGCGTTACTCAAATCGTTTGGGCAACTCAACTCTTTTGCTCAACTCAGCCAGCACCGCTCAGGTACCAGCAATAGCAGCAGAGAGTTGGATGAGGGTGCTCCTACCTAGATTGCCAGCATCGTAGGGCTCTCCTGCCGCGACGTTGCCCGTAGAACCAGAGACTGGCTCCTCGTTTGTCTTTGCAGCCTCTGCAGTGTCCTTGTTTGTCTGGTCTCCCCAGATGGCTTTCGACGCGGTGGATGCGATGTTGTTTATGGTCTCCATTGTGCAGGTGTGTTGGTTGTGTTGTTGGAATAGTTGCGAGGGTCTAGATGTGTAATTGTAGCTGGAAAGGTGTGAAGGGTGATTCTGTCGAAGCCTTGCGTAAGTGGTAGATTGGATCGTGAATGGGACTGGGGACAGAGGACGTCTTTATCAACATCGGGGGCTCTGGACCTCATATGATCTAGAGATCGGTGGATCGGCAAGCTGACGTCTTGCCCCTCATGTTGTGGCTAAAAGTGCAAGAATTCACCAACCACAGAATACCGAGCGAGCAATGAGCAGTCCTCAAGGGTCGTCGGCTTGTGCACGTATGTCTGTGGCTTTTTGTGCAGGGTTTAGCTGATTGCGCGATCTTTTTTGTTGGCACGTTGGTCACGGTCCACGGTATTCTTGTTTGCGGCTTGTAGGTTAGTTGTAGGCGAGGCTGAAGATGACGGTCTGCCAAGCTAGCTGGGTCCCGGAGCTGTTGTGATGAAATTGGCTTTTCAGAAACACAAGGGTCCTCTATCCATGCCAATGTTCATCTCACTCCCCTTGATATTCATGCGACATGACATGACCGTAGTAGATGGAGGTTGAAATTGATTCTGAAGATACCCATCATGCCCATCACCACGATGACGTCGCAGCTCGCTTCACAACGTCATCACAAGGCTAGCTAAGCTAGGGGCAGAGCACGCGACAGGGGTGCAATCGGTGAGGGTCGAGTCTGTGGCTTGTCGATAAGAACCAGAAGATTTCAAGGAACACCAGTTCATGTGACTAACTAAGAGGTGGCTCTTTCAGCAAGCGACCATACGTAGAAAAGAACTCCAGCTGGACATACTCCAGCCTTCCCATGTCGTCTACGGGTCCTGACTGTACGAAAGGATTCGAACGCAGGAGTGTGTTATGAGAGTGGGTAAGTAGCTCAGAACATGCACTTACGAGGACTGATCTACGATAGGAAATAGAAGAGGAGGAGGAGGACGATACATAGAGCAAGGGAGGAGAAGGGTGTATCTAAGCTGCTTAAGCTAGCTCGTCCGACATCACTCAAGGCTATGCTACTCCTACTATGACCGACATAGATATGCCCACCACCGACCTACCTAGTACGCGAGTTGAGTTGCATGCTTAAGGATGTAAGTCTAACAAAACGGCACTCTCCAACCACCGACCTTGCCACTTGTCTAAGATTCGCGTGAGGAGGTCTGAAAGAGCGAGATTAAGCTGCCTACACTCGCCTTTAGCCACTCAACAGATCTCGTTACTCTGCCCAGTGTCTGCTCTTGATGAAGTAGAAGGCGTGGATAGAGATGTTTTGTGTTTTGAGTCACTGAAGTTATGTGTCGACCCGAGGTAGGAGATCATGGAGCTGACTGGTAAAGCAGCGGCGATACTTGCCCACTTTGGGGACGTGATTCACGCGGGGAAGGGGAAGCTGTTATCGATAGTACTCGAGTATGACTCCAGTCGCTAACATCTTCTATAAAGTCGTCAACATCGCAACCACAACCATTCACACAACAATGGCGACAAACAAGGCAAAACAGCGACCGCATGATCGGCGGAAAGGCGAATCCGTATGTTGCACGTCTGTTCGCTGTCTGCGATCTACCAACTGATGCATCCGCTTACAGGCACTGAGCGAGTTTGCCGATGAGATCGAGAAAGCGCAATCACTGCGCTATGCGCCAGCGCCTCCAAAGCCCGAGGAACACGCCGAGCTCGACATCTTACTGGAGGGAATGGATCTTGCAGACGAGAGCCAGCCTCAACTACGACTGAAAGATCTCTTACTCGGCAAGGACAACGATACGCTGGACAAACTGGTTTCTGAGCTAGAGAATCGAATTGACGGTGGACATGGCGAGGCAATCTTCGAGCTCGGCTACGAGGCTACTGGTAGCGCAATGGCTTTGACAAAGGATGAATGGACAACAGCTCTGGCGAGATTGAAGCAAGCTGCGGCTAAGGTAAATGCCGATTGCCAAATGCTGCTCACGCAGAACGTTGGTGGCGAACACGAAGCAGAGTCGACAGCGGGAAAGGAGGACGGTGCTTGCAATGGAAAGATTTTGATACGACAGAATCCCAAGTCTGTTGAGGAAGTCATTGAGACTCGAATTGCAGTAGTCGGCAACGTCGACGCTGGCAAAAGTACCATGCTGGGTGTCCTGGTCAAAGGTGGTCTAGATGATGGGCGCGGAAAAGCACGAGTCAACCTCTTCCGACACAAGCACGAGATTGAAAGTGGTAGAACTAGTTCAGTTGGAATGGAGATTATGGGATTCGATACAATGGGAAAAGTTGTAGCATCCGACGTTGCCGGCCGCAAACTCTCCTGGGAAGAGATTGGTAAGAGAAGTGCCAAGGTTATCTCCTTCACCGATCTGGCAGGCCACGAGCGGTATCTACGCACCACGGTCTTTGGTCTATTGTCGTCAAGTCCAAACTACTGTCTGTTAATGGTTGCGGCCAATAACGGGCTCATTGGAATGAGCAAAGAGCATCTGGGAATTGCCATGTTGTTGAATGTCCCGGTTATGGTGGTCATCACCAAAATTGACATCTGTCCGCCGCAGATTCTGGAACAGACTATTCAGCAGATCACAAGGATTCTCAAGAGTCCTGGAGCAAAGAAAATCCCAATCTTCATCAAGAACCGAGAGGAGTGTATCAACACCGCGACTCAATTCGTTAGCAAAAGGATATGTCCTGTGTTCCAAGTCTCCAATGTCACTGGCGAGAGTTTGAATCTGGTTAGAGAATTCTTGAATATCCTTCCTCACCACGGCCACTACAACACTGAGGCTCCTTTTGAATTCCATGTAAATGACACCTTCTCTGTTCCGTTTGTTGGTACTGTTGTCTCCGGAATAGTTAGAAGTGGAGTGGTCCATGCTGGAGACAATGTTCTTATTGGTCCCGACTCTTTGGGAAATTTCACGCAGACCGCCATCAAGTCCATTGAGCGCAAACGAATCTCAGTTCCTGCCACTTCAGCAGGCCAGTCTGCATCATTTGCGTTGAAGCGTGTTCGTAGAAAGGATGTCAGAAAAGGCATGGTTGTTCTTCCAAAGTTGGAAAATGCCGCGCCAAAGGTGTACAGAGAGTTTGTAGCGGAGGGTAAGCCAATTCCAAGCCTTTGCAACCGAACTAAGAATCTACTAAACATACTAGTCCACATTTTGAGCCATGCTACAACTATCAAGCCTAAATACCAAGCAATGCTCCATGTAGGCCCAGTATCACAAACCTGTGCTATCATCGACATTGACCGCGAGTTCATCCGTTCTGGAGACAGAGCTATGGTTGCTTTCCGTTTCGTTCAGAGACCAGAGTACCTCTCCCCAGGAGATCGAATACTCTTCCGTGAAGGTCGAACCAAAGGTCTAGGCATTGTCAAATCCGTTGGCTATGACCCGAAGAACCCACTGAGACCAGAGACAGCAAAGGAGGGAGACGGAAAGCAAGGAGAGGAGAAGGCAACAGAGCAAGCAACTACTTGATGGAACAGTCATTGTATACACGACATTGGATTTAGTTGGCGTTGGAGCATTATGATTGCATTGGAGTACCCGGCATGGTTGGAGCACTGCCCCTTGTCTGCAAATCGGTCTGCATTTTAAGCGATTCTTATCGATAGAGGAGTTTAGGAAGAGAAACTGGAGACTTGATCGGTTACATGGCTCAAGGGAAGAGCCAAGTTATCCTTCTACGAATTTGGCCTTTCATAGCTTGTATCTTTGAACTTTCTAGTTACACGTATATACTGCCCACCTGCAAAGATTCCACAGCTCTGCTAGTAAATACAACATGCTTCCTATATTATTATCATACCCAACAACGCCATACATCAAGGGCTCCCTGACATCCTCTTCTTCCACCACCTCGAACACATTGTAAGCAGCACTAATAGCAAGACTACAAGTCCCTAACATCGGTATCCTATTGTTGTACTAATAAAGAACCTAAGTAACAAGGCTAATCTACTTGTAGTATAAGCGACCACTTGTAGCATAAGCGATCTAAGTCTACTCTGGAACCTCCTGACCTGCAATATCGCAAACCTTGATATCAATGAAACAAATCCCTCACGAGATACACTAGTAGATAAGCATCATGGCATGCAAGAAAGTATGATATAGCGGTATAGGAATTACAGGCAGAAGGTTTAGCGTTAGCTGCCTCTGAGACGAGACGAGGCTCACTGGCACGTTTCGGCCGAGATGACCATGCGTGATAGCGTGCCACGGTGCCGTTGTAAAAGAAGTAGACTAGGTTTGTGGTGCGTTGATGAGAAGGACTGGTGATATGAACGGGGAGGGACCTAGGTGGTCTGTGAAGGTGGAGGAGGTTAGAACTGAGATTATAGGACCTGGAGGTGATGAGTGATTTATGGAATGAGTTGGTCGTTGGGAGGAGGACGATTCAGCATGCTAGAATGCAACTTTTGGATTGTTAGGAATTGAATGAAGTTGGGGGTTTGATAGTGTTTTGTTCTACTTACCTTACATGATTAGTGGTATAATACATCGTATAGATGTGTTTGCATCTTCTCTTCTAGAGTAGTGCGTTGAGTAGTTAAACTTCTAACTGTAAAAAAAAAAGACTGGTACGGGTCGTAGTTGGTAGGAGCGGGATTAGGTCGTTGCTTAAGGGAGTAGATGTCATTACCGACTTACTGTAGCCAGGGGATGGAAGTCACAGCAACTCGGTGATTGTTAAGTAGATGATGGCCTTTGTAACATTGCATATTATAACAGCTAAGAGCAGTGGTGTGCTGATGCTAATGGTGCATTGGCTATCGAAGTCTCCGGCCGATTGCGCTAGACAGTCTTGCATATACGCGGATGGAAAGATGTAATCGGTAGTGCAGTTACAACTCGTAACAGTACTCCAGGTTGACTAATTCCCATGGTTATAATCAGTCTAGGTCGCTGGACTATTAAGCGAGCTGCCATCATGTGTGCTGTATTCATTCTCACCGGTCGTGTTGAGCCATGACAATCCCATTGTCCCACACTCTGGCTAGTGCAGAGTACCATCAATGAATGAACGGGCCATTCTGTGCGAAGTTTTTGACTAGCAGCACATTCAGATATGGTGAGTTGAGATTATTTGTTCTAAAGGCTACTTGGAATTCGTCGTTGTCTAGCGTAGTATAATTGAGCCATGAGCTTTGTATGTATTTGAGAACGGTGATATAGGGTTCTGGCTTGTTGAGATTGTAGCCGTTTTGTCTGTATTGGAGGTTGGTTAGGGCTAAGGTTTCGTTCTAAAATCCATCGTTTAGGAAGTCATCTGTGACGGTTGCAGCCATATAATCGTTCTTGTATACAAATGAGAAGATAACCGAGTTGTACCTGACAAATGGTTCACTCTGCAAGATAGGCAAAAGCCAGTTTCATGGTACCAGCAGCAGATTTCCACCGGAATATCAAAAGTGCAGAAAATCTTGGCCGAGTCTTTATTCAAGCCGTACCTATACTATCATCTAAAGGCGAGCAGGAAAGAAAGCTTCTCGTCCTCAACTCCACCTCACAGATACAAACACGCCAACGTAAGGGAACCACTTTGCACTCACATGAAACGCAAAGGAGCCCACACGCCAACGCTTCACCAACTGATCCACCTAAAATTACGCATACCCACAAAAACAACAAAAACATGCAACCACATTCCCACAGCGTAGGCTCTGTCAACCTCAGCTCGACTTGGCATGACAAGCAACCAAGCACAATGATTACTTGCGGAAGTAGGAGCATCGATAAAATATCGATAACGAGCTCTAAAGCCGCGGAAATTTTACAAGTCCTCGAACAGGATCCCGTGAAGAATATCCCCGTGTCGCCATCGGTCATGTCTCAAAGCGGCCATGTGTAGCCAGCACGGTAATGGCGAGGCATGATCCTATAGTAATGCTGGTGAACCATACTAGTCTCGTGCTCTCGGGATTTTAGAAATGTGTCTATTTTTTCCACGGCAGCCCTTGAGGCAGCCTTAGCTATCGCAGGTAGTGCAGACATTGTATATTTCGTCAAAAGGTGGTTAAGGGTCCTTAGGAAGGTGGTTGAGGGCACGATAGGGCTAGGGCTCTGTTTTCATTATTATCGTTGTCGTCGTTAGTAGTGGGCTATAATTTTAAGTCGCTAAAGCTGTTTAGACGACTCGAGTTAATTAACGACTTAGAGTACTGAACATACTATATAGGTGTCTATACTAAAAGCTGCACACCTAAGACCACGCCTTAGGAGCGTGGCCTACTTCACACTGTAACTCACCCTGTACGTGGCAGAGGCATCGTAGGACGAAATTGTCTCATAGAAATTTCTCCCGAATTCAAACCCCCAAGCGAGATCGCCACAATGGACTCAATGGAGACGTTCTGCACGGGTATAAATATGATACCGAGATTATACAAGGAGTTTTTGCAGCTGCTGCAAATCATAATCCGTACATTTTTCCAGCTATGAGTATGAGTAGAGAAGAGAATTGGGTATTAATCAAAAAGCAAAGCCAAACGTAACGCTGGTTGAAAACGTATCGCCGTGCAAAATACCAATTTCGGTTTGTACCTAGGTACATAAGAGTTTCGTAGGTTCATAGGTATCGTAGGTGCAAGAATCCGTAGGTTCGTGTCCACTTCCTTCCTTCCTTACTCCATTACTTCGCCTCTCCATCCGTCTTCAAGATCATCCCATCAGAAGATTTGACTCTTTGTGCCCATTCCCTGTTTTAGGTCAGTATCTCTCCACGAAAAGAGGGGAGAAATAGGCAACATACGTCCAACTCCCATCATACAGCCGTCTGTTCGCCTCAGCACCATACCCAGCCTCCGCGAGCGCTGCATCAATAATCGCTGCCGTAACACCCGTCCCACAGCTACTAATGATCTTCTTGGTTGGATCAACACCTCTCTTCTCAAATACCTTCCTCAATTCTTCCCCGCTCAGGAATGTCTTTGTGACCGGGTCTAGCAACTCAGACATCGGCATACTGATACTGCCGGGCATATGTCCAGAGCTCAATCCCTCTCTTGGTTCCGGATCCCTCCCATGCCATCTTCCTTCACTTCTTGCGTCAAGAATCTGAATTCCTTCTGAGCCTTCCTTCTTATAGTCCTGCGCAATCTCGCGCATTTCTTCGAAGTCCACCAATTTGCTGGAATCGAATTCTGGAATGGGGTAAACGCACGTATCAACATCCCAGAACTCGCCAGACTCAGTAGGATAGCCTTGTTCAACCCACAGCTTAAAGTTATTAAGCACATGTACACTAGTATGGCCAAATGCCTTCAGAGTCCATCCCACCCTCGGCGCACTAAAGATGCCCAACTCTTGGGTATCATAAACCACCACAGTATCATCCCTCCGAATACCAAGAGCGCTCATAGATTTTGCGAAGTCGGAGGCGGAAGGAAGCATGTGTGGGTAGGGCGAGCGTTTGTCAATGATCTTATCAAGATCAAAGAACCGGGCGGACGGAATCCGCTTCTCGCGGTAGGTCTGCAGACCCGTTCGTTTCTGGGGATCATTGGGTAGGAACCAGGATGCGCAGAGGGCAACAGTCCGTGGCGAGGTTGCGATTTTGGAGGGGGGATTGGCTTTGAGGGATTCTTGTAGTTGTGCTGGAGTGACCAGATAGGAGGAGAGTGGCCGTGTCTGCTCGGCTGATGTAGACATCTTGAGTATGCGTATGTTGGTGGGCTTGAACTGAGAGAATTGATGCGCTTTTGACGTTGAGAGACTCCATCGTGGGAGAGAGCGTGCTCCTCGTGAGAGCATCGCTGTTGATGCAGCCATGGCGTGCTATCTTAGGCTGCTGATGGGTGGGGACATGAGAAGCTTCGTGTTCGTGGTAGCTGTGAATTGCTTCAAGAATGGGGTGAGGATACTGGAAAGCCGACAATACGGAGAGATGCAGAATCAACGCGAAAACACAGAGAAGAATGAAGGTGACGCGAAAGGAGAGAAAGTGGGGTTGGAGGTTCACGATGATTTCGTTTCGTCTCTCTCAAGTGGTTGGTGTTGGTGTTGGGTTGGGTTGGTTGGTGTTGCACACACAAGCCGTTCGTTGCTCAGAGCTCACGCTTGCTAGGAGCTCCCCCCTGCTTGCTGCGATAAGATCGACCTCCAAGCTTAGCACGTGAGATTGCGAGGAGTCAGCAGAGTAGTGTGACGCGGTGGTCAACACCTGCGCGACTCAAGCACCTTCACCTCGTCCAACATTATCACGACATCACGAACCTGCGCATTCAGTCTCTTCTCCATACAATACACGCAGCTCGGGAAGGCGGGTGGTCCTACGCGCCACAAGACACAGCATGAAAGTCAAGATCGTCAAGTGGAACGCCGTCGCGACGTGGCGCTGGGATATCCCCGACGACGATGTCTGCGGTATTTGCCAAGTAGCTTTCGATGGCACCTGTCCAACATGCAAATATCCCGGTGATGATTGTGCTCTACGTAGGCCTTCCTCCGCCTTCCCTGCCCGGCCAATTTGCGTGGAATTTGCAACCTCAAACCTCCAGAGATCACGATACTAACGAACTCGGGAACTACAGTGTCAGGAAAATGCGGTCACAACTTTCACATGGTGTGTACTATCGCCCAGCAGAATGACGGAAGTTTGGTCTGGTATTAATTTGGGCGCAGCATTGTATCCTCGAGTGGATTAAGCAAGATTCGGCCAAGGGGCAATGCCCCATGTGTAGACAGAGTGAGTGTACCTTCTTCCAACTCGGCTTTGAATTGAAGCTAATTATGAGCAGAGTTTGAATGGACGGAGAATACAGCTGCAGCAGTTTCGGACGCATACCCTAATGGTATCCAATACCACGTTCCTATGAATGGAACTCCGGTGAGAAATGGTTAGATGGCTATGGACCATTTGGGCCGTTGTGAGACTACTATGCCTTGATAATGTCAAGATATGGAGTGAAAAGGAATGCGCATTTTTGGGCGTTTGGGAATTGATACCCAGAGAACTGAAGGTTGCATGGCATAGAGGGGTTTATCATGGATTGGTAGTGGGGTTATTGCAGAAGTGCTTTGCTCTGTTAGGGAAATGCATGTGGAAAATTCACAAGTACGCAATCACCGAATACGTTACAGTATTGCATTGCTCCTTTTAGCAGAAGCGCCGGTGGTCCAGCTATTGAACCTCGAGAGCATTACCCCGACGGGTATAATCAAAAGAAAGATAGATGTGGTGGAGTGGTATGGTTGAATTGGAACACCCCTATTGAGTTCTGGGAAAACTGGCAGAGATGTCATGCTGGGGAATATGACCAACAGCATAATTATCGCAGGCAAGACCAGAAATTTGTCGTGTTGCGAATGGTTGGTAAATGAAAGGGAAAACTCGCGGAGCCCACGGCACCAAAGTTATCCATGATATCGATAATACCACAAAAGGAATGTCACTAGGAATCAGTTCAAAACCCAAAGAATGCCAGAACTCTTGGTTTCAGTGCCATCCCAAGCCATTCTTCCACACATCATAGCCTACAACTCGTTGTGCTCCTGTCCATCACCATCAGTATCAGCCAGCGTAACCTTAAGCGCCTCAGCAGCCTCGGCCACCTTTGATGCGACAGCTTCTTTCACACCTTCTGTAGCCTTCTCTCCCACGTTTGAAGCATCAGATGCAGTCTCTTTCGCAGCCTCGGTGGCCTCTGATAAGGGCTTCTTCTCAATAATGGATTCTGGCTTAGGGACACCGTCAATGCCCATGAGTTCGGTTTCGAAGACTGAGGAATTTGTCAGTATAAGATTCGGAGGCATCTTGGGCAATGAAAAGGGACGTACTCAATGTAGCCCCGCCTGGGATGGGACCAGTGCCTCTGGCGCCATAGCCAAACTCGGGAGGAATGGTAAGAGTTCTCTTCTCGCCAATGCACATATCAATGAGATTATCATCCCATCTATCATGACAATTAGCATGCACTTCCCCCGAAATCACTTCAATTGCACAAGAGACCTCACCCCTTGATGACCTGACCCTGTCCAACCTTAAAGCTCAAAGGTTGTCCTCTCTTGTACGATGCATCGAACTCGCTGCCATCGCTCGCCAAAGTACCGCGGTAGTGTACAGAGATCTTATCACCCTTCTGTGACTTGCGCTCACATTCAACGGCGCGGGTTACGTCGATCTTAACGCTGTCTGCTGCGAGGGCCGTAGAAGCCAGAGCAACGAGGGAGAGACCGAGGAAACGCATTTTCGTGGTTGTTTCTGGGGAAGTATGAGTATTTTGCAATTTGAATGTGGAAGAAGAAGGGATTAGGTGCCCACCTTGTGATACTTGTTGTTTGGGGAGGACACGTTGAACAAAGAGTTGGAGATGTCGGCTCAATCGATGATTGCAAGGAGTCGAGTCGTCGGTACGAAAGTACCTACCTAGTCAGGAACCAAATGCCCGGAGGCGACGCTTATCATCCAGCCAATGAGGACTGACCTTGGAACGTCACCTCAAACCCCCCTCACTTCATCCCCTCCTCTTCCTCACAACACAAACAACCACAACAGCAGCAGCAACAACAGCAACAACAAAACAAGAATCGAGGTCCATCCTCACGATTCAAATATATCGGTGTGTTTGCAAGATTGACCACCCGCTTCATTGCAGTTACACGAGTCACTTTGCAAGCTGGTTTTACTCGGCCCCCAAGAAAATCAGGCAGACGCACCCGCGATCCCCTTTCGGGTATCGTCAGCTTCAACATGTGTTCAGTTTTACAAGCATCAATGGCACCAACAAGGCAGCACCTTTTGGACCGTCACGATTTCTTTCATCTTCCGACGCGCGACCAGGAAGGCTGCCAGGCCACGAACGACAGTCAGCCTGAGGGATCTACGTACAGTGTCTGGTACCTTTCGTACCTGAATATAATCGGCCTTGTGAGAGAGCCCTGGGACTGCACATTGGCAAACACAGCCCAACCAAGCCTCCCTGGGGTCCACATCTCCCATCACAAATTCGACTTTTGGCGCGAAGCACTGCTTTGCCATGAATAATTGCCCAATCCCGAGACCCACTAAGCGCTGCCTAGAAAGTCATAAGGACCTCAGTTTCCTCAAGCATCACATCGATTCAACCTCGTCTTCTTGCTTGCCTTTCCACACCGAAACTCTATTGTTTGGCATTCTTCGAAGCCTGAGTCACTTGCTGTATTGTGGCTCATCTTCCAAGGCACAGACAGGCAACTAGATGTTGCGGTCCACTTCTCAGGGATTTTAGTGTCAAGTACTTACCCAAAGTTGTGGTGGAAAGCTCGGTGTCACCTTACTGCGGTGCGCTGAACGCCCTGGGAGTCCAAATCACCAGCAGATTCTGGTTACCTTGGGGGCAGTGATGATGGCAGTGAGTAATCAGGCTTCTCTCAGGGCGACTTCAGTCACTCAGTGTGGACCACTATAAGTATGAATTTCCCTTGTGCCCTTTCTCCCTTGTTTTTTTCTCATTCAGTACCTATATTCCCAATCAGAGCGCAGACAACAGAACAAATTTGCTTTCAGAGCGACTCTTCATCAACGACCTATCATATCAGATTATCGAGCAATAAAGTTGCCAACAACTGTCGACTTCAACATGTCATCATACACCTCGTCCTACGCAAACAAGAAGCCTATCATCCACTACTCGCGGGATTCTTCAACCTCGTCCAGTGACCGATCTTCTGAAGCAGCTTACTCAGACAACTACACCTCTTCATCGAGCAAATCAAGCATGGCAGACAAGGGATACTATAGCTCATCTACAGCTAGAACAGAATACCGCCGAGATCCAGTTGCCGGTATGTTGCTCTCTGTTTTGGCAGCCAAGTCATAATTCTAACAGCTTGTAGAGAATAAGGAAGTCAGAGTCACCCACCGCGGGGGTACAACTACTACAGATCACAGAGCCGGACGAAAAGAGGATGCCGCACCGACCTCGCGGGAGGCATACGATTACTATAAGTCGTCTGAGACGAAGGAACGGAGCGACAGAGGCCAGCACAAGTCTAGTTCGCGGCGGTGAAGTGGACGCGACACATAATGAGGCTTAGAGATAATCTCTGGTTGTTCGTTATCGTCATCGCAGCAATACTGCCAGTTCAGGAGCACCTTCGCTAAATACCCGCGCTCTCTCCTCGGGACAACATCTTTGTATGGTCTCTCGGTCGAGCGGTTCAGGCTTACAGAAGTTTATTGGGATTCTGGGTCAGACTCTTTTTACATCATAGCACAAACCACCGTATGGGTGGCATAGATGCCTCGTAGAGCATAAAGCCTCACGGCACTACACTTCATTTCGACTTTGACAGGCTTGGCGAGGCAAGGGGAGAGTGGCGTCGTCATCGTGTATTATATAGTCATTTACCTTGTTAGCTGTTCACAAAACACAATACCCTTTCAATTACCCGAAGGATCTTTTATCTTTATTCTGCAGTACTAGCTAGGTGGTTTGTGGTTTGTGGTTTGTGCAATGCGCTAATTGTGATTGGGAAGGATGGTCGCCAATCGGTTCAGTAAGAACTACCTACCTTGTCCACCACACATAGGAAGAGCAGTACCTAAGTAATGAAGTACATAGAAAATAAGCAACTTAAGCTTGATGTGCTTTAATAGAGAACCCTGGATTCGCAACACAGTGTGAGCAGAAAGACAAATTTTGTGCCTTCGTCAATGGCTTCCGTTGTGGTCACAGCACATGTATCCTTAAACGTGCCTCGAAAAGTAGTCTATATTGCACCATATCATTTCTAATTCATTTTAAACGATGCTCCCTGCTCACTACGGCCAACCCCAGAGCAACAACTGCACACGTTAAAGAGAAAACATGACTATACTCCAAACTCTTCACGTAAGCCGCCACCACAATCTCCTTCACCTTACCCTCCAGCTTCTGAACATTCTCCACATCCCTCACCACATCGCGAATAATCCGCAATCTTCCTTTCCTACCAGGACCCGTGCCAACATTGCGTGCTACGTCACGCAGCCCAGCTTCAAGCAGCATCTTGAGCGTCGACTGTTGGACAGCGCTCGAAACAGCGATCCCTGATACCGTCCCGATGCTTGCAAAGAGATACATGCCACCTGTTGCGACGGCGACTTCTTTCCTCTCGATGCTCGATGTTAGCGCTATAAAGGTTGCTGCACCATTTAATCCCGTGCCCAGACCGCCCGGGATGATATCCAGTGATTCGAGCCATGATGTATGCCCTTTCCAGCGAAGAACGAGTAGCAGGTATCCGATGGCCGAAATGGCGTGTGCGGCCACGGTCAGCGATTTGTAGCGGCCTGTCTGCTGGATTGTATATCCGGCTAACAATCCACCCAGCGTGTTGCCCAGCACGGCGGGGAAGAGATGGGCACCTGCTGTGGTGTTGGATGCGTTCTGCGTTACTTTGAAATAGAGGGGTACGGAGAACATCATGGACAGCTGGGCTGCTACTTGCAGGATTGTACGTGCGTAACAATCAGCTACATCACGTTGGGTGAGGAGAGATGGTGGCAACACGGGCTCGAGTGCGAAGTTTGCTTCGTAGATTAGGAAGAGGACGCACAGGATCACCGCGCCCCCGAATAAGGCGAGCACGAGCGGGTGAGACCAGGGGAGTTGCTGGCCGCCTATTGAGAGGGCACCCAGGAGAGCAATGAGTGTTGCTGCTAACAAGAATGCGCCGCCGAAATCGATACGGCGGAGTTTAGAAGGCTGGCCTTTTGCTTGTGTGGTTAGTTCTTCGTCGGTTGATGTTGTGGATGGTAGTCTGAGTGATACTAGAATGATGGCAGCGAGGATCAGGGGACCTTGGCCTATAAAGGACCAGCGCCAGCCTACAGTGTCGGCGAGGAGTCCTCCTAGGGGACCGCCGATGCTACGGCCAAGGGTTGAGACTACATTTACGTACGATCGCCAGGAGGCTACTTGAATTAGGGGCACGAGGTCGGTGATGAGAATAGAGACAACGACTGTCATTCCTGCTGCACCAAAGCCGCTTACTATACGCCCTAGGATTACTTGCCACATGGATTGAGCTATCCCGCTGTATGATGGTCAGCATTGCTGATTTTAGGAGGTGCGGGATGGTAGGGAAGAGATATACATGATGACCGTTCCTAAGCCGAATAGCGCGTAAGAGATTAGAAGAACGGGCTTTCGTCCATATATGTCGCTCAGTTTGCCGATGCTAGGCTGAACGGCTGTCGAGGCTAGTGTATAACTTGTTGTCAACCAGCTTCCGATTTGGAGAGCGTTGAATTCCGAGGATATTGTTCCGTATGTTGCGAGCACAACGGTTGAGTCTGCATTGGAGATGAAGACTCCTGTACAATAGTATATCGTGGTTAGTCTGAGTATTCCCAAAGTCGAGTGAGCGAAGAATTACCGATCAGGAGAAGTCCGATGATTGCAAAGACTCCTGTTGGTGTTGAGCCGTGTGGGTTTAAAGCTGTTGGCTCTTCCCGCCTGCTTCCATAGTTTGAAGACGCTCTTTGTTGCTGAGATTGGAGGAGTGGACTTCGCTCGGTATCCGATTCCGACGATGCAAAGCTTCTAGAAGTGTGGTTGAGGCTTCCATTTGTCTTTAGCAAGACATCTGACTGAATGCTCTCCCCGTCTATATCCTCCCCGACTGCCATTGTTGGGTGCTCCCTGAAATGCGACTTAAGGTTAAAGCGGACTCAAAGCTACTGGTTCGCACTGGTAGAGAGTTCAGACGAGGATTCGAAGAGAAGATGTAGCTAATGATACTTCAGACGAGGATTCGACAACGCTGTGTCCCAGTGGACATCTCTTGGTTGTTGCTTTTGCTATGCAGGCCAAGATCTTGGAGTATGTTTCGGAACCCCGGCTTTGTCTGTGAAACAGGACAAGCACATCGTGGTTGAGAACTTCTGAAAATCCGGAACTCTCGTGATGAGGAGAGCTAGGTGCAAGGGAAGCTAACCTTGAACTGGGACTTTGGAGAGAGACGGCATAGGTTGGGGGAGCACAATGCTACATGTAGATGTTTGGTTCTTAAGTTGTACGTGATGGGAGGGAGGATGACATTGTCCACAGTCCACGGTCCATCGCCTCCTCGGTTCGGTTCCACGATGGTTACAGGCCCCTAAACCATGTCAGATCAGCGAGAAAATGGAGTCGACTTAAGACGACATCTAGCCTGGCCAGCATACAATCCGACCACAGGGACCACAAGAACCACGAATTGGACGCCCTCTTATCCCATACAGTACTCCGTACAACACTCCTCAATTGATTTGAATTGAGCTCGCACTTAGTGGCGCAGTCAATATCTGAGATTAATTACACCGCTGCAGGACATTCTATTATTACGCACGTCGAGTCGTCCCTCTGCCTCTCGCTCGAGTCCTCGACAACCTCCCCCTGAAAAAGTCCACGATGAAGTTCCTTGCCCTCTGGCTTGCATTATCAGCAAATGTCATCGCAATTGACCAGATCCCACTTGGGCAAGGCGATTCAAGACCTAACATAATAGTCATCCTCACCGATGATCAAGACCAGCACATGCACTCGGTCGAATATATGCCATTGCTCAAGAAACACATCATTGATCAGGGCACTTATTATAAACGCCATTACTGTACAACTGCTATTTGTTGTCCCTCGCGGGTGACATTATGGACGGGCAGAAACGCCCATAACACAAACGTGACGGACGTATTCCCACCTTATGGTAAGTCTTATATTTTGATGCTTATTCTGCGAGGCCTGAAATAATAATTCTTTTAGGTGGCTATCCAAAGTTTGTTTCACAAGGATTCAATGAAAATTATCTCCCGGTATGGCTTCAAGCAGCGGGATACAACACCTACTACACCGGCAAGTTATTCAACGCTCACACCGTCGCCAATTGGAATTCTCCTCACCCAGCTGGATGGACCTCGTCAGACTTCTTACTAGATCCTCACACTTACGACTATCTAAATGCAACTTTCCAAAGAAACGAACACCCCCCTGTCAGTTGGGAAGGCCATTATTCGACCGATGTCCTGGCCGAGAAAGGCTTTGGTCTTCTTGAAGAAGCCGTAGAATCACAGAAGCCTTTCTTCTTGACACTAGCTCCTATCGCGCCCCATTCAAATGTTGCAGCAGATACCTTCGCTAGAAAGGAAACACCCTTTCGAGAGGTTGACACACATAAAGTGTACATGACGACCCCTGTTCCCGCCGAGAGGCATAAGCACCTCTTCCCAGGTATCAAAGTTCCTCGCACAGAGAACTTTAATCCAGATGCAGTACGCAAGCATTCCTTACCTCTGAGGATCGAAAGCAATGCTAACTTCAGCAGCCAAGCGGAGCCTCTTGGATCAAGCAATTGAACAAGCTCAGCGAGGAAGTTATTGAGTATAATGACGACTTCTACCGAGCGCGTCTCCAAACACTCCAGGCAGTCGATGAAATGATCGATGGTCTATTCTCCCGACTCTCTGACCATGGAATCCTAGACAATACCTACATAATCTACACTTCTGACAACGGTTATCATATCTCTCAGCATCGGTTGAACCCTGGCAAGGAATGCGGGTTTGAGGAAGATATTAATGTGCCGCTTATTATAAGAGGTCCTTCTGTTTTGGCGGGACAAGAGTCGAATGTCGTTACAGCGCATACAGATTTGGTACCTACAATCTTTGATATTGCAGGCATAAAACCAAGAGTTGATTTTGATGGAAGCGCAATACCTATACGGAAGGACTCGAGCAGTGAAGGACGACAAGAACACGTCAATGTTGAGTATTGGGGAAGAAGCATCGCAGAGGGGGATTACCAATTCTCGTTGGATGATGGAAAAGTTGGTAAGAGTTTACTCTTCTCCTGAATTTTAATATCAGTAGTTCGGTACTCTGCGAAGGTAAGCTAACAAAGTTCAGTGGCATACGGGTTCAACAACACATACAAAGCCCTTCGCGTCATTGGTAAAACATACAATCTCTACTACGCAGTGTGGTGCACAAACGAGCACGAACTTTATGATCTAACAGTAAGTCCTTATCCCGTCCCATTCCTCCGATGCCGAAGATGAAAAGTCTAATACACGTTTAGACCGACCCTTACCAAGTCCGCAACCTGTACCCGTCTTCGATCTCTATATCCGGTGTTGAATCCACCATCACGGGTCTCAATCTGCCCCTTAGCAAGATACTTCCTCGGCTTGACGCCCTCCTCATGGTCACTAAATCCTGCAAGGGAGTGACTTGCGTCGATCCTTGGGGTGTACTTCATCCACAAGGCGACGTAAAGACACTTGCTGAAGCGTCGAGAGGAGAATTTGACCAATATTATGAGAGAGGTCTAGCTGAGACTGTAAGGTTCGATAGGTGTGAACTTGGATATATCTTAGAAAGCGAAGGGCCACAGGAGCTTGCTAGCTTTGATGCTAGGATGGTTTATTAAGCAGTTTATTTTGATGAAAATAGATGTACTTTGATATCAAATGTAGTTATATTGACAGACAGATAGTATTTATATATCTCACTTCACCTCGGCCTTCTTAGCTTCCTTAGCAGCAGCAATCTCAGCAAGTGCCTCCCTCCTCGTCTTGCTCTCAGGATCGAAGAACGGTTTCTCTGCGACACCCACAGCGCGAACACCATAGCGCTCTCCATAGTCCCCATAATCAAAAGTAGCCGTGTGGAAAGTAGAGCGATTATCCCAGATAGCTGGACAAGATCAAGAATCAGCCATCTTCAATGCCTGCCTCTAAAGCAAAAATAGGTGGAGAAATATAACTTACCGATATCATTAGGACTCTTCCAATTGAATCTAACCTGTAAATCATGATTATCAACCAACAACCTCCCAAACCACTTCAACAACTTCTTACTCTCCCCCTCAGTCAACCCATTAATCCGACCAAGATGGCCACCAACAGGGAAAAGACTCTTCCACCCGGTAACAGGATTCGTCCTCACAACCGGATGCACAGCCGTCAACTCCTTGCCCACATTCTCAGGCGCCCCTCTCGGTTTATCATAGATCTCAAAGCCCCCAACCTTGGCGGCCTGAATAAAAGTAGGCTGTCCAAAGGTAGCCGTCAAGCCCTCCAGAAACCTCTGATAAGGTTCCGAGATGCGATCAAAGATCTCGTAGCCAGAAGCCCAAAGCGTATCGCCGCCCGTCTCCGGCAGAGTCTCGAGACGCAGCGACGAATAATCAGCTGGCTTCGGCTCGAAGGCAATATCCGAGTGCCAGTTGCCGGCATTCTGGAGCTTGTTTGAGAGGGTGAAGTGCGTGTTGAATTTGGTGTTGTGGTAGAGTCTCTTGTTGAGTTCGCTGTCGATGGTGGAGATTTCGAGGTCGTTCACTTTGTAGAATTCGCGCTCGCTGTTGATGATTGGGTGGATGTGGAGGCCGGACGTGCTAGGTTTGCCTGAGAGGAGGCCGAGTTTTTGGATGAGTAGTTTTTGGAGGTCGGCGGTTAGGTTGTCTTGGGCGCGGAAGAAGACGACGCCGCGTTGGGAGACTGGGGGTTGGTTAATTGAGCGCTTGGATGCATAGTCCCTCGGTATTTGGTAATTAGAGGGGGAGTGGAATGGGAGTGCTTACTAGTGATGGCGAGTTCCTTGATCAATTCGTCGGCGTTAGGTGCTTGGAGCCATTCTACAATATTGGCCTTGGGGAATTCTCGGCCAATGATGGGAGTGACTTCGAAAGATTCGTATTGATCGAGGACCCCGGTTGGCTTTAGGTATTTGTGTGTTGTCTCTGTCTTGATACCCTCTTTAATTCTTTCTTTGAGATTGGAGATAGACTCCGGGAGAGAAGTTTGTGTATCAGTTGCTGAGGGTGCCATTGTTGTAATTTCTTGCTTGCTATGCTCTTTGGTTGAAGAATCAGAAATTTGCTTTTCCTGTAAGCTCAAGCAGAGATATGAAGGGTCTCATAAGCTATATATTCGCACACCACTTGACTGGGCACCCCGCAAAAGACGGAAGATCGGTTCACATGCTTTCTTTTGTACGATAGTACTCACTTGTGGAACGTAGCTGTGCTGTAGATAACCCTGCTAGATACTGTATCTACCTTCTTTTTGCGTACTAATATTCGTCATGGATGTGCTAATAGCATCATCTGAAATTCAGGGGTGAGACCAATGAGAAACGCAATCACTTCATTCACCTAGCACGTAATAACTTCTCCAGAACCTACACCCGAGGACCCAGAACCGTGGTACTTGGTAGTTTAGTAGCTTTTGAATCTCTTAAAACCACTCTGGGTATAGCCGAATCACCAAGACCTTAGTTTAACCAGATAACCATGTCGAATATAGTTTCTGATCTATTTGCCAGCGTCAAGGTGACAGGACCTAAGGAGGGGCAATGGGGGGTTGCTCGCTAAACTTACCTAGTCCTAGGTAGCGAAGACATTCATTGCTGCCCTATTATTGAGGCAGAAATAAATCCCCAGAATAAATCCCCAGGACATTCTGGTGATTTCTTCTTACAGCATCTCTTCATCTGTCTTCCAGCAGCAATGCTTCGCGACCACATGCAACACCATTGCCATAGTCACACCATCCAACACTTAAAGTGCCATAACTGGCTTGGCTGCTCAAATGACCATTGTTAATCATTCACCACGACATCATATTGAGCAACAACAAATTGCGAATTGCAGGGTTCCAATGACAACATCAATAAAGTGTGGTTTTCAATGCACGTCTGTTGAATTTCATCGGGTTCCCTTATCGCTCGGCACAAACCTCTTGAAGCGCTTATAAAGTATTGGCAATGAGAAGATTTCCATAAAAATAAGGACAAAAGTGCCGACGATGCGGTGACGATATGGTGTCAATAGTGCTTGCGATTGCCTCATTTTCCCTCCGAGATTTATGTCTCTAAACCCCACCAATTCGGCGCAATTGGCACGTCTAACTTCTCCAGGAAACTGTCTCTGTCCGTAGTTTACCGACGGTTTCGTATTATCAGTTTCGACAGCCGACGGTGGACCTTAGGCTCTATTTGTTCCTGTTTTCCTGTGTTGGATTCGCCGTCCTGCTGGCTGCTGGAACCACTTCATGCTGGCGTTGGACGACGACTTGGCGAAGAAAAATCCCTACCATTTTTGACCTTCCTCGACGCCGCGCGCTCAAAGTATAGTGCGAAGTAGGCGCAAGTATGACTTTGAATTCCCGCCAAAAGATGCCTTACTTTCCTCCTACCAACAATGGTTCGGGTTTTGATAAATCGACGTTTCCTTTGATTTCAATTCAATGGCGTGGTTCTCTGCGAATGATACGGGCGACACCTCGTTGGAGCTTTTAGACCTGGGGCCAAATCTACTATGGTATTCTCTGCATCAATCATGGCGCAAATCGCCACCGATGTGGGTGTGTGGAACCGAGCGATGCAGAGCCGACGGGGATCACCTCCTCGATTCTGGTCCAGCATGAGAACAAGGCGTCTAACCCCCATATTTATGGTATGGCTGGCCGAAATGAATTATCACGACATCTTCTCTTGTTCACGGCCTAGATAGCTTAAAGGGTTGAGTCCTGCAGTGTAAGTGTGTTGAATCTTCAGCTTAACCCTCTCTGTTTCTGCTACACTGCAATTGTCCACCCAGCATGACGGATAAGGCGCCTTTGACGACTGGCGACAGTTCGACTCATTCTGCAGATGTTAAGAAGGAGGGTCCTATTGATACTAAGCAAGCTCTGACGACTTTCGATATCAACGCTACTCCCAAAGATGGGCTGTTCGTACACAGTGCTTCTGATTCAGACTCGGACGAAGATGGGACGGCCCTCGAGAAGAATCCGTTCTTAGATCCGGATGTTGCTACTCATTGGACTGCTGTGTATGAGAAGTCGCAGTATGAATGTCGACAGTATTTCGATCCGAACTTTACTTGGACTGAGGAGGAGGAGAGGAAACTCGTTCGTCGCTTAGATTTGAGGGTTTGCTTGTGGGCTGTAAGTCATCTAGTCAATTGACTCGACTATGTAGCGAGTTTGTCACTAACGGGATTTGAAATGTAGTGTGTTATGTTCTTTGGTCTTCAAGTTGATCGGGGAAATCTAAGTCAAGCTGTGTCCGACAACTTGTTAGCAGATCTAGGCATGAACACTAATGGTAAACTAACCTACCTCGTCTACGTACTTTCCGCAACCATGCTAACGCATCATTCAAGATTACAACTTCGGCAACGTAGTCTTCTACTTCTCATTCCTCCTCGCAGAACTTCCATCCCAACTAGTCTCCAAAAAGATTGGTCCGGATCGCTGGATTCCAATGCAGATCTGTTTGTGGTCCATTGTTGCTATCTCTCAATGTGCCATTACCAACCGAGCTGGTTTCCTCGCTACTCGCAGTCTTCTAGGCTTTCTAGAAGGTGGCTTCATACCCGACATTGTTCTCTGGTTGTCATACTTCTATACCTCGAGAGAGCTGCCGACTCGTCTCAGCTTTTTCTGGACAACCCTCAGTGCCACAACGATCATCACCTCTATTCTTGCTTTCGCTCTATTACATATGAGAGGTATCCGTGGTTGGGCAGGTTGGCGCTGGCTTTTCCTGGTCGAAGGTCTGATCACTCTTACCGTGGGATTAAGCTCCTGGTTTATGATGCCTGTATATTCTCTCCCTTCCCTTATAAACTCCAATTCCTGATAAGTCTCCCAGGCATCTGCAGTGCAAACAAAAGCCTGGTTCCGTCCCAAAGGTTGGTTCACAGAACGCGAGATATCCATCGTCGTCAACCGCGTACTGCGCGATGATCCTTCTAAAGGAGACATGCACAACAGAGAAGCCATCACTCCCCGCCGCCTTTGGGAAGCCGCAAAAGACTACGACCTTTGGCCTCTCTACGCCGTTGGTCTCATAGCCTACATCCCCCAATCACCACCTAACGCCTACTTAACCCTCACGCTGAAATCGCTCGGCTTCAGCACCTTCAACACAAATCTCTTGACCATCCCAGCCTCCTTCTTCCATATCTGTACTCTACTGCTGATTACACAACTAAGCGAACGCCTAAACGAGAGGACTTTTGTCTCGATGCTACAACCCCTCTGGACCCTTCCTTGCGTCATCGTGCTCCGATTCTGGCCTGGCATTGGAATCACCAACGCTTGGGGAACTTGGGCCGTGACTACCGTCTTGCTTTCCTACCCCTACTGCCATGCCATCCTTGTAGGATGGACCTCCAAGAACAGCAACAACGTTGGAGCCCGTACTGTATCCGCATCCTTTTACAACATGTCTGTTCAACTCGGTACCATCTGTGCTAATTTTATCTACCGAACTGACGACAAGCCTCTCTACCATAGAGGTAACACTCAGTTGATCATCATCAACCTCTTGTCTATTGCCGTCTTCTTGTTTACAAAAGCGTATTATGTCACAAAGAATAGGAAGAGGGATCGGATTTGGAATGCTATGAGTGTTGACGAGCAGCGTGAGTATAAGTTGAATACCAAGTTGAGTGGGAGTAGGAGGTTGGATTTTAGATTTGCGCATTAGATGATTGGGGGTGAATGGGGTATTTATTGCAAGTAGATGAGTACTTAGGAACGAAGAATATATTGGCCTAAGTCTATTCATGACGTTATTTTTGTGCACGATCTTTCGGTTTGTTCACAACTAGGGTTTGCTCATTTACTATCATTGACGCCATTTCAGCACTTAGAGATGAAGCAATGATTATACTGTAGATGAAGTAGGAATAGAGACACAATTGTGAAACATAGGTTCTATTCTCAAAGCTGTTGAATATAAACCAAATGTTCACTACCTCGCTTAACCGAGGTAGGATACAACTAAGAACGCAGATCAAGTTTCGTTGTTTAAATCTACTATCTTGTTGTATAAAGAGCTTTAAGTTAACACTCGTTGACTCACTATCTCCAAAGAAATTAGTAAAGATAGATAAAAAAAACATAAGTCTAGCAACACCTGTTTTTAGCGTACCTATAATCCACCTGTTCGCTCAACCCTAGATGAAAAGGGACACTTATGCCCAAAGTCAGAATATTTCTTTCTCTTAAAGTAAGTTCTAAACTACATCCTATCATAAGTCAAGATTAAAATAACGAATTCGAAGTTCTGCCTACTCATTAATGTAATCTATATGTCCCACACTGTATGGTTACACACTACAGTCGACATCCCCCAACAACCTCTCCTGCATTTACCAACTCGTAGCATTGCAAGGAAATGCTAGGGCCGATCAAGAATCAATTATATCAGACCCTAGCATAACGAGTGGGGAGTTCAAAGAAGTCATACAGGTACGAAGATAAAAGTTGTAAGCAGGGACAAAGAGGGAGGGCCCAGAAAGTATAATTAAAAGTAGAAGATGATTAGCACGAAGCTAAAGCTACACGTAGAAAATCGGAAGAGCTAGTACGACTTGCGCCGTGTCAAAATTTGTCGTGGGATAGATATAAGCGAGATATATGAGTATTCACGGTGGAAAATAAGAAAAGAATCACGGAAGAACATTGTTTAGTACACAAACCAGCAACAGCATTATTCTATTCCATCTAAAATATTCCACCTCACTGTAAAACAAAAGTTTAGGTCAACGACAGACAGCAACATATCTTTTAAAGCATCTCAACCCTAACCAACGCCACAACTTAGAAGCAAACCGCCACCCCATCGACCAAATACCAAGTGATAGTCCTCTGTCCTGGATCACTGTCCGCCGTACTACCACCTAGGGCTTCATAAGCAGCAGGCGTGATATCCAAGGCAAACTCGCCAAGAGTACCCGTAGCATTAGAATCCTCGATCCCCAACTGCACCTGCTTGCCGGTCTGGGCATCAATAACGACAATCTGACGCGAACACGCATTAGTCATACCACCGAGAGCACTTTCGAGCTCTGTGGAAATGGCTGCCGTCATTGCTGAAGGATCGTAGGTTGTGCCGCAGGCGGTTTGTTGGTTTGGATCGGTTCCGCTAGAATAGTAGGTTGTTTGTTGGTTGCTGTGGATGTTGTTGGGGCAGGTTTGGCGGGTCTGCAGATGAGCTCTTTCAGTGTTGGTAATATTTGGGGTGGAACTGAAGGAATGGTCAGTCAAAGGGAATTTGGTGGGGGGGTCGGTGTAATTGCATACTCTTTGTTGGTACGAACTGGCTCTTGCACGGCTGCAGCACTTGCAAGTCCAAGGAGGGCAAGATACGGGAGGGGGTTGGTGAACTGCATATTGGGCTCTTTTGAGGTTCTAGATTAAGAAAATATGGTTTGGTATTGACGTTGTTGACCTGTGACTTTTGTTGTGGTTGTGTGGTCTCCTAACGGGTCGAATGTCTGCTTATATAGCCATAGAGAGGATCGGTATGCACGGCTGAATAATTCTCAACAACTAACATGATGTCACCCGCACTCAAAATAAGCACACTCGATGTGGTACAAGGGGAATTTTGCAGATGACTATGCAGATCTTCGAGGTTACTAACAGACATGCAGAAAATTCCTCTCCTTAATCCTCTAAGGCTCACCGATCTTTATCCCAACTTGCACCACAGATCTACAGGAATATAAAACTGCTGGCGGATGACTGTCATACAGTAAGAGTATTGTTTCCGTCGACCATCCAAAAGCTTGAGTTGTGATGACCCTTCCGTTCTTGAAACAGAAAATGGCCCCCAATACCCGGTGCGGCTGATTTCGAGGGGCTCTCCTGTCAGCCTGAGCTTACAATTGAACAGGGCTCATGCAGACGTGAGGCAGTGATCTTTGTAGTGTCTGAAATGTGACACATGTTGCCTAATTGGATGATGGCGTGACTTTTTCGAGGAATACAGAGGAGCTTCTTATTTTGACGAGGCTGTTAGCAGCCTAGCTGGATCCTGTGCAGAGGCAACGAGTACGACTGGTCAAAACCAGACGCTGAGGAACAGGCGACATTGTTTAAAGTGATCTGGAGTGTTACAAGGAGTAATGGTATTGAATAACTTGTGGCGGGAATCGGACTTTGCGTAGGGACAGCACGTAAGAAGTACCCGCCTTCTTTCCCCCAAACCAGTGATGAATTAATAATTTTGAATACAGTATTTCTTACTCAGTTCTATTGCACAACAACCTCGCCAGGCGTTCTATCAGTACCTTACATTATTCTATAACCGGAAATTGTATTGTATAGCTGTCGTCTATTCGCGCTTCGTGCTACTAAAAAAATATAAGACAGTGGACAAAGACAAGATGAGTGGAAAACCCATTTTGGAGGCCGCTCACTCAATCCTCTTCTTTCCTTCCTCTGCACTTGTGTATCTTGCCGTGCTAAGACCACGCTCATGACGAGCCACTAATCCGCCGATAACCTTGTCGTTACCGACTCTGGTGATTGCCTCATTGACACCTTCTGTAGCCCAGGGTCGTGGGTTAAGTTTGGGCCAGTTGACCTGTGGAGGATCAGTATGAGCTTTTGGGTCTTGTGACGGGAAAGATAAACTGACATAGAGCATGCCATTGCTGTAGATGAAATTCAGGCACCATCCGGCTACGATGAACCAAACAAGAATGAAGACGCGTAGAGGCAGGGTAGCTGCATCTGGCATTCTCCGAGTAAAAGTACCAACAAAAATGAGGAACAAGCTGAATGCGAGTATGTAGGGTATTGATTGGATGAGTAATGGTCGTCTATCGACAAATATGTGGCTGGTGCTGGATGGAAGATATGCACCGAGGAAAAGATCAAAGGAATCCTGCTTTGGACCATCAGAAAAGTTGTTCTTGGCATATCTCGTAATGGAGTTTCGAAGGTCTTGGAGAGCACCGGCTTTTGTTCTCACGCCAGTGCGAGTAAAATCAGTCTTGAGAGCTCCAGTTCCGGAGTAGGACTTGGAGACAACATCAGCATTATCAGCCCAGAGCTTGCGGAAGAGAACCTCGAATGCTGGGTCTGCCTCGGTGAAGGTTTCACCACGTTGGAGGATTCCCAGATCTATCAATTGCCTGTTGAGTGTATGACGGGCAAGCATGCTCTGTACAACATTGGTACGGTCTAGGCAGTCCATACAATTTGTTCGGACTACACTTGTTTGATGATTGCGGACTTCCAATCGGCCTTGGGGATCTGCAGGCATGTCTACGCCACGGAAATATTGCTGCTTTTCTAGCCCATCATGAAGTTGATCCAAGAGAAGCTTGGCTCGATGCCACTGAAGACCTTTAGTCTCATTGTGAAAATCGAAGTAAATATAGTGGAGTCTGTCAAATTCATGCTTTCTGCTGCTCGGCTCCACGACTCGAAATTTCTCGTCTGTGATGTTGTCTTGTTGCACTCCTTCTTCTGGCCCCGAGACGAGTAGTTTTACCATCTGTTCATAAGCCTCTTTGACTCTCATTTCCCGACCCTTTTGATTGACCAAGTTCACAAGATAGTTGTCTCCATATAGGCGGATCTGTTCGGAGAAGTGTGCCCTAGCTGCTGAAACGGCGGTTTCAACTCCGCGGATTTGGAGCTTAGGAGTGTAGTGCAAGGTGTTAACTTCGGCCCAGTACACCGGAACACTTCCTCTTGTCTGCACATAGGAAACAATTTGCACTTCTTTCCCATCAGACACGCCTACTTTCCCATTCTGCATGCCTCCACCACCAGCGAATCCACCCAATCCGCTTGTACTGTCGTTCAAAACAATGATTTGCTCTGTCTCATTGAAGTTTGCAACATGTCCATCCTCGTCAATACCTCGCGAAAAGTATCTTGTGCCAGCTCGATGTCTCGATCTTCGGGTAATCAGGACCATGGTAAGGGGCGTAGACTTGATCCGTGTAGAAGTGATTTCCAGCATGCCAAAAATGACGGGCAGAATATAAGCATCCACTCCAGGCTGTTGTCCATGTTGCTGGCGAGATCCAGAAGTACGGAAGTCGATCAGATCAGATTGAACAAATTTGTTCCAGAAGAATCGATCATCTGCCCTCTTCCACAGTGGCTGCGACGCATCGATCTGTGCCTGTCGCTGAAAAGTATTTGTGATATCGGACGAATACGAGAAGTACATAGGACCAGACTTGATGAAGGTCTTAAGCAAGGACAAGTAGTTGTCTTCATCAGCATCATGGAGAGGTCGCTCGCGGAGAGGCAAGAATTCGGTTGCGATGACTTTGTAAATCATATGTCCTTTGAGTCTTCCCATTGGCTGTGCCTTTGTAATGACAATGATATACTTGTCTGGCACAGGTCAGTCCCATTCGGTCAGACAGATGAGGTCAATTACCCAGGCGCAACTTGATTATGCCCAATATGCCCGCAATGCTGGAGACACGTTTGCCACCCAGAAGAGCTCCATCATTCAAGCGCAGGTCACCAGTAGGTCGATCAACAACCAAGGTTGGCGCTGATGGTGAAGAAGGCGAGGTAAAGGCATAATGAGATACAGAAGCGTGGACGTTAATGTCGCGGAAAGGCAGTAAAGCCATGGCTGCAGCAGGGCAGGGTCGCAGTTAAAGGTACCTGCTGGCGTCCTGCTTAGATGGTGAAATTAATTGATCATGCAACACAGTAGCAACAAGACAAAGAGTTGACCTTCGGCACCGAATTAGGTGATTTTACGGTTTACCTATGATCGTAGCTGTCCTTCACGATCCAAGCTGAAGCCTCGTCATATTAAACTGAGGTTAAACTTCGGTTCTCAGCCACCAGCCACGACGCCACAGATCCCGTGACCATCTAATACGGCGAAGCAGCGTCACCTTAATCAATCAGCCCAAGATCACTTCGACTTCGAGCTCTACCTACCTTACCCAACATACCACCCCACCCACGACTTCATCTCTTCTCCCGCCTCAACCACCCGCCACCTGTTAACTCGATTCTACCTACCTACCGATTGCTCCCAATTTACAAATCGAACTGAAGCTCCGAAACTCCCATCCAATATGGCTGCCCGAGGTCCACCAGGCTCCCGCGCTGGGAACTCCAGGTTTGCGCAGTTCAAGCTGGTTCTGCTTGGTACGTAGCGGTTTCTATGTTCCCGGAAGGTGAGGCAATTGAAAATTGTATGCTGATGATTATATGCAGGCGAATCTGCTGTCGGAAAGGTTTGCATCACTTCGACTTCCGAAGTACATTGGCTGCATTCTAACAAAGACGTGTAGAGTTCCCTGGTACTTCGATTCGTTAAGGATCAATTCGATGACTATCGCGAGTCGACGATAGGTAAGTCCTCATAATCTCTGCGATAAAAGCACAAAAGGTTATGGTCTAACCTCTCAAAACCAGGCGCTGCCTTCCTCACACAAACAATCTCCCTTGATGATAACACTACTGTCAAATTCGAAATCTGGGACACCGCTGGACAGGAGAGATACAAGTCGCTCGCGCCCATGTACTACCGAAATGCGAATTGTGCTGTGGTTGTCTATGATATTACACAAGCTGTGAGTACCACCCCGGATACACGATCGAGGAGGCACCCATTAATCTCATCAACAGTCTTCTTTAGATAAGGCCAAGGCATGGGTGAAAGAACTCCAGAGGCAGGCAAATGAAAACATCATCATTGCTCTTGCAGGAAACAAACTCGATTTGGTCACCGACCAACCGGACAAGCGTGCGATCAGTACTGTGGATGCCGAAGCATATGCAAAGGAATCTGGACTATTGTTTTTTGAGACGTCCGCCAAGACCTCAGAGAACGTTAGGGAACTGTTCACAGCGATCGCAAAGAAACTCCCACTGGACCAAGTCGGTCCAAGAAATCAAAGATCTGGTGCGAGAGGAGGTGTGGAATTACGACCGGAGGCCCCAGGCACCCAGTCAGGTCCGGGCTGCGCTTGCTAGAGAGGGAAATCAGAGTCGGGGAGTAGCTGGCATACTTGGGTGGTGTGGAGTTGCGGATTCCCAGATGACGGTAAACTTGGGTCAACCTGCCATCAGGGCATTACGAATAGCGTACTTTCGACCACATTTGCTTGGCTGGGCACATCACAGCATCATAGCAGCTGTTCCATCTTTTACGGAAGCAGTTGAGCAGTTTTTAATACCTTGATATGTCTCGTAGTTCTCGTCATAGGGTTGGTTTGTTGCGGGTATTTTCCTGCAAGGCGTGGAAGGGGTTTTTATTGCTTCGTTCTGCAGCATTTGGGTTGTACGATATGCAATAGAACACTTTGATTAACTTAAAAATAAAGTATCTGAGTGCGAATCATGTTAGACTCATAACATCAACTGAGATATTGAGATTTTCTCATTAGTTTAGTGCTGACTTTGCCAAAAGTTGTACTACAGTACAGCCTTGTTGATCTGAGAGCCGCACATGCTGAAAATGTCTTGGCGGCGGAAGCTTGCGAGCTCGCTCAATCGACTTCAGATTTTCTGCCAAAACGACGCGCCCTAACATCACCATCCCTCAACATCTCTTTGTCGCTCAACGTGGCCCGTCATGCTGCGCGCCTTTATCCAGTCGTCAAGGGCCATTAGCTACAAGCCCATTGTAGCCCGCTCTGGACGGCAATGGCATGCTATTAACCCTGACCGGGCGGTTTCGGGTCTGGTATGGAGCTCCCAAAAAATTCAAGGATTGTTTATTGAGGCGTGTTCTGTATACTGATCTTTACATGCTCACAGAGAGGATACGCAGACGATAAGAAAGCCAGTATCACCGACTCAAAACCCGTCGTCTTGCCTGGATCTGCGAGCGAAGGTGCCACCGAACCCATTCCTGCCGGACCAGTAGCAACATCAACGAGTTCTAAACTGAATACAACAGCATCCTCACCTGCTACACCAACCTCGGATTCTGTAATACCGCCACAGAATGTCCCTCTGACCCCACCTGCGCCGCCTACCAAGGTTCAAACCGCACCTCCAACCTCTATAGGCTCTGCTCCTACCTCCTCCACACCACCACCACCACCTCCGCCCACTCCAAAACCAAAAAGACGATTCCGTAGATTTCTTATCACACTCTTCATTTTATCTGCGCTAGGATTTGGTGGAGGTGTTGCCTATTCCAGGGTCAGCGATAACTTCCACGACTTCTTCACAGAATATATACCTTTTGGCGAGGAGGCCGTACTTTATTTTGAGGAGAGGGACTTCCGCAAGCGATTCCCAAGGATTGCCAATCGCGGGCAAAGCAAAGAGAGAGATACTGGTGATCGAGTCAGAATACCAAGCCAGAGTGGAGTGTCCTGGAAGGTTTCCGATGCTACAAAGCCAGAGGAGCACAAGCCAACGCCATCTCAGGCTGTCCAAACACCCACCGATTCTAAGCCAGTTGACAAAGTCAAGGCTGTTGAGGCTGTCAAGAAGGACACCGCTCTTGCTTCCAAGCCTGTACCAATACCAGAGACCAAAATTCCGGTAACAGCATCTCCCAAAGCACAAGAATCACCCAAGTCAACCTCTTTCAAGGCACCGGAAGTTGATGAACCATCGAAGTTCCCACCTCCAGTTACGCATATCGACCCCATCAACATCAAGGATGCGAAAGAGCCCTTGGTGCAAGATTTGGTCAAGATTGTCAATGATATCATCACAGTTGTGAATGCAGACAATTCGAACGCTAAGTTCTCAGCGACAATTGGAAAGGCAAAGAATGAGTTGGCAAAGGTTGGTGGCAAGATCCAAGCTCTGAAGCAGGAGTCGCAACTAGATGCGGAATCTAAGGTTAAAGCATCGCATGAGGAGTTCGATCGTGCTGCCAGGGAACTAGTTCGCCGGCTGGAAAGCGAGATGCAAGATCAGGAGACGAGGTGGAAGGAAGAATACGAGTCAGAACGTCAGAAACTCCAACAGGCTTATGAGCAACAGCTCAAGACTGAAGTTGAACGGGCTCAGGAAGTCAATGAGCAACGCCTACGCAATCAGCTACTGGAACAAGCAGTGAAGATGAAGGAGCAGTTCATTGCCGACGTTAAGAACCGCGTTGAAGAGGAACGCAATGGCAGACTTGGCAAGCTCTCTGATCTATCCAACACGGTCACTGAGCTTGAAAAGCTTACTACCGACTGGAATTCTGTTATAGATTCCAACCTAAAGACACAGCATCTCCATGTAGCTGTTGAAGCCGTCCGGGCAAACTTGGAGAAGACACAGGTTCCCAGACCCTTCACTAGAGAATTGGCAGCCCTAAAGGAAATTGCCTCTGATGACCCCGTCGTCAATGCTGCAATTGCATCCATCAATCCTACGGCTTACCAGCGCGGTATCCCCAGCTCCGCGCAACTGATTGATCGATTCCGCCGGGTTGCAACCGAAGTCCGCAAGGCTTCTCTTCTGCCAGAGAAAGCTGGGGTTGCTAGTCACGCATCGAGTTATGTTCTGAGCAAGCTTCTGTTCAAGAAGAAGGGCTTGGCAAGCGGAAGCGATGTTGAGAGCATTTTGACAAGAACCGAGACTTTCCTCGAGGAAGGCGATCTAGACGGCGCGGCGCGCGAGATGAACGGTCTCAATGGTTGGGCCAAGACGTTAAGTAGAGATTGGCTCGGTGAGGTGAGGAAGGTTTTGGAGGTGCAGCAAGCACTTGATGTACGTTTGCCCCCACCAAGAAACTTGCGAATTCTACTGACTTCACGGCAGGTAATTGCCACCGAGGCGAGGTTACAAAGCCTCAGAGTTGAATAGACGGGATGGGTTTCCTTTGTGATTAAAACAAACGCGCCTAGATAGCCGCTGGTTGTGTATGAGATACTAAACGGGTAGTAGATATGTATTTTATTGTCCGATGTGCGACACGTGTTACTTCTCGAAGGAAACTTCCATTTGAATGCGGTGGGTTTTGTTTCTACATTGATCCTCCCTCCTTAGATTCCTGCAGGCGTGTCTCAAACTTCGGACTTGCTCCGCGACTCGGCTTTAGGTTCCTCCTTTGAAATCTGCTCTCTGTGTGAGTCGAAATAAAACATACAAAGTTATCATAAGTATATGTTGGGAGTGATTTGGAACTCGAGAAGTCCTGACAGATGCTGGGGACAGTAGCATATCTGCAAATCATATACCTATGCCCGCCATGGGCTCATGCGACAGAGGTGAAATGGTATTTTCATGGGACGATACGGTTTGACTTTGGCAAAATCGGATGAGGATATGTACGGCGGAGAGGACCCGTACGGTCACGTGAAGTGTATCATTCCGAGGTCAAACGTCGAGTCAATAGCATAAGGGTTCAGACCTCCTTCACGACGCTCGTTATGGCACGACTGTGCGAATGTTCCGTACTTTACGTACTCCGTACAGTAGAGAAGATGTTTGATTTCCCGGGTCGGCACCCTAAGCCACCCCATTTCTTGGGATGCTGGGGTCCTTGCCACCAACAGGAGGTCTAAGCTCTGCAGAGACTTGATGCAGCGCATGTATCATGTTGGGATTTCTTCTCCGAGAACCAACCAGTGGTCCAGTGCGCGAAGAAGACTGCGAAACCAGCACGTTCGTCGAAACTGTTAAATACATCAGCATCCTAGCAAGAAGTCAACATCAGCGCAAGTCCTTAAGCATCCACACATCTCCACCCCTACCCAGTTGAGCTGTGTGACCGAACTCTCACAAGCAGGTCACAACCTCGAAACATCTCAGCTATTGCACGAAAAGGGTACGGAGGGCTGCTGTACTACTTTCTACTGGCCACGTTACGGAGCACAATCTCCTTAATTTCCACATTTGTTTCGATGGACTAGTTCTAGCAGTCCGTCAAAACTGCTTCGCATTCCTCGAACTGACCTTCAGACAACTACTCTCAACTTTTGACAGACACGTACGGTTGACAACCACACTCTATTTTTTAGTCACTTCACCGGGCATCTATTTGCGTTCCATATTTCAACGGCAATCATGGCGACCAACGGAAATGGAGCCGGAGCCAATGGCTTTGTGGGGGGTGTCAAGGGCACGATGACGCCCAAGATGCTCGAGTTCGAGAGACAAGCGGAAGCGCGAGCAAGAGAGCAAGAAATCATGGCCGAGGAGCAGGAACGTATGTTTGAAGCGCAAGCCAGAATGAGAGAGGAGGCAGAAAGAATCGCCCAGGAACAGTACGAGATGGAGCAGTACTACGAAGGTGAAGCTCTGAAGCACCAGGACGAAATGCGCATTCACCAAGAAGAAGTCCGGCAACATCAAGGTATTATTTCGATTTTCAACTTTTAATTCGGTCAAAAGAACTGATGGTGACCCTTCAAGCAGAAAGAGTGAGAGAGCATGACCGCTTGGTGAGAGACCATGAGGCCAGCATGGAAGCTTTTGCAAAGGTCATTGCTATGCCTGCGAAACCTGCAAGAGGCCGACAGGTCTCTTTCCTTGCGGGCGGCAGACCAAGTCCACGCTAAGGTGGTCTGAATCACGTCTTATGATCCTACCAGCTGGAGGATCAGGACATATGAGGTCGAGCCAGCTGCTTCAATAACCGCTCGATCTGGATTCGGGCCAAGTATCGCTTGCAAGTTGCAACGATGCCCCCATGGTCAAACAGTAACGATGCCCCACGTTATGCGACAGCATCCGAAACACTAGCTTGGTGTGCTCAGGACGTCCCAGCAGAAGAAGCGGCAATTCCCCAAAGAGAGTTGTTTTCTGACGAGACTGGCAAGATTGGTCACCACGACACGGTCAGAGCCAGAGGCTCTTACAGCGTCGGCATCACCTACACACGTGCTACCGGTATTCCCACCACCCCTTACAAACCTCTACCAATCCATAGACTCCATGCCAGTGTTCAAGTCCGCACTGGCCTTTACTCCCTCGGGCTATTATGACGGCCCCCCCTGCCACCACAACATCGGCAAACTCAAGCTCAACAACACCAATTGAGCCTCAACCTATAACAATAATGACTTCCGTGCAGTCGACACAAAGGGTGCCTTTTTCCAGGGCCAACCTGATCAGGGCTCAAGCAACAACGCAAGCTACAGAGCCAGCAACGACGAGGCCAACATTTTCCAGAGCTAATATCGTTAGGCCTCAAGGACCATCTCAAGATGCAGCTCCGCAGAGGCCTATTTTCTCCAGGGCCAACTTCATGAGAGCTCAAGCTCCAGTAACCCAATCACCTGACGAGATACAGCAACAATTACAGAAAATGCTAACCCAAGCGCCTGCAACATCATCTACACCAATTCCCAATGTAGAAGCAGAAGCTCCGGTTCCAACAACAACACCAGACCCAGCAACCCCGGGTTTCTTTGCTAGAGCTTTGGGGGGTGCGACTCCGGAGTCGACTCCAGTGGAGAATCCAAACTCAGATGAAGCAGATACCCCAAGAGATATTCCAAGAGTTATACCAAGTCGCAGACCGGCAGCAACGGAATCAAGTATGGCACGTGTGGCAAGTTCTGTCGTTCAAGAAACGAGAGTGCAGAAGATGATGAGGGAAAGAATGGAGGCAAGAATGGCGACCAGACCACCCATCGCATCGAGTCCAGCTCCACCGCCACCCACTTTAATAACACAAAAGCCAGAACCACCGCCACCACCCAGCCCTGCCTCAGTCCCAGATGAGTCCACTCCAACTCAGCAGGCTCCTACGGAGGTCCTGCCAGAACTCAGCGAAGAATCCACTCCATCCTCACCTGTTGAGCCGTCAGCTGAAGTCGCCCCGTCACGTGCGGAAACAAGTGACATTCCGTTGACAAAGGAACCGTTAGAAGTGCGGGGCCAAGACCCTCCTAGCTCTGCTACCTTTGCCCAGGTAGTCCAAGAGACAAGAGTACAGAAGATGATGCGAGAGAGAATGGCAGCGAGAATGGCAACACGAACACCTGTCAGCTCAGCTCCCACTCCAGTTACAGCACGCTCAGCTGTTGTCCCTTCCGAAATACAAAAGCCAGAATCATCCACACAAGATTCGGCACCAACTAAGACTAGAACACCGCCCCCAGCACCTCCACCCATAGTGACACAGGGCGGAGGCTTCTTTTCCAGGTTCGTCGGCAGTGCCAATGCATCAACGCCAATCGATGCACCAAAATCATCGCAAACGGCCAGCCCCCGTGAAGCCACTGCTACACCAGCGACAACGACAGGAATTTCGCCTGCTGCTATTCCTGCAACTCAAAAAATGGACAGTCATTCCCAGGCCGCTCGTGTAGCACCTGGAGAAACTAGAGCACAGAAGATGATGCGAGAGAGGATGGCTGCTAGGTCTCCTTTGGCCTCTACTCCTGCAAATACTGCTCCAAACACTGCTTCATTGCCCACGGGTCCTGAGGATTCAAAACCAGAAATAGTTCCCGCGAAAGCCTCTACAACTGGTCCTGAAGTACCTTCACCCAACGTGACTAAAGGCGGTGGTTTTTTCTCCAGATTTGTCGCAGGGCCCACCGTACCTAAGGCGGCCGAGACTCTTCCAGCAGCTCAAACTGTTGAAGAAATTCTACCAGTTGCCACTCCTGTTCAAGTTCCAGTAGCTGCGCCAAAGGTCGTAGCTCCACAGAAATTAAAATCAGAATCGCCAGAGCAAGAGCCAGCTAATAAACCTGTACCAACTGAAAAGACGCCTGTCTCTGCAGTGGCATCTCAAGGTGGCTTTTTCTCCAGATTAATCGGAGGCGGAACCACAGCTTCTAATACCTCAAAACCGCCTGAGGTCTCCGAGGTGCCAAAATCCGAACCACTTATAAAGGTGGCGCCAATTGAATCCAAGTCTGTGCCTGTACCTGCCATCATCCCACCGACCGAGCCTGTACCTGTACCTGTACCTTCTGTCTCGGTAGCAGCACCACAAGTAGGAGGATTCTTCTCCAGATTCCTTGGCGGCGCAACGTCCACACCACCAGCGAGCGCCGAACCCGTTCAAGAGAAGTTGGCACCAGTAGATTCTAGTGTTAGTGCAAACAAGACAAGTGATGCTTCAGCCCAAGGGACTACAATGCAGCAACGGATGCGCGAGAAAATGGCTGCAAGAGAGCCTATGGCACCGACCAAGACCCTTCAAATTCCAAAACTCCCAACCATACAACCACCCACGCCCATGGAATCCCCGAAAACAACTTCAATTCCTTCAAAAGGACCTCCGGGTCTCTTTGATTTCTCTAATGTATTGGTGGCGACGGCAACCGAAGAAGTCAGAAAACCGCTTCCTTCTGATTTGTTCTCCTCGGCAACACTTGTTGCGCCAACGGTAGAAGTTTCCATGAGTGCAGATGCAGCTCCGCTACGCGCAGAACCAGATCCAAGGTTCCTTGTTCCGCCAATGGAGAAACAAGGAGGGCCAGATATGTCTTCGGGCTCAGAGCCAGAGCCCGTGGTGCAAAACCCCGTTACGGTTTCTGCCCCAGCGAAGAAATCGGCAGCGGAAGCTGATGCAGCTGCGCAGGCGGAAATTGCAGCTATTCTTGCTCAGATGCAAGCTGCGGAAGAGGAAGCCGCTCGAGTTATCGTTCCCAAGCCAAACCCTAAGCCGGATCCTGATGAGGTCGCTAGGGCGGAAATTGCGGCTCTTCTTGCTGAAGCAGAGACTGCACAGCGAGCTGAAGAAGAGACTACGAAGAAGGAAGCCGCAAGGGTTATGGCTCAGCAGGAGGCTACACGGAGAGCTGAAGACGCTGCGAAGGATTCTGCGAGGGTTATGGCTAAAATTGAAGCTGCGCAGAAAGCCGAAGAAGAGGCCGCGAAGAAGGAAGCTGCAAGAGTTATGGCTGAGCTCCAGGCTGAAATGGAAGATGAAGACGATGATGTACAGATTGTCACTACGGACAAAAGATACAAAACACAGTCGAATTCCGAAGTCGTCCCTCATATGACTCAGCACGAACGAACACAGCCAGAGCCGCAAGACCCACAAGCGGAAGCAGCACGAATCATTGCTGAGTTGGCAGCTGAGTTGGATGACGAAGATGAGGAGGGAAAATTACCACCAGCTGTGCCCGACCAGAACCAGAGAGACGAGAAAGCAGAAGCCGCAGCAATCCTTGCTCAACTGGCAGCCGAGTTAGATGAGGAAGAGGATGGCTATGAGGATTCGCCGATCGAGGATGATGACGAAATCAACAACCTCTTTGTTAAACATGGGCTCAGCAATGAACATCAAAATAACGAAGTGTCTTCCAAACAACCCAAGAACTCTGACATGCTGGCACAGCCTGCACAACGCCACCAACAATCCTCAAATCCTGGATCACATCTTTGGAGTGAAGACAAACCTCCTCCACCACCACCAAAAGACAATATTTCCCTTGATACCAATCTAACACGTCAAACTCTCCAGCGTATCATCACTGAACCCATCACCCCAAGCGGCATACCCACCTCGGAAGCTGAAATCTTCTCTCGCATCTCGTCACTAGTTATCTGGCGTTCCGTATCAACCGATTCTCAGCGTGCACGTGCGCAAACCGGCTCTTCCACTAGTACCACAACTACGAACCGAACTATGGACAAACGCACTACAGTTAGTAGTCTGGGTAGTCTCGAAGGTCGCGTTGATGGGGAGAGAGATAGAGGGAAGAGGGATAGTCGAGGTGAGGGGGGAAGCAGGAGGATGAGCAAGGTTTATAGGATGAGTGGTGAAGAGATGCAGCCTCTTTGGTTAAAGGATGGTGTTCCTGAGGAGAAAGATATGGAGAGTAGGAAGGGCTTTTTGAACAAGCAATTGGACAGTTTGTTAGGCGATTTAGAGATCATGGGCAAAGCAGGGGAAATGGCGAGGGGTCAAACCCCCAGCTAGGTTTTGTCGGTGTGTAAGATTTAAAGAGGGAGGTTTATAGCGTCTTGAGAATCAGGCGGTAACTTTTAATATATTAATACCAATTTTCTTCTTAAATTCTAAGCCACTTATTAACTCTTCTCTATTCTATGATTACGTTGTTTAGGAATATCTTTAGACATTATATATATAGCCGGCTTACCTAAGTTAAAATACCTATGTCTCCTTAGAACCTAAGAGACTACTAGGTAGGGCTAGAGTCTTAATAAGTATTAATACCCCTTAGCTATAACTTTATATTAATAAGTTGTTAAAATAGTCTAGAGATTAATATATGTATTATATATTATATCTCTTATCTACTAAGTAATATATAGTAGTATATTATAATATCTACTATTCTTTATCTAAGGTAAATTAAAGTATATATAGTTTATAGTTAGTTATAAAGTTATAGACCTTTTAAGTATGGTAAGTATAAAGTACACTATCTATATTTAAAGACTTACTACTCTTTAACTATATATAATTTATAACTAGTTAGAAAAGCTAAGGTAGGTAGGTAACTTTTAAGTAGCTTAGTTTTAGAACTTATATACCTTTGTAAGTACCTTAGTATAATAACTTAGCGACCTACTATACCTGGCTTAAGGTGTAGTATTAGTATTAGTCCTTTTAAGGTACCTAGGACCTTCTAATACAGACGTAGATTTATTTATTCAAGTTCGAAATCAACTTCTTCACTTCGCTAAACATGTATAACTCGCTAAACTTTACATTCTTTACATAATCTGTTCTTTGTAATCGTACATCGCTTGAGTCGTGCGCCTAGTCTTGAATTCTAACCTTTAAGGTAGTCAATAATTTCTGATAGCGGCGTATAATAATATGTTCAAGTTCTTTTTATACTTACATCCGACTTCCTCCCCCCTCCCCCTTCCGCCATCCCTTCGCTAAGCTATTGTATCTCGCTAAAATTTATCTTCTGTACGTGAACTTTTACGTGCAGGATGAAGAATATGTGATTCAATACTGTCATATCAAGCAACCTCAAAGCCTGTTATATAGAGGAACTCGGAGAGGTGTAGATGGCCAATAGTTTCTAGTGGGATCTGAGGTAATTCAAACTGGGAAGTGCACGCCTGTGACAGAATGTGGTAATTGTGAATAGGTAAGTTTTGAAATCGATTCTTGGAATCTTAAGTGAGCTAGTATGGCTGTCAATATAGCGAATGAGATCTAATCATCCGCTAGCTCGGCGTCTTAGCTTGAAGCAACAATATTAAAAGCTGTTCGCACATCTATCAACCATTCTTCTACAACACCAACACCAACCCGACCTCACGGTTGACACAAAGTCAACACAGAAACCTATTCTCACGCCATTCATCAATTTACCTGAGTTAATAAAAGAGATCTTTGACAATGCCTCCTCTCACCGAAATATCCTCCGCTCCTGAGCTGCCCTACGCCGCTGAGCTATTGTCTACTGCTGAAAAATCAATCATCGCAGGACCAGCTGTCAAACCCGTCGAGCTTGTCAAACCCATCGAGCTTGTCAAACACGACAGCAAGAACGCACTGCTACCCATCGCGGACACATACAATCTATGCATTTCCTTCGCCCGCAACGGCCTTACCGAGAGTGTTCCCTGGGTGTTCGTCCTTTATGGCACTGATGAAGTAAAAGGCACACGTATCCGAGCCAAGGACATCTATGATCCTTTCGATGTCCACTCTCGCCCAATCAACTTTTCTGATCTAGATCCACCGAATGGAAATCACAGTTACCGTTTCCTCGCACGCGAGAACGTCTACGTCGACAACTCCAACTGCCACGGCCGCGTCATACTTGAGAAGGGAATGAACGAGGCAACAAAAGGCGTTGTCTTGCGAACCATTGAACACACCGACTTGAGTGACATTGTTGGAACCCGCGACTGTCAAAAAGTGGGCTGTTGAGTGTCTTCGTGCCCTAGGTTTCGAGGAGGGCTTTTGCCAACTGTGGGAGGGACTCAAAGGCAAGAATGTTTACTCAATCGAGAAGGCTATAAAAGAGTGGGAGTGCGCGCCACCATTGGAGTTCGTTCAGGGCCGTGCTTACAAGAGTGAGCATGAGAGTCGGCTTGCATTGGCACGGGACTCATTGGGCTTCGGTGAAATGTTGAATCCTTGATTCGGACCTTGAGGAGAAGAACGACCGATGGAAAAAATGTTGCTCTTGTAAGTGTCCCCGTCATGTGTCCTGAAATGGGGACTTGGTTTGAACTACTCCATCTAATGATTTACAGTTCAATGACACTCCACCTTACTAGGTTTTCTACTTTGCTCTGAACACTACTCGTCTTTATGTCCTATGGGCAGTGAAAACATTTCTTCGAGCTCGCTGCATGTGCAGCACATTCTTAAGGCCAGAGAGAGTGGGTTTTGCGAATACGGGGTTAGCGAATACAGGTTGACAATGGGACGGAGAAATGAGAAAACTACATGGTTGTTTGTAGTGAGATAACACCAAATCAACTAGCAGGTCTTTGGCCTGGAGTGTTCTCTCAAAACGTAGTTCTTGGCCCGTTTCTCGTGTTTCGCTTCCGGGTTTTCCTCGAGTGCATTTGGCCGAGTAGTGACCTCCCTCCTTCCCAACCAAGCCTATAACGTGTAGTTATTGGCCTCCTGGTTCTCAACCACCAAATCACTAGAGGAATAAACCTAGTAAGGCTTCAAGGAAGGAATCAAATACACCGGCTAATATACATACAGAAAAGGACAGGACCTCACAAGTTTGCATATATCAATTTAACCGATTAATTCATCGTTTTAAGGAAAAGATGTCGCTTTTCGCTCCCAACAGAAGTACAAAAGTTCACTGGAAGCCTTTTGAAATATAGATGTCGTCTTTTTAAACAAGACAAACTGAAAGCTCAAAGGCGCACGGAGCGAGATACCTTTTAGTCGTCGCCTAGCCACATGTTTGAATCTATAAAATGGGTTCTACTCGCATGCAGCCAATTGAGAACAACATGATACCAAAACTGTCATAATAAACGTTTTATAAGCATCAACAAGAAACTCAAAAGGCTAGCGTGACTCAAAGTCATGATACTGACAAAAGAAACTGTAATAATCCTGATCCCCCTTTGCCGTTGCTGAAACGATCCCTAAGCGAGCGACTAAACGCGGGGTGAGAATTAATTCTGATATCTACAGAGGAACCGACCGAAACAGAAAGGATCCCATCGTTCCCCGAAACTGTTTCTTGGCGCTGCACAGCACAGCACAGAAGCAATTTATTTGAGAAATACTGGGGGATTCTAGTCCTAGCGGGCTACCTATGCGATTACCGAATATGTCTCACATGGGATCTTCCCTGCTAGAAACATGGTTACTCCGGACATTTCAAGTCTGAAGTTTGAGTTATTCATCCGATCTAGTTTCGAAGATCTCCTCATTATTCTGTACTCAATCTATCTCTGGAAGGCTTAAACACGATTTCGGCATTTCTACTAGCTTCCTACAGTACATCTGCTTCTGAATGGCGCTTAGGATTTGATTCTAGAACAGGACCCTTGGAATCATTTTAGCACGCTAGATAGTCTTCCTTCTACAAAGACTCTTCTCTAAGACTCGGGGGCCAGTTCACCCTACAGGGTAGTAAAACTCTCCCTGTGATTTTCTTTAGGGCTTATTCACATTGTTCTAGCTAGACCGCGGGGTCGAATCCCTGGTTCATAAAGCAGAAGTTAAGGTGGATAGTCCTACGATGTGTGAAATTCTGGCTGATACATTCAGGGGAGTGTAATCGGATCACAGGCGGACAGCAGTGGCTATGCTTTTAGAGATAAGGTACCAGTATTGGTGCCCAGGATGCGCATTTAGTATCCCTGTCGGGTCATTTGATGTCATACAAGATCAGATGGGAGCTCCGACAACTAGTCAGTTCAGGCTCAAAGGAATAAGACGTGGGGTATCTGACTGAAGTTTCTTCAGTTATTATGACATGGCCTGATAAGTTTTAACTGCCAGAACGGGACTGACTCTCAATATAATAGAATTTTAGGGGTTGGATTCTACAACGCGCTTAGCTCATGGTCAACTCCGCCAAGGGGATAGTATGTTCAAGAGTTGGATTTGGTGTTGAACCATAGTCCGGCTTTCTGTATAAAGCAGAGCTCATTTCATTACAGGTGAAAGCCAGGCACTCCTTCACTTGCCAAACATCAAGCTCGCTTCATCATTCCTTATATTTCTTTCTTTCCTTCCTTCTTCCTTTCTTCTTGAGATACTTTACCACCACGTTTATCAAAATGCTCTCTTCTCTCATTATTTACACAGCCTTGCAGGCTGCTCTCGCAAGCGCCGCTATTCCTTCCATCTCTGGATTCAAGCTCACGTGGGGCGATGACTTCGAGGGCACTCAAGGAAGCCTCCCGCTTTCCAGTAACTGGATCATTGACACTGGTACCAGCTATCCCGGAGGCGCTGCAAACTGGGGCACTGGGGAGATCCAGACCTACACAAACAGCCCCAACAACGTAGCAATCAGCGGTAACGCCAGTCTTGAAATCACCGCACTCCGTGATGCAGCTGGCAAATGGACCTCGGCACGCATTGAGACTTCTCGCTCTGACTTCCAAGCGGCTGTGGGAGGAAAGATGAGAATCCAAGCCAGAATCAGCATGCCTGATATAACCGGCAATGCAGCTGTGGGATACTGGCCTGCCTTCTGGACTCTGGGCAGCAACTTCCGACCAAACCATCAGACTTGGCCCGCCGCTGGAGAGTTCGATATTATGGAGAATGTCAACGGGCTAAACAAAGTTAATGGTGTCCTCCATTGTGATGTGAGTATGCTCTCTGAGCACTTGTCCTTCTCTATCTTTGATTCTCTAAACCTTTAATACCTGCTAATTACTGTTATTTAGGTTGCCCCAGGAGGAGTTTGTAACGAGAACGATGGAATTGCCAACAGCCGCGCTTGCCCGGGAACAGTATGCCAAGGCAACTTCCACACGTACACCCTCGAAGTCGATCGCTCAGCTACGCCAGAAACACTTCGATGGCTCGTTGATGACACACAGTACCACACGGTCACAGCCACCCAGCTTGGTCAATCAATCTGGGCACAGACTGTACAACACGGCCATTTCATTCTGCTCAATCTTGCAATGGGTGGCGCATTTCCCAACAAAGTATTTGGCAGTACGACTCCCATCGAGGCCACAGTTCCTGGCGCGTCTCTTATTGTGGATTATGTCGCCGTATTCAATTCTTAGGTTCTCAATTGCCTTATTGACAGGGAGATTGATTTCTTCCTTGAGCGGTTGAGAACTACTGATTCATCATCTAGCATGACGTATCTCTTTTATTCTTGCATATATATCTTTGGGCCTAGTACTGTTTGTAGTCAAGAAGGGACATTCTTAAAATCTGTGCTTTTGGTTGTCTTTGCTGTGCAGATAGGCTGGTGGATTGAGAGACAAGGGACCAGAGACTGGTACTGAATTTCGCTGGAAGGATGCGCAGGTAGCTAAATAGTAAGATGCCTTGATCTCTTTTACTTTACCACACCAATCAAAACCTTCATGCTAAATTCCTAACTATATCTCGTCCCTTCCAAACAAGGTTGATTATTGCATTCTAGCAGGGGTAGCGTGGAACTCCCTTGGAAGACAGTCAGCTTGGATGATTGTGAGTTTGATTCAATTTTAATATAAAAAAAATATGGCTAGTATTATGGAGACTTGTTAAGGATCATGTGTTATTGCTGCCTTGCTCTAGGACTTTGGTGATCAAGTTAGAGCTTCATCGCAAAGCCGATTAAGCGAGCAAAATTTCCTTTCTGCCCACCTTGAGCTATGCCTTCCATGACAACCTTTGTGACTATCAGGTTTCTTACTTAACAATAAGGTTGCTTATATGTTGTGTTACTCATATGCATTTACAGGCTTTTCTCTATATAAGAAAAAGCAAGATTTAGTTTATAACGGCGCTCTTCTAGGCTGTAACCATGCCAACTTCGTATCTTTTGTTAAGTATCATATTCTTACTTAAGTAGTGCCGTATTATCTAGCGAGATAATTCTTCAAGACTAAGGCCCTGCCTTCCAAGTATTATCCCTGTGACAAAATTGGTAGTAACGCCTACTTCGTTGACAGTGAAGCTTCCCTTATTTCTAGAATTGACAAAATGCTATGTTTCAATCGCGGCTGTCTATGAGATTTTTAGCTGGAGTAAAGTCGAATGGCCCCTCGATTATTCTGATTTTGGGGACGCTATACTTCTTTGTGAATGTTCTTTGGAATTTCAGTCGAGATTGAAGCAGCTCATCGTACACTTTCATGTGTGCCTCCCACGTCGTGATTTTTTAAGTGTCATACAATGTGAGCTACATCGGGGGTTACACAGGTGAAGAAAAGTCGCTAAAATTTCAAAAGTAAACGATAAAAGTAGGACTAAGACTCAATCATCCATATGAAACCTTGACACCATGTCTCAGATCCCAATTAGAATCCTTGGTTAACTCTACACTACTTCTCACAACCTCAGTCCTCACCAATTCTGTCCTTGACGGTCCTTTAGGTAAGTCAGAAGCCGCTGCAGTCAGACCATTCCTCTTCGGAAGGCCACCTGCAACACATTCTGCGTTGCCCCACGCAGCTTTTGCGGCTGCATTCCAAACTGCTTTGACGTCACCTATCATTTCTGCCGTCCAGAAGAGTCTGCAATCAGCCATCTCTGTAACGAATTGCGCAGGGACTCCGTCGCCGAGGTTCATTGGGAGGACATTGTCGCGGAGATTAACACTAGAAGCAATACTGCGATTTAGTGGAAGGTCACTAATGGCTGTCAGTTCGGCAGCGAGTGGCTGCTTCGCCTGGTTTTGGATAGCTTGTGCCCTCTGGGAATCGTTATATATTGATGCCCAGGTGTACGATTGGGATCCTTTGACACCGCCAATTCCCTGGATTGTTGTATTAGATGGCCGGCCACCGAAGGCGATGGACTTTACTCCGGCTTGAAGGCGCATGAACTCGCTGAAAATGGTGCAGGTTGATGCGCAAAATCCGTCATAGACCTAGACCGCATTAGACGAATGTATCGAAATGATAAGTATGTAGTACTTACCAAAATAATGTCCTCGGCTGCGAATGGCTGCTCAAAATTAGTCCTATTACCGTAACCCGTAATATTCATACCGAGGCCAAAGGTACTGTTCGAGGTTATGAGGGGATCATTAAGATCCCATCGAATGAGATTTGTGAAGCTGTCAGACTTGTCCTGAATAGAACTGAATTTCGATTCGAATGTCGGAAAGCTTGCATTATCAATATTCAGATCGTATCGATAGTTATAAAAAGATGTATAATCTTGAAGGACCAATTCTGATGCACTTTCTTTTGAGAAGTTGGCCGGTATCGAGTCAGAGACAACCCTTGCAAGTTTCATGAAGCCTGCATTCTCTCGAAATCGTGTGAAGCCGTCCTGGGAAATTTGGGGAAATAGAATTCTGAAAAGATCATATCCCAATAACAGAAAGCCTCCTCCGTTGATACTCAGATCTACTAGGAGCTTCTTTTTTCCAGCAGCCTTTGCTCCGGAGATGAACTTCTGAGCTACGGTTTGAAACTCTTTCGGGGATTCTGGGGCAAAGCCTAGAACGCTTAGAACAGCCACATCTTCGATTCCGGGATCACTGAGGTAATAGCCGCTCATAATGAAATCGGAACTGATTATAATAGGAGGCGGATACCCAGGCGCAGTCGTTGCGGACGGAGTGGAAGTGGAAGTAGGAATACTCGTACTTGAAGGACTTGTTGACGTCGTTGGGGTAGGCCCAGTGCAAAATTTGGAGTAGAAACGATCTCCGTCAGTGACCCCAGTAAAACTCGACCTCACTTGTGCCAGATTCTTGTACGTCGTGCTAGTACCATTCTCGAAAAGCAATGTTGTTGTAGGTCCAGGCCACAGATAGGCGAATGGTCCGCCACCCTGGCAATAAGAAACCCCGAGTCAGTTTACTTGTTACATGAAATAATAAAAGGAAAGTAAATCCGCAGTAGTGTGACCTGTTTGGGGAGTAGAACAATTTCACAATTCCCGCATGTGGATTAAGAATGGGAACACCAGTCCGATAAGCTCACCTGGAAGTAGCCAGTTCCCCCGAAGTCTGCAAACCCAGCTTTCTGGAAAAACATCGCATTGTATGCTGCATCTGCATCTTGGAAAGGCGTAACTTGGTTTGAGAACTCTTGGATATATCTGGAGGCTTCTATATCGTTGATTTTGGTGACGGCTGAAGGCTTGAAAGTGGAATTGGAACTCAAAGACGCCATTGTGTCATCTTTGAAAAGTGAGCTTGTGATACATGAAACGGTCTCCAGGCGATTCCAATGAGCTTACTGTATACATAGAGCTTTGGAATCTCGAATCCGTCATTGCTAATAGAAACTAAGGCTACTTGTCGACGCCAACCGAAAGCCTTGGTAAGAGCATCAGGGTAAAAAGCGAAATGACCATCGTGGGCCTTTTGGAAAGTATTGAAAAGGGCACTCTGAAACTCATACTCATTTTTGTAAGTTCCATCTGTAATGTTGGCTTTAACTGTGTCAAGTGTGGCAAGAACATCTAATGCAGGGAAAAAGTAGTCCTGTGGGGGCGCTTTCAGATATGCAAGGTCTATGTAAAAGATTAGTTGTTAAACTCTTTTAAAGTACGATGTTGAAGGCAAAGAAAGTACATTTTACTATTCAATACACAACAAAGGAATATGACATACCACTTTGCCATTCTACGTAAGGCCTAATTCCGTCCACCAGGTCCACAGCTTCCTTAGAACGGAGCGAGACAGAATTGAGACAGTCATAAGCCAATTGAGCATCGACGGTCGGTCTTACTGTATAAAGGCATCTCAGTATTCTTGTTCAAAATCGAAAAGTGCCACCTCTATGTAAAAGTGGCAAGTATCTCGACATACCCGAAGGTGCTGTAGCGAGCGCTGCAGAAGCACTCATACTCACAAGCGCACACGGCGCACTTGAATTTTGATTTTGGCGAGAGTCAAGCTGATGCTCAGCTCTAGGCAAGGCGAATGCCCCCCGAACAGCAGCAGCTACCGTAATTAAGCCTCTAAAATGCATGGAGAAACTTGCTGATGAAATTGCAAAGAAATTCTACAAGAACTATGTAGCATTCCATCTGGCCAGAAAGTTGGGGCCATTGCCATGTTTATATTGGGGATGTTCAGACCCTCTTGGATTTTGCTGTCTGTGGGAGATTTGACTGAGCTGCTACTACCAATCGCAAGCGACGGATAACACTTTTCAAGATGTCTACCCCTTCTCACTGAAGCAATTCTTAACTTGGCTGGCACTGTACCTCACCCTTGCCTATCGTAAGTCTAACATCTATTGCCCAAGCGGAGATCGGATCACGGAAAGCCCACAGACAGTCTGGGTTAAGCGAGACGAATTAAACGAGGAGCTTAATTCTATACTATCGCTAACAAGCAAGCAACAGTTTCACTGTTGTTTTGAAGGCGCGTTAGACAATAGCTCCTTGATAAGCGAAGATGCGTCGTGCGGGGGATGGATAATTTGTGATAGAAGCATCTTGTGGACTAATTTACCTTGCTTTAAATAAACTGAATTTGCATTGCGATCATGGTTTAGATGAACTTCCTTCTACCAATCGAATGTGGTTTGCCTGTTAAAATCGTTGCTCGACCATCTGAATTCGCTCTTGCTGTCGTCTTTCACTAATCTTCATTAGTGTGTTAAAATTCGACCCCTAATCCAAACCGACATCAAACCCCAAGACTTTCCAAGAAAACCACCCCCAAAGCTTGCCTTTCAAAAGCACACAATAAGTTCATCTCCTCCTTGGCATTTGACCCTGTGCACCATCCACAGCCACCTGTTTAAAAATCAAGACTTCCTGTACCCTATGGTCACTTTCTTGTGTGATTATCTGCCAGCACCGGAGTTGGTACTTTCCGAAAAATCTCTATCTCTTGTTGAGGACAACTTCTCGGATCATCACTTGCTAAACTACCGGATAAGTCTGCGAGGGCACTCGTGATATCTTGCGGAGGAAAATATATAGTTGTAGATGTTCAGAAAATAAGGGGACTAGAATTTCCCAATTGAACAATTCATAATAAAACTCTTCGCAGACAGCATTTAGTCGAAAACGAGTCACCCTCCAGTTGACAAACGATAGAATTGATGCTAACAGACTTGGTGTCTAAAAACCAACTCAGTTATTCCTTCAAACCTTAAAGATACACTTGACATGTAAGAACACGTACACGTCAAGACTTCAGCTCTAGATCTACCTATTTCAGCGCTGATATTCTACTGCAACCTCGTCCCGGCTTCTCTATAAGTTGATCTATTACCCCATAATATATATTCCAGAGTCTCATACATATATAATTCCAGCCAAGTCGGAAGTGTTTCTAAGGAAGTACTTGTAGGAGTATTCCCCCGTGAATTAGCATCAGTCGCTGCGATGAAGCTCAGACAACTTCGGCTCATGAAAGCAGCAACATTCTAGAGAGATTCCGGGTCGTTGGTATAGCATACAGTGTTGCCGAAGACAGACAGTAATTTTGATGAATGTGTGGCACTTGTTTGATCGGTGCCGAGAGAATCAAATCGGTATGAGGAGGTGGAGCTACGGTGCTTTGCGTAGGCTATGATCACAGTGTCACCTTATAACTTGCTGCTCTTTCCACTAATCATAGAAGACAAATTAGTGCGTCCTCAATACACGACTAGGTAGAAGATTGAAAGGAAGGTAGATTGGTGGGCTGAACTCGGAGTTCATTGCACGCGCGGCAGTTGTAGCGAAAAGGTTGACTGTACTGTAAGATTCCAAGAACCCTCAAGCTGTGCGAGTTGCATTGCGCGGATAATAACGTCAAGTTGTTCCACCAACGTCTGTGGAAGTGACTATTCCGGGCGAAATGCCATAATCGCGGGATTCTACCGACGAATAATCAGTATACCAGCTTCGAAAACTTTCTCTTTTTGAAATATCTCAATCTGTGCCAAAAGTAAGGGGTTTCTACTTTGCATGATCGATACACGGAACAGTTCACCATTAAGGCCTCTCTATATGCAGTCTACTGCAACTCAATATTCTTTTCTTCTGCTTTCTTGCCCTATAGTAATTTGGTCTGAGTGGCCGTCAAATAACCAAGTATATTCTTGTATCCAGCGAAGTGCACGGTGTTGGTCTCTTAAACCAGGGTTTGTGGCCCCAGAGCCGGCAATAGCATTGCAATAAAGAAATCCTGATGCACCCAAGAGCTGGTTGGTGCTGACAGCAAGGACTGGTTGGTCGATTTCCACGGAGTTTGAAAAAATGCAAGCGAGGTCATCGAGGCTGTTACTGCGGTCAGCCTCAAGAAGTCACTACTACGAATTCAAACAATGTTCTAGGATCTACCTGAGGCTGTATTTCTGGTGCTTACAATTGGAAGAAACCCGTGAGCGAAAGACCTTGATTTACATACAATCTTCAGAGGTTGAGGAGGCAGAATAACTCGTACATCAGCTAGCTTATGCTCTAAGGACTGTAAGGGGCTGCCTCCTAGGTCTTGTTGAAGCTGGAATTATGGCTCTGTGAAGGGTTGGAAACGCCAAGTATCTAGTAGTGCTTGTGCATAGCGTACACCAAGAAAGAAGCAATGGTCGTAGGTTTGCGAGTAAAGCCCGCAATTTGTTCCATTAAGTGTCGTTGGAGACAATTGGATAAAGGCAGGTGAAAAATGGGATCCACGTTGAACACCTCATCTGGCGTCTTTTTGAAAAAAAGAGGATATTCAATTCGAACTTGGGATGGATTAAGATTCCTATCGCCGCAACATAGGGCTTCTTCAAGTTGCGCCATTACTATAATTTCACCATAGAAAACATTGCAACCACACGGTAAAAACTCCCACTGTACGGCGAAAGAGGCGCGTGGAGCACCGGTATTAATAGCTTCTGCAATGTAAAAGAACGACTCTCTATTTCCTCTCAATACTCTTTGATTCCACAAGATTCGGTAGAAGCATGAGATCGTCATTATTGTAACGTTATCGCCAAACAAACATGAAGTGACGGGGATGACTAGGAACCGGCATTTTGTAGAATTGAAAGGAATTAGGCCAGACGTTCAGATATGCTCATTTATGAAAGGCTCTGGCGCCTAATTACTGTGTGAAGAAACGTGACGCATTGTTAAGAAATTATCACTTACAATCTTATCTCTTCATAGTCTCTCCATTGGAGAGAGATTTATACCGTAATATATTCAAGTTTCATTACTTGCTAAGAACAAATAATCATGGTATGTACGAAAAGTTCTTCTAAACACAGCTGTTGACGCACGAATGCTTTCTAAAAGGAAACCAGCCTTAGTCTTCAAGAATTGTTCTCTGCTTCGGCCGCAACCATATCACTTCTATTCTTCAACGCATGTTCAGCCTTCGTCAATCTAACAGGAACATACTTCAAGAAGACAGGAATCAAAACAGCAACCAACGTTCCAAAACATAAGAAAGCAGCAGTAATCCCCCAGCCCAGAGTGTAATGGGGAGCCGTCGTGGATGGCCAAATTTGGCTTCCGTAAACCGATGCTAAGTTCCCGATCGCGTTGATCATAGCGATGGAGATAGCACGTTTCTCAGAAGGGAACTGGATGGTTTTTGAAGCCCATGCCAAGATAAGTGGTAGAGCGCTCCAGATACCAGCTGCTACGAAGCACAGCATGGCGTATCGAACTACCGGTGTCTGCACGATGGCGCATACGAGCGCGCTAATAAACCCAACCGCTAATGCGCCAGTGATGTGCCATCTTCGCTCTTGATTACGATCTGCTGAGTATGCCAAGATGTTGAGGCAGATGGTGGCGACGATGTAGACAGGGACGGTCATGTACTGGGCGATAACAGTAGAATAACCGAGGGATTGTGTGATGGTGGGAATAAAATATGAGATAGTCCCTGCACCAGAGTCCAAGACGAAAAGAAGCATGAACGCATAAGTTCGAGCATCAGTAGCAGCGGCTTTGAATGCCTCCCAGTGCGAGAGGCGATCACCTCCAACTGACCCAGATACTGCATGGTCTGCAAGAATACGTACGGTAGCTAGTTGTCGTTCTTCGAGAGTGAGGACGGGTGATGAATTAGGGAAGTCGAGGAGGATAAATTTGGCGATGATGGCGACTCCGACAGTTGCTACACCCTCGATAATAAAGAGCCATCTCCAGCCGGCAATCCCATGTGCGTTGTGCAGACCATTGGTGATGCCGCCAGCAAGAAGACCACCGAATGCCCCCGAGAGAACAGCTGCACTATAAAATATGGCAAATCGCTTGCCTGTTCATTTTGTCAGTGAGATAGATGATTGGAAGTGGAAAACACTCAGGTGATGGACGTACCGATCTCAGCAGTAGTATACCAACAACTCAAAACAAATAGTACACCGGGGAAAAAGCCGGATTCTATACAACCCAGCACGAATCGAAAGGCGAGAAGTGCGCCATAATTGTGAACAGAGGCCATGGCAGCGCTTAAAGCTCCCCACACCAACATGATGGCGGGAAGAAAAATCGAAGGACGAGTGCGACTTAGGACCATGTTAGATGGCACTTCGCAGATGAGGTATCCAAAGAAGAATATAGAGAGACCCCATGCGTAGCCTGGTGGTGATTTTAGTGAGGCAACAGGCTGAGTCTGAAGTTTTGAGGCTTACGGGAATCATCAAGATTCAGGTCATCAGCCATTCCCGCAATCTTAGCATTTCCCTACAAAACATATTAGCCGCGATCCTAATTCCTGAATTTAATTCTTGTGCTCGTCGAGTGTGACGGATGGCGCATGCAGAGAAGAATAGACGCTACTGACAATATTTGTCCGATCTACGTAATTGAGGATATACATTATCCAGAGGATCGGCATTAAATGCAAGTCGATTTTCCACCGTAATTTCTTCTCCGCATCAGTGTCAGGCACATAATTGCTCAAGGCCTGCTGGAGCTCGATCTCCTCTGCAGTCAAGCTCGAAGGCTTAAGAGGCGTTGGTCCAGGACCCAACTCAATATGAGCAACGCCAGGTTTGTCGTTGATCATCTTCGACATTTTCCGGTGGGTTTTCTTTTGGCGTGCTTGACAGTCGGCTTTTCTTGTGTAATCTCGACAAAGAAATCTTGGGCAGAGACCATCTCTTATGTGTTACTAGTCGGGTTTCCTAATGTGGAGTATTTCTGGGGTTAATTGGGGTAGAGAGAAGGTTGTTGTTGGGACGAGCCGGTCTACATGGATGGTTAAATGGGGGACGTGGGTGCAGAATGCAAGTAGGAACCCGGCGTGAGGAGATCAACATAATGTTACAATGGTAGTTGGTGGACCCTCTTCGGAGTGATATGCAGTGCTTGTGGATACTGCACAAGGTTAGAGCCTTATATTCTTGCTCTAAGCTTGGCGTGGGGTGGACATCGACGATGCTTTGGGTTTTGATGGCTATTGTAAAGTTGGGGAAGTTGGGGGAAACTAGAGCTTCATTTAAGCCTTCTAAACCACTATGTTTATAGTCTTCTAGCAAATCGCATGCTCTTACTTTGATACCATTGAAGATGAACTTCAACTAGATCTTAGAAATAGTGCTCGCACTGTATTATAATAAGAGACAATATTATAATAAGAGACAAGGGTTCACATAACGACACAGTGTCTAACACAATCTCACAATGTCGCCGGAGACAACTTAAACAAGACCAATGTCTGCTCTCCTTAGGACGACGCCTAATATCGAATTCTATAGAACACAAGACATTGAAATTCTAACGTGGAAATAAATTCGCTGCGAAGTTGTGAGGCCGCTTTCAGTGAGGCCGCTTTCAGTGAGGTTCGCTGTAAAGTTCGGCCCAAAATTCGGCGAAAAGAGGGATATAGTATCTCGTACGTACAGCGCATTGTGATAAACTCGAGGGGATTTTGGTACGTGTAATGGCTTCAACCGTCCGAAGCAGCAATCCATTCTATAAAATTGTATCGGTCGCTATTATTTCAACGATAAGCTGTAATCGCATTGCAACCAATGGCTATTTTCCTTGTTTATGCATTTGCTATACAGAAACCGCTTTGTTATCTTCAGTAGCTATATTACTACCGCTAATCCTCGACAAACAGGTCGGCTATCTTTTTACTCCAAGACTTTAGAGTACTCCAGAATCCTACTTAATCGGCCCGAGAAATTGACTGATCAAGGATCTGAGACGTCGGGGTTGCGCCTCATGGGTAACCCTTAACTCGTTGATAGCTCACTGCCTAGGCTAAGGCCCAAGGGTAAGTAGAGCTACGTACCTAATAAGCCACCTATAGGGCCTCTATAATATAGGTATATGTGGGGTGTTAGGTGCCCACACCGAGCTCTACTTAAAAGGTCACTCCGTTGCTCTAGCGTTGTTTACAGAACTTATTATCCTAGTGTGTTTTAAAAGCTTCTTACAATTTCTTTGGCAGAAGACAACTAACTTACTCCTATAGGCGGTACGTATTTCTTAAACAAAACTAACTTTAGTTGAACCTATATTTTAGGATATATACTCCTTATGTTATTCCTACGCTCGTACAATGGATTTATCCTTCAAGGATATTTTAGAGCTAATGTAACTATTAACTAGGTCTCTGAAGTGCTCGAAAAATATTAATTATTTAGGGTGCTTCATTTTAAGTTTCGTTTCTATCCTTTTCTGATCTTCTTTCTATTAAATAATAACTTGGAAGTATTACTGCTAAAACTAGGATTAACTAAGAGGCCTGCTATTAATCAATGTTGTCGATAGCTTAAGTAGACAGTAGTCTTTTATAACTCTAGCTATAACAGTCTCATACTAGCCCTTGAGTTACAGTAAACTATCCACTTAATCAGGGAGGGTTGCTTGCCTATATAGGATAATGCAGTGGGCTGTGGTAGTGTAAGTGTAGACGAAGTTTATATTAATTACTGTATCGTTACTATTGTATCTTACGTAGTTTGAAAAGTAGGTGCTTACAAGGAGTAATGTCGTTACCTATCTACAAGAACCTGTCAGGTGCGGCGGAAAACCTTGCTAATACCATTAGGCGCGATATCTACCTTAGATACCTAGCCGTTGTGCTTAAATGGAGTATAACTGTATAACTAGCGCTGATCATGATGGGCGTAGCGCGGTACTTGTAGAACTATTCCAAGGTCATCAGTGCTTAATCTTATGCTCACCCGAACAAACAAGGCAGACGAAGAAAGCTAAATGGACGAAGAAAACTCGAAAAGGGGGGAGTTTTCATGACATTCGTCCGGTGCGTCGAGAACTAAAGCGCGGCTCCCTGTCTGTCATTGAGGATGATCATAGGAAGCTTTGCTTGCTGCCTCGTATCTTCGGCGCCGATGGCCGGACCAATCAGCACCAACCGGACATGACGTCTGTGAAATCGAGACCCCTGGTGCAGCACACGTGAAAAGCTCAAAACAGCTCGTCGACCCCGCAGACAGCTTCCGAGCCAATCACGATGCTCCCCTCCAAGGTCAACCGAGCGCCGGTGACGCTGACCATGGCAGTATAAAATAATACTTGCGAGCTACGAAGTCCTCTGCGCAGACGTCCGCGGCAAGTCTGCGACCTTTGAGTTGCACCTACACGCCCAATTGCCGTCGACAGAGGTACAAAGACACACGATGGCCTCCTCCCTCACCCTCCTTCGATGTACGACCTCTGCTCGCGCGACACCACGCATCCTCTCACGATTTCAACGTCCCAACCTACCCGCCATCTGCCTGCGCAAAGCATCCACCATGTCGCACAGCGTACCGAAGCTCAAGGACCCTTCACTCCTGAAGTTGGACGTTGCCTATGTCAATGGGGAGTGGGTAAAGGCAAAGTCGGGGAAGACGTTCGAGGTGACCGGTATGTGGCGGGCCTTGCGACGGGAGTCGGTCAATCGAGTCAATTGCTGACTTGCAGTGCCACTATTCAGATCCCACCTCGGGAAAGTTAATTGGCTCAGCGCCTGAGTTTGATGCCGAAGACACGAAAGCTGCAATTGATGCTGCAGCTGCCGCATTCCCAGAGTTCCGCAAGAAGACCGGTCGTGAGCGCTCGAAGCTGCTGAGGAAGTGGTATGATCTCATGATGGAGAACCACGCGGACATTGCAACACTGATAACATGGGAGAACGGAAAGCCTTTGGCCGATGCGAAGGGGGAGGTCACGTACGCCGCCAATTTCTTCGAGTGGTTTAGTGAGGAGGCCCCCAGAATATATGGAGATACTATCCCGGCGTCGGTGGTCGGAAACAGAGTGGTTACAATCAGGGAACCAGTTGGTGTCTGCGGATTGATCACCCCGTGAGTTTCCTTCATGCGAATATGTACCCAGATGCATAATCAATGCTGACAGCGGGATTACAGATGGAATTTCCCTGCTGCAATGATCACCCGTAAGATTGGTCCCGCACTCGCAGCTGGCTGCACCGTCGTTGCCAAATCCCCAGGCGAAACACCCTTCACAGCTCTCGCCATTGCTGAACTCGCACACCGAGCTGGCATCCCCAAGGGCGTTGTCAACGTTATCTCTGCGTTGAACAACACCCCTGAAGTGGGCGAAGTACTCACAACCTCTCCCATCGTCAAGAAGGTCTCCTTTACAGGTTCCACAGGCGTGGGCAAACTCCTAATGAAGCAATCGTCCTCCACATTAAAGAAGCTTTCTTTCGAACTCGGCGGCAATGCGCCTTTTATAGTCTTCGATGACGCTGATCTTGATGTTGCCGTCGCAGGAGCAGTAGCAAGCAAATTCCGCTCCTCGGGCCAGACGTGCGTCTGCGCTAACCGACTCTTTGTGCAATCTGGTGTCTATGATGCATTCGCACAGAAATTCGCCGCCAAGGTAAAGGAGTTCAAGGTCGGTGGAGGCTACACTGAAGGCGTCACTCACGGCCCTCTCATTCACAATCGCGCAATCAGCAAAGTCGACGCCCATGTTCGAGATGCAGAGAAGAAGGGAGGAAAGGTAATCATTGGAGGCCAAAAGATGCCAGAATTGGGAGACAATTTCTTCCAGCCCACCATAATTACTGGCATGACCACTGAAATGGCACTCGCCTCCGAAGAAACATTCGGTCCAGTCGCTGGTCTGTTCAAGTTCGATACCGAAGAAGAAGTTGTTCGGATCGCAAATAACACTGAAGTTGGTCTTGCTGGATACTTCTTCTCGAAAGATATACAACGGGTGACGAGAGTCGCTGAGGCCCTTGAAGTGGGCATGGTTGGCGTTAACACGGGATTGATTAGTGATCCTGCAGCGCCGTTTGGAGGTGTGAAGGAGAGTGGGTTTGGCAGAGAGGGCAGCAAGTATGGTATTGCAGAGTACCAGGTTACAAAGATGATAACATATGGCGGTAATGACCAATCTCTACAGAAGTAAGTAAAAACGACATATAGGCGAAAAGCAACATGACAACCTTTTGGCCCTAATCGGTGAATGTGGTGAACTATGACGGCATTGCCAGGCCATCGAGTCATGTTGACTTGTGCAAGTTTTTCCTTTTCCTCCCTTTCGTCGCACATCGCATTTCTCGCCCAGCCTGACTAAGTCATCGTCGCAAGAACCTCATTGGTAAGAACCCTCCACTTTCCAATACTGTAATCCTCCCAAGAAGATCAATCACTTTATCTCCGGCGGTACGAGTAAAGGGGGAGACTTTGTTGCAAATCGTCTGCGATGCCGAGAGTTGCTAAGAGGCCGTTGGAGCCGTTGGAGCCGTTTGTCGGGACGGAGGAAGGGCTTGGTAGGTACTTGGTATTGCGACGATTAAGACATGACCGCATGCGTCTTCTTTTCTTTTTTTCTTCCTTTTTTTTCTTTTTTTTTTGCTAGCCTTTATTTAGTCTGGGGCTTATGGAATGTACTGTATATACCTAGGTAGGATACTGTATGTAGAACGAAGTCTCAATAATATGCTTGGTCCATTGTAGATTTAGTTGTTGAGAATCGGGAAGAGGTCTTGGGTCTAGGCCTCTTACCGTAGCGGGTTGGGTTGGATTGGGTTGCTTTCAAAGTTACGAGTCGTCTGTTTGTAATTAATGCTGAGAGCTACTGTAGCTAGCTGTTTGAAGAACCTGAGAAGCTTGGCTGCTTGGGTAGTAGTATTAGTTGACTCGATTGTTACACAGCGTCTTTGATGCCGAGATGGATCTGTTTGATGAAGCTTGGCTGGCGGGTTAGGTTGTTCCTAGGTCGGATTTTATGTAAGATGAAAAAGAAAGAAAAGAAAAGAGATCGTGGTGAAGGACTTGGCTACAGTGTGGTACCTCTATCCCTTTGTTGACCTTATGCATAGAAGATACCTAGTGTGGTTCGCGTTTGTAGTACCTACCTCTCTTGCGAATTAGAAGATCGAGGGATTTATATCGTACTGTGCTGCCTGTACTTTTCAAGATGATGGGATGTTGAGGTTGTGGTGGTGAGCTGGTTGGTTGGTTGGTTGGTTTAAATGTTGCATATCGTCTGCGATGCCGAGTCTGCTCGGTGAAGCTTGGCTGGTCATTTATTCCTTTCTGGACTTGAAAAGTGACGTGCTTGTAAGGATAGAGTAGAGTCCATTGTTGCACATCGTCTGCGATGCCGAGTCTGCTCGGTGAAGCTTGGCTGGTCATTTATTCCTTTCTGGACTTTAAAAGTGACGTGCTTGTAAGGATAGAGTAGAGTCCATTGTTGCACATCGTCTTGGACGCCGAGATGTGCTACTGTAAGAAGAAATTCTTCTCCGCCTCCGCAATGCGGGTTTTGCTGCGAGTCAGTAGCTTGTGGTTTGTTTTATTTGTTGCAGGTCGTCCTTGATGCCGAGATTTGGCACTGTAAGAAGAGTTTGTCACGGTACTGTACTGCTCGCTCTTAATAAGGTACAAAGTTGCTAAAAAGAAAGTCTTTTTGATTTTCTCCATGATTTTGTTGCCTGTCGCACTGCGAGCTAAGAGTTATCAAGAGTTCTTAGTGTTACCTGCTATTGGAACTTTAAAGCTTGAGAAGTAATTGTTTTTGTAATTTCTCTGGGGTTGTTCTTGTGTTTGCAGTATTTAGCTCTGTCCTGTATTTTGTTTCGGATTATCATTGAAGTTAAGACGTTACCAGAAAAATGAACGTATGTTCTCAACAGTCTAAAGGTACTTGCTGTTCTACTAACTAATCTATAATCGGAACCGATACCCAGGATGGCACTGCAGCGCGCTAGCATAAGCAATAGTTTTCGAGCCACCATTAGAAATATTATCCTCGTCGAGATCCTCCTGCGTGAACCTATCAAGCTTCGCATTCCGACGTTTAAGTACGAAACGTAAAGTTGTTGCCATGAGGATACAGAGGCCCGAGAAAGCTATATTGAGAACATTGGCCATGATATACTCAGGGCCTTGCGTTTCAGGGTAGAAATACGAGGCGTAGATTGACGCAAGGTTACTTCCGGCATTAACAACCTATTGAAGATTTTGATTAACAAGTGATACCTAGAGCTAGAAGTTCGGGAGTCAGAAAGGGAAGGATCGGAAATGCTTACAGCGTAGGAAATCGCACGTTTAGATGAGGGTCTCGGAAGTGCAGTCGCAATCCAAGACAGAATACACCCAAACGAAGCATAAACACACATCATCATAAAACAGGCCGTATACCTCGCCCCAATATTTAGTGTAGTCGCCGAAATCACAAATCCCACCGAGCAAAACACCTGCGGCCAAACAACATGCAGCCACCGCTCCCTCACAGCATCCGAATGCATGGAATTCGCAATGCCAACCATAGCAGCAAATACATACGGTGGTGCCGTAAGCAGTAATGTGATGGTTGAATCGTATCCTAGGCCTTTGACGATGGTGGGGAAGAAATTCGTGAATGCTGAAGCGGTGTTAAGACCGAGTTGCATGACCCAGATTAAATAGAGTGCTGGATCTGTAAAAGCCATTTTGAGACCTGTAAAAACGGAGACTTCGTCATCTTCGTCGCTTGCTTCTTCGGCTATTCGGAGCATGGCTAGACTGCGTTCGGAGTCGTTGAGCCAGGGTGTTGTTGCTGGGTAGTCGGGGAGGATGAACATGGCTAGTATTGCTATGGGGATGGTGATTGAGCCTTCGATGATGACTTTGTATTGTTTTCGTTAGTCTTTGTTTGTCGGATTTTGATCCTGATTTCAGTGGTGACGGGGTGAGTAGGGTTGTCTTACATAGCCAGCGCCAGGACGAGAGTCCAGCTTTGCCTTCCATACCGGACATGATGGCTGAGGCGAGGAGACCACCAAAGGCACCAGCCATTTGTCCAGCTGCGTATAAGACTGAGATGCGTGTTGCAAGCTCCTTTTTTGTGTACCAGCAACTAAGCAAGAATAGTGCTCCGGCTTGAAGGCGGGTGTTAGTTAGTAAATCTTTACCTTTCAAAAGAGGATAGAAGGAAAGGAGCAAACTCACGGAAGAATGGAGCTTCGACAAACCCAAGCAGGAATCGAAGGACGACCCATGAAGGATAATTTTGCGCCGCACCGCACGACGCCGACACAACGGCCCAACAACACATAACTGCTGGCTATTTTCGAAACCACCCCATTAGATTGGCTTACATTCTTTCCTTTAATTTAAACTCGGAAAGAAACGTACCAGGAAGATCGAAGGCCGTGTTCTCTTCAAGATCATATTTGTTGGAATCTGAGTAAGAATATACCCCACGAAGAAAATGGACTAATGTTAAGTTAGCGACGAAGTTCTTAGGTTCGACTTCTGATCCTGTACGAACGAAATATAAAGGATACTTACGATGATGGTATTATACTGAGTCCCGACCAATCCCGTATCAGCTTCCAAGGAACCCAAGCGGCCTGCTGCGATGTTGTTTCGATCGAGATAATTCAGTACATCTGTTTGCTCGTTAGCATACCTAGGTAAGTGATAGTAATATAATGGAGTAAAAGTCGGTGGAGTAGAAAGGAAATACGTACAAATTAACATTAGCATTGGCATTAACCTAATGTCAATTCTTCGCAGCAGTTTCTTCTCTGCTGCCAATCGCTCGGGGGAGAAAACGATGTGGTTTAGAGGTGTTTTATGATCTTGTACCTCGATGTGCAGATTCATCGCGTCGTCCTTTGTTATTTGAGCCATGGTTGTTTTTCAGACATGTACGTCGTGCAAAATTAGCTTGGCACACAGTATGCGTTCCTGCTGTTAGTACGGTCCTTGGTATAACGCGTTGGTCAACGCACTGCAGTATTTCTTGGGATAACCCATTATATATTGATACAACGATATATCAATATCCCACTTTGCTCTTCTAGTCATGAAATCCCCGCAAGGTTCCCCCACAAGCATCAACACTGCATATACAGCGTTGTGGAGTAAAGAAGTGCGGAGTGCAGAATCTGATTCCGTGGCTACGGATACCACACTACTTTGGGGTATCCGATGGTCGACCAACCACCTCCCCTTGACACCCATCAACTTATACTACTACCGTGTACTCGTATCCCACAAAAACGAAGTAAATAGGCTAGAAATCATTGCAGACCGCTTTTGTTGCGGTGCTTAAAAGCAGGGTCCGCAGTATTCTGTACGATTCACCCTCATTTATTGGTGACTGAAAGTTCTGTTCTGCCATATTTCCGGCATCCAACAATAACATGTTACCTGAGATCTATCTCAGGCAATAAGTAGTATCATCATCCTTGCATGCAGACTGAAGTTCTGTCGGCTTCGTCGCCTCGGCTCGCTTGAATGCCATCGCTTCGGAACTTCGGGTCGCTTTGTTGTGCAGTTAGTTCCACCAAAACCTATCGGATGCTCCTGTGAGCTTGAAACGTCGACGGTTTTTGCACTTTACCTAACCATACATACTTAGGTATGATTCTGACAGGAGAAGACTTATTGATTCTCCCCACATTTTCGCAGTTCGATTGCTTGTCACCCCACTGAGTGTGTGGCTATGGACATGTGAAAGTTGGGAGTTTATTTCGATAAGAATCAGACGGCCTTCTCGCGCATCCTAAGCTTCCTTTCGACTTGTCAATATTACAGTAATTTGAAAATTCTTGAAGAACCAATTTCATTTTTGCCTGTTCTTTTTTCTTCTCACAAGCAGAAGCTCAATCGTCAACCAAAATATCCTTGGTGTTCCAAGTACTTACTATACTAATTCTCGTACATCATGGGCAGCGTTTCTCAAACTAAAGGCTCAAAACCTTTCCCACCTGGTGTCCATGTCCCCAGCTTGACATGGTTCAGCGACGATGCCTCCCAAGAGATTGACTGGGATGTACAGAAGAAGCATCTCCGATTTCTAATCGAGTCTGGTCTACACGGCAGTAAGTTCCATGTCCTCACTTTCAAAAGAAAGATTCGAGCTTGAATATGTCAGTAAGTATCTAGACTAACATATGTATTCGCACAACTAGTTGTTCTAGCGGGCACCAACGGCGAAGCTGTTGCTCTCACAGCATCAGAAAAATCACAGCTCGTCAAAACCACCCGCGAAATTGCTATTGAGGTTGGTCGACCAGACATACCTGTTATACTTGGCTGTGGGGGAGGATCGACGCGCGCTGTTATTGAGGAGACGAAGTTGGGCAAGGAAGCTGGGGCTGATTTTGCGCTGGTTATGGTGCCGAGCTATTTTCACTTTGCCATGAATGAAGAAGCCATTGTAGCATTCTTCCAAGAGGTATATTACACCTCTTCGTTTCTCTTTTCATTTCCACTGATTCTCGGTCCTTACTTTTGGCCCCTGGTTCTGACTGAGATGTTTAGCTTGCCGACGCAAGTCCTATATCTGTTCTCATCTACAATTTCCCTGGTGTTGCTGCTGGCCTTGATGTCAATTCCGAGATGCTGGAGAGGCTGGGTGCTCATCCCAATATTGTGGGTGTGAAGTTGACTTGTGGTGGTATTGCCAAGGTAGCTCGTGTACGCTCTGTGTTTGAGCCGGAGACGTTCTGTGCCCTTGCTGGACAGAGCGATTGGCTATTACCGGCCATTACTGTTGGTGGAACGGGAGTAATCACAGGTCTTGCCAATCTTTATCCAAGAGTCAGTTCTCGTCTCTCCTTTCCATGTAAAAGTATTGTCAATGTTAGGCGGCTTAGAACTGACAATTGTGAATTGTGTAGGCTTGCATCGATCTTTTCAACCTTAGCATCAGCGACAATCGCAAGGAGGCAGAAAAGGCACAGATTGAATTGGCGTCTGTGGAGTGGGGTTTTGCAAAGGGTGGGATAAATGGTACCAAGTGGGTTGTTGCTAAGTACTTGGGTTATCCTGAGACTAGCTGCCATACGCGTCGTCCTTATCCTAAATACCTGGATGCGAATAAGCAGGCTTGGATCTTGGATATTATGCGCCCTCTCGAAAGCAAGGAGAAGAGCCTTGCAGCGAGTGCGAGTTCCTTAAGATAGATGATACTTAGCCTTTGCAATCCATGGCTTTAAGCAATATGGCTTTTGTGAAGTTGAATTATGTATCATTGTGCTGCTAATATTACACTTAGGGTTGATTCTACAGTATCGCTGGTTACCTAGGTAACAAATCGAGCAATTAGGGCTTGTGAAGGAGAGAATTTACAACCCAAATTAAACGAGGGAGTTTAACGAACTGAACAAGCTTATAGTGGGTGGCCACAAGTCTAGACGACAGAGCTGTTTTACACTCAAACCTCGAGTTTATAGCAACGTACTAAAACCTTTGTACTGTATCTACTTTAGAATACTCTAAGCTTCACCGTAAGGATAGCAAGGCCCCTTGCGATTTTGTTTCTCTGTGTTGTTTTCCATGAATGGTTACAGTATTGGTGTTCTCTCTTCACTAAGTTGGAGAGCATGTCGCATTTCTTACGCAGCCTGTAGGGTAGCAGTGGGCCCTCAAGGTCTCAGGGTCGAGTCTCTGTTTTCACGGCCCCCAAAGTCACTGCATCCGAATACGAACCACCCACTTTTGGATCCCTATCCCAATTTGACCCATCCCCTTTCCCCCCGCACATATGATTTTCCCCAGATGCGGATCTAAATGTTCGTACTAAGTTTCGTTCTCCAAAAAGATCCTGACAGGTACTTGTGCATGGGCTGCAGTAACACTCTCTCTTCATCATAACCGATTAGGACTCTGGTCTTTCTCGCATACTTGTGCACATCTCGTTATGCCACAGCGTTCGACACTCTGGTCTTCCTCCTCCTGGTTGTGCCAAGAGCACACTGTTACAACACAGAATGAATATGTCCCAGAAATCTTACTCTTCTGTCAGCTCGCCACCTGCTAGTCGTCCTCCGAGGTCCAAATTAGGATGCATGACCTGTCGGTACGTGACGAACTTGCTTAATAATGTTCCTCTAAAGCTAACCGTAACACCAGTCGTCGAAGAGTGCGTTGTAATGAGAAAAGACCACGATGCTCACATTGCGAACGTCTCAATCTAGAATGCACATGGCGGCCAAATATAAATCCAGTCCCAAGAGTATCTCAACGCCAAAGAGCGCCATCCGCAAGCACCAGTCACCAGACAGATGTCACTGTTGGTAATGAGCCCGCTTCTAGTATGATGAGCGTCTCGACAATTGATGAGCAACAATTTACTTCTATTGATAAGTCATTTCATGACACCTTCAATTATGCAAGCTTTATGTGGGATCAAAACCTCCTGGCGGGTGTGTCACAATCTACACCTTGGTCTGATGTGGAGCTCTCACACATGGACGGGTTCGGTCAGAGATCTAGGATGGTGAGTTAACAGCTGAACTCCCAACTCTTGCATATATCGTAAACCAAAAGAGCGATTGAATTTTGACCTTTGAATAGGACAACAGCAGCTCTGAGCGACACTCTGCATTTCTACCAGACAGCCAAGAACTAGCACAAAATGGGCACCAAATTTCACAGCATAATATTCCCTTATTTGAAAGCTCTGAAATCAATATGGAACCAGCAAACAATGAGGAAGGATCAAGTGAAGAACGTATCTTGATATCATACTTCGTTCGCGCTGTGGTACCACCAATAATTGCCCAGATAGAAGCTCAGCACAAATGGTCATCAATGCGACAACTGTTGGTAGCAATGTCCACAGCTTCCGCCCCCGTCCTGTACTCAATCTTAGCATTTTCAGAACTCTTTATGTGTCGAGAAAGAGGTGCTTCATCGAAAAAATACCAGCATTACTATGAAAGAGCCAGAACAGAACTCACACGACAACGAATGGAGCGATTGGGTGGGAAAGGCAGTATCTCAATAGTCGAGATCGAGCATATACTTGCAACTTTATTCTTCCTTAGCTATATCGACCTCCTAGAAGGCAAGATCATGGATGCACACGCCAATCTCAAAGAAGCCTATGAGGTTTTTCAAAAGGCAGGCAAGTCGCAACTTCGAACCGTCAGCAAACGTCTTATCTCTTGGATACGTCTCCTAGACGCTCGAGCTGTCTCAGCCGGAGGCGAAGGGCTTCTTTTATGGAACGATGACGATCTCATTTCTCATGCATCCCCGAGCAGCATAGACCAAACAGATGGTGGTAGTCCAGAACCATTCGAGGTCGATGTCGAAGAAGTTCTCTTCGACGTGCTCTACCAACCAGGATTCGTCTTCTTTCACCGCATCCAATCTTTCATGGGCCGAATTTCAAAGATTGACCCTTGGCACCGCTCGCGCGGTACCGTATCTGACGAGACAGAAGTCATGCAGCTCGCAGCGAAGATCTCCAGTGACTTAAATGCACTTTGGGATGCCAGACCCCAACTTATGGACTATGCTTTAAATGGCAAGCTGACGGCAGCGCACATCTCACCTAGCCTAGTCTTCACTATTACGCGAACGTTTCGCACCTACTATGCTAACTACCACGCCTCGAGGATTCATTTGCATCGAGTCGCTCATAAGCATCTACCACTCCCAGCTGAGACTCATCAGTCAATTGCGAGTATTCGCAACACGGCACGTGTCAGTAAGTGAAACGCATTTATATTGAATCACTGCTCGCTCATGGAACCTATGCACTCCAGCTAATCCCTTTCGCTCCGAAAATTCTTGATTTATTAGGACGATACTGACTCCAAAACCATCTAGTGGCCGAGGAAGGCTCATCCTCTGTGACGGAGCTGCAAATGCTGCCTGTTAATATGCTCTGGCCATTGCTCATGTGGGGATGCGAAGAAAACGATCCTGACACGAGAGCGTGGATTAACATCCAGATTAACAATATGGAGAAAGTGGCTACCAATGCGAAGATTACCGCACAGGTATTGCAAGAAGTGCAAGTGAGGCAGGACAACTTAAAGCAGAGGGTTGATGTGCGCACCGTCATGCATGATATCTTCAACTCATGTTTTGCCATTGTATAACAATACAACCTACAACATATACCCTGGCGAATTCCACACCGAAAGAGACTATGGTGGACGCAGAATCAACCCAAAGAGTATGATATTCATATTCTTGTAAACTACAACCTCTTACTTCTTAAACATATGAGCATTCACAGGTGTCAATGGCCCTTTCCCAGTCAAGACACTTGTAATATTCTTCATACCCAACGCCTCAAACCCAATATTCGTCTCCAGCGCACCCCCAGCTGTATGGCATGTCAAACTCACATTCTTCATCGCTGCAAACCGGGGATTGACATGCGGCTCGTTAGCATGTACATCCAAACCAGCAGCAGCCAGATGACCGGACTCCAAAGCATCAGCCAGCGCTTCCTCATCGAGGAGAGTACCCCGCGCAATATTCACAAGTCTCGAGCCCTTCTTGAAATTCTGCAGTCTCTCCTTGTCAATCAATTTCTTACCACCCGTACCAGGCGTCGCGAGAATCACCGCATCACAAATAGCCAGCATGTTGTTCAGTTCCGGGTAGAACACAGCTTTTACAGCCGTCTCTTGCTCTTGACTCTTACGGAATACATCGTTGTAAACTATCTTGACACCCAAGCCAGCGTAGATTTTTTGGGCAATGGTATACCCGATATTGCCGAGACCGATGATGCCTACAGTGTGTCCGCGTGGGTTATGCGCTGTCAGTGTAGCATTCGCGTGTGCGTCGAAGAATTGATCGGGGTCGCAGGAGCGGGCGCTCAGTGATGACCACTGGAGATTCCGGAACACGGAAAGGAGATGGTAGAGGGCCATGTCTGCAACTGCTTCTGAAGAGGCTGATGCTCCATTGCAGTAGAGTATGCCTGAAGAGGATATTCAGTTCGATCATACGACTTCGATCTGCGATATCCAACCAACATAGAGTTCCCAGAAAAAAAGAGTTGATTTAAAGATTGCGGGAGGAAAAAGGCTATAAGCATAGTAAGGCTTCACAAACTCACCTCGCTCTGCCAAAAGATCCACATCCGCCCAGTCAAAGCCCGCCCCAGCACTCGCATACACCTTCATACTCTGCGGCAGCAGTGGAATAAGCTCCTTATCCCATCTCCCCATCTCGCCGCCCGTTACCCAGAAAGGACGATATACAGCGGTGAAATCGCCCCATTTTCGTTTCTTCAGCGCTTCCAAGAAGGCTTCTCGTGATCGTTCTTCTGTACTTGGTCTTATGACTGTGAATTGTTCGCAGAAGGACTTGTATGCTTCGGGGTTGTATTTGATGGGGTCACCGATATGTAAGACAATTGGTTTGGTTCCTTGCGTTGTCGACATGTTATGACTGTTTTGGTTTAAGTTGGGTTGGGCTGGTGACTGTTATGTATATTCCCCGGCGTGGAATTATTGTTTGGAAGGAGGTGTCTCAATAGAAAGAAATGCTTTCAAAGAGGAAAGCAACTCCCTCGTATAGCAATCGTTGCAGAGAGTTAAGCCAAGGATGAATTACCGGTCTTATGTGACAAAAGATTTCTCGGTCATTAACAAGCAGCGCGACTCGCTCCAAATTGCTTCCGTGACGATGACAGCTAGTGAAATTCGAGATTCGGTCTTGAAACGGCCCAGATCTATTCCGCTCGCTTTCGTGGAGATGCCGCAAAGATGGGGTGAGTGGTCGCTTGTTCTTAGTCCACATGTGTGGGTGAGGTGAAGCGGGGTTCGAGGAAGCGAGGCGAGCGACTGCCGACGCGACAAAGGGGACGTAATTTGATAACCGATCAGTAGTAGTCTTGCGCTGGGGTTGAGGCCATTCTTTTTCCACCAGCTTTTCAATTCATTAGCCGACGCTGAGAAATGACTAGTCAGAAGTGGGCATACGTCGGGAGATTGGCAAAAAAGATTCATTATTTATTTTCCTTTTCTCGGCTCTTGACGCAAAACTCTCAAATCAATCACTAGGATAGCTTGGCGCTAGTTGAAAAGGGTCTTGCCGCTCGCGATTATCAACCCAGGCAAGGATTAATTAGAAGCACATAGTAAATAGAGACCTTTCCATGTTCCCAAAACCACCTTGCACTAGCCTCGCTTGCCTCAACCCCAATATATTCCCCAGGGCTGTCTCTAGCCCCTCGCATACATTCATCATCCCATGCTTTGTTGTGCCATTTTACAAATCCCATGCGAATAATCAAGACATCCCTATGCCTGAATTCAACTCCTTGGTATCTTGCCACGATCTCAAGATGTGACATAGATATTGATTTGAATATCGACTTGCTGGGCTGTAGCTAATGCCTTGATTCTCAGTCCAGCTCTTGAAGTTAAGTAGGACTCCTCGAGCTACGATTCCACCGCGATTTGTCATTTGTCCGATGTAATGTCAGCAATCTGCGGATCCCTTGAGGATTTATTCGTGCTTAAATCCGTTGTAGTGGGTTTGCGACTCTTGGTGGACACAATGTCTCTTGCGGAGTTAGAAGAATTAGAAAAGTCAGCTTCAGAAGTTTTGAAGTAGGACTAACTACTGTACCTCGAATCATCAATTTGCGAACCTGACAGCGAATTAAAATGTATCTGTGTATTATAATTAGGTCAGCCTTAGATATTTTGAGCAAAATCAATACCACTTAATTTTAATCAACCTCATTATCAAATGCAAACGTCCCATTTGAAGAAGAATCCAGAATGGCGAGCTCGGTATCAAATCTTGTTGAAGGTGGGAATCTTAAATTCTAGTCATCTCCCAATTAAGAGTACAGCTCTGACCGGCAAGGATTTGGTCTCTTGCAGCCAGAACGACCTCGGGGGTCAGGTTGTTGTCGTCCTTGCCCCAGATTCAGGCACAACATTAGAGCATGACATGCACAGTAGGTAACAGTTCAAAAGACGGGATCTCAACTGTATTATTTTTGTTTGCTAAGAAGGTCAGTAGTTGGCCTTCCAAACTGGTTCTATCCAAGATCTACATATTCTCTTGGGACCAAATAACAATCGACTTTGTTATTCCTAGATTAACTTCTAGGAACTACGTTTATCGATATTTCCTGGTGCCTGTAATCATGCATCATTTTGTGTTCTTAATTCAAATCAATTTCCCGATCGGCTCGCTTGCGTTACTCGAGTATACGAGTCAACATAACTTTACTCTGTACTCGAGTGGTTAACGTCCCACTTTCAAATCCCCGTGTTCTTTCAAATCTGACCCCCACTGTTCCCCGTGCGAGTGAAGTACCCCGGAAACTGCATTCGTTACGAGTACCCCGCGTCTCTCTTCACCGTGGTGAGCTGTGGAGAACAAGCAGTCGCAATTCGGCCCGCGATTTCCGGGCCTCTGACTTTTGATATAATTCCTACACAAACCACTAATGTAAAAATGCACGAGAAACAGTCTCATTTTGCACTAGCAAATATATTTCTCAGGTTCTACATTACAGCAACAGTGAATTTTAAGCCAATCTCTAATACGGCCCAAAATGGCTCTCGAGGGAATGAAACTGCGGGTTGCCTTTACAATCTGTTGTGGTCTATCATATCTTCTCTATGGATATGATCAAGGTACACTCACTGTCATGGGAAGAAGTGTCCAGTCTAGCTAATGATAATGGCTTGTAGGCTTTATGTCGGGTGTGCTTATTGCCGATGATTGGCTTAAGCAGATGGTGACTATCTTTCTTCATATTTGCATTAGTATTCTTGCTAATGGTGACCTATTTCAGGGCCATCCATCGACCTTTCAACAAGGTCTTATCACCAGCATCTATGAGCTAGGATGTTTCGCAGGTCAGTAATAAACACACAGTAATCTGCTGTCTTCTAAGTCGCACAAGAGATGCTAATCTTCCTCTAAGGCTGCATATTGAGCTTTACCAGCAGCGAAAGATTTGGTCGTCGACAACCACTCCTATTCGGATCTGCCTTCATTATTGTAGGAGCAGTCTTACAAGCAGCAGCTTACGAGCGAGTTCAATTCATCATTGGCAGAACAGTAGCAGGCGTTGGCACCGGCATCAATACCTCTATCATACCAATTTGGCAAGCAGAAACTCTTCCCGCCAAAACACGAGAGAGGTTTGGCACAATCCAATATCTGCTCGTCTGTGGTGGAGCCAGCATTTCCTACTGGATGAATTACGCTCTTTCGTACGCGGGTGGACAACTAGAATGGCGATTTCCCATTGCCGCTCAGATTATCTTCGCTATTGTTCTTATAAGTATGGTGCCTTTCATGCCTGAATCCCCTCGTTGGCTTATGTTGCACAATAATTCCGCAAAAGGCCTGACTATATTGAAAAGAATGCATGGCGTTTCGGATCCGATGGATTTTGAGGTGCAGACTGAGGTGAGAATGATTAATCAGGCCATCGAGCTAGAGGATTTGGATGGAAGTTATGGCTGGTTTGAGATATTTAAGATGAATGATACGCAGAATATCCGTCGAGTTATGCTCGGTTGGGTGAGTACATGGCCGCAAGAAAATAGACGTAGCTAATATCTCTTAGTGGTTGATGGCAATGGTTATGTTGAGTGGCGTTTGTAAGTTGCTTTCGCAGAGCAGCTCACGACTATCGTACTTAGTACTTGTTCTAGGCTCAATCGGTTACTACATATCATACCTTTTCGAAACATCAGTTGGCCTCAGTCACGACTTGGCTCTTCTCCTGTCAGGCTTCAATGGTCTATGTAAGTTTCGTGTGCCCATAAGCAAGAAATTGAAGCTGACTAGATTTAGGGTATTTGGCTTCAGCCATTCTGCCTTTTTTTATTGTTGGCCGAATCGGAAAGAGATGGTGTTTGATGATTGGAGCCTTTGGGATGGGTGTGTGCTTCTTGACAATGGCACTAGGGATACGTAGTGGTAGCTACGGAGCCTCAATTGTCACTGTCATCGCGTTCTTTCTTGTAAGCAATAGCATCCCAACTATTGCTCCCCGAGCTAATGAAAGTCCTTCTCTAGTACTATACTTTCTTCGCAATCGGATTCCTCGCAGTACCATGGCTATACGTAAGTTTTCAATTTTAACTTCCCAAGATCTGGAAGCAGAAAGATAATAATACGACTTAAGTGCGCCGAAATCATGCCCCTGCACCTACGCAGCAAAGGAAACGCCATCACCACCTCGTCAAACTGGATCTGGAACTTTGCAACAGTAATGCTAACACCCAGCGCAATGGGAAATCTGGGATGGAAAGCCTATCTAATCTTTGCCGTCTTCAACTTCTCCTTCATCCCCTTCATCTACTTACTCTACCCTGAGACATCAGGACGGCGCCTCGAGGATATCGATGCTATCTTCTACAAGACGAGTCCGATCGTTGCAGGGACCCAGTGGGCTAAGAAGGGCCGCTTTGAGACAGGTGATTTGGAGGCTATTATGCAAAGTGAGAAGGTGGTTGATAAGGTGGAACATGATGAACATCTAAGGATGAGTAAGTGTGTGATAGAGAAGCGACCTAGTAATTGTCAAGAAAAGTAGCACAAAGTCAAATAACTAGTCAGAGAGAAGAGGATGTCAGTTCAAAGTTACATGTCCCTAAAAATGAATCTATAGTTGCTTACCTCATGGCGATGTTCTAAAAAACGATTGCCGCCAAGGCCAGCACTTCCTCCATAAGGGGTATCACACGACCTCGCTTACTAGCATTCAACACTACCTATTCACTACTCTTCCACAACCTAAAGGCCACATCCACATCTCCACAGATTAGGAATCTGGTAGAAATCTGGGCGAAAAATACGACGTGCAACAAACTTCTATTTTTGAAACGAAACCCATTTAAAATCCTCTATGCAGCTCTCTCAAAAGGAATACCGAGATATTTCCAGAGGCAGGCTACGTTACTCGCGTGCAGCCGTCAGACGCCGCGTCACTTGTCTTAACTCAGATGATCGACCATATCATGTTTAAATCCTAACCAAGAAGAAGGACTAAAACATCTCCAATTGTTGTTAAGCGTGTGTCGGAAGCGATAGAATCTATCTAGTGGCCCCCTTTTTATGTGATGCTATTTTAGTGAGAAAGATAGACTCTTTTACTTCTTAGCTAAGTTACTTAAGTTTTATACCTACGATACACATACTTTACTAAGAACCACTTGAGAATTTCTATGCAGAATGGCAAGCGTAAAAAACCTGTAACAAGTTTAACTCACACTTGAAGTGTGTAACATAGAAGAACTTTTATAGAATTCTAGTAATTTCTAGACCCAGGTTCCTAAGAGGACCGAGAATACCTATAATATATATTAAGAGTATTATTACTCGCACGCTTCCTTGCGGATAAAGGCTAAGAGGAAGGAATAAAAGAGAGATAGCTAAAAGCGACTACAAGTCGCAGTGACCATCATTCGACCTAGCTAAATTTCAAACAGGACATTCGTTTCCCAATTCCTACTCTATCAATGTCGGGACTCTTTGAAGGTTCCTTGAGTCCTAATGTTCACGGACAAAGAAGTCGTTGATCATAAGCTTCCGAGACCAAGAGTCTGTTGCGTACGGTGGTGCTGCTACCCGGTTCTTCACAATTTCGGTACAAATATCCTTCAACAAGCCGAGGGGGAGTTGAGCATTCTGCTCAAAATAGTACATCCATCCCAAAATCCTTTCCTTAGACAATGTTGCAAACAATAGAGCCGGATATCTTTTCAGTTGATTGTAGCTCTTTTCTGCATCATATACTGTGTCTCAAAAGGTTTAAGTTAGTGTACTTATTCCGCAAGTTCAAGAATATGATGTGAGCCAGAATTAAGGAGCTCCGTGTACTAAACTCTGAAATAGGTACTTGGTAACATGGTTTCGGAAAATCTGAATACGTACCATACGTCAGATACAACATGAGCATCTGGCGATCGTAAGTCATGTCAGCATTGTTGATTAACACAATCGTAGCATTCTGCAAAGCGCCCATAAGCCACATCTGAGCCAACATCCACAGTTTTCCCAGCGACAAGAGATCAGGTATTTCTCCCTCGGAAGTCTCTATCTTATTGGTGTAAAGCCAATTGACCAGGAGACCGAAGATTTTTACCTCCACATCTTCCTCGTACCGTAACGTCATGGTTTGGGTTTTGCCTTCTGAGAAATTGCTGTGGAATGCAGCCTCAAAGAATAACGATCGACTGCATAAGAGTGACTTGTGTATGATGAATTCGGTTGATTCTCCTCTGCTTCTCCAAAGGATTCGCTGCCATCCTCGCTGTTAAGGGCTTCGCTGGTTGATCTTTGACGGGACTTCATGAAGCGAATAGTGACCACAGCTTGCGGAGCTCTGTGTAGGACCATTAGCAAAGGGAACAAAGGGCAAATAGTAAACGTGGGATTTACGTTAGACTTGGCTTGTGATCTCTCCTGCTTCTCTTCCATGATGGCTCTGGATCTGGAGGTTGTGAAGTGTCACAGTTGGGGTAATGAGCTCTCTTTTGTGACATCTTCGAAGGTTTGGGATTGAGCTATGTAGTTTGCTCGGGTGAGGCGTAAGAAGATACTTTACTGATAAGTATTCTGATAAATATTCTGTTGTTGGAAACATGTTAGGTAGATACGGCCATTTTCTTTTTTGGCGGGGACATGATGAAAAGCATGACGTTGTGTAGGAAGTCGCGTTGTGATGCTTAGGTAAGGTAGTCAACAACTGTTGGTGTTGGTGTTGGTGTTGTGGTGACCGCCCCTTTCAATGTACCACGTGATATATCGCTTAACCCCTATACCACCATTTAAGCGAACAAGGACCATCAGAGGCATGGGAATATACAGTATCTATATCTCTATTTTCTAATAATCTTGAGAACAACGTAAACGACCTATAATACACTGTAATTACACGGTCTTTTAACCATTGATATCAACGAAAATACGCTACCCGACTTCAGCTTCCTCTAACTTCTACACTATCACCCTTAAATAGCCTCGGATACCGATTCACCTCACTTTGTGCATCAACGGCACGGAGGAAAGCGACAAGGAAGGGAGACATTCCCGCATCCTCAGCTTTGACTAGCCAGTCTTCCATAGAAAGGGATCTCAAAGGAGACCCAAAACGGTCTTCCATGTACTTTTTAAAGTTCTCCATGGGTACAGCATCGTTCGCCGTATGATGCAGAAATGTGATAGATGCACTGCAGCCTTTGGTATTGTCATGAAAGGTGCCAGTATTGAACAAAGAAGCAATAATTTCAAATGCTACTGCGTCGATTTCACAAAAGTCAAGGAAGCCTGTGAACTTTGACATTGACGGGACTGTGCCAAGTTTCCTCGTGTACTTGTAGATCATATTGACTGCGTCGTTCTCAGGTGCATCGTCAGAAATGAGATATCCGGTTCGATGGATCCGGACGGGTAGCCCGGTGCTGGAGGAGCAGTTCTCGAGGAATCGCTCGCTGGCCCATTTAGTTGACGTGAAGCCTTCCCTTCCCCCGGTCAGTGGCGGGTAGTATTGCGAGACGGCCGCTTCGTAGTATGAGTTTTGGCCACTGAAGAGAATTACACGGGCACTGGATAAGAAGTGGAATGGGATCCCTTTTGCCAGAGCGAGCTGAGTGAGAAATTTGGTAGAGTCAACATTCTGAGTGCGGATCGAGTCGTAATTGTTTAAGCATGACCCGTCGGCGCCAGTATGTAAGATTATGTCTGCTTCAGTCTTCAAAAATTGCTGTTCGTCTACAGACAGACCGAGACAAGGCTCTCCTAAGCTTCCATTGTACACAACCAGCTTTTCTGACACTGGTAGTTGAACTTGCTCCTCCGGCGAGATAGCAATGCAAAACACCTTCGTGACGTCCTGATGGTCTATTAAGAGTCGAAGAAGTCGAGAGCCTAGTACCATTGTCGCCCCAGTAATGACAATCTTCTTTGGTATATGGCTACTGGGCTCTGAAATCATGATTCCGATGCTGTATTCTTCGGGCTCGAAACGAGTTTCCTTGTCCCAGAAAACCCAGTCGCTTGTGCCCGCCTGTGCTACTTTCGCACCTTGGATCTTGGTAGCCATGGTCCTCAACGTACTCGCTTCGAACATGTCAAGTAAAGATATTTTCACCTGCCACTGTCTCTGGATGGTCTTTTGAAGATTGACGAGTAACATAGAATTTCCTCCAAGCCTAAAGAAGTCTGATCTCGCCTCAATATCTGAACTTTGTGTTTTTCCCGCTAGTATCTGTTTCCATACAGACCGCAAGTCTGTCTCAAGCTCTGACAAAATTTGATCTGAGTTTGCCACAGAAACGTTTGGAAGTGGAATTGCGTCTAGAGCTACCTTATCGATCTTTCCTTGGTGGTTCAAAGGCAACCCCTCTAACGGGATGATGGCAGCTGGACGCATGTACTCTGGAAGAGGGAGATTGGCTAGCAGCGACGCAAAGAAGCTTTCACAGTCCTGTATTTGCACTCCCGGTGCAACGATGGTGAACGCTACTAGCGTCTTGTCTTTTCCTCGAACCGTTACAAGTGCTTGCGTGAGCTTCCCTTGAGCACTTTTCACAATGTTCGAGGATATATCCTCAAGCTCGATACGGAGACCGCGGATTTTGACTTGAGTGTCGCCCCCTATGCGCCCAAGGACCACCAGAGAGCCATCTGGTTGAAGAACTCCCCGATCATCGCTACGGTACATGCGTGTCCATCCGCGTGCAATATCCTCACGAGAAGCGAAAGGATCCGGCACAAATACCGTAGAAGTTAATTCAGGCCGGTGGAGGTATCCAAGCCCAACACCTGCGCCGCCTATGCAAATCTCGCCCGGATGACCCGGAGACACTACTTTGAGGGCCTCATCAAGCACGTAGATGCTGACGTTGTTCAAAGTAGGGCCCACTGGAACACGACCGAGGGCTTCGATATCTTTCTCCTGGTACTGGATTTCGCCGATGTTGCATATGATACTGGTTTCCGTAGGCCCGTACGCGTTGAAAAGCTTCATCAGCTTGGCACATTTCTGAAGGGTATCCCACGAGTGCTCTAACATCATTGTGAGCTCGGACGGAGTTGCGAGCATGAAAGTTACGCAGTGTTCCATCACCAACGCGACCGTCGCGGTTGGGTCTCCCCGGTCTTCCCCGGGAACTATAACTATCGTACCAGCATTTGCAAGTGCTAGGAATATCTGCAAGGCAGACATGTCGAAGCCAAGAGAACTCTGCTGTAGCACGGTTTCCCGGCCAAAACCAAGTGCCTTTGAGCCCGCTGAAATGGCTGATTGATAACCCCCTTGCGTAAGCATGACACCCTTTGGCTTTCCTGTCGTGCCACTCGTATAGTACACCAGAGCTGGTGAATCTGGCTCGGATTTGTTTGCTATTCTAGCAGAATGCGTAAGTATCTTTGAAACATTAATAGTTATTGCTGTTGAAGACTTCAGTGCATTTGCAAGATCCGTCGTCTGTTGATGATGTATAATGGCAAGAGGTTCACAATCCTCCACAATACTGGCTAGTCTCTCCTTAGGCATCCTAGCATCTAATAGAACGACGACGGCTGAGACCTTTAGGACGGCTAAAATAGAAGCAATAAAGTCTGCCGACGGCTGGAACACGACACAGAGCATAGGCTGGGAAACTTTGAGGATACCGGCACGGTCCATTTCCGCAGCAATAGAGTCAATCCTTTTCATCAAAGCGCTATAGCTATATGAATGCCCATCGTCCTCTATGGCGATTTCATCACCATGGCGCTCGGTAATCTGTTCGATTTGTCTGGAGATTGTATCAGGCCAGCCAGTCTCCATTCTCGGACCTCGACCACTAGCAATGAACTCATCAATTTGAGAGGGTTTGAACAACGAGAGTTCCCTTAGCTGCAGCTGGGGGCTCAGAGCAACGGATTCCAATACATGTACATAACAGTCCAGGATCAACTGACCCGCACGTTCATCATATAGGCTCTTCTGTATGGCGAGCTCCAAAAAGCAACTACCAGTCGCAGATTCGGTAACAGTCATAGTCAAATCGTAAGGGTTGCTCGAGCTCTTCGACTTTTTGTACGTGAGTTTGCAGTCGCCAATAGAACTCTGGAGTAAAGTGCCTAGATGATAGTTCATTACCACTTGAAACAGAGGACTATGTCTTGCAGTTCGAGGCACTTTTAGTTCGTCCAAGAGCACGTCGAGAGGAATGCGAGAGTTACTAAGCGCTCTAAAGGCCTTCGACGAAACGCTCTTTGTGAGTGTCTCGATGGTATCGTCTTCGTCGGCGTGAAGCCTTACAGGAACAATGTTGATGAAGAAGCCTACAGTGTCCTTGAAAGACGTGTCTGCCCTGTTGGCGTCAACAACACCAATACAAATGTCACTGATTTCGGACAGCTTTGAGATTACAGCTTGCAGCACGCTCAGGTGGAATTGGAATGGGGTAATGTGAAGCCGACTGCTGGCTTGCTTGATTTGCAAGATTGACTGTTTGCTTAACTCGGTAGTGATTGTGGTAGTATCATAGCGGCTAGAAGCCTTCCGTGAGCTAACATGCGACATTGGAAGTAAGGGCAATGTTGTAGGAAGCTCGGCCAATTCTTGCCTCCAGAACTGCAACTCCTTTGCCATGGACTTGTCTTGTAATTCTCGGCGCTGTTTTACAGCAAAATCGATATACTGAGAAACTAACGGCAATGGTTGCGATCGATATGCTCGATCCAAATCCCGAAATAGTAGAGCCCAGCTCACACCATCAATCGTGATGTGATGTCCGCCGATAATAAAGCTGTAATGGTCCGCAGAACGACGCAGCAATGTGCCACTGAGACAGACACCGTCCTGCAATGCCCACACTCGCTCTTTCATTCTTTTGAATTCGCCACTAGTGGTTTCCTCGTCTGCATCATCGATATATTCAAAGAGACAACTGGGCATCTTCAGCACGGCCTGCATGGGCAAGTTCGTAGTCACGTCGGTGTAGAAGCAAGTTCGAAGAGCCTCATGTCGCGAGCTCATTTTGAAAAATGCGTTTTCAAAGCGCTTCACGTCTAGGGGGCCGCTGATTTCATATAGAGCGGTTTCATTGTATGTCGTAGGATCTTCCAAGAAAGTTTGAAGAAACCAAATTCTAGCTTGAGCAAATGACATCTGCTCCATCCTCTGCACCTCAGATTGCGGCTTCTTACTGCTGGAGAGAGTGGTAAAACTGTCCTTCTGCTTGGATTGCTCATCTTTAAAACTGGGGGTTGAACTTGGTGGGCTCGAGGCTGTGGTCGATGATGTTTCCTCCGACGAAGGCGTACTAGTGTTGGTGTCAGAACTAGAAAGTGCTGGTTGTCGTGATGTTTCCCCGTCATGATCACTCCTAAACACAACACTCGCAACTGAGCGACAGATAGTTTCTGCTGAAGCCCCGCCAATGAGCTGCAGGGTAGTTACATCCGCACTCATCTCTTTATGGAACCACGACTGAATTTCCATTGCCATTAGCGAATCTATACCTGTACTGACCAGCGGCAGTCCCATATTGAGTACGTTCGACTTTAATTGAAGCAAAGCTTCTAGTTTCTTAGCGAATGCTTGCTGGATTATGTCGAAGGTGGTCTGCTCATCCTTTGCATGTTTAAGGGTCGTACGAAGATCGGCTAAGCTAGAGGCATCGGTCGTCCCTTGTATCGATGCCTTTGTTTCGCGCACATGAAACGCAAACCGAGGCTCAGAACCCAAAAAGGACGCTCTGCATCATCATCGCTGACTCGCAGTCCAGCGATGAGCTCTGGTTGGTGCTTTGAATCTGGCCTCCCGGCGACGATTGCTTCGGCAAACATAAAGTGGATGTCCTGCTCACAGAGTGGAAGGAGGTACATTCTTCGCAACGTTTTCTCCACGGTTATGTCTTGCCTCGCCACGTAGCCAATATCCGCAATTAAACCTATATCGAGAATAGAAGCTGCTAACCCTTTGTTCCTCCGGTTCGCTGTAATTGTAGTCATGAAGAGGTTCGCCATGTGATAGTTCGACTGTCCTGGAACTCCTATCACGCTATCCACAGACGAAAGAAGAATAAAGAAGTTAAGGTCTAGGTTGCTGAATAGTTCCTCAAGATGTATGGTTCTATCCACCTTCGGCTTAAGGGCTACGTCCATGTTTTGAGCATCCATTTCCATAAATAGCTTGTCGGACAGAACTATTGTACCATTGCACACTCCTCTAACAGGCGGCATCTTCCTACTAATTTCGCTGTATGCGTTCGTTACGCTCTCCCTGTTAGAAACGTCCATCTGAATGGTAACAACCGAGGCACCAGTTCTTGACACGTCTTCCAGCCAGATCATGTCTATGTTCGGGTTGCGACTGGTGAAAACTATATGACGAGCTCCGTTACTTACCATCCAGTTGTATAACGATTTCCCGAGCTCATTTAACCCTACAAGAAGGTATGTTTTGTCGGCACTGAAGAGCTCACTGGCATTAATAGTTTCAATCTCAGCCTTTAGACTAGTGGATGTTGTCTAATCTAGAAGATAAAGTGGCCCTTCTTCATTGGAACAGCTTCCACGAAGCTGCTCCAGTGGGATAATTGTAGAGTAAGTGCGAATAGACTAGAGACTTTGTAAGTCCCTTAATGACGCGTACGCCTCCGTCAGGAGCTGTGTGATTGGCAACTTATTCAATCCAGTCCACTGTACCGTCGGAAGCTTATAAATATGACCGTAGAGGGCTTCTTGGAGACAGAGTAGCGGTCCTACCTTGGAGACAAAAGTTTTAACCTCTTCGTGGGATACGTCGACCAGTATAGCTGCGATTTTGTCCGGCATAAATGATTCGATGGTTCTTAAAGGCGTTCTTGGGTGAAGAAAGACTGCCTTTCCATTCGTATCTACCTTAGACGATGTAGTCCAGAAAATACCCACGCCTCTCTTCCTTGCTTCGTGTCCTGGGCAGTCCAAGATGCTGTTGATGTTGCAACGCCGTTGCCACGGTGAATCGATTTGAGTGCTTTGAACATTCCGCTGTACTCGAGGCCGGAAGCACGGATAGATGAGTAGAATCTGTCTACGTCGACAAGTGATGTCGCATGGATGGGATTGACACGGGGTGGAAGCTCGTCAGATGTCTCGCCGAAGGAAATACGAATTCTACTGCTGCATGTCTTTTCAATTGAGCCGCTGCTAGAATCGAAGCAGACATAACAGCTAAATTCAGCCTCTATATTCCCAGTCAATTCAGCTTGCCCTGTCTTCGCAGGACTAGTTATTTTGAAGGAGCAGATAGTTTCAACTGATCGATGTCGTTCGTCTAAAGGGAAAGTCCGTATGAACTTGGCATCTTCGATCTCTATCAGTTTCACGGGCGTTTGCTTTGCGAAGAATTGGGCACCCTCTAGCATCATGACGATATATCCGGCTGCAGGAAAAAGAACCTCGCCCTTGAATAAGTGGCCCTGCAGCCATGGAAGCTCCTTCAGACTCACGTAGTTGCGCCAACGTGGCTCAAAGTCCGAGTCATCTGAACACCGATGACCAAGAAGCTTGAAATCTCCACCATCACGCAATCGGTGGTTATGTGAGAGCCGCGATTCCCGCCAGAATATTTTACCATGATCCCAAGGGTATGATGGGAGGTTGTTGAGCAGACGTGGTCTTCTTTCAACTGGGTATTGCCAGCACTGCTGATAGCCATCAAAGTCAATAGCTCGAGATCCAAAATGAGACCAGAGGTATCCTAGGGCCCCGGAAAGACTCTCAATGCAGTTGGCATTTCGATTCATACTGCTACAGTAAGGTAAGCTGCTCTGCAGCTGTTGCTGCACCGTCTGACCAGCAGGCCCTTTTAAAGCTGCGTGGGATCCTATTTCCACAATGACATCAAATGGGCCACCATTGGTTAATGACATCTCAACAGCGTCCGAAAATAGAACTGGATTAACCAAATTTTCAATCCAATATTCGTCCTCAAGGTATCAAAGTCATCGTCCCAATATCGTTCCGCATTGCCATCTACGGTTGATGTCCAAACACAACCTTGTGCTTTTTGAGGCTGAATAGCGCATGCTCGCAGAGAGTGAAGATATGCTTGTGCACAAGCCTGCATGTGAGAGGAGTGGTAGGCTTTCTCTGTCCGAAGGATGCGAGCAAAGGTTTTTTCTTCGTCAAAGACAGACTTCGCCTCCTGAACAGCGTCGACATCGCCAGACAAGGTTACGCTCGTAGGCGAGTTCTTTGCTGCAACACCAAGTCGGCCACGGAAGCGTTCCTGCTGACAGAAATCCTCAGCAGCATGCGATCCAATGCCGACGGCGATCATGGCATCCTTTCTAGCGAGCTTTGCATGAAGACCTCTGTAAAATGCAATGCGAATCGCATCGGATAGAGATAGGATACCAGCAGCGTATAGAGCGGCTATTTCGCCAGAGGAATGGCCAACCACACCACTAAAGCGAACACCGGCATGGAATAGGACATCGACAAGTCCAATTTCCACGGCCGTTGTTGTAGGTTGGGCAATTTCGGCCTCCTCAATGCGGCTAGTGGTCGCATCGGCTAAAAGCTCCTGTCTCAAGGACCAAGCAGGAGCATCTGGGAGACTAGCAAGAGATTGCTCGCAGAATTCGATTGCCCGACTGAAAATGGGGCAGTTTCTCAATAACTCACGGCCCATGCCTGGCCATTGGGCTCCTTGTCCAGTAAAGATACCCAGTATGCCTACGCCTTCGGCTGGCGATACCAAGGAACGCATTGTTGTCCCTATAGCGGTTTTAGCGGGACCTCGGGCATCCTCGACTACTTTCTCCATGTCTTGAAACAATTGTTCACGAGAATGACTAGAGAATGCTTTTCTCAGAGGCAACTCGCTACGTCCCACTTGAAAGGTCCAAGCAAGGTCAGAAAGCCTTGCCTCTGGATGCATTCGCAGATATTGAGCCGTTTTGCTAACAACGTCTACCAGGGATGACTCGCTATTAGCGCTGAGAACCATCGGACTTGTGAGGGGCCTTGCTGCTCCGGTAAGATTTTGACTGCCGTTCTCGGCATTAATTTGATCGTAAGACTCCAGTATTACATGGGCATTGGTCCCCCCAAAACCGAAGCTATTGATACTTGCGCGTTTCGGTTGGCCTGGAGGTGGCGCAGGCCAAGGCACGGCATCGGTTGGGATTTTCAAGCAGCCATAAAATGGTTCGATATCTGGGTTCAGTCTGTGGAAATGCATGTTTGGTGGAATTGTCTCATGCTTCATGGCTAGCAGGACCTTGATCACACCGGCCAAGCCTGCGCAGCCCTCTAAATGCCCAATTGCTGTTTTTACAGATCCAACCAAAAGCTTCTCACCACCCATTTTACCACGGCTCGGTGGACGAATTGCTTCAAAGATAGCCCGGGCCTCAATCGGATCTCCCGTAGGCGTACCCGTACCGTGTGCCTCGAAATACTGGCAACGATCTTCAAGCTTACTGGGATCCAGACCAACGGCCTTGTAAGTGCTTCTTATGAGTCTCGTCTGTGCAGCTGCGCTAGGCATTGTAATTCCAGGCGTACGACCGTCAGAATTCACTCCTGAACTGCGAATGATCCCTTCAATATGGTTGTTGTCCCGGAGGGCCTGGCTCAATGGCTTCAACAATAGCGCAGCAACACCTTCTCCAGGTGCATAGCCGTCAGCGTCAGCATCCCACATCCTCGAGCGACCAGATGGGGACAACATGTGCAATTTTGACTCCGCAATGTAAACATCTGGTCCAAGAATCAAGTTACAGCCGGCAACGATAGCGAGATCGCTACTACCGCTCCGTAGGTCCTGGACTGCTAAATGTAGAGCGACAAGCGACGAGGAGCATGCAGTATCCAGTGATAAGGATGACCCCTTAAGATCGAAGAAGTAAGAGATTCTGTTTGCCAGAATAGCACGAGAATTCCCTGAAGATGTATAGGCTGATATATCTTCTGGATCGCGTACTTGGATGTCTGAGTAGTCGTTGGTCATCACGCCGACAAACACTGAACAATTAGAGCCCCGTAGCTTCTCCAAAGGGAGTCCTGCTGTTTCACTCGCTTCGTAAACAGTTTCCAGAAGTAGGCGCTGCTGAGGGTCCATAGCCTCTGCCTCTAACGGGCTAATGTTGAAGAACGCCGCATCAAAAACACGGGGATCTTCGTCAAGAAAATAGGACTTGGTGACGGGCGAACAACCATGACGATCACTGTCTGAATGATAAAACTTCTGCAAATTTAGTCTTTCTGGGGCTGGGTCTCGCTGTACCTCTCGTCGACTGTTCAAAAGCTCCCAAAATTTCGAAGTCGTTGTCGCGCCACCAGGAAATTTGAAGGCTGAGCCAACGATCGCAATGGGCTCCATTTTCGACCACCACAGTAAAGTAGCTTATCTGTATGCTCAAAAGTTAGCATGATCTTTAGACGTTTTGCCCAAAACGTAAGTTGTTGATTGCTACTCACATGATAGATGGGTTTTAACTAACAGGCTAACAGCTCATGTGTATACCGCAGATTCAAAGTTCTCACAACTCACAGGTTCTCAGTATTTCATCGCTACTTCGGTTTCCTTATGCTCGTACGAGAGCTTTGTCATCGGGTGTACTTGGTCTGCTAAGAATAATACGACTCAATGGTTGTCATCTTAAAATACTTGGGATATGAAGCACATGAACACTTACTCGTAGTAAACTTTAGAAGGATTCAACCCCCCGTTGTTCCTGACGGAAACCTTAATTGATCATTGCCTCTTATAGTGTTTCTAGAAGGGGGATTTTCGGTCAAAGGCGAGTATATATGCACATGTATTTCTCGAAACGATGCGTACAGTACGTGCCGGAGAACTCCAAAGATTTGTGCATTACTTTACAGCCATGGTACAGATACCACAGACGAGAGGGGCTCTCGTTGTCCAAGGCCCAGGAAAAATCATTGAAGTAGCCGCTCTCTCAATGCCAGTTCTGTCTCATACCGAGGTTCTTGTCAAGACAGCCTGTGTGAGCCTGAACCCTTCTAACGCGAAAATGGTCGAATCAGGTGTACCTCTTGGCTCTGTAGGGGGGCTTGACTTCGCCGGGATTGTAGTTGACAAAGGCTCCAAAGTACGGTCAACTCTCAAAGCGACTGACCGTGTTTGCGGAGTAGCATTTGGATACAACAAAAGCCGGCCGGAGACGGGTGCCTTCGCCGAGTATATCGTCACCGAGGCACATCTGGTGCTCACTATCCCAGATCATCTCTCATTTGAGGAGGCATCGACACTCCCCGTTGGGCTGCTGACTGCTGGCATGGTGCTGTACAAGAGCTTGAAGTTTCCCCGATCCGGAGACTCGGGACGACATGTTCTTGTGTACGTGGCAGCACAGCAACCGGCACTTTGATGATTCAACTGCTGAGAAGGTAAGTCTCTAGAATCGCAACACAGAAGGACCCAAAACCTGGGACTGACGTTTGTCACAGATCTGGTTTAGCACCGATCGCTGTCTGTTCGTCACACAACTTCAATCTCGTCAGGAAGGCTGGGGCTGTGGCCGCGTTCAATTACAGTTCTGAATCATGTGCAGACGACATTCGGGCGTACACGTCGGACGAGTTGGAATATGCAGTGGACTGCATCACGAACGAGAGTTCAATGAGGATTTGCTATGGGGCGCTGGCGAGTAGAGGCGGTCGCCACGTCGCCCTGGACACATTCCCCGTGTCAGGACACACGCGGCGTTCGATCAGGCCGTCGTGGGTGTTTGCCATGACTGCTTTTGGGTGTTCGGTGGATTGGGTGGCTCCGTATGTGAGTGCGCCGGTGCTGGCAGACCGGGACTTTGCTGCGACGTGGTTTCGAGATGCCGAGCTGTTGATCCGCGATGGTTCTGTGCGCCCGCACCCGTGCAAGAGTGTGGGACAACAGGGCCTGGCGTTGATAGCTGGGGGGCTCGAAACTTTGCAGGCCGGTCTGGTCTCAGGATTCAAACTTACTTGTTTGGTGGATAAGCCAACGTGAACCAAAACTAAAAGTCTTCTGATTCTACTTTAACTCCAAGACCATCAACTCATCGTTGTGCTTTGCGTATCTAATGTCCCGTTCTGTAACCAGGTAAGTGGTGCCTTTTCCCTCGCTACGGAGGTATATATATTATATAGGATAATTTTCTCGGTGGTTTAGAGTATCACAACACTGGTGCTGTACCTATTTTTCTCCACACCCGCCAACTCAAAGGTGTTCTTGGTCATTCCTCGACCTTCTAACCTGTTCCCCTCCAAGCCATCAACAGAACCAAGATCCACACAGGTCGATGTCTTCCTCAAAAGTCCTCGTCGTTGGCTGTGGTATAGCTGGTCCGGTTGTCGCTAGTCTTCTCAAGGGCAAAGGTTACAGTCCGATCATATTTGAGAAAATCGCAACACCAGGTGATGTTGGAGCATCTCTCCTGCTAATTCCAACGGCCTGAAGGTTATGAATTTGATCGGGCCCGTAACTGACAAACTCATCAAAAACGGACCTCCACTGGCAGAGTTCTGCGATGCCAGTGCTTCTGGTCATGTGCTTGGCCAGTCGCCTTTGCCAGCAGAATTCCAAGCAAGGTATGGCCAGCCTGCTATCGGTGTAAAGCGCACGCTGATCGCGTCGTGGCTGAGAGAACTGGTGGTGGAGAAAGGCATTGAGGTTCGAGAAGGTTGGAACTTGGAGAGGATCGAAGAGGGTGATGATTCTGTGACTGCTTTCTTTGATGGCGGTCGCTCGGAGACGGGATCCTTTCTTATAGGCTGCGATGGCATCAGGGCAGCTTCTAGAAAGTTGTTGCTGGAGCGAAATGGCATCAGCGATGGGCTTTCAACCTTTACTGGTCTCACTCAGGTAAGGGTAGCAGCGTGTCCATGGATTCTACAGACCTCTCGTCAACCATGAGATTGCCAGCACGCTGACGAGTCTTCTCATCAGACTGCCGGTATCTCGCCAACACCAGAAGCTCTCTGGAATAGATGCAGCGGGAGCAATTGGTATGGCGAGGGAATCCATTTCGTCTGCTACCCAATTACATACCAGCACACATCCTGGGCCGTGACTTTACCAGAGAGCTCGGGTTCAGAGGCGAGCTGGGGCCTTTACGACGCAGAAACTCGCGCGGCGGTGAAGGAGAAGCTGTCTGCAAACTTGCACGATTGGGATCCTGTGGTGCGGGAGTTGGTAACCTCTGCAGAACGCCTCATCAAGTACGGCATCTTCGATCGTCCGGAGCTCAGGCCCGAGCAATGGTACTCGGGCCGCTGCGTCATGATTGGCGATGCTGTTCATCCTACGAGCGTCCATCTGGGCCAAGGTGCAAACCAAGCCTGGTGCGAACGACTTCCCATTTCCCATTGCCCATTTCCTCTTCTCACGATGTTGTCCCCCTGAAACTGCCCTCCTTTCTAACTCGTGGGCAGTGAGGATTGTTATTACCTGAGCAATAGCATGCCAGACTTCGATGGCTCTAGTGCGCTTTCGACGGAGCAGCTCACCGGGATATTCAAAGCCTTTGCAGACAAGCAACAACCGCATACATCGGCCCTGGTCAAAGGAGCCCGGAAGCTGGGAGACATGCGCGTGGTACGGGACGGGCCAGACGCTTGCAAGAAGCGCGATGAGCTGCTCTCCAAGATCTGGGCGGACGAAGCTGGCGTGAAAGCCAAGTATGATATGCTTTGTAGCAGGCCCTTTTAGTGTGCCTCTTGCAGTATACTTTTCAACTCGGTTCTTGTTGTCTTCTTGATTATCGCTGAGATATTCCCAACAAGGTGGTTCTTGGAAGATTGACTTGATCCTTCTCCCTCTCGACTGCTTTCATTCTTCGTTTGTCGCTGGTCGTTATTCTTTCGCGACTAAGAGACAGTCAAGCATTTGGGAGGAGCACTACGAAGAAAACATTTTCTCCGCCGAGATGAAGCCAAGTTCTCGCTGCCTTCGAACTCTTACCTATAGAAAATATATTGCACAAAATGTCCATAGAGCCAATAGGAAACGTCTTTTTGCTCTTGTTAACAGTCAAGCTGGAGACACCAACGTACATCTGTCTCCTCCTCATCTACCCCTTTCGAAGCGAAGCCAACCGTCTTCCCACTGCTGCCAACCTGCCTCCCTACCATAGGTACCGTATCTTTTGTTGCGAATCGCACTTAATGCCGAGACAATTAAGATCCGCCTCGACATCGCAATTAGGCAAAGCCTCGCAGTCTCTGCAGAGATTTCCTTGTTGTCAGCTTTTGTTGCAAATCGCACGCGATGCCCAGCCAACTAAGAGCCGTCGCAACCGATTTCTGCGAGCTGAAACTACGTCGCCATTCGAAGAGAGCGGAAGCGTCTTGAGAGATGATGGTCAGCCAAGTGAAGCGGCAGCGGCGTCTGACGGCCGGCCCCAATGGGAATATCTCGGTCGCTTGGTGGTTCCCTTTTCCACCGGTTCTAGGTAGGTAGGTATGATACCGACGTACATAGTAGGTGCGTATTTAGATTAATCGTATGCATGCATGCATGTACGAATGGAGAGTCCATTGTTGCATGTCGTGCTTTTTGCCCAGAGTTATGTTTCGGTTGTTGGGGGAGGATCACTACCATGTAAATATGTCCTGTATGTAGATGTAGGTTAGGTAGCGAGCATTACCTATAAGGTAAGCTTATATACCTTGCTCTGAGTAGGTACCAACCTACCGTGTTTTTCTACAAGGATAAACGGGATAAGACTTTCTGAACTTTGACAGGTACGGTACAAGCACTTCTAGCCTCTAAAATAGATTACAGTTAACACTTGTGTTGTTTACCTATATCCGAACTACTCCAGCAGTCATTGTGAAAGAATAATTATCTATACACTTGTACTAAATGAGTTGAGATAACTTACCTAACGCATATCACTAAGTATCATTTACCAGGCACCTTGAACTTCTCATCCTAAATCTCTACTACGAAAGTACTCGTACCTTGTGAACAGACAACCCTACCTAGCACCAGTAGGTAATTAACTCTCGGGTGTCTTTTTAAGCTCTGGATTAACCTTATATCAATGTCATCAACTCATCATCTCCCCACCTACCATAGACTTACACACCGCCTAAGGTAGGCAACTAAAGTAAAAGATAGCCATCATTTCTAATTTTCGCTTATTTTCCAGACATCGAGGAAGGAACGTACTGTAAGCTTTAGCTTGTGCATGCGCATTGTGGATATCTTGCGATGATAATTAGTTTGTTCGATATTGTGATATTTATGAGAAAGATTAACGCTGCACGTTCGCTGCTGTAGATTGAAGAGATTGAATCTGTCTAAATCAAGCGGATCCTGCATACCTCCAAGATTCTTTAGGTACTGCTCATCTAGATCTTTAGCCGGTCTCCAAGAATACAAGATTTCTTTCCTATGCATTTTAATCAATAAATGCCCCTAATACTGATTCAACGGTTATCAATCGTCTGTTCCAGGTCCAGGTGTGAAGCACTTGAGCGAGAAGAACCTCGTCTCTAGCAAAAACCAAGAAATTACCTATGATGGAATCTCTTCAAAGCAATTGTGAAGGTTGATGAACTTGATGTACGGTACTTCATGATGTATGAACAGCCCAAGGAAGAGAAGGGAGAAGAATCGATGTCGCCAATAGCCCCAAATCAGGCTAGTCTTGACCTTCCACCCTTCGAGCCAATCAGCCACCCGGAGGCCCAAGGCTGAATTTGGTCGCAACTTTTTTAGCTCCCCCACCACAGGTAGAGCTTTGAGCTCAAGCCGACTTAAATACTTAAATGACTCCTACAACAACCATCCCAGCACATCTCCTTCACATTTTCGGTCATTTCAGTCTCGGATACAGTAATAATCTAGTGCAATTCGTTACCTAGGAGGTTGAAAGCTGCCACAATGCCGCCCAAGGCAGCGCGAGGAAGAGCGGCGCGGGGTGGTCGCGGTGGTCGAGGTCGAGGTAGAGGAGGAAGTAGCAGCGCATCAAATGCGCCAAACGTGCCTGCAGATGGAGAAGCATCCAGCCTGTCTACGGTCGCTGATGCGCCAGTCGTTGAACCTTCTGCCATGCCCGAACACAGCGAGCAACCATCCCCGAATTCATCACCAGTATCGGTACCTACAGAAACGCCAGCACCTACCCCAGTTCAACCCAGCGTACCAGAATCAAGCACAAAGAGAGCAGACGCACCAACCACGAGAGGTACAGGTGCTAGCTCACGTGGGGCGTCGAGTGTGAGGGGTCGAGGCGATAGCGCTGCTGGCCCTGTGAAGAGTAAATTTAAGCCAAAGGCTATAAGAAGAGACCAGGCAGAGAGAGACCAATTGGCGATGGAGGCCGAAAAACAAGCACAGCAGGCTAGGGAGTTTGCAGAGAGGGGGGCCGCGCGAGCAGCAGCAAGAGCAGCAAAATCAAGGGGTAGAGGTGGGCGTGGGCGAGGTGATGCTATGGGACGAGGATCAAACATGGGCAGAGGGGGAGAAAGTGCTGCGGTTGCTAGCGGGCCATTTTCAGTGCTTCCCAACGAATGTAGGTTACCTCAACCATATCGGGGAATATCAAACTAACTGTCTACAGTAAAATCAGGCGGCGGATTTCGATCATTTGGAGGACAAAGCAATTCAAGCGGTGGCTACGTCGAATCCAGTGGTGGATACGGAGGGCCAAGTGGTGGAACGGGCATAAGAACCAAGACAGAGGGCGGGGTCTCAACATGGTCGGGGGGAGGAGGAGGGGGCTCTGGACGTGGCGGACAACCAGGCGAAGCAAGAAACCAATACTACGAACCTGAATATCCAGACGAGGATCCCGGACTGCGAGTTGATATTGAGCAGATCAACCTCACTTCAGACGACGACGGTGACGACGGCAACGACGAACCAGTTATAACTGGCAACAACAAAATCAACAAGGGCAAAGGTAAAGCAGTCTCGAGAAAGGGGGGTCTTCGCCCAGTGCGATTGGACCGACATGAGCACAAGGCTCGAGGCCAAGTAGTCAACACGGACTCTTCCGTCGTCTTACCAGGAGGAGAGGACGAGGATAGCAAAGATGTGATTATGATCGGTAACAACTCCGCTCCCATACCATTGGGAGCACCTGAAAGAGAATGGAAAGGTGTTTACCCCGATGAGAAGGTCCAGGTCAAAGTCGAACCTGGCGATGTCCCAAAGCCACTGCACACAACCTCTTCGCCAGAAATCAAGCGCGCGGTGGAAGAGATGGACTTAGATTCGATACCAGTCGCCCCACTGCACGAAGTCGTCTCACCAAAAGTCAAAGCCAAGCGTTCCGAAAGTCACACCAAGAAGCCTAAGGAGAGTAAGCCCATTCTGCAGACTGAAGAAGATAAAGCAGAATATCAACGCCATCTCGAGGATCTAGCTATCCTAGCACATGAACTCGGCGGCGAAGATTCGAATAAGCTAGAAGGCCGCCTCTACCTATTTCAACTGCCACCAGCCCCCCCAGGCCTCTACAACCCTAAGACAGAACCCGACCTCAAAATGGCTGGCGCCACAACAAAGCCAGAGAAAGAAGATATTTTTACTAAGCTTGAAGGCCAAGAAGAAGTCCTCGGCATTAAAAGCGAGTATAAAGATGACAACTTTGTCGAGATTCCAAAGGAAGTCACAACTGAGCCGGGATTTGTTGGCCAGATGGTCGTGCGGGAAAGTGGAAAGGTTGAACTGAACTGGGGTGGTGTAAGTTTTGTCGTTGGCTTAGGTAGAAACTCAACTCTCAGTACGGTTGTTCTTGTGGACGAGAGGCAAGGTATGGATGAGGGTATTGCGATGGGCATGGGGCAGGTTATGGGCAAGTTTATAGCTAAGCCTGACCTGGATAAGATGATGTAAAGCAATTGGGAGAGCAACTAGACAGAGGCTTGTAACAAGAGCATCTGATGGCACGGAGTTTGGGCGAAAAAGTGAGATGCTACCTGTGCATCTTGGGAGATGGTGCAATGCATACTTGTCATGGCGTTGGCGTTTTGCTTTGACTATTCTGCGGCGCCATAGAAGCAGCCCTGGGCAAGCTCGTATAAGAAAATATAACAATAAAACGTATTGTCTTTCAGTCTGTAGTGGTACCCAACCTATCCATTCAAAGTTTCTCGACAACAATTCATATAGACCTCTAGACTTGTCTTAATATGCCAGATCTATTTGTATTAATTACGGCTGTTGAAGGGAGCCAACTCTTCCTCCCATCGGTCGGGAAAAGTGGACACTGCCTCAAAATTACTAACTTAAGCAAGCACAAGGCCCACTTCTCGTAAGAGAAATAAGCGGCCGCCCATTGGCTTGTAAGTTGGACGAAGCTAGATCGTGGATGTAGCTAAAATCCCGCTTCTCGGTTGTGTTGTGGTGTGGATGAAGCTTTTGTTTTGAGGTTTGTGGAATAGGGGAATAACTATTTTACCGAATTGCTGTAGATGCAAATAATTTGATCCCATGTTCATTGTAGCCGTTGGCTAACTCGACATGATTCACGTAACCTCTCACAGCTCGAGGAAGTGAGTTGGCGTCGCTTAGCTCTAAAGGGACATTTGCTAATGTCGTGTAGTAGATGAGACGGTGGTTAGTTGGCACTCGATTGCAGGAAAGGGACGGTAGTGAGGTAGTGTGGGACGAGTTCAAAGCTTAAGCTGGATCCACTGTTTTCTCGGAATCTTGGTATAGGATCTATCACTTCAAATTTCAGGAAGCACTGCAAGATCCACAATCCCTTCATGGCGGCGTCCAGGTGGACTTTCATAAACCGTAAACAGCTTGATTTCCAGACCAGCCAGACCATAGCTTTTTACAGAATAAAACAGCCACTCTAAAATGCTCGCCGAACCATATTACCGTAACCCATCTGACAGAGAATTTATCATCTTCGGCACTGCACCCGTTCCTCTTGACATCCTCAGTGCTTAGACGACCCTCGTCTTTAGCTTCCCGTATCTACCATCGTCATAACAGTAGATCACCTGTCCAAGGTTTGTAATTTCATTGGCGTTCTGTCGTCTTCGAGCTGTTCCCAATAGGTGCGATAGTTTTCGAAGCCTTTCACGTTGTATTTTCGCATCAGAGGGCCAAACTCAAGGATACCTGCAACGCAGATTCCAATGCTAACTTCCACAACGGACCAGGTAAAGACGGGTGCCGCATCGACTTTTCAAACCCGAATTAGCCAATGGAGATGAGAGCCCAAGATGGTGACTTACAGAGTTGATCTGTCGAATTCTTAAGTTTGACAAGTGCTCCCAGACGGATGAAATTGGCAAAGCTCGCTCTGGAGTATTTCATTAGCTTGTTCCAAAGATAGTCGGAAGTACCGATCGGCACTCACAGTAAACCCAAGCTGAAGATACCGTAAATGTACTTCTTTAGTCGGGAGTTTACTCCACGACCACTGAGCATGAAGAACGGGACGAAGAGGAAGAGCATATCAATGCTGATGGTTACGATGCAGAGGGCATATCCCATGTAAAGCTGCCCAACGAATGGCAAACACTTCCCCTTGACGGTGGGATCGAGCTGATTCCATGCGTAGCTAACCGGCGTACACTGGAAGATGGTATAGCCCGTGACGACGAGGCAGATAATAACATCGAGGGCAATTGCTGTCCAGAGGAGGTAGATGTGGGTTTTCGATCTGGCCCATTGTAGTAGAGTGCCGGCGACGCTTGCTTTCATGATGCTCGTAAGAACAACGTAGATGATTTCCAGAAACCAAATGTACTTGAGCGCATCCCCGTCAGCATCTCCGGCGAACAGACAGAAAGATGGCGGATCGCATTCTCACGTACCTTCAACGATCCCTTGATGCCGCTCAAAGTGGCAGTAGTCGTATGCGAACCGATTCCACTCTCAACACCGAGGATAAGAAGAGCCATCAAGGCAGCATAAGTCAACTAGAACCCATCAGCTATCAGCGACGGCGCGCAAATCCCAGGACGGCCACGATGTATCGACTTACCACAACAGTAACCATGCCGACATCATTCCAGGAAAAGTTCTTCGCGATCCGCGCCTTGGTGTAGCATCGTAACGCGATAAAGAAGATGTTCAAGCCGAGAAAGGTCGATGTCAAGGCAATGATGAAGGGTCCTTGGCCGGCAATCATGGCGACGGTTGGCAAAATGCGTACTGGGAAAAACAGAGATCAAGACAACAGCGAAGACGACGATGCTCTGCAAGTATTACCACTCGATGAAATAGGTAGGGAACTGACCAAAGGTCATCAAGAATTTCTATGAGACTAAACCAAATGGAAGATAGAGAGATGGGAAAAGCGTTCTTTAGTTTGGCCCTCCCTCTACTTTTGTTTTAAAGCGCAGGGCAATATTGTTTCCAAGGATGGATTCGCTTGCTCTGGAAAGGGGGGCCTCAGACCCTTGTTTTACTTTGTGACGCTTCAAAGTTCGAGATGAGGTGGTGTGCCTGACTACTCTTCATGCGACTGGCTCTGTTATCTGATAGGGAGGTTTGCGCTTCTTGTTTCGAAATCTAGTGTTACACTCGCCGCGTCTGTAACAAGCAGACCTCGCATGGAAGTTTCTTCTCCTGTTGCGAGCAGCAGTTCGCGCAACCGACCGGCGCCATGTAGTCTTCAAATCGTGTATGTTCCAACGCAAAAGACCTACAAATCCGACAAAAACTCATAGCCTATACGCATAGGGCTTTCTGAGTATTTCTCTGGATGCTTAGAAACCTTAAGTAGGGATGCTCAGTTGTAGGAATATATAACAGGTTTTCCTGTGATTTCGGCGTTCTTCGCTTCGCTTAACTTAAACACTAGTGATTGCTAGGAGCAGATAAACCTAACTGGTTAATGGAATTCCAGTTGCCTCACTGTAAAGGTTAAATGCCATACTACCTCTCTAGGATAAGTATCGTCATCGTCCGAGAACACCACTGTAGCAGGTGATCTGTGCGCTACGAGTACCCCGGAATCTCAAAAGGCTACTGCTAACAGCCTTGTAGAAATTAGTCGTAGCCTCGGATGCGCTTCAGTTGACAGTTAGACAACCTACAATTAATTGGATGACAGAATTAACTGGATTTGACGTACACGCATGTGTACCGGTAGTACAGTAGAGTGTAATATCGTACGTAGCATAACGTTAGTATCGTTGTTAGTGCTACAGTTCTTACCGGTACTGAAATTTGGCTCCACTGATCTACATATCTTAGCCCGACTTCAGCCCTACCTAACCTGGGCTTGCAGTCTTAAGAATCACATGCTCTTTCACAAAAGGTGTCTAATATCGCTCTAGTACGAATGGAACACCGTGATGAAGCAGGATCGGAGTCTCACTCCGTAGACAAAGCTCGGTAAGAAGGCTATGGCATAGGAGGCTAAAAACACGGTAGGTATTGTGATGCGTGGGCTGGTTCGGAGCCTGCTTCTGATGCTCGGGGGTAGAAGCTGCGGCTCTTCGAGTCCGGAGACTACAGTAAAACAGAAGCAGCAAAAGAAAAAGTTAATCTTGAGTTCTGGGACATCAGGCCACGCTCTCGGGTATGTATGTATCTTTCGTAGAATATCCATGAATTCGTCCATACCTCCTTCACATAGAGACTCGAAAGTTTTGTCGACCTTGAAACACATACTCTAAGATCTTAAGAATGATTGCGTAGTGTGCGAGAACTGCTTCATTAACGCCCGGATGAGATGGTGATGTAATATAAGGCTTCGGTGTCTTAGCTTCCTTCAATCAACGTTTGTTCGTCGCCCGCATGTCCTAGTATCCGCCCAACTCCTCATTCCACTTTATTTCCAGGTTGGACTGCCAGTCCGGATGAGACAAAATAGTGCCCAACCGGTCTGGTAGGTTCAGCATAACATCGTAGACGAAATATACCTCCACACGCATCCACAGGCTCCCAGTGAAGTCGAAAGCCTCTCTGGCCTTCTCAAGGCCCGGCATCCTGAAGAGATAGTACCCCAGAGTGAATGGCAATGCTAGAAGACCGGCACGGAAAGTAAGCATGGAATATTGTATGCGGCGATGCCATCGCTATGTGCCGTGCCAGCGCCTGTTCAGAAGCCTCTCTTCGTCCTCCGACAACCTTGCATCGGTGATTGCGAGACATACACAAAATTTCGCCTCCTCGTGGTTTGTAGTCCTCATCATAAAACCGTCTTGTAAGTTCCTTCATCTCTGTATCTTCATCCTCGCTAAGTCCTTTAAACTCTCCCCAACTTTGCCCATCAAGTTTATCTCCCATACTAATGAGCCCTTGCGTTCTCCTGCAGAATAATTTCACGTCCGGCATGAGATTGTAGAAGTCGAAGCTATCGCATCAAAACTTGAGGATCCACCTAATGGGTGGATAATTGCCTGCGCTTGTGGGGACTTTGAGTCTCTTTCTGAGGAGCCAGCGGACTGATCTAAGGGAGGGACCGGCTGTAATGCTCCAAGCAACCACAATGATCGTGCTAAAGGTTGGGAGAGTTTGGTGCATTATGTGCCTTGGTAGAACGATATAGAAAGCGACGATTGCGAAGACCGCATTGCAAGTCAGGAGATGGGCTAGAAGCTCGAGCATAACACAAGCGATTAATCTGGCGGACCGAGGATGTCGTTTTGAGAGAGGTGATGGTCCTTTTTGTGAGTGCTTTGAGAATGTGGTCAGTGGATGTGGATATTGTGCTGTTAAAGTGGATGATGTACCATGGAGATAGAACCCTCACCTCTAAGCTTTGATCTCCGAGCAGCCCCCGAATTCGGTGTCCTTGAAATCAAACAGACAACTGCATATTGAAACAATTCAAGTGATCCTGAACCACATTTGAGCCCACAGCCGACTTTTGAGCGTTCCGCCAGCCTCCACACAACTCCATTCCGAGCTATGAACACCGACGTTAAGCAGAGCAAGAGACCAGTGGTTGGGGAGAACAGATTGGAGACTTCGTGCGGTTCCTACTCTAGAATTACCAACGCGAGCGAGATATAGATAGCTGCGTACGTGAAACGAAAGGAGGTAAGTAAGAACAGGCTACAACGGCGCCACAGTGAATTCGCGCTTTGAGGTGCGTTGTTGGAATGGTGTGCAGGTTGAGCTGCAAAAGAGATCTGACGAGGTGCAGTAATCGAGACTACTAGCCTCGAAAAGCAAGTGGAAATGTGAGCTATCAGCCCTAGAGGGTATGGATTACCCTAAGGAGGGAGGCCATCTATTCTGTCGCGTTCATTCAAAGACCACACGGATCCATCAAATACCATATCCGCCAACCACGAGAGGAATGCAAGACCAGCATACAGGGTCTATATGAAGCACCGAAGGTAGAAGACATGATAGAACAACAGCACGACGATGAGACCTGAGCAGACGGACCACGAGGAATAGATGGTGGTAAGCACCTGTTGCCGAAACGGAGTCGGCCACCACCACAAAATCGCACGTCGATTTTCATCCATGACGGAGTTTGCAGTGCTACCAATTGAATGTGTGCCTGCGCAGAAGAGAGGTGAAGTGAAAGGACCATGGACAATGACGATAAGGTAGGAAGGCTTGCTTAACCACGGTCGCCTTTTGTCAGTGGCCGCATTTTATTCCTGAGTTTCCTACCTTTAAGGCGATCCATAAGAACACTTTTTCTCCTGAGACAAGCATGTATGCTGCTGTTATACTCATCCCAATATTCCCTATTCCAACTCATTATCTCATGTACCCATCCCACACCGACCTCGTGGTTGCAAGCCGAATCACTGGTAGCGGATGAGCGTTTGACGGGATCTTGGGGTGTCCGACCTGCTGGAGTAAAGAAGAAGAAGCTAATGTAGAAGTTGTAGTTGATGGAACCTTAGAAGCCATGGTGAGAAGTACTTGTACTTCAGTGATTTTGCCGACTGGTGGCACTCTTCAAACCCTGTAACGCACAGGAAATTAGCTTTATTAATCTATGAAACCAGACTCTGTAGAACTTACCAGCCCTAACGAGGCGAGGATATTGTGTTACAGAGTGAGATTGATCACATGCTGGACCTCTTGACGCCGCCATTATAATATTGATTGAGATGTCAGCATGCCGCGCACATGGATGTACCTTCAGAGTCTCAAGTGGTGCAACTGTTCGCTGCTTACAATGTTGAATTTATCGGACGGAGCCTCGATTCGATGTTGTACACTGTAGATCTCCAAGGTGCTCGAGAATGAGATGAGTTCAACATGTGTAGCTTCTTACATTATGCCGCAGCGATGGGGATGTCGCATCTTCAGTAGTGCTGGTCGTGAGAAAAACGTGTCTGCAGCATTGCTGAAGAGCCGTGGAAAAGTGGGAAATACAAGGCCGAGTTATGAGTGAAGTAGCGGCTATTTCAACTCCAGAGAGTCAAGAGATAGAAAAGTTGAGTCGCCCAAAAGGGCAATCAGTACTGGGCAAGCTCACGGTCGCCCCTTCCCCTAATCACTACAATGGTCGGCAGAGGAGTTTTTTGAACTGGTTTTTATATGCTATGCTACGCTTGAGTTTGTTGTCTCTTGGTTGCATTTTGTCTTTCCTCCTCCCTTTCTTTCCCCGTTCTTCATTTCTTTTATGTGAAGCACGACCTAGTCTGCAACACCTGCCTGTTCTCCCAGACACCCCATCAATCCTCCTTCCAGCTAGCTTTTGCGGGGAGCTGCCAACCTCTGCGCGCTTTTGAAGGGAGCCGCGAACCGGAGCTCACTCCTTGTGGCTCCTCCTACATAGATACCACTTCACATCACTGCTTGCGGGGCAGGTGGCAGGATGGATGGTGATAAGGTATCTTGATGTTGGCGTCTTCACTATTTCAATGTTAGTACTCAATATGCGAGATAGGATCGAGCGAGGTATTGCACTTACGTATTTGATGTATACCGCCTGAAGTGGCAGGATCGATCCTGTGTTGAGTGATGAGGTAATGTATGCTGCCTGTTTTGCAGTCAGTAATCAAGACGACGGATGGAAAGGGCGACGAATTGTACTTACGACTTGATGATGTTGTTCTAAGACATCTACGCCAACGGAGGACGGGTTTTATGTCTACACCATCGATGGGTGGGTTTTATATCTACGTCAGCGAAGGGCGGGATACATGGCGAGGTGTTTTTTTTGGCGTTTGTTGTTTTTGGTCGGACTTGGTGTCTACACCAACTATGGGTGGGTTTTATGACTACGCCAGCGAAGGGCGGGATAAATGGCGAGGTGGCTTTTTTCGAGTTTGGTGTTTTTCGATGTTTTTGTTGTTTTCTAAACGCCAGTCAGCAAAGAACACAGTGTCTGTAAAAAGCGTGGACACGTACTTGTAAAGGTGCCAGATGGCGATGTTAAGTAGATATGAGGAATACAAGAAATTGCATCTTCAGAGTTTCCAGAGCTCGTGATAGAAGTTGTCGATGCGTGCGACACGAGGTGCGAGGACCTCGGTCTCAAGGAGTCTCTGGGAATGGGTAGGGTCGACGTGACGATTGTAGTAATACTGTCAAGAGCGACGAGTTAGCCATGGACTCATGTGTCATTTAGGCAAATGAGGCAAGAGCGATATACATACGTAAGCTTTGACGTCGTCAATATTCCATGTCTTGCAGTAGTCGGCTGAACGCGGAGTGACTGGCGTGTTCATATCATGCATCGCAAACGTCTCTTTTGTAGGGAGGCAGAAGACTTTGCGAACGAAGTTGCCCACTTTGCGGAAGGAAGGCATGATGATAGTGACTTGAATTGTTTTGTGTGATGTGAGGCGAGAGATGTATTGAGTGTTGAGTGTTCGAAAGTTGTGATGTTTGTGAGAGAGTTGTGACGAGAGTTGAAAGAGGAAGAAAGAGGAAGTGGAAGAAGTTGGGAGGAGAGAGCATTATATAGATTTCTGAACAACTGGTCCCAAAATATGTGGGTAATGTTCTGGTGATCTCGCTGTGGCCAGAACAGTGTTGAAATGAATAGCTATGTGCAACAAAACTTTGCAATAGCTAAGCGACAGTAGCAGAATTAATTCCATTGCGCCTAGAGCTCTATGGCCCTAAGCGATGTGGGACCAAACATTACGCTTTAGCGTAAATGCCCCCTAATCTGCACACCATCGTCAAATGTCGACCACACTAAGAAACTTAATCGCAAAGTAGCCACATTGTAAGATATAATCGCTCAGCAATGCATACCTGATAGATAGAGAGAGCTTTGTATTAGCAACTAGAGTCATTTGATTTTACAAAGGTGGCAGCTGATATTGTCATCATGATTTCAGTGATCGCAATTCGTCAGGCAAGAGCGACAGTCTCCCCGGTTTAGGATTTAGGCAGGTGCGAATTAGGCACATGATTATCTATGATGTATTGCAGCTACAGAACAATTCATGAGAGCAAGTGGATATTTATCAACCCACTAGCCTTTATAAAATCATATGTTCCTTCAAAATTGTAAAAACGAAGAGCCTGGTGGCTGTAGTCGAAGTAAGGCTCTGCATATTAACGACAATAGGCCTGAATAGTGGCTAAAGATCTGTGTACTTTCCTAACCCTCTTGAGAAGTACCGCCCAAGATTTGTATACTACCCTCATCAGATAACTCTCCGTTTCGCGTCCACGGCTCGCACAATTCCCTATACAAAACGGAACGCTAATGCCCAGACTCACTGTCTGAAGCCCCTTAGCCCAGTGCCCAAAGCCTAAAGCCTAGAACCCAGCTTCCAGAACCTAAAAGCCCAACCCTAGAACTCAGTAATTAGAACCCTAACCCATAGCCTAGGTTCTAGCATGATCTACAGCCCTAAAAACCTGTATAAGAAGTATATTGGCGAAGTATCTAATTCAAGAACCTTCTAGATACTTTTAAGAGGACAGGTTTTTGCTCTCTCACCCTATACGCCCTTTCCTTCTGCGCGAATATCTTCGAACTAGTCCCCAGTCACGAAGACCACAGGCAACACTTTCTATAAAAGAAATCCCCACCCGACCTTCACTCCGCAGTCCTGACAAGCTAAATCACCGACTCTGAGAGCCGCAGCAACCGTATCTGCAAGCTCGGCACAAATGCTAGTCCCCAGAAGCCACGGTGGTAGTCACCAGCCCTAAAAGATCAAACTGACTGCTGAGTCCTGCAAAATAGCATTTTATAAAGATGAGCATGTAAACCATTGTGAATAGTGGTATAGTACCCAGCACGTCAACCATAAAATGACCCGAAGTATTGTGAACTACGGAGTTGTCTGGTTACTCTTGTATTAAGTCCAACGCAATAATCTGTCATGGCGACAGTAGATCATACCAACTTCCAGTCCTCCGAAATTAAACAAACATCGGGGACGGGGCAGTAGTGACCGAGTATTCGCTGACTGGCGGAATCCACGAAGGTCCTTCGTAGCGGAATCGCTGTTTTTGCATAGTAGCACCTATGACTAGTGGCTCCAACATTTCAACATCGCAGCATGTCTAGTGGTGGCAGATTGAATCGGGTTTCTGCGTGGTTGTTGAGGTTGAAGTGTAGCTTTTGATATCGCCGATTATGATTTACGTGCTTCCGATCCTGCTTGCAGGTGAAGTTTATTGAGATTCTCGGGGTTGCAGATGATTTGGTAGGTTGATGGTGGTAGCTATTGGAAGCGCAAATGTGCTTTGTATGTGAAAGCTGACTACAGAGGATATTGTTCATAAGTGGATGAAGAGTGAGTGATTGGAGAACATGATTGCTAAAGATTTCTTACGATTACAGGTGATTTAGTTGATCTGCAACTGAGGAAGGAGCTGCTCAAAACATTCAGCTAATAACAACTTAAGATAGGTCTGCTATCGTTAGACAGGATGTCTTGAGTTACTTCTGGTCAGCTCGCGCACAACTTGAAAAGTTTCACTAATTGGATAGTAAAGTTGCCTCTTTCCAGGAGAAAGCAGCCGATTGAGGAGTAGAATGCTTGCGTGCGAGCGAAATGGAGCGGTCGCGTGCAAATCTCAATCTAAAATGGAGTCCTCTTGAATCCTTCTTCCGCCTCCTTATAAGCATCATATCCATACAGCCAAGGTTGAACCCGTGGACATGTCCACCTACTCGGGAAGTCAGGCTTTAGCTCCCCCCCAAGCATCCCCAACATCAACTTATCCCTTGCCTCCTGCTTCTCACCATCCTCCAAATGAAAATCCTCACGCTGCTTGAACGTCTCGCGCGCAATCTGTTCTCCCCGATCTTTGCGTAATTCTTGATAGAGCTTTGCTGCTTTGGGCAGTTGTTCAGCTCGATTGGCGTAGCTCACTTTCCCTAAGATATAACCGAGTACTGCACCGTCCTCGCAGGAACTGTTGGCTCCTTGCGCAAGGTAGGGAAGCATGGGATGGCAGCAATCGCCGGCCATTAAGAAGGTCCCGTCTTTGTTGGCCCATTCCGGTAGAGTATCTAGCCACATGAGCTTCCACTTAGCGACGCTCTTGACTTGCGCCAAGAATTTCCGTAATATTGGATCCCAGCCTTCAAACAGCGCCTTCATCTCCTTCAGGTCACCTTCAGTCTTTGCCACGCCTTCGGGGAGGTCATCTGGACAAAGGAGCACAATATTGTAGACAGTTCCAGCGCGCATAGTATATGCTACGACGTGTGTTCCTCCTCCGATCCAGAAGTTTACCGTTGAAGCCTCGATGAAGGCTTTCAATTCTTCGGCGTCAGGGCCCTGGAGATCGGCAGTGTTTATCACGATTCGGTACGCCAAGTCACCAGTCAATATCGCTGGACTGGGCTTTCCCAAGAATTGACTCCGTGTAGAGCTCCATAAACCATCCGAACAAAGCACCACATCTCCCTTCACTTTCGCACCTCCTTCAATTGTCACTTCAACGTTCGCAAAGTCGACATTTGTAACTTTTGACGACAGCCGGAATTCAACACCCAGTTCCTTGCAGCGCGCCGCCATAGCTCGTTGTAAGTCCACTCGATGCATACCCCAGTATGGTGCATCATAGTCCGCGTCTATCTGTTCTTGGAAGTTTGGAGAGTCCGCGAGAAGCTTTGTACCGTCGAAACGGTGGACAGAAAGGGATTTTGGGAAGGTTGCCTTCGGAACGAGCCTGTCGTATATCCCCCAAGTCTTGAAAAGTCGGGTTGCGTTTGGTGTTAGTTGGAGACCAGCCTAACAAGAAGTTAGAATGGCTTTGCTAAGTAAGAACGGACCGTGACATTACGCCAATTTCAGCGAGCTCCCGGACTGATTCTAGGATAGTGATCTTGTGATCTGGGTTTGCGACTGCGGTAGCGATTCCTGCTGATAGACCAGCCAGCCCGGCCCCTATTATTATCAAGTGAAGTGACATATTATCGACTCTTGAAGTCGTTGAAGCTGGCGCAAGGGAAATCGTTTCCGTTAATTTCCCAATCTTCTCAACAGTAGGTATCAATGGCAGCTATATACGGTCCTGTTGAACGTCTTGGTCCTATGCCGTATTTCGTCTCTTGTAGCAAGTCATAGAAGGCGAGGATGGCGGTATGCCAGCGGGAAAATTAAGGCAAGGCGAAACAGATGGACGGAGAGCAGAAGGAAGAAGACAAATCAAAGGCAGTCCAGAAGGATGTATAACATGTATAACCCAGTCGTAAGGGCGGGGGAAAAAGAAAGATGCAGTAAAGTCCACTCTGAAGTGGACGACGAACGCGGGGTTGTAGAAACTGGCAGGTGGGGAAGAGGTGGCGGGCTGTCCATAACGAACAGTGGGGGAGCAGTTGAGAGAGTCTTGGTAATGGCTTCACCAACCTTTGTACTCGAGGACTGTGATCGTTGATGCAATGTCTTGTGGTCCTTCAACAACCGTCCAGAATTGACTACCAACTGTGGCCTCTTTTCATTTGGCATAGTGCTGCCGACTACTCATTAGCACTAATTGAAAGAAGATATGCGCACCTGTATTATCATGCCAGTTAAGGACATCCCTTCTGCGATGGGCCCTCCCAATTCTTCAATTGTCTCGTAGGACATCGCTAATGTGTCGTGCCATATATCCACAGCACTGGTGACAGGTGGACTACCTTCGTTGACTTGGCCCTACTATCTGGCTTTTGGATGTCTTCGACGATTTGTAGCATGGTGATACGCTCAGTCATATTACCAATTCGAGGTGACCGGCCTCTCGAGTCTCGAAGCAGCTACCATACTTTAGAAAGCTTTTCAAAGTCGGGATGAGCAGCCCTGGTGTCTTCATTTGCCTCCATTTTGCCTCATCCGACTCAAGTTCAGATAAATACTAAAGTTCAGATGTATTTTACCTCCCGTGCCCAACTCGAGCTTATCATCCTCTTCCTGTGCCAATCCTCTGGACATTTTTCTCTCGAGAACATGTTTATCTCGCCCTCCTGATTTTGCGCTGCGTTTCGGGAAGAGAGAATCCTTTTAAAGTCTCCACGAGTTGCATCGACTGGCGCGTTTCCCGTTCAAGAAATAGTCTAAGATGCGATTGTATTATACGTACTGAGAAGCCTCTGAGGATTCTAATTGCTCAGGGCGTTAGGCTATGTACGGTCTGTGACCTTCGTGATTGTAGGATTGCGATATAGGTCGTTGATGCTTTAATTTGTAGATTTCAAAGGAGGGCCTGTGCGGCTATTGTGAGCATATTTGGGTGCTTCTTCCTTCGATGTAGTGTGGGAGTGATCGTCTACGACTTCGTTGCTACTCGCGGATCATATGATTTATCAATATTGAATGACTGTTAACGTCAAGCACCTACAAGTTTGACGAAAGTTGGGGGAAATTTTATTCCAATCTGAAAAGAGCTCACAGGAGGCTTTCTAGGTTCCCACTACACGGCAAAATTCATGTCATCTGACAGTTCAAGGCTTTACAAAATATTCATTTAGGTACTTATCAATCACATTCCATTGATTGTTCAGTGCAAGTAAACCAAAGTGTAGCGTCAGATGCTTGATATACCCCAAAGATTTTCTTAAGACTTTGTGAAGTACAAGCTTTAGCTCAAGACTGCCAACAGTACAAGAATAAATACCTGGCGTGACGTTGGATTTCATAGGTAATAAGGTCAACTATAGACGATAGACTTGGAATTATGTCATGCCGAATCCTAAAGGATAAAAAGCCGTCATGTTTCATAGGTTTCCAGAACGGCATGCGTTATGTCGCTTATCTTACAAAGAAAGACCTTGTCGCGCTCGCTTAAAATCGTGTAGGATTAAGTAAAGTTTCGTCAAGTTAAGTAGCCACGTAAGTGAGACTGGCTAGGCATGTTTCCTCGCTTAGTTCGTAGGGCCATAAGCTGTCACTCATAAGAGATCCAACTAAACTTAAGCCCAGTTTTCCGGTCCTCTCGTCTCGCCATGTTTCGGCAGTCATAATACTACACTGACATAGTGGTACTTGGATCTGCACCCACAGTTCAGATGAACAAGCTTCACTGCCTTGAGAATCTGCGCCTGTTAAGGATTTTCCTTATGTTACATGTAGAGGAGCACTTTACGCGAAAGGAGCCTGCCATCCTATCTACCCATCGGCCAAGAGTCATAAGACTAGTATGGTCAGATCATGTCTTATCGAGTATCTGCTTATTTGCTGCCTGGACTCATAGTCGGAGTTCTAACATCCTCAAGTAAAGGAGCAAAGGATTACGGTTGGTCCTAGTGACCAGACCTGGGCAGCTCATAGGCACATCAGCTTAAACCTGCGAGTCTAGGCTTCAGGACAAAATCAGGACCTTCATATACTAGACCACGAGTGCCATTCCAAGTTTTGTCTGCAAGGCAAGATCTATGTACTACTAGATTTTTGTTTGCGTTTTTCTCGTCTTCTTTCATTCATTCTTCTAATAGCGAATCTTGCGTGTTGGCAACCATGGATCGACTAGCCCCCTCCCAGGCTAGGCATCTGTCGATGATGATGCTGGAACCGATCGATCTCAGGCTTAATTCTTTTGAAGAGCTCGAGCGTCAGTATACAGCAACTGATTTGCAGGAAAAGTATGACGGCAAGCCACCCGATGGCGGTCTACAGGCTTGGTTCCTCGTTGCGGGTTCTTTCATCATCCGAGCTGTTTGTGCAGGTACATCTTCTGAGAATGAAATCGCTTGAATTTCTAAAGTGCTGATTTTACGACTTAGGATTTGTTAATTCGTTTGGAACGTTCCTCCAGTTCTACCTTGAGTCACCCGAGATGAGTGGGGACCCAGTTAGTCTCTCGCTGACCGGAACTCTCTCTACAGTATGTCAAACAGCTACCCCGATGATTTGTACGAAGAGAGGTCCTTACTCATGGCACACTCAGCTCGAGCTATCCAATTTCACCTCATGATTTGAAAATCAGGCATCTCCAGACATTCTGTTCAAACTCAAATAGATACAAGATTTGTGCCGTGAGCAGGAGTACCACTGCTTATGTCTCTCAATCAATGAGTTGGATTGAGTAAATCAACTTCACTGCGCTATAGTTGTTGACTGAAGCACTTGGAATCGCAGCTAATCAATCTTCTAGGCAATGGCTTGTGCTCTAAGTCCACCTTCCTTGCTAGTCTGTGTGAAATATCCACAGTACCGGAAACCGATCATGATTCTCGGCCTCATCATTTGCGTTGCCTCGTGCATCGGAGCTGCTTTTTCCACGACAGTGAGTTCAAGACCATTATCTACATGATTGTAACCACTAATTTGTATTTCTTTGTGAAGGCAATTGAACTTGCACTTACTCAGGGAGCAGGATGGGGAATGGGAAGCGCCTTGCTTATCAATCCCACTGTGACCTATACAGCAGAGCTATTTTTACAGAAGAAGATGTTCGCAATGGGAATTATGTACGTGAAACAGCCATTACATCTTATCCTAACAGTTATCAATTCTTCTTCATCTTCAATCCAGAGCTAATATAGCAGTTACAGGAGTGCAGGTCAAGGCCTCGGTGGCGCAGTACTTCCCTTCGTCTTCGGCCCAGCACTGCCAATCTATGGGCAAACGAATGTTCTTCTTCTATGGGCATCAGTCAGCCTTGTGCTTCTCTCTGCAGCAATCCTTCTTTGTGGAGGTAACAAACAACCACACAACACGAGACCCACACCAGGAAAGACGGATTGGACTCTCTACCGATCCCCAATATTTGTCATTCTCGGGCTTACCGTCGTAGAACAAGGGCTCGTATCTCTTGTACCACCCAATTTCATCTCTGCCTTTGTAACAGACGCAGGCTTGCAGAAGTGGCAGGCCAGTGTACTACTTGCCACGATAAACGCCACCACGGTAGTTGGGCAGCCAATTTATGGATGGTATTGGTGAGTTCAACCTGCAAACAAATGGCATATCGCAAGTTGCTGACATCAACAGTGACCTAGCTGGCTCCTATCCACCATTGATTCTCAACTCTCTCACCGGTGGCTTCTTCGTACTCGGACTATGGGGCTACGCCCAAACATTCGCGAACCTCCTGGTCTTCGCCTTCCTCTTCGGTCTCTTCTCAAGCGGCTTCACCACTATCAGGGCACGCTTTGCGACCGAAATCGCGGGTTTCAATAACCCCGATCCCTCACAAGAGATTAAAGTGTTCGGAGTGATGCAACTTCTGTCAGGTTCAAGCAACATTATGTCCGGTGTCATCTCTGGCACTTTGCTTCCGGGAGCTGGCAGCGAATTCAATGAAAATTTTGGTGGAGGATGCTGGGCTCCCATGATGCTTTTTATTGGCATCGGCCTAATAGCAGGAAGTTTCGGAGCGGTTGCTAAATTCTTCCCTTCGAATCAGAAGGTCGAGGAGGATCAGCTTGATTCTTCAGAGAAATGATGTAACTAAATCACGCATAACTCAATCTAAAGAAAGCAACTATCAAAATACTCCAAAGGCGTTGGGTTTGCTCAAATATGTAGGTATATCTACACAGCACGTTTTGATAAAAAGTCCATCTGCGGGCTTGTTAACAATCGGTTTGATCGTAGTCGTCGTATCAACAGTTCAAAAATGTGAACAGTCCAGATTTACGAACAGTCCTACATTTTGATTGGCTAGGTCTAAGCAGTTAGGAGATAACTACCAAAGTACATTACTACACCAAATAAGGGGATTTAGTACTATAGACATAATTCTAAGATGATACTAGATAGATGGCGGCAAGAACGGGCAGTTAAATGGGATCAATAACCGACTACATTGTAGTGACACTTTTCGTTTCGGTATCGAGATTAAGACTTGTACACTTAGTCACATGTGTTTAATGTAAGACTGTTTCTTTTTGCTGCGTTCTGGAGCAATTGCTTTTGTGCACCTGTTCCTAAAGCGATAGGTTGATTGTATTCGCAGGAACCTAAACATTAGCGTTTGCAGCGAGCTACAAAGCGAGCAGAATGCGACTGCCCGTTCTGTATAGATATTTCTCTTTGAAGTTGGTGTTCCATCCCGACGCAGTTCTACACAAGATGTAAAGTACCAACAAGTTAAGTTATAAGAAGCGCCTGGTGCCCATCTCTCACTGCTTTCCTCTTCCCTTCTCAATCCATCCAACAGCGTCACAGGCAACAGAATCGAGATACCTCCATTTAAGAGACTACCCATTTGCCGTGCCCGAGGTTGCGAAGCATGTCATGCCTCGTACTTCGATGGCACGAATATGGCTTTCCGGCCACCTGCTCCGTCAAATCCCATGGCGGCTTCGAACTCCGAGAGATCGAAATCCTGACCTACTTGCGTTTTGAACAGTGGGTTCTCAATGCAGTCTTCGAGATCCTCCAGCATTTTCGTGAGGCTCTGTCCATCACGAATGGTTGGGCTTTCGAAGTTGCTGAATCTCCGCATCGTCAGATTCTTCATCATGAAGATGGACGAGTGAAAAGTCACATTCTCGGCGCCTGAGAGAAACCCGTAAAAATAGATGCTCGATCGAAACGGCAAAGCGGTGATCAACTGACTGATGAAGGCCCCTCCTACGCCATCAAACACGGCTGTCGTGCGGAGGCTGCGTGCCTTATGTTCGAAATCCTGCATGAACTCCGGGTCATCGCTTGCCAGTACATGGGGCAGGCCATCACGAAGCATCTCTGCCTTCGATGCCGCGCTACGAACGACGGTGAGGGTTGGCATGTTGCGTCGGCGAGCAAGAACTGTCAAGGCGCGTCCGGTGGCCGAACGACCTGCAGTCACCACAATTCCGCGATGGCCCTCGGCCGCAACCTGCTCCAAGAAGGCATACGCCGTCACGACATTGACCAGCGATCCACTGTAGTCTCGCGGGTCAAGGTGGCCAGGAAGCGGAAGACATGCTTGGTAGGGAAGCTGGGCTGTTTCGCACCACAGTCCAAGAAACGCCCGGTCTGGCTGCAGAGACCGATAGACGGCGACATTCATGCCCATATATCTCACTGGAACGTCAGCCCCAATATGGGTCACGATACCTGCTGCTGAAGAGCCCCAGATGCTTTCCAAGCGTGTGCCTCGTGCACCACCTGCAGCGTCGGGGAACTTCAGAAATGTCTTGTCTCCATGATTGATGGCCGCGGCAATGATCTTGACTGTCACGTACCCTGGTGGCGGCGCAGACGGAGAGGCAACATCGTCCCTCAACTGTAGGCTGCGGTTCTTGTCGACGCAGACGGCCCTCATTTTGCATCACTTGGTGTATACAGTATGAATCAATGCGGTGGTATGAGCTAGGAGGGGATGATAGTTCCACGCAATCCTGACTTTGAGATTCTTTAACAGTTGTTTCCCCAATACTACTTGTGCTCGAAATCGGGCTTCCCGGTAATAACGTCGGGAACAATAAGTGCTCGTATGGAATAGCATATCACGCCACCTACGGTATTGACTAAGTGCTCAATGTGTCAAATACTTCTGCGATTGGATGACTATAGTAGTGCTGATAGTCAATCTTCAAGACTAAGGTAGGTTTAGGACTAGGCTTACTTCCAGACCTCATTCTTAACGAAGCTGTTTACTGCAAGAGTGGGTGATCCAAAATACTCTTTCTGAAATTGATCTGCACAGAATCTCGGTCCAGTGGTCTTGAAATATATCCTCGAGCAGCATTTCTTTGAATGCGTCGTCTTCAAAAGCCATAGCGAGAAAACAAGCAATTGAACGTCGATGCCAATTTTTCCGGTTCTGCTAGGGTGTTATTCACCAGATTTGAATCGAAGCCTTTGCTTGGTCAGCATTGTCAAAGCAGTATGTCCAGGATCAACATGCAAGTGGCCTTTGTTGTTCCTACCTGAAAGTCATCGCAAGACACTATTACAGTGGTGCATCATTTTTGCCGTACCGTGCACCCAGAACTTCAAATCATAGGTGGCTCTTGCTAGTAGGTGAAGCGTAGGATAGTGAATAACAGAAAGTAGCTCGGTAAGTAATGACCTGCTTAGTATTAAGATATCCGTGTCTGCAACTATGTGTCCTCATGACGTCCTTTCCTTCTTTATACGGCTTATTGTCCGACACTAAAGACTACTACCACAACTAGGAACAAATCGTGGCTATTATAGAAAGGCAGGTACCATCGAGTTGGACGTGTTAATCTACTGGGGCGAAGGTATGCCGCGATAGGACCTTGCCTCACTTAACCATGGTTACTTACCTTTGTCTTCAAATCGAAGGCTGCACACAATAAAGCCATCCACCACATGAAGGATCCATTCTCCACATTCTCCTTTGGCTTCCAAGGCCACTACGCGGTGTGTCCAGAGACTGCTGTTTAGAGTCTCGGATTTCGCCTAATTAATCGAATTCCACCTAGGTAGTGACCGATGGCTATTACTGCCTGGAGCCAATAGTGGTAAAACACAAGGGAGAACATCGAGAGTGGGGTTGGGTTCCCTCCTGGGACTTTGTTATTGATCAGTGTTGCGCAGGTATGTACTAACTAGTCCTCTGCACGCTTATGCAATGACTGATACATCGGAATACAGTTCTCGGGCTCGCAGGTATCTGTTCTGTGAATCTTCAAGAATACCACTTGGTCCGACGTCTTCTTCAGCACAATTCCACAAAACTTTGCCCTCCATCGAACCCTAGAAAGCCGCAGCTTCTTCACCATTCTCGAGACTTCTTCTGGCTCTACACTTCCGATTCCAAACCCAAAGGTGGCGGTATAACACAACGTAGATCATCCCAAGTATGAGGGGATGGGCCACTGTGAGTGTGCTTCCGCTGGCTACTCCCTTTGAAAACGAGCAGCGGTTGGCAGCTGTCTCCAAAAGCTGGCAGCGCACATGGGATGGATGTTTGAGAGAGCGGGCGAGATAGACTAGACTGCAATACGAGGTAGGTTTAGAGATAGTATGCTTGAAATAAGGTCAATAATATTAATCTCGCTTATCAAGAATTTTCAGTTCCACCTTCCATTTGATGGTGCTAAAAAAAAGCCCAGTTCCAACCTAAAGGCGCCGAAAAGACTCTGGAGGAAAAAAAGACTAGGAAGAAAAAACAGGCGACGGAAAGGAAAGGTCTTAACGAATAAAAAGAGGCAAAAAAGAAGAAATCTTATTGTTGCATTCTCCGGGAATCGAACCCGGGGCTAGCCCATGTTGTTACTCAATGAAGAGGAACTGGCAAGGGCTAATTTTACCACTAAACCAAGAATGCTTGCCACGAAGCCAGAAGACCGTGTTTGCTCTCCGATATGTTGGTTTTCCATAAATTTGGATCATATGATTAAGAAGTTTTCCTTTGTCCGAATTTTCGCGTAAAATTTCTTTTAGTGTAGTTCGCTTACAAGCTCAAGCATAATATTCCCCTCTTCGTGAAAAACAGTTTCTTCTCCTAATTTTTTTCGAGAAACTCTCTTCGACGTATGCCGAATCGAGGCTGCTTACTTTTTCGGCGTTAGAATTAGGGACTGCGGACTGCGGAACCAATCAGCGGCCGAGGACTACCAAGAACTAATCCATAGACAAGCTAACAAGACTCGCTGCATACCTACTAGGTACTCGGCAAATATCGCTACGGTAAACTTTCTGGGGAAGCGTCTCCACTGATTCACAAGACAAAACCCAACCGTCTTCCCACAGAAGATATTCGATATACAACTTTCCTGACAACCTGTAGAAAGCCCAACCACCACGGAAACACAAACCCCAACTATCACATTACCATAGCAGAACCGGTATCACAACTCAAGTTGTCACGTCACCGTTTACGGCTGGCGTCGAGCACCCAACGTTACCGGATTCAGTCGGACGTATTCCATATCGCCGACCGATTTGGCTTCTTCTCACCTGGTCCTCCTCGCCTTCAGGTGCAACAAGCTAACGACTTTATTCTCATATGTTCTTTTATTGGTCTTATGATTACCTTAGAGATGTTGACTTTCACTCTTTTATGGCTTGGAGGCTTGCCTGTGCCGCTTTCTAGGCTAGCAGCAGCGTTTGTAATACTTGAGGTTATTTTTTCACTTTTATTCTGGGGTATAGAGTGTAACGCCGGTTACCGCGCACCGGATTATGACTGGGGGGACTGGAAGCTACAGAAGGAATGACAGCTTTTGTGTTGCAGGACCAGAGCTGAATCTTTAATTTGTAAGGCGATAACGAGAATCCCAAGCAGGAAAGGCTCTAGGTTACCACCATGCAATATTTTTTCACCTTGGCAAAGCAGCTAGGCCTCGATCAAAGTGAAAAAAAGAATGCCCCCAAGTCAACGAGCCCGCCGAGAACCAGAGTCCATGGAGACATGTCAACTGCGAGCCGGGGTGTTGCTTTCTTTCAAGAATATGCCTTCAGCGGATGCTTTAGACGCACTTGGGACATGTTAAAGCGTCTTAATATAGATGGCCTCTGCGTCAAAGAAATTGCAGCGGTTTTGCAAAGGACGTAACATTAGTCACCAGCGAGCAGTCTAGTTTTCTGACAACTGTGACCGCCCGAAATATGTTTGATGAGTCGAGATTCAAAGCTTATGGGCAAATACTATGTGGCCAATCCTAAATGAGGACAGAGAGATACATTCTTTGCAATCCTAGTCAAAGGCCGTAGCCTCATACATAATGCAGGCACCGGATTGTCTAAGGGCCCTCCATACATTGATACAGACGACCGCAACATTCTCAGTCCTTGGCTGGCCGGTTGGTATTGATATCTTTCAAAATTGCATCGGCGCCTGCATGTATCAGCCTTGCAGCCAGTTCCTGTCCGAGTGCTGCCGCTTCATCGTTGGTCTGAACTGTTGCATCAATGGAGTCTTCAACACTTTGAGAACCGTCAAGGCTGACGACTATTGCTCTCATACTTAGGAGACCCTTCCATTCATCAAGCCACTCGGTCTCAACGCCAATCGGGACGCTGCAGCCGCCTTCAAGTGTACGCATGAGAGCCCGCTCCGCAAGACACGCGAGGCTAGACTTTTGGTCGGCCAGCTGGTTCATCAAGTCCAGGGTTTTGGTGTCACCCTTGCGAATCTCCAGTCCAATTGCTCCTTGACCGACTGCGTGCAAAATACCACCGTCCTTGGAACCCAAGTACTGGTTGATGCGATGGCCAAGTCCAATGCGCTCAAGGCCGCACGCAGACATTATCATGCAGGTATACTCACCCTCGGGATTATCAACCTTTGCTAGACGGGTGTCCACATTCCCACGTAAGTTGGCAAAGCGCAGATGGGGGTATAGACGGCGAAGCTGCGCAGAGCGGCGCACTGACGAAGTGCCAACTACAGCACCTTCAGGTAGCGTCTTCAAGCTCGTATATGGTAGGCTAGCCTTGATTATCAGAGCATCACGGGGGTCATCGCGGAGAGGTATGGCTGCCAAATCACAGGAGTCGGGGAGCTTGCTTGGCATATCTAGTTTATAGGTGAGATGGTTATTAAATGGCGCACTAGAAGCAAAGAGGGGGGTGATTGGGATTCACCTTTGAGACAATGTACTACAACATCCAGCCTGCCAGAATTCAGCAGTTCCTCCAGCTCACTTGTCCACAGACTCTTCGCTCCAAAGTCGTAGAGAGCCGTCTTTTTGTCTCTGTCTCCTATGGTGTGGAGAGCTTCAATTTCGAAGGAGTGAGCTGGCGCAATCTTCTGCAGACTGTCGCGAATGCCCTCAGCCTGCACAACCGCTAGCTTTGATTTTCGGGTGCCGATTCGCAGCGGCTTAGAGGAGGTTGAGGTTTCCGCCATAATGACGATTTGGTTTGGTGTCGAGAACAAAGGTTTGCGTAGGCTTTACAGTACATTCTCGGTGGTGGGGTATTAGGTAATAATCGAATGTGTGGCCTGGGGCTACAGCGCTATGATAGGGAGACGGGACCATTCACTCTCACTCTCACTCTTGTCGTGTAGGAACTAATTTTATACCTGGATTGGCTGTCATAAAGTGTATAATGCTTCCTTGGCATAGAAGAGGTCCCGAGTTCGATTCTTGGCATCTCCAGTTTACCTTTTTGCCTTTTTTGCTTTTTCTGTTTCCGTGTTCGTTTAGTGTTGTGGAGTCCGGGAAAGTTAAGCGACGAGCGACCGGCTAACAATACGCGACGTATCAATAACGGGGGAGCGAAGATTCACAAAGTATTACAGATTAAAGTGCAGGGACGGGATGGCATCTGGATGTGGTGATGGTGGAGATAATGAGGTAGGTAGAGGTTGGAAGGGTGAAGATGCAGGTGAAGAGGATAAAACCTATGTTTGTTCTGTTGATGAAGGCGGAGGGAATGCTGAACGTTTTCTTTTCTTTTATACCGTTGGAATTGTAGGGAGTGAAAGCAGGGAGTCTTCAGTCCAGATCGATCAGGGCGGCAGTGGAATGGTACTCGAACATCTGTCACTCACTTAAAGGTCAAGAACGAAGCATGTGTATAGCAATCGCTAATTCTATTATGGCAATTGATCGATTGTAGATAAGCACTCATGAGATAGAAGGTGCATATCTTATTCATGGATTTTCAGGACTACATGTAGCACATTGAAACCCCTTGAAACTAGCCTAACAACTTTGCATACAAGTGCCACTCATGACCGTATCCCGATTCAATATTCAACTCCAACCAATACCAATCCAAGATCCAACCACATAGAAATTCAAAAGCCAGCCTGGTACGGAGTACGGATCTCTTCTTACATAGTGCTCCCTCGAGCGAAGCAATGGCCGGGATGCTGTGGTCGGCATAAGCACCGATCTAGCCTGGATCATTCATCCTAGAAGGCTCGGGCTCTAACCGTCTGGTCGTATTGATCTCGAGCCTCTGGGGTTTTCAAGCAATGTGTGCCTGTCTCCAAAACCAAAGCCAATAATTTTGTGGGTCATGTGTGTGGTTCTGAATATGCGTAGGTAGGGTATCGCTCGCCATAAGCGTCATCAATCGTCTAAACACCGCCAGAAGACATTGATCCCGAAGCACCACGCCAGCGTAGGGTAGTTTTTTAGACTCGGCACGCCAGCTTCTTGAGTAGATGTGCGTCCATAGCAAGATTGATGTTTTTGTAGGCGGTAAGTGCAGGGCCGGTAGGAGTATGGAACTGCAAGCTATCCAACTTCGAAGGGGAATCGATCCTCTCTTTAACTGAAGTGGTGATTTTCAAGGTCTGGTTCGTAGAGTTCATTCTAAGAATTCAGAATCTCCTGATCTGTACGTCTACTGATCAGTCTCGGATCAAAATACGCACCGTTGTGATGGTATTCCCCCTCATGCTGTACTTATACCTGGCGTGGATTAGACAATAGCCTTGAGCCTGTGCGAAGGACGTCCTTGGCCAGATGATGGTCTTTCTGCCCCCCCCCCACGAATATTATGCGGAAGAAGACCATCGATTTAATGAAGCTCGAAATTGCAGGTTTGTGTGTACATCATGAAAGATGGGCACAAGGGAGAGTGGCTCCATCCCATCACTCACGCGCACTCTCGCCGTTGCTTCATTCTGTGTCACTACTTCTTCGTTGTCGTGACCTCAGGTCGTCGAATTCCTCCTCTTCCATAGCAATAGAGCAGTCCTAGACCACGCGAGTCATTTTTGGGGTCGTGAACATCTAGATTTATCAGTATGTCTTCAAATTTCCAAGAACTCGAACTGCTCGCTGCATGCCCTATGATTGAGAATATCAAACTCACTTTATCTCCCGCAGAAGCCTTCTTACAGAGCCAGAAGGCTCCCAGGCCTTTATATTCAAACAAATGCTCTTCTTGGTACCGGGAGACTCGAGGCAAGATCAACGACTGGTTCTCACGCCAACGAAAACCGCAGTAAACGCTATTTATTGAGGTTCAAGTTGTATGGTGGGCATGATTTGTAGGATTCTGGTCCTGTAAGACCGCATCTTAAACACAAAAATCGATATGTCGTCCGCCCTCTCCCATACGGGCTATACCGTCTTGTGCCGGGTATCACGGGACCGGCAAATATTGCATTCGGGAATTGGGCTTGAATGTCGGCCATTTAGGTATTTAAAGCTGTGTTGTCTTATACGTCTGAGGTGTTGGTGGATAACACTGTTGCTTCATTAAGGAGAGGGCCCTTCCCTACACCTAACGCCGTTTCACCAAACACCATCCCTCTAGCGAGAGCTAAAAAGCCGCGTTAGCTCAAACCTCTTAACCGACAGACAATAATAGCCTGAAAGCATACCTCGGACATGGCAACAAAACATGTACACATACGGCTAGATTCAAGCTCCCATGTGGAAGCTCTAGAGTCGTCCCATTCAGCATCAGACGAAGACGACGCAGCTCAAATCTTCATCATAATAACCATGACACGAAAGTCAATGACCAAGCCTACGTAACGGGTAGCTACGCTCGAGGAGATGGGACGATCATGTGGCCCTTAAGAAGGTTGGGAGACCACGAAGAAGAAAGACCACCCAACTCTCTATGGAATTCTTCTTACAGACGGCTTTAGATTTAATTATACGTTGAATATTGCCCACCAATAAGTGAATATTCCAAGTTTTTAAAGTAGCGGAAGTTTTTGAGAATAAGTTTCAAAGGGGTTTAGCTGGCTCTTTGGTATAAGTCGATATGAACACTTCTAAGAAACTAGATCAGCGGAAATCAACTAATGGTTATCTGTAAACGTTTTTATACCTTCTCACAATGATCTCGGAGAGTACGGACCAAGCCCTGAGCTTTGAAATCTGGGTCTTGGTGGTTTTGTAGTGGTTTTCTGGCGTTTTTCTGGGTGGCTGGTTTCTTGGAATGGATGGGTTTTTCGAAAATTTCCAATGACAAGAGAGTGACCAATGAACGATATTGGCTTTCCCTGTTGCGTACACCAAAGCGATGAGGTAACCAATTTGTGATGAGAGATCGGTACTGTTGGCAAATGAGGCGTCTGTAAATGCGACTACTTCAGGCCCCTCGAGGGATTGTCGATCTGCCATTTGATTCGTTGATTCAGAGCCTTTGCGTCTAGCTCCCTTGGATTGATCACGAATATCTGTGCCTTTGATAATCAATTCAATCTTGCACTTTTTCTCGTACCAACCTGGGTATCTGTGTTTTTCCTCTTCGGTGACTTCTTCTTTTCACTTTCCTCGAATTCCTGTATTTTTTCTTCACAGTTTCCCAGGTGGTCCTTTGTTAGCTGATTTCCCGGCCATCGCTGGTGATAGTGATTTGGGCTTAGTTAGGTTGAGCGATTAGAAGTCTCCCGCTATGGCCACTCCCCCTTCTTCACGTGAATATCGAGGAGGGAGGGAGCTTGAGGTGTCTTCGGGAGGGAGGTAGCTTGAGGTGTCTCCGTCTTTGGGAACCTCGCGAAATGGAGCTAGAGGTACATTTTTCTGGGTTTCCTTCGGTGAAATACGTGACGTAGAGATCTGTTGCGGTATAGTCGTCGAGATGCTTCTTCTCCATCGTTTCGTCACTTGCCGCTTAAGATAGACGGATTGTTGTCTTGAGCGCTTTCATACTCTAAATTTCTCATATTTGGGATCGAGAGCTTCGCTGCATCGTTACCATCTTTTTCAGTGGTTGCGGTATAAACGTCAAGGCTATGGCGTTCACTTTTGGTATTGTATTATTGCCTACAGCATAGGTTCGAGTGCAGAGCTGGCAATACAATGGGCCAAATTTCGTGGCTAGATATCCTCGTTAGCTACGGAGGTCTGATGCTTATTGGGGTTGGGCTCTTACTATGTGACTAGGCCTACCAGATACAGGAACGCCTGGCACAAATACATACTTCATAACCGGTGTGCTTTCGAGATATACATGGATGCACCCTTCTGATCATAGATACTCATATGGGCCTACGGTAGCTATTTTTTCGAATATGTGCGCCTGTGGTTCAGTATACGCATAACGATACGGATACTGATATAGATCTTGGGAGGGAGGGAATTGTGGTGAATATAGAGATTGGTAATGAGGCCTTGAAAACAACTCTTTTGCAGCATTCATATGTTATGTAGAGGGCCTCCTGGTTGTTTGTGCGACACATAGAAGAGGAGGACCCAGGAAGAGACTAAAGCTGGTTAGAACTTCACATACTACACCCAGGGAGAAAAATAAAACTTGCCTTCTTTTGACTATCAGAGCAGCACAACACAAGAAAATATGGCGTTTCGACTTGAGATGGAGTAAGATCCCGCTAGGATGGAATTAGCGTATCCGTTGAATATGACTGGGAAAATGCACCTACTTCTCCTTCTAGGATTCATGCGCGACTGACGAGGGGATCTTCGAGCTGAGTGTGATGCAGGAAGCCCAATCTTGTGGATGGTCAACGTGGGTGTGCATACAGAGCCACCGCGGGTCACAAACCGATAAGTTCTTCAGCCCAGCCAACCATCAGCTGGGTGTGCTGTCCGGTCTGACTTACATGTCGTCAGACCAGTCATCGCAATCCATCGCAAGTGACAGCGATGGATCATCTATCCTGCTGCCCCTCCTCTTAGTTCCTTCTCAAGAGTGAGAACATTCCGCAGCGGCGTTCGCAGATGCTCGACGCCTTGCACCAGATCCGCTTGATAGATGAAGTACGACGAAAGGTTCGTTACAGTGGAGTTGAAGCACGTGAAGCTGGGGAGGACATGCCGAAGCAATCTGGTGCGCGAGTAGATGGTGTACCTTTGGTATCGTCTAGACATTGTACTTCGCCCATTTTAGCAAAGTTGTTTAGTTCCCCGCGAGCTGGTAGTGATGTGATCCACGAGAACTCTTGACGTCTCCAGCCACGACACAAGACACCAGAGAAGAGGAAACCTTGGACCAGACGCCAGGCTCATAACGTGTAGGACTTCGATATATAAAGTTCAATATGATATCGAGGATAACTGTTATTTGGAAGATGGAGATTTATATGAATCATCACCTCCGCTCCCCTAGGAGACTGGAGGACAGAGGCGACAAGTGCAAGAAAAAGAAGTTTGGGAGGATGAGAGAGAATTGAGATGATTAAGGAAAGAGAGAGAACGAGGGGAGAGGTGAATAAAAGTCGTAGAGACCATGGACAAAAAAAATAATAGGGCAGGAAAATCTTGGAAGGAAGGACATAATTTTGCGCATGGTAACACCTTCACCCAACCCCATAGTGTAACGTCGCTTACCAGTTCAACCTATGAAGGTGACAGAATTGCACTTCCCCTCACCACAATCCTGAAGTTGAGTTACACAAAGGGAGGCTTGCACACTGACCGTGCTTCCAACCAGTAGCATTATGGATCTTTGCTTCGAATATATATCGTTTGCTGCAGCCAATATTGATCCGAGAACGTGCGTCCGGTTTCCGGGATCTTTTGGTCACTAACTGTACGGTTCCTGACACCAGCAATAAAACTTGGGATTTCAAATCGGGCCTATAGAATGGTAGTATCGTTTTGATATCGTTTGCTTGAAGGAGAAAAGACACCATTTACCGCAGCCCGCATTACATGGGAATGTCGACTAAGCCTGTGGAACAGAGACATCACCTCAATGCTTTTTCATCAGCCTCGCTTATCCGTATTGCAAACAACATTTTATGAGATGATAAAATTGGCTTATGGTAAAGCAGTACGGCAGTATCTCTGGGTCTGAAACTCCATGACACGGGATATGCACAATGCCGGTTAGGCCAAGGCATGAGAATTAGCATTCAGCAAACGTCTTCTTAATCCAAGCCCTCCTTGTCTCCCGTGCTTTTCTAGACAACACAGCACTTGGTGCCATGGTATCGAACGAATGAAAACCACCCGGCCAAACATGAAGTTCGGCTTGTACACCAGCAGCCCAAAGACAAGTCGCAAACGCAACATCCTCATCCCGAAACACCTCAGCGCTACCGCAGCAGATGAAAGTCTGCGGTATCCCGCTCAAATCCTGTGCTCGACCGGGTGCCGAATATATGCTCACCTCATCACCACCCCGTCGTTCACCAAGGAGAGCTGTCCAACCAGTGAGGTTACTCGTTCTGCTCCAGGCACCTTCATTGTCATATTGGTAGCTTGAAACAGAGATGTTCCTGTCGTCAAGCATCGGGCAATCCAAACACAGAGCAAAGATCTTCGGACCCTTAAAATCTCTGCTTTTCAAAGCTACTCCTGCTGCTAAACCTGCGCCAGCTGATACGCCCGCAACCATGATTTTGGCCTCGTCCACTCCGATCTCTGAGGCGTGAGAAGCGACCCATTCCAGTCCTGCGTAGCAGTCGTTTGATGGTGCGGGATCTGGGTTGTCGGGAGCAAGACGGTACTCGACAGATACGACGATGGCGTGATTCTCTAACCCGTAATCCCATATCTCATGGATATTTGCATAGCGATCACCAAACATCATTCCTCCTCCATGTATCGAGTAGATGCAAGGTGCCGGGCCTTTCGACTCAACTCCCCGAGGGGTGAAGATGGAAAGGATGATGGCACCACCCGGGCCGTCAATCGTCTTCTCAACATGGCCGTGCGAGTTATATGGCTCAACAAGAACTGCTTCGACCTGGGTTTTGGGAAATCGTTGAAACACTTTGATGTCTGCTTGTGTAATTACGGGCGGAATCGGTATAGTCGGTAAGAATTCGGCGAGTTCCTTGTCATATGGTGGACGAGAGGTTTGCGACGCCATAGCTGTAGATTTTCGTCTTGTGTTTGTTTGGAAATAAGGGCAGAGTTTTTCTCAACGTGCTCGTCGATTCGAACTTTATACCCAGTATGCCCAGCACGAAAATGCTTCTTCCCACGTTTCCCTTTAGAACTCCACAACTCCAGAATGCGTTGTGGAAACCCAAAGTCTATTGGGTCGTACGGCACTTTGCTCGGGAGATTCTTCGCATAGTCGAAATAAACCCCGAGTGAAAGACCTGACGCCGTCCCATCATTTGCATCGAGTTGCTGTTGCTGGCTTCTTGCATAATAAATCTTCGACTATCGACGCACTTTCTGTACGCATCAGTCATCGAAAGCCTCTGTTGTGCTCTCATTTCAAGACTAGTGCTCGCAGTGTTGTTTTTGTAGATGTTGTGCGTACGAATTGGTAATGGGATGGACGACTATCCACGGATTTCCATGTTGAACCCGTCTGGTACTCGCGGAGGCTCCGGATTGCCGAAATCCATGTCTTGAACATTACTTATGCCCGTTCCGAGGCTTCATACGACGGAACCGGCATTCTTGACAGCCGGGATTCACTTGCACTGTACTGTTCTCCGGTAGTATGTTCCGTACAATTCATTCAAGATTGACAGTGAGAGACTTAGGATTTGGCCACACTGAAACATTGAGGGCCATCGGTCTAGCAGGGCGCTCGCCATTTTGACATGTTCTTCCTTCTGCTTGGTTACTGATGATACTGGTCGATAGTGGTACCGCACCGTAGTTGCTGCGAGAAGTTGGACTCTGCAAAGATAAAAGCGCTGAATTTGATATAACAAGAGTTCATGTTGGAAATAGTGCTTACAAATGGTGCCTCAGGCTAGGAGTCTTGGCACCTTGAGAGTTTTCTCATATATGATGATACCCCTATTGTATATACTTCTGTAATTCATACAATTAGACAACCAGTCAATTACTCAATATTGCTTACGCAATTCCATCTCACGCTGCACATAATTCAACAGTTCAGTACTCGTTCGCATTGTCACGTGATCTGTTTATTCTCATTTCTCACCACCGGTAGCAGCAAAGATTTATTATAATTGCTTTCAAGTGATATATTGCGTTACTATCATTGCTTCTTTGCGACAGAGGAGACAGATATGAAAAGAAGAAAAAGATTGTCGAAGTGCCCTCATGTGATATTATATATGAGCTGGGTTGGGATAAATATTACGACACTGCAATTCCTCTGTTACCTTGATTTCCAGTCCAGTCACCTTCCGTTGGAACAAGAAATCCTGTTTTTACAGTAACACCAAACATCGAACACTCGAAGCTCTTAGGCTTCATGTCAATTTTGTCAACTGCCTTGCTAAACGATAGATAGGACAGGTAGATACGGGAGGAATCGAGGATGCAGAGAAACACGAGGATGACGAGGACGACGACGTGGATGTGGAAGAAGTTTGAAGTCGATAAACTTTTCAAATTGTGGGCTGTTCTCGTAGGCCTCGACAGACAGCATTATATACAAATGTTTAAAACTCGGAGATTGCCTAATGCCCTTGAAATGGAGTGGCTCGGCCGCCCTAGATAATCACTTTTAGTCTATGGTTTCTCAAATATTGTACGCGGTGTATCATCTAATCCCTTCTCTAGAGACGCTAGCAGTCCTATATAAAGAATCTACAGTGGTATTCTTAACATGCACTTTGCTCTTTAATACAAACAGTACTCTGTGCCTGCACAGAAACGACATTAAGTTTAAGCTAGGATGAATTTTCACGACTTTACAATATAGCGACACCCGAGGGGAAGGTAACAAATCTAGGTTTTTTACATCTGGAAAGGCTCATAAGCGTGCTTTATTGGGTGAACAAAAGGTTGGCGGTACTTTTGTCAACTTATCTGAGAGATTGTACTTGTTTACTCGAGTAGTATTGATTGTTTGTGTAATATAAAGCGTGTAAATATTAATGCAAAGGTTCGTTCCTAGAACAGCAAGTCATTAATCAGAAAGTATTCGTCACATGTTCAATAATAAAACCTAAGTCTTCAAATCACATGGACGTAAACCGAGATAAAGGATCGAGTGACTGTCTAACGGTCTAACGTCACACTGTAGATCGCCAGCTCGCTTAACTTGTACAACGCAAAAGAATGACATGTCATATGATCAGCATCTTCCTAATCTACCTAGATATTGTATAACAATCAACTCTAAACAACCATCAAAACTATCAATCACACAATATCATCACTTTTCAACCATTATTTCTTAAATCTCGCCCATCCGTCCGAAATTCCAAAGATCTCGCTTATCCCCACTCTACCCAGTTCCAAATCAATGGAAAGCAAGGCATACCTACCTACATACATAGAAACGGAAAGATGCAGAAACCAATCATCAGACCAACCGATCACCACTGCATCCAACCTAATCAAAAGACTAGTTCGTTTCAACAACATTGTGTTCCAGACGATCATACAACTCGAGATTAATCTTTCGACGGTGTTGCACTTCATATGTACTCCTGCCGTTTTTCAACGGGCTTGGAATTGCTGCGAGGTATGTTATTGGTAGGTCTTGTTGTACAATGCGCTCATATACAGATGCCAAAGTTCTTATTTCTGGTTTGGTGAACTCGTTCCAACGGCTATTGATCGTCAGGATCTGCGTTTTGTGTTAGGTCATGTTGAGATTGTTGGGATAAGATTGAGTTGGCATTTGTATAAATACTTAGGTTTTTTCATTTTGATGGAGGATGTTCTGCACTATCTCTCTCTCTCACGCTCTTCTCTTGCGCACTCAGTCACTCACTCAGTCACTCACAATTGCTCATATCTCTCTAAATCGATATTCCAAAGGGAAACTTCGACTAAAGTCGCAACAATGCAATTCACTTCTATCCTCGCCGCAACTATCTTCATTATCTCCCTCACACACGCTCTCCCCCAAGCCAAGACAACAAATACCTCCCCACCACCACCAGGCGAAAGTAAGTCCCCTTCATCACCCCACCTCCACTTCCACTCCATTTCCACTACATTTCCACTCCCCCTCCATCCTCTCCCCACAAAACAAAACACTTTCGAACCCTCCTAACCTTCCCAGCATATGTAACTGGCTACCCCATCTGCGGCGTCCCCGGTTACACCCAAGTGCCAGGTCCCTACACGGAAACAATCTACCAATCATCTAACTCGACACTCAGTTGCTGCGCGGCTGCATGCAGAGAAGAATACCCGTCGTGCCAGAGCTTCGCATTCCAGGCTGTCTATCAAGAGTGCTTGTTTTATTCAGCATGTGTGCAGGAGACGCAGTTGTGGAATGATGGGAGTTCGCTTTTTGTGCATTATGATTTGAGTTGTGATGTTTAAACAGCGGTGGATGGAAGGGTGTGGGACGAGGGGAGGTGGGGGTTTGGTAGTGATGGGTGAGGTTTGAGGTAGAGATGGCATTTCAGAGAGAGGAGTATGGTTAGTCATACTGGGACTAAGTGACGGACGGTGCAGATGATCATGATGATGGAAACTTCTTTAGAATAATTCGGAATGACTAGTGATCGAGAAGGAAAGAAAGCAAAGTCGAGAAAAAACAGCAATCTCAAACATGTAATCAACGCAAGTCTTCTGGTGTATGCCCAATTCTCCAAAGCTCCAGTCCCTGCCCAGCTTCTCCATCAAAAGAAAAGCAACTATCTGAATGAAGCCAGAAAGTAAAGAGATCATAGATCATAAATGTGTTCCCAGTCTTAAAAAGAGCCCAGTCAAGTTAACTTTGATCAATTGCCACCCTTCCGATATCCAAGGTCAGCATGCTTCCGCCACATGTGTTCTGTGAGCTTATCAGCACGGAAATACCCTGGGCCAGAACTCTTGCTACACCCATCAACATGGCAGTGATACATCCTAGCATTGATGTGATGCACAGAGGCTAAATGACGGGCACGATCGGCCTTGCGCGCAAAGAGTCGTGGACATCCTGGCTGGCCACATTTGAAGCGGGTTGGATCTTGGTGGGCGGTGGTCGAGCCCTCTGGAGTATTAGTTTCGAAGGATGTGGGAGCCACAACTGGAGGCGAAGCGAGGACACCCCTGTTTATGTTGTCAATGAGAGTGGCCATGATGTTGTCCTGGTCGGCTGTGGAAGTGGGCGCCAATAGGAAATCCTGATGAACTTGATAATCACTTCGCATCTCAGGAAAGATGAAGCTAACATCAAAGTCGAGAGAAATGTTTGAACTTGAAGGTAGGTGGTTGGAAAAATCTACCATATGACCGTAGTGGTTAACGTTCTGTACATTGTTGTCATCGTATACCTTGGATCCCCATGTTGGGTTATCGAAAGTTGCGGTTACAATTTTATCTTGGTCGGCTGTGGTGGTAGATGCTAATGAGATATCCTGATGAAATTGATCGTCGATTTGCATATCCCTGGCGATGAAGTTATCCACAAAACGCAGAGGATAGTTTGCACCCCAAGCGAGGGCATCAGAAAGTTCTGCCTCGAAGCCATGATTGTTCATGTTCTGCACGCGGTTGACATCGTATGTTCGCCATGTTGCGTTGTCGACTCGAGATGTGAGAGTATGATCCAATGGGGTCGCCAAACTGTCGATGAGAGGAATACTAGTGATAATAGGGACTCCGATGGCATAACGTCGACCCGTGTGCTGATTCAAGAGAGCCCATGGAGATGTTACCCCAGAGTTCGGTTGCATTGCCGAACAGGGTAATCTACATAGCCCCCAATGTTCGGTCAGCACAAAAAAAAAAAAAAAACTCACCGAGCCTCAGCAAAGTCTCTAAACCCCATGTCAGGGCAAGAGAGCTGGCTGAAAGCAGGTGATATTTCCACGTCGGCCACATTGTGGCTTGCAGATCCCCGAAGACCCATGTCCTCGTGAGACGACTGGCTGATTGTTTCGTTGTTTTCGCTTAAATATTGCATGATGTAGGGCGAAGAGGGCGTAGCACAACCAATGTCGAGGCTCCACGAATTGAGGCTTGGAAAAGTGGCCTGTGAGACGTTGACGAGTTTGGGATAGTGGCTTGAAGAACCAGCCAACCAGACTGCAAAGATGAGCTGAAAATTCGCAAAAGAGCTCTGAACTGGGAGAGGGATAGACTGTGATCTTATCCTCAGAGTTACCCTTGTGAGTAGCGAGGTACGTTACACCCTCATTTTCAGCCCCATTCTAAGCGAGGCTGAGCTGTAGCGAAATGTGACTGTGGAAGTGGTACACACATCATTTGAAAGTGTTGGGGATCTGCTGAAAAAAATAGACCTAATGGCACCTTTACTCAACCTATTCTAATTCTGACATTTGTTTTTATTGACATTGTTACTATTTGTCGGCATATACGCGAGCAGTAGTCAACTTGGCTACGCGAGTGTTTGTCAGCAGGTCAGCAAATAGTACGGAGTCAAGGCTATAAAGCCTATGACTCTCACTGCTCTATCTACGGAGGATCGATCTACATATCTACTCAATTCAAGTCTATGACAGCTTCAGATTGACCGGGTAAACCCCCTAAGTGATACCAACACTATTAATTAGTGAAGTGAGGGCGGTTTATCTACGAATGGTTATGTGATTACAAAGTCACCTGCTGGCCTTTTGAAATTTGTATTAGGCTTTGGTTGCACCCACTCTGGTGACTAACCATTAAATGATTACATAAGCACACCTAAGGATTAACACAAAATGACCCTGTCTTCCCTAACCTACTAATCGCACATTTCATCGACTAGAAGCAATGAAAACACCACCTCACCCTTTAAATATCTTTTTGTATTCAAATCTTCAAACATGACTTCATCGCCCCTCTACCTACAAAGCCTAAAGACTTCGAATAAATGGTTTTGTGTTTCGGTCTTTGTATACAAGTAGCTTAGCTTTGTGTAAGTAAGAGTAGAAAGAGTAAGTTATAATTCAAGTCTCGCGCGATGATGTAATATAACAGAGACAACCTTAAGCATAACAGCTAACCAGTTGAACAGAAATATAGGAATAGTTATATAACTCTGTTTGACCTGTATATAACTCTGTTTGACCTGTATATAACTCTGTTTGACCTGTTTAGCTTGCTAAGGCTCGCTTAGCTACTACAAATGGCCCCCTTGAGCCAGTGTATGAGAGATCTGTGGAGATACTGAAAGTCTATGAGTAATTCTTGGGCTAGAAAAACTCTCGCTGAAAATATAATACCGTGAGCTGATAGTCGGTCACCATCGACCTCGCTTAATTCATTAATGGTCCCTTTCCCTCGTCAACCATGCCGGCAGTCCGTAGCCCTTAATTCCCGCCCCCAAAGTCACTAATCGTGCATGGAAAAGACTGATTCGTTGAATTATTGAATAGCTTCATTGTTTCCTCCAGAACTATTGTACGGTAGTCAGCGTATCCAATTCTCCAGAACACAATATGGTAAATGCTAACTTGGTACTTACGATCCACCCTGACCACACGTCCTACCACAATTCTTATTACATCGGGGGCATCGACTGCAAAGCACAATCGGTGGAACTTGTAAAGACGTCTTTGGCCGGGAGTTTAATTTCACCAAGGGTGGCTTGAGAAAGCTCAGTGCCAATATCACGACTGAGATAAGCTCCTTGCTGACACTGAGCGCTGTTAAGTATGGGGTCGTTGTTGAAGAGACGAAAAGATCAATGCCCAGCACCACCAGCCAAGAGAAAAGATTCCTTTTGTTGGCCATGGTGTAGAATAGCAAATATTGAAAAGCTGGTAAAGTTGAAATAATCGAGAAAATATCTAGATTCGGTGAATCGGTGGTGAAACGCTCGCCTTCAATTGCCATGGCATTGAAGATGTGTGCAAAGGTCGAGAGGAAAGTAATTCGTAGAATTAGAGATCGAGAAAGAAAACCGTAAATCCGGAAACCGGGATTGTAAATTTGGTAACGGAGTGAACGCCTTCCGAAAGTCGCTGGCACACAATCATTTGTAACATTATCCAAGATTGTGCTTTCTTTATCTGTGTTAGGATATTTGTCACTATAATGCAAGTAGATGGACGAACCTTGTGAATGCACCAATGACTTGTGATGACTTGTGCTATTGCCTGCCATGATCCAATCTTTGCGGAATGGCCTAGAACAATATGCTTGACTCAGAGATATATTCTTTCTTTGTTTGATGGACCCGAAGAGGACGACCCGGTATTCTAGCTCACATAAATTCGTGGTGGTTTTTGAGTACTGGAATGCGCCAAAGGACTTTTTGAATTGAAACGAAGAGAAGTAACGTGTGGGAGCAACTCGTGATAATGAAAAAAACAATGAAACTAGGTAAGATTGTGTCATGGGGAAAAGGCTAGACTTTAAATACTCTTCTTTCTCGGAACGGAATGGTAAAGGGTCACGAAATCTGAACAGCAAGAATCCAAGGTATTGAATTGGTTCTCCAGGGTCTAGGGATCTTCAAGGCGCAACGATTTGGTTGTACTCCCCTGTCAGTGAAAATATTTACGAATTAAAACACATCTCTGATCGTGTCTTGTGCCTTGGAAGATCCCTAATCCATGAGTTGACGGGCCAAGGGAGAATCACTCATTGTCCTGAGGGGCAAGATTTACAATAAGTAATACTCTTATAAGCTGCTGACATACTGGGGAAGTGCCTGCAAAAGAGATCGTTCAGATCCCATGAAGGCTGCTCTAGGCTCTATACTGTGGCTTTTCACGTCATTTTCGAATGTGGGGACGAGATCTGTGCAGAGAATGATTCGACAACCCTCGCGATCTCGCGACTTTGTCACCTCACTTCCACATGTGAACCACATGGAACAGACATCTACGGTCTCCCCACGGCGAACCGCTTGGTATTCTTTGGATCTAATCAAAGCCGGGTCTGCGCACTAACTACTACTGGTCTTTGCTAAGTATCAATGTCAGCTATACGTACTGTTTGGGTGCGATCCGCGGTAATCGGCCTGATCAGTACGGTATAGACACCAATGCATTCAAGGTGCTCCCTGTAGTGCCATTCTTTTGCCGGAGGTTGGGACCCGGTCGCTAGTTACTATGAGACTAGTGGGACTTGCAAGTTTCTCTTTTCAGTTTTGTTCTTGTATGTCAGAGCTTCGGCAACACTTATTGCACACAGAAGCTTAGCCGAAAGCTGAAAATTATCAAGAGTACACGACACTTCCTAGCCATGAGCAGGGACCTGGAGGAATTGGACAGGGAAGGGGAGGAGGGGTGAAGAAGGGAGTGCACACCAGGATGGATGAGCTGACTGACAAGCTGGGGAATCCTGACTAGCCGAGTACTTTAGATTTCGCGAATCTGATTACGAGTAACCTTGTGAGTTCCTCTCGTGGAGGCTTGTGTAGATCTTTAGACCCACCTGGGAAAAGAAAGAGCTTACCTAGGTTTATTTATGTATCCCAGGGATCGGGACACTACCACGCATAGGCCATTCTCTATCTTCCGCCTACCGTCTTCATTAACTCTATAATGATATACAGCTCTGCCGTCTTGGTCTGTTATAACATCAGAAGGAAAGATCTCTATCAGGATCACATTCTCAGGGTAGGCATTCTTATGGGAGCTATATTTAGCGGAAGTTTCTCAGCAATGGAAGGGGATATGACTCCTTTCAAAGACTACATTCCAGCTATCTTCACTGCCAGCTAACATCCAGTGTTGTTCTACATCCAGCTTGGAAAGTTGTGAAATGAAGAGAAACAATGTGCATGTCTTCTAGAAAGATGGAAACACAAGATTTGTAAGCCAGTTAATAAAATAAAATTGTTTAATTTCCGAACTATTGTATTTCATTGCATAGAACAAGGCTGGCGGTTTGTCGTTTTGTGGTAGGTAGCTTTGGCCCTTTACAAGTGCTAAATTAGTGGTGAGAGTGGACCTTAAAACATCGACCACAATAATTGCTTACTCTCCTAATAAGCATCATAAGCAATTGAGGAAGCCCGGCTGATAAAATGGAGTATTCATTTTTGATATCTGCCGTACCGGATTTAAGAATATGCACGAGACTGGAGATTCGGGCTCGGTAAAGCATTGCATGCAGATTTAATACAGTCAGGAAAATCACTCGTATTTCCAAGTTAGCAAAAAGAAATTGTTAGCGTGCTGATGGTCACACCTCCCAACAACAGCGTCAACCAACAGCCATTCGTCTTTATGAAGATCAAAATAAAACTCGCGACCATGGTTTGATGAGACATATTGACAGTGCGTCATATCCTTGCTTACTCAACCTCTTCTAAAAGGAAACAATGCAGCACAGCCCAATATCAACCGTCCCTTGCCCATTCACACCGGAGTGCTGTAATACGAAGGTTGCCTCACTTTTCGAAGTGCTCTCGACGAACCGGACGTTAACGTTGAAGATGAGCCGCAGCGTCTACCCATTAACTCTTAAACATCGCGATGCCAGCGGTACCCCGCCAGAATGCACCTCACAAAGTTTCGAAGGATACATCTTACCTGTGTCTGAGCTACGACCTTCTTCACTGATGGATCCTCTTAGCTTAACCGTGTCCGCAATAACCCTCGCGGGAGTTGTTGGAAGTACAACCTCGTCATTCAATCGAACTCGCAAAGACTATCGCGATGCACAGAAACAAATGTTGCATACAGAACAGCAGCGTGCCCGAGTCCAAACCAATAGCGAAAAGATATGCAGACTTTCTCCAGAAACGAGAGTCGCCCTCGGAGAACCATCTTTTACAGCCATTGAACGCACACTTCCGTACGCAAAAGAATCACTTAAGAAGCGCGAGAAGGCTGAATGGGCTATACGTGGCAAAATTAGAGCCCAAGACACTCTTGATAAACTCAAGGAAGAAGAGATCTCCACTATTGTTACGCTAGCTCTTCATTCGTTGAGTGAGCTGTAAGTGCTGAGCAACGACGCTGGAATCAATACAGTCTGGCTAATATAGAAAAAGTGATGAAATCAAAGGGATCTGTTCAAGAACGTTGCAAGAATTGTAAGTACCTTCAAACAAGCACAAGGACTGGAAATATTTCTTTTAACTATGACTAGAGCCGAGATGAAAGACATGACTGCGGCAGCCAACAACGAACGGTGAGCTATTTTGGTGCTCAATTATTTCCGAGAGCTAGTAACTAATTGAGTAGTAGATCAAACCTCGAAGGCGTAATTTACATGCTACATGAATTTCTTTTACGCCAAGAAGAAAAAATAAACCACATGGAGGCTCGCTTGCAGAGATCTGCAAACAACTGCGATTTATCTATGCAGCCAAACAATCATACTGCGGCCAAGGCCCACCGATCTGGCTGGTTAGCGCAATGCCTTGGCATTACAGCCCGTGTCATCATTTCGAGGGATCGATATCACAAGAAATATAGCATCTCCTTTCGTTGGCATATGTTTTGTACACTGGTTCTTCTTAGCCGATTCAGTATTTGTGGAATCTGGCCAAGCCTCCATTCTATATCTGTCAAACCACGAAGAATCATCCGCGAGGACTCAGCAATTGTAAACGCATGTACAGTTGGGGATATTCCCAGAATTCAGCAACTCTTTGGTTGCGGCCACGCTAATCCTCGTGATATCACAGAGACGAATTTTACACTTCTCCGAGTATGTTCACATCTACTATGTCGAGACACCAGGCTGACAAGTATCAGTTCGCAGTACGAAGCCAGAAGTATGACGTTGTCAAATTGTTACTTGACAATGGAGCAGATCCGAACGTTACTTTTGGCGGGAAAGAAACGTATGTCTATACCTCCCACCGCGAATCCGCACATGCACTAAAAGCTTGGTATAAACAGGAGCCCCTTGAATAATGCATTTCTGGTTGGCAACGCCCGTATAATACGCTTGCTTTTAGATAAAGGAGCTGATCTCGAGTATATCAACGGCCGCACGTGGACATGTCTTTCCTACCTTTGGGACCCGGAGTTTAACGATTACTCCGACACAGACCAAATCCTTCACATTTGCAAGTCAAACTGGTTCACTGGTTGGAGCTATGGAGATACAGTCGGATGGGCACCTATTCATCGGGCAGCTGCGTTTGGTGAGGCCTTCCATATCAAATTACTCGATGAATTACATCCACAGGGAGTTTCTTTGGATCAAGAAACGATTTTGTCGAACTGGAACCCATTACAGTGCGCAGTTCTGCACGGCAACTTTTCGACCTTTGATTATTTGAGCAAGAGATATTTACTTTATAGGTTGCAGAACATGATTGATAATCGAGGCTGGCGTCTTCTTCATCTGGCAGTCGAGGGTGGCTCTTACCAGATAATACTATCACTCTTAGAGATGGGTTGCAACGCAGCGATTCGGACTTACCCGACGAGTCTCCAGGTACCCGAAGAACTCGAAGAGCTGGAGCTTGATGTCAGAATGATTGCAGAATATTATGGGCATGGAGAGGTCTACAGTAAAGCATTGGAAGAAAGTGGTGTTTTGGTCGGTAAAGAGGGGTGATTTAAAAACTGCGCATACATCTTCATACAGAGACAGTTTGGCCTTAAACTCAAATGAAGCTTGGATTAACATGAAGTTTAAGTGTCAACTGGTCGAAGTAATCATACAAGGGTTGACTGTGATCGTGCCGTCATATATGAGGATGGGGTACAAGCGCTTCAATAATCCCAGTAGCTTCAGCCGCAACATCGCCATCGACGAGAATATAGCCCGGACTTCACCGTTCATCTCTTCTGCAAATGTTAAAGCTCGCTTAACTAGTTTCTTCTGTGACTAGCAATAAAACAAATGAAAACAAAATAAAACTTTCAAGAAACCTTACTATAGATTGGATTAGTTTTCCAAACTGTATTATCCTGCAGTATTGAATGTATATCTCCTAATTGTGGTCAATGAGGCCCTAGAAGTCTTATTTGTATAGTCTCCGCTGAAGCCTAATTTAGTGCTCGGAATTATGTTGGTAGAACTCTTGTAAATCTAAACTCGCTATAATAATAATAGAGAACAAAATAATGAATGACTCTTGATTAGAGCCCTGAGACTTTAGTAACAGAGGTGCTCCCTAAAGAAAGGGAATGGTCGCTTTACTAGGGGTATAACTTCAATTACTAATATGGTGGACATGAGCTGTAATATCATTTCGGTAGACTTAAAGCATAAATAGTATTCACTAGATCATGGGTTATGACAGTTGGAACAAGAAAATAAGTTCCTGCTACAAAAATCTATTATATACATTTGGCTAAGCTACTTTTCAGACCAGCAGAAGAATAAGCTACACCAGGAATTTGTAAGTCCCGGCAATGCAAGGCTTAAAGCTTTCAATAGTCTAGTTCCCAAAACCAATTCTCAGAATAACTACCAGTGTGGTAGGAATGGAAGTCAAGGGATATCTGAATGGCCTCATTGCCAGGTCTTGGCCAGGGACTTTGGTCAGGTATATATATATGTAGCAGCTAGATATACATAGAAAAGGAATCGATCTCTCTTACACAATATTTGCACCCTACTATGGAAATCCTCCCGACGACCAAATATCCCTATATATGGCTTGACTCTCTCAGCTTGTTATCTTCTTGATACCTGTACAATTCGCTAGAATCCTTGAGCATATGTGGCGGAACATCATGTCGGTATCTACAGTGGTCGCCATATACACAGCCCTTCGGTGAAGCGAAAAACATGCATTGGAGATCACTGAGCTCCTCTTGGTGTGCCTGACGGTGAAGTTCTTGATGGATGCGCTTGCAGAACTCACCGGCCTTGCAGTCGGCACCTCGGGCGAAGTCGAGACAGAGCTTATTGTTTGGAGCGTGCTTGAGAGGGCACGGAATCTGCGTATGTCTCCCCTTGGGCATGCCTCTCCCTTGTTGCAATAACCCGGTGTGTAGTCCATCATTTGAGTTGAAGTTTTGTGATTGAAATCGAAGTTCGTGTGTTCGTAAATCATACTTGTGTGGTGCAGTAAAGTATCAGAATGAATATTGAGTTCTGGGCCTTAGAGTGCTGGCTAACCAGATATATATATATATGAGAATTCCCACAACTATGCTTCAATCACTCACACCTTGTTTCTATTGGGCTTTGATCTAATCAAATAATTTAAATCTATTTTTGTATCCTTTTAAAGGAAGGATTTTATCCTAATTATATTATATCCTTTAAGGGATGGTACACAACACCCTGTTTTCGGCTCACAGTAATATACAAAAATGCATTAGGGTTAGGGTTAATATACAGTATTTACTGAAAGAGAACAAGGTACTTGGTTCAAGTCCTCTGCTCCACATCTTCACTCGCTGGTTGCCCTTCTCCCTCTTCTCCTTCTTTCTTCTCGCCCTTTCCAATCTTAACCCATGGTCCATGTACCGCCCCCGTTCCAATCCCAACCAGCAGTCCCAAACCGGTTGTCGGTATAGCTGCAACCCCACCCACCTATTAGTGAAACCACCCAAGTCAGTCTCTTTCTTCCAGATAGCCTTCGGGTGGCCCAAACAGGACCCCAAGAATAAAGGGCAATTTTGCTCTAAATCTGCCCTGAGAGCTTGACGTACCAGAGCTCCAACCGCAGTACCAATACCCATACCGAGTCCTGCACCTATACCAGCACCGGCAGCCCCACCCTGCCAAACACCACTTTGTAACCTCTGTGCAGCCTTAAGTGCTCCTTTTGCTCTTTTATCCTGCTTCAGAGCTTCTTCCAGCGCATGCTGTTTCTCTTCAGGATCGCTCGTTTCCTCGGCGTGTTTGTAGGCTTGTGTTGCAGCTTCTTGTGCTTCTTCGGCTTGTTGAAGGAGTTCGGCCGCTTGGGCGAGGATTTTCTCTTTGCGGCTTTGTTCTTGTTGTCCTTGCTGTTCGTGTGGCGGTTGCTCTTGTGGCGATGGTTCTGGCAATTCTTCCGACATGGCTACTATTCAACTAGTTGCTGCTTTGAAAGTTTAAAGAATGTTAATTCACATATAAGAGCTGCAAGACGCGTTATATTGCCTGTTAAGGAGTGTGGGGTCGTATATATGACGTCGTGCTGGAAGGAAAGCACGTGAGCATCGCCTAAGTTCCCTGTTTTCTAAGACAAAGCAGAATCAAATGATTGGACTGTCGTTCTCTTCACAACAAGTGGTGAGATATCTAGTGTGACTTGGGCTTGGTCATTTTCACCCGCTCGCGTAGTCACTTAGTCGTCTATCTAAGTCTTCCAGAGGTGACTTCTAGTACTCCTCATTAATTTTACCAATCCAATACTTCCCTACCAACTCTGCGCATTGCTAGTATTAGCTATATCTACTTAATTTGGTTGAGCAACTTGAGAGTTGTATACTTTGTTGGTTCTTTATCATAGGAATTAAAACTTTTTAGGTCTCTATACACACTGTTTTAAAAGTCTACACGTTCGAAGCACTTCCGTCGCTTAGTCGCAAATCAACCTTGGCAAACCAAGTCAGTGCTATAAATTTATATCACCAGCAAAGGATCTATACTATCGTGCGCAACTAGGGGGATTCAATGTCTATAAAATATTAGAAATCTCCCTGGTCAACGACTTGGGTGTAGGACTCTAAGAAAGCTAAGGTAAGCGAGAGCTTCTCTGTGCGCTTGTTTACAAGTACGCCTAATAAATAAAGTTGTGAGACAGACCTTAGTAAATAGCCGTGGGCTTTGCAGATCTGTAGCAGTTTGAGTCACTTAAAGGTTGGATGCCTATTTTTCGTACTACAGAGCAGAAAGATACAGTTAGACTAAAATTTGTCGGTAGCTGTGAGCTCCTTGACTGATGCACTTAAACCAACTTCCACTTCTACTATATCAATAGAGCTGTTAGCGCCATCCCAAAGAAAGCTTAGTTACGTCTTTCGCTGCTTTCCTTATATAGTACTTCTTACCCTCGCCTCGCAAGAACCACGATACCCCACAGCAACCTCCGCGTACAGCGAGCTACATTCGCTTATCGTAAAAATGTCGGCAATAGAAGAAAGTGATCTCTTGCAGTCTTTCAATAATTACCGGATATCTTACTACATTCCCGAACAAGCCTAGCATAAACGGTTGCGTTCAAGGCACGCAATGGATCCTGCACAAGAACCCAGCAATATTGCGTATTTGACAGACTGATAAGCACTACGCACCAGTACGTATCCACTATCAGACCATTCAACAGCGTATCAGGTGACCACTGCTTATCTCCTTCCAGCAGTTCATTCCCAGGTTTAAATGGTCTAACCGGGTATGGTACAGCTTGCTTCCTTATCACATAAGCTACGGAGTACATTTGACATGCAATAAGCTCTAGGATTGTGGGAGTTGCTTGTTTATAAAAGGGTAAGCGACCCGGTGGAATGTCCTATCTTTAAGCTTTCCCGGTCTTCCTCTTGGTACTTTTTCGAAGGCGTAGTTTGATACAATAGCTTCAATATGAAGTCTGCGTTCTTTGCCGTTGCGATTGCTGGTTTTGCAACACTATGTGACGCTGTGCCAACTCCCGTTACATACGCACTTCATGAAAAGCGTTCTTCGCTTTCGAGGGTTTGGGTTCGAGGTGATCGAGTTGACGGTGATGCTATCGTGCCAGTTCGCATTGGTCTAACTCAGAATAACCTCGAGAACGGTTATGCGCACCTTATGGATGTGTAAGTTCCCTCGTTTTTATTCCCTTCCTTCTTTATTCCAGCGAAACTTCACCCTAGAACCCATCCTGGAAAACATAGAAAATAACTCCAAGATTCTAATACTTCGTCAGTTCTCATCCGGCTTCTCCAAATTTTGGAAAACATTGGACGCCGCAAGAAGTTCACGACATGTTCGCTCCATCTGAGGAAGCGGTGCAGACTGTTCGTGATTGGCTCGTTGCTTCGGGAATTGCGAAGAATCGCATTGTCCACTCTGATAACAAAGGCTGGCTTGCATTTGACATTCCTACATGGCAAGCCGAGGATCTTTTCCAAACTACGTACCATGAGCATGTGCATTCAAGCTCGGGAAAAGTAAAGATTGGCAGCGACGAGTATGTATCGACCTGCAGTTATGTTACTACAATTGCTGATTTTTACTTCTTAGTTACTCTCTTCCAGAGCATGTTCGGGCACATGTCGATTATATCTCACCCGGTATAAAACTCTCTGCTCCTTTGTTGAAGAGCAAAGTCAAGAGAAGTTCCGGATCTAGAGGCCGCCACACTCCCGGTGCAGTTAAAGTGCTTCCCTCAAAGAGCTCTCATCCATGGACAATGCCGGTAGGAGCAGATGAATTACCATCAGATCTACAAGATTGTGGAAGGAATATCACGCCGACATGTCTGAAAGCACTGTACGATATCCCAGATGCTCACCTAACCGACGATGTAAATGCTCTAGGTCTGTTTGAAAGTGGTGACATTTACTCACAGGAAGATCTGGACTTATTTTTCCAACAATACGCGCCGGGTATTCCACAAGGAACTCATCCTCTCCTGGACTCTGTCGATGGTGGAGAAGCTCCAGTTGATCCCGATAATGAGCTTAATTCCGGAGAATCAGATATCGATATGGATATAGCATTTTCCTTGATATATGTAAGTCACCTTCGTCAGAAACCAGCTGAAGCATTGATACTAATTTAACGACCACAAAGCCACAAACAGTCACATTATATCAAGTAGACGACAATATATCAGCCTTTGAAGATGGTGGTTTCAACACCTTCCTGGATGCTCTCGACGGTTCCTACTGTACCTACACAGCGTACAACATCACAGGCAACACACCCGGAGTCGACCCCACATATCCCAACCCAGCACCAGGAGGCTACAAAGGGCAACTCCAATGCGGGACTTACACACCAGCCCGAGTGATCAGTGTATCCTACGGAGTCTCCGAGTACGATGCCCCAGTCAACTACACGAAGCGCCAATGCAACGAATTCTTGAAACTAGGTCTGCAAGGTCACACTTTCATCTGGGCATCAGGAGACTACGGTGTTGCTTCTTACCCTGGCGATGACAGCGACTCGGGCTGTCTCGGTGACAACGAAACTATCTATAATCCCAGCTTTCCAACATGTCCCTACGTTACTAACGTCGGAGCAACTCGTCTTTACGCCAACCAAACCGTAAACGATCCCGAATCGGCTCTCCAAGCCAATCTCGGTGTAGGCGAAGAATTATTTGCCTCTGCTGGCGGTTTTGCCAATTACTTCTCCGCCCCAGACTACCAGAAATCGGCCCTGGATCATTACTTCGAGAACCACGATCCAGGCCTTCCTTCCTACGTTGCGAATGAAGAAGCCACGAACATCGGTGCCGATGGCGGTATCTACAACCGAGCAGGTCGCGGATTCCCAGATGTTTCTGCCAACGGGGCACAATTCCGTGCCTACACAAATTTGACTGATTATCATTGGTATGGAACGAGTCTGGCAGCTCCGATTTGGGGAAGCATCATGACGTTGATCAACGAAGAGCGGACGGCGGTTGGGAAGGGGCCAGTTGGGTTTATAAACCCGACGCTTTATGAGAATACTTGGGTATTTAATGATATCGTTAATGGTAGTAATCCCGGTTGTGGCAGTGAGGGATTTGGTGCTGTGGAAGGTTGGGATCCCGTTACGGGGTTGGGAACGCCGCAGTATCCTAAGTTGTTGCAACTTTTTCTGAGCTTGCCATGAGAGGGTGGAATGTTACTTGCTCGCTATTGTTACATTTCAGACAGGACTCCAAGGAAGAGTCTGATAATGTATGCGTTTGAACAAATAGCCAATTTCTCACAATATCTCACAATGCCTACCTACGCTACGAAATCGCTGCATCAAGAGTCGTATAGCCTAGGTAAGAAAAGCAGGTTGACGCCGACGGCCGGCGTCGTAACGTAAGAAGGATTCTCGTTTTACCGTTAAGAAGCTCACCGTCCGGAGTAATGGTCTATCGATCGAAATGAAACCCGTTCATGCTCACGCAGTAAAAGCTTGATGCCATCATCTGAGTTTAAAGTTCGAAAGAAAAGGCGCTCACTCCACTCACATTCCCAGGCGTCGTTTCAACGATTCCCGTTACTGATCCCGTCTAGGCCGACGTACAAAAGAAAGCCTTCGACCGTTTCAATAAAGAGCGCGTCTACGTTCGATTTTGCGGCTGCATCTATCTTTTCGCATTCCGACCTAACTGCGCTCATCAACCTACCTACCCACTCCTGTATCAAGATTCAATGCCAACCATGGATTCCGAAGCGGAAGCGGAAGCAGAAGCAGAATCAATCACCGGCACCAATACGCGACGATCCTCACTCACCAGCCCTTCTCTCCGCCACCGGAACAACCAACTCAAACCCCATCTCAAAACCCACCTCCGAGTGCCCCAAGGCCAACCCGGAAATGCAACGACGCCCTTCCACCGCGAGCTTAGCAGCCACCGGAATATCGGGAATCCTTCGCCCTTGGGGAACTGCGCATTCGCACTCACCAATTTTCTCTTGAGTGCGATTAATATGGGCGTTCTGGGCGTGAAGACGCCGGCGATTGTGATTAGTAGTGCGTTGGCTTATGGGGGGTTCGTTCAGGTTTTGTCGGGCATGTGGTTAGTGAGATTTTCATTTCTCTCGCTCGTCCGGGATCTGATCTACTACTCGTACTGGGTTTCTTGAAGAAAAGATGTTTCCTGAAGAAAAGATGTTTCCTGAAGAAAAGATGTTTCCTGAAGAAAAGATGTTTCCTGAAGAAAAGATGTTTCCTGAGAAAGAATGTTTTAGCGGGGATGCTGCTAAAATTGACCAGGGAAATGGCTGTTGGTAATACCTTCGGCGCTACTGCCTTGTCCTCATATGGTGGCTTCTGGATCAGCATCGCCATAATCCTCACACCAGGCGGTTTCAACATCAAAGACTCCTATAGTGATTCCGAGGAATTCCACCACGCATTCGCTCTATTCTTGTTTGTAAGTGGCAAACACCCAATCTTCATTTTCTGTCTACTCGCACTGGTAAGTATAACTAATCGACTACTTCTTGCTGTATTGCAGGGCTGGTTCATTTTCACCACTCTCATGGTTTTCTGTACCTTGTCTTCATCGCTAGCTTTTATGTCAATATACGTCACGCTTGATCTCGCGTATCTTTGTCTTGCGCTCGGGAGACGGTTCGCATACCTCGATGCTGCAACTGGTACGTATGTACCGCATACGCATCTAACTTATGCTGGCGGCGTGTTTGGACTTTTGAGTGCGTTTGCGGCTTGGTATAATGCGCTGGCGGGTATTATGGAGAACAGTAATAATAGGTACGTGCTTTTCGTCTTTATTGTATGACTTAGGTTAGTGGTGTAGATGAGATATGGTATAAGCGATATAGTTGAATGGTGTAAATGTAGAGGATAACGACTAATACTTGTATAGTCTTTTTTCGGTTCCTGTTGGTCACTTTCCGTGGAGCGAGATTGGCCAAGTTCATGCCGAGAGAGCGAAAGTGGATAAAGACAATGTATAGTATATTTATGACATGATATATACTTGATTGTAGACTAGTACATATGTACCATTATATTGCCACAGACAATAACGTCGCTTGACGTTGAGTTCTCTCACTTATCATTATATATCAGTATATAGAGACTCTCCCTTGGCTTCCAACAGCTTTGACCCTAGACCCGATCTCCAGAGGATTTCCTTCAAAAACAACGAAGTCATCCTCTGGAATTTTAAGACCAAGTATTTTCTCATAATTCTTTCCAATCAAGTTCAAAGCATCAGCTTGACTGAGTTTTCCGCCACTGTTCTTATAAGCGATACCTGCCATCAGTGGCAAATCCCGCACTTCCCAACTCTCGCCTTCTGTGGTTCCGATCGCTGTCAAGACACCAGCATCCAGTAATACATCTATTGTAGTGCCATTTGTCAATGGTGCGCCGGTCAATGAACGCCTCTGGTCCCAACTTATTGAGTAAGCGAGGAGAGGAGCAAGCACAACACTGACATCGGCGACTGCAATTTCCTTGGCAATCATGTGAGACTCTGCAGCTCCGAGCAAGACCAATCGGATCTTTCCAGAGTTGAGATTGGTTATACTACCAGTTACTTTGATAACAGCTTCGACTTCTGACTTGACGCGCAAGATAGCGGCAATGGTATCGGCGCTATGAACGGTGATGACGAGTGGGATTTCACCAGTAACGACCTTTCTCAGATATCTAGACTCGGAATACGAATCTGTAATAGTCTCGGTTGATGTGACAGCTTTGAGAAGGCTCTCGCGAAGTGCGCCAACGGCGCTGGAGATAGATGGGGTCTTGCCCTGCTTCGCAGCAAGGGTCAGAGTATAATGCAGAGCGACTTCTTCGGCCCACACAGCACCCTTCTCAATTGGGTGAGAAGCACTGGTCGAAAACCCTACGCTGATACCTTTATGACCACCGCCGCTAAAAACTGGAGCGGATATTGCTTTCGTGACACCATGAGCCAATGCTGCTCGGAGGTGCTTGCTTTCAAGTTGGAGACCATCCACAGCCCTGCTAAACACCTCGCCATTGTCAGCACCATTTTGAGTGGCAATTTCTGAAGCAATGTGTGTGACACCAATTTCGGACCCAAATCCCAGGAAGGATGGTGACAAGTAACCATTCTCCAAAGAAATGATCTCGGTCTCTGCCGACAATGCAGTCAATTCAGAAGTGCAAAGGCCAGTACAGATAACTTTCCCATCCCGAACAATGACATTTGCAGACTTTTCATTAACTCCAAAGTCTTGCTCGGAGCCTGGGATCATAACTTTAGACACACCAGTGAAGACGACGTCAATCTTCGTACTGGCCTTTTCTTTGATCTCAGCTCCAAGAGCTACATCAGGGACAATAGGTTTGCTGAAGGGCTTGTCCAATACGACTGCATCAGGGAATTGAGAAGTACCGTCGATCCAAACTTGGACTGGTGTGGCTCCCACACTAAGTGGGTCACTGTCCCAGACCACAATGTCAGCATCGAATCCGCTCTTTATCTTGCCAAATCTCTCGCCCATTCCCAGCAGCTCTGATGGAGCAGAAGTCACAGCAGCGAGAGCTGCATGATAGGGAAGGCCGTAGCGATATCCTTTGGCGGCTTCGAAGACTACATGTTGTGCATTGAGCTCTGGGCTGTCGCTCACATATACGGGAGTGAGGTCATCTTCGTATAGGATTTTGCCCGCTTGCTCAGATCCTCTGTATGACTCGACTTTATAGTACATAAGGTCAGCAAAGATAGCCACGGCAGGTGGCCTTCCGCCCCATGCCCTTTTCAGAATCTGTTTCGTGGTGTCAGTAGATGCAGATTAGATATCAGCATGCAACTTACTTCAGGGACAATATACGCTTCGTGGGCATGATGGAATGCACGGACGGGGAATTGAAATTCGTTAGTATGATCAACGAACGCTTCGAGATCTGCAACCGTATAACAGTGCGTGTTGACATGGACCTGCCCACGCAATACAGCTCCAAGAGATTCCCATTTCAGATTTTGTGGTAGGTATGTCTTCATATTTTCGGCTCCAACGTTAGATGCCGCAGAACACCAGTCATCCTGTGCCGTTACGAGTGCTCGTGCTTCTTCGAAAGCGTGTCTAAAAAACCAAGACTCGCCCATTCTAGTGGAGGGTCCATCTTCATATCCCACTTTGCCGTAAACTCTCTTTGGATTCTCTCCGCAAGCCATCTTCATGAAGCGCCAATTCTGGTCTGGGTCTGCTAATAAATCCTTGGGACCAATTTCTGAGCGGCCGTCCTCCTTTCCAACTGCGTGCTTGATAATGTAAGCTTCTCCACCCATGTTATTGGCAGAGCCGGGCAAAATCAACGAGGTTGTTACACCCCCTGACTTGGTGACCTGAATCTGCGGATCAAATGGATCCAAAGCATCGATTGATCGGACGAAAGGAGTTATATCCGATGAAACCTCGTTTCCATCTGCGCCGCCGTTCAAGCCTGGTACAGCATACACACCGGCATGACTGTGAATATCCACAATGCCAGCCGTGAGCTGTCGTCCTTCGGCATTCCAGATTAGACAATCCTTTGGTAGACTGTTCTGTGATATCTCTGGCTCTACACGTTTGATCAAGCCGTATTCTATCAGGATATCAGACTTGATCCAGCCGTATCCTTTCCCAGCACGTGCTTCTTCAGCCGCGGTTCCCGAGACTGGTTCTCCAATCCATACAGTAGCATTGCGGATCAGCGTCGGTTTGTGACCATCAATATATCGAGCATTTCGATCACGAGGGCCACTAGGATCTTCTGGCTTGTGCTGTAGTTTGGCGCATGTTGTGAGATCCGCTTGAAGACGCTCTACCGAGAGAAGTCTAGAATGACTTGACTTCTCGGTCTTCAATTGGACCCATTGAGAGTAGGCCACAAAGACAAGACACCCAAGAGCGATGAGCTTAAGTGCTCGAGATCTTCGGATCCAGCGTCGCGGGTTCAAGGTACGCGGCTCTAGCTCATCCACTGGACTGTAACGAGGAAGGAAGTCCTTCTCCATGGTTGCAGTGCAGACTATTGAATAGCATGCAGTTGTTGTTGTGCTTGTTGATGGTTGTAAAAGCAACTTTCCAGATAACAAAAGTGTTGGAGTAGTCTGTGCTGATCGACCTCTAGCCCAATAGAGGAGTTCGGAGCAGCCGGTAGATAACAACTCACTTGGCAGCATGAAGTAATCACGTGGAATATGCCATCACGTGAGGCTTTGTACTTCTGTAGGTACGAAACGTCCATGCTAGCTTTGTGCTGCGTGGTTACAGCTGACTCAAAGTTTATAGGACCATTGTGCCGATCTATGTTGAAAATATGAATAAAAGATCCGTGTGCAATCATAAAGTTAGACTTTGGTGAAGCAACCCGTGTCGCTAAACATATCCGGGAGGAAGAGAAAATGGCCAAGCGGTGTTCTGAATTAGCACTGTACCTAGTCTTGTAGCAAGTTCAAAATTACATGACTTAGCGACTCTAAAATACAGGTAGCACAACTGCTACCCTAAAGGTGTTAGGGTAAAGGGTGAGTCGACATCATAAGTCATAGCAGCAAATGTCTCGCTTAAAAAGGAGATACCAAACAATAGTCTGCTATTCGACACAACAAGAAGTACACAAAATTCACGATCGATTGGTCCTACAGCCATGATCAAGATGCTGAATATAGCGCAAGGCACTAGTAATACTGCACACCTAGACAGAGCCTTTAAAACAATAAGTTCAGCTAAGTTTAGCCAATTAAAAACAGACTTAAGAGCACAGAACTAAAAGGGCCAATGCTTCAAGAACAACTCTGAAGTTTGAATCAAAATCAAATAAAAACTTGTTCAAGACAACTACTCACCTCCACTAAGAGAAGGAGTAGGGAGAGGGAGATAAGTACCACAGTAAAGTTTTCTAACTCACCCACCTATCCTTTTCTCCCATCTTTATTCTAGTGTTTACTACATATTATTAGACATTTAAGTCACTTAATTTAATTTAGTAATTTATTATATAAACTACTACCATTAAGAGAAGGAGGAAAGAAGATAAACAACTATAGGGAATCCTTCTAGCTTGTAGAATCATTCACATCTCGTCCACTATGCTCGTATACACAAGGTGTTAGACATCTTCACTAGTTAATTAGATCGATACGGTAATTTATTGTATACCTACCTATGCAAACATTTCAAACGCTACACATTCATCACAACTACAAGCCCCACCAAAAATGAAAAATAAAAAGAGGAAATTAAACTCACAACAGCATCTAAATTAACAGCATCACCCATAATTAAAAACTTCACAAATTCTAAATCCCAATGCTTCTTTCCCCACTTGCTCCGCCAGCTGCAGCCAAGTTGGTGATCCAAGTCTTGCCGATACAGTTACAGTTCAAGAGTTGGATCATTTGAGGCGACAGGCGTCGATTTACAGCTTCTAGAGATTCACTAACTATAAAACCACTTTACCCTAGACTGGTATTATAATCATCCGCTACACCTAGTTTTAACCTCAAGTTCAACTTCAAGTTGATTTATTAACATCCGCACGACTTCTCACTTTTATTTCTTCTAAGCAAACAGGCAATTATTGTTGGTTTTAAAGATCAGCACATATAAAAGGTCTTTTAAGGTATATAATACGACGCGACAGGCGGAAATATGGGCGACAAGTGGAAATTTGATCAAGAGGAAAATAGAAGCGACAGTCTATATGCTTTTGACATCTACATACGCAGAACACCTCTAATCCGCTCTGATACAAAACAGACTGTCTAAGTACCTGATCTGTCGTTTATGGTACCCAACCATTGGACCTCATCGACTATATCGAATCACCAGCCTTTCACTACTGATCCAAGCCATCCAACTCCACCAATCTCGTGACAACCTCTACGATCTCATTCCCACCAAGATCCATCTCAGGCTCATCAATCTTTCTCGCCAGAACATCATCAAGCATACCGCGGAGTCTGCTAATCAAAACACCTATACGTGCCCAACCTCTCAATCTTAGCCAGCCATCGACAAGGAGGCCGCGACCGAGAGTGTCGAGAGTGATGGGACCGGAGAAGAGGAGTGCTGTATAGGCATTGAATGCTATGAAAATTTTTTAGCCGAGGCAATGGTAGGGTAATTATAGGGATGAGATGTGCAGACTCACGTGTAAGATCACGAATGAAGACCTTGCTTGTGGCCATCTTGTTGAAGTAACTCATGTACGCTGCATTGCCTGGGAATGTCTGCGCATCGAACATGGTCGAGCTAGGATGCACGAACACCCGCCCATTCTCCTGATTGAAGTATTTGATGGTCCTCGCTTCAGGATCAAGTTCTACTGCGCCAGATACTGATTGGGCAAACTTTTTTTCCGGAAAATCGATACGTGCAATTTGAGGATTGAAAGCACCGGCACAAAGAGACCGAAGCAGGGCTGTGTTGGAGTTGTTACGGTTGAAGGATGGATGAATATGTGAGGGAATGAAACCAATTTCTCGTAGGGAAGCGAGATACTGGGTGCGATTTGATGCAATATCGTTCAGAGTTTGGTAAGACAGGAAATTGTCGGAACACCAATTTCGGATTTCTCCTTGTCGTATACTGATGGGTTGTTAAGATTAAGCTAATGCGTGTGGAGAGCCGACTTACCTTCTGTTGCCGACCATCTCATCCCATTGTTCAAATGCACGAAGATCCCCAATCAAATCACCTTGGTTCTTCGAGAACTTGGCTCTGGCAGACTTCGCTTCATCTCGTTTCTCCTGTGGCGAGACAAAGGGGCTCTTGATGGTCAAGATAGCTGAAATAATAACGCATGCATCCAAACAGCCAAACATAGCCCCATAAACCATTAGCTTCCCGCATCGGAGATCAGCTGGAATCATCGACAAATGACGTCCCAGAGCGGTGAGATCATCGCCATCAAGGGCACCCATTCGACCCAGAAGGTCCATCGCACCATCAACTGCCATACTTTCAGGCGGTGTCAAGGCACTTGCCAAGAATGCTGCAACCTCCTTGATGCCCATGGCCCGAACGGAGAGGCACAACTGCTCAAGTGGAACTCGCCTAATTTCTGGTTCTGGCCGCTCCATCATCTTCGACATCTCGGCATTTCGAGTGTAAAGTTTGTAGCATTTGCCTGCCTGGACTCTGCCTGCTCGACCACGTCTCTGCTTGCACGCAGCCCTCGACGCCCATACTTCCTCTAGTTTCCGCATATTGTTCTGCGGGTCATAACTCGTCTCTTTGACCCGACCGCTGTCGATGACTGCGACAATATCGTCGATAGTGATTGAGGTCTCGGCTACATTAGTAGCAACGATGACCTTCCTCTTCCCTGCGGGCGCGTGTGGGAAAACTCGGCGTTGTTCCACCGACTGCAGTGACGCATGTAAAGGTAAGGCATGGAGATTTGGTATGGATCTCAAATGATCCAGTGTCCGACTAATCTCAACAAGACCCGGCATGAAGACAAGAATTCCACCTTCTTGTTTCAGATGTGAAAGTTCGGCATCTATCTCCTTCACTGTTTCGGTGATCAAATCATAGTTGATTCGCATACCAATGCTTTGAATGGCAGCAGCAACATCAGAATCCATACCAGCTGTATCGTCATTGTCCTCATTGACACGTCCACCACGACCGGAATTAAAGCCGGTCATTCGAATCACATCGTCAAGATAATAGTCTTCAACTGGATAAGTCCGTCCGCTGATCTCAACTCTGCCAACCTTACCATCGTTCCGGAAATAGTCTTCAAAAACTCCAGCGTCCAGAGTTGCACTCATAAGTATGAGTTTGAGATCTTTCCTCTTCCGCAAAACATCTCTAAGAAGCACAAGCAGAAAATCTGTATCTAGACTCCGTTCATGGACCTCATCAATAATCACATGGCTAATATCTGCCAAAGAGGCAACAACATCGTCACTGCTGCCTCCGGAAGTCTGAAGTCTTCTAAGCAACACACCAGTCGTCACAAATGTGATTTTCGTATTCATCGTCGTCTTTGACTCTCCTCGAATAATGTACCCAACTTCCTGGCCAACAACAGAGCAACGCTCATCGCTGACACGATCAGCCAGACCAAGCGCACTGATTCTTCGAGGTTGTGTGCAGATAATTCTCGTAGCATCGCCCAGGTCCCGCTGATACAAGTCATCGAGGATAAACTGTGCCGATTGTGTCGACTTCCCGGATCCAGTCTCTCCCGAAATAATGGTAACTTGGTGGTCATTAACAGTATCAATGATAGTCTCTCGCATCTCCCATGCCGGCAAATTTCTCCGGTCACTAATGCGTGACTGAAGTTTTGGGTCTGTTTGACGCCGCACCCATTCATCTTTGCTTTTGGGATTTGGTTTCCATATTAATGGCCTAGGATGCCTTGAGACTTTCTGTTTTTTCCGGCGAACAGGTTGCACCTCGCTTACTGTAGAAGCTGCAGCGGAGACTTCTCGAAGTTTTCCCGGCCTTTCAATGATGCTGTAAAGATTTTGTTCTATCCAATCAATGAGGAAAAATGCCATTTGCTCACCGAGCCAATTTTCAGTCGCGTGGTTCAGGGCCTGCTTCATTATGCTCAACCGTATATATGCTGGCAAAGCTGCATGGACTGATATGACAGGGACCTTTTGTGGATATTCTGGAGTCCGCCTTATTTGGATTATTGGCTCTACTGGAGTGTTTCGGCCCCGCTTGGCTGGCTTTATCATGATTCTGCAGACGTCCTTTGATGGACGAGAGTATTGCTCGCCAAATACAGATTGTAGGCTTGACATTTCTTCTTCCCAGATGTTCTCCGAAGATTCTCTCGACTCTTCGGAATCCCAGGACTCCTCATCCTGTGGAAGTTCCGTATCTTGCCCACTGGACATAAGAATCTGCTGCAGCCCCTCGGCCGCAGTCCCTTCATTGTTACTAAGGTCAAAGGTCTGCTTGCAAAGCTCCAAAGCGTATCCAGCCTCAGCTAAACGCTTGATGGCGCCCTCTCTCTTGAGATCACTGCTTGCCATGCTAATACCAGCTACATACCCTTCTGGCAATGACCAGCGCGGTAGATCATCCTCTGGTACATGGATAAGCAACCATTCCAGAGTCTCTTCGCGGTCTTTACATATTTCGACTGCTTCTTCAATATGGCTTTCCCTAAATTCCAAGGTTTTAAACTCGTTGATGATTGAGTGTTTTTGAAATCCAGTCAACTTCACGTCGTGGGGATTCCATATTGCGTGTTTCCGTATCAGGCCTTCAACACTTGCACGAGCACGTTTGCCCATCTCTATTTTGGGCACCTTAGTCCAGCCTCGGTGAATGTTGTTCCCACCCCCACCAGAGCCCCCAGGTCCATTGCTTCGAACAGCTAGATTCACACCCCCTGGGCCTCCCGGTGTGTTTAATGCTTTCTCTCTGGCAGCATCTCGCTCTTTGCGCTTCTTCTCCATCACAGCCTTCGCTTCCTCTCGTTCTCGCAACGCTGCAAATGGATCTGCCTCATACATCCACGCTCGGCCTTCTTTCACATCTTCCTTTTTGAGAACTTCAAATTCTCCCTTCCACAGATCGCGATAGTCGGGAGGCATCATCATATGTATATTTCGCATACTGCACACTCGGAAAAGAGCATAAGTGGCAGCAAAATGCCGAGCTTCGAGCGCAGTCGGTTTGGCAGCAAGATGTTTATGCGTCGGTGGTAATTTGAAGGGTTGCAGCTGAACAAGCTCCTGGGTTTTAGGGTTCTTCGATTTGAGGATGACCATAGAAGAGAATCCGTCGGGAGTTTTGGACTGGTAAAGTTAGAGGGTGGTAAGACAAGACAAATAGAGAAATGAAGTGCACACCATTGTGTATTCCGGCTTCTCCCATCTCTGCTTTTGGCAATGCTCTGATAGCATGTTCACTGGCAGTTTTCCAGTCCATGATGCCCCGCCAATCAATTTCTTGACGTCCGGCCTCTTGGGCGCTTCCCCTAATATGTCGGGGCCAGATGGCCCTCCCGATGGACCTCCAGCAGTAGAGTTTGGAGCCTTCTTTGGCTTTGGCTCTTTGTCGGAGTTCGAGAACACGATAAAGCTATCATCTCCTCCAGTTGTCGCTGGTGATGGTTTCTTTGCTGCCCCTCCTCCTCCACCGGGCTTACCGCCCTTTGCTTGGCCTTTCTTGACCATCTTGAGTCAAATATAACGATCTGACGTGATGATCCATGTATTGTCGGTATTACTGTAGCACTCCAAGCAAGAGATGTTGAATGAAAGAGGACGAGGTGAATGTCTAGAAATTTCACAAGGCTGCGATGACGCTAGCTAACCTCCAAAGCGGCACTCGTATGGCCTCCATCAATTCCTGTATATTAATCTAGGATCGATGACTGATTCGATTGCAGTATTTGAAAGACTGCTGAACCCCAGCATTGTGTTCTCTTTTCACTAACCCCTTTGAAACCTCCACTGATGGAGTGACTTCAGCTTTGTAAAACAGCATCCAGAGCCGCTTTTACACGTACTGTCCCTCACAAGGCTAACTGATCTCTCAGGAGCGCGTCATTCTTTCCTTCGTCTTCAGAACAAACGCGCACGTATTCCTACAAGACAGCCAGTCTTGATTTGGGAATTCCACATTCATTAACAGGACTTTATTATATTCGAGAAATTCACACAATGGTTCGAGAGACATCTGAGGATGCAATTACACAGGAGGAGTTAGACGGCAGGGCTGAACCAGCCTCGTCGCTGGCCCCCGAGCGCAACGCATGTAATCATTCACAGAGTATAGAGGGAAAACGCGGTCATCCTCCATATGGACTTCCAATTCACGGACATGTCTGACGGCCTTGCAGTTGCTACCATGATGAAACGAAAGAGCCCCGAAAAAGCTACGCCGGCACCAACAAAACGACCGAGTACCTTCGCAGGTCGCGACGGGTGAGCTCTTTCAAACAGCACAAGCCTAAATCCTACACCTGCCGCGCCTGCTCCAATTACAAACGTTAACTTGGTAATCGCCGCAGGTTGGGGATCTATACACACGATCCGAAAAAGGTCAGTCCGGCACAGATGATCTATTTCAACAGAGACGTTTCCGCAATTCGAGATTCGTATCCCAAGTCCAGCGTTCACACTCTACTTCTACCAACCACCCGAACCCTACTACATCCATTCGATGCTTTTGAAGACGCAGAATTCCTCGCAATGGTGAGAAAAGAGGCGCAGAATTTGAAAGCAATAGTGGCGTCGGAATTGAGGAAGAGATATAGCAAGTTTTCGGCACAGGAAAAAGAAAGGGAGGAAATCTTGATTGATCTTCCAGATGGTGTAGAGTTGCCTGAAGGTAGAGATTGGGAGAACGATGTAAAGGTGGGAGTTCACGCACACCCTTCCATGAATCATCTCCATATCCATGTGCTTTCCGTCGATCGGTTCTCTGAGTGCATGAAGCACAGGAAGCACTACAACAGTTTTGCTACGCCCTTCTTTGTTGATTTGGCAGACTTCCCTCTGGCCAAGAACGATGAGCGGAGAACCCACAAGGGCTATCTGGACTCGGATCTGATATGCTGGAGATGTGGGAAGAACTATGGGAATAGGTTTGCTAGGCTCAAGGAGCACCTGGCCGAGGAATTCGAGAAGTGGAAAGCAGAATAAACATATGTTGTTGTCCTCGTATGGATGATACCGTAGGTAGACAGCAATGCGAGTACGAACACGAAATGCTGTGGACTACCCTGCGTTTACTCCTCCCCCCCCCCCACATTTCCACCGTACCTGAATGACGGGGCAACAGCTCCAAGCTCTCAATCGCTGATCATCCTCTTTCTCGATGAATTGAGAAGCTGTACTGAACACCATACTATCTCAATTGACGATGTACTTGTATAACTCGTCAAGTCTTGCGGTGCTATGGCTATACCTGTCCTGCGCGCAGGCGCTCAGCGATCAGATCAACTACGAATCCCTTCCCCTCGACACCATATTCCCCGGGAAATGGGAAAGTAGCATTAGAGCTCCAAAGAACAAATCGCACATTGCACCCGCCAGGGTCTTCAAAATTGAAGGCGCTGTTGTAGACGCTTCGATTCTGCTAGATGGCAGCGAGAGCAAGCATAGTCTTGTGCTCGGTCCTGGAGATCTTGTCAGTCTGGAGTTCGCGGAGAACATCGCGGGGAGGTTGAAGCATCTATATACAATAATGTTTCACTTCATGCTAACTAACATTCTGCGTAGGGTATGCTTCGAAATCGACGATCTTAAGAACGAGCCTTTCGTAGCGTTAGCATATTCCGAATCCCCAGCCTTCGTAGGCCGAGAACCAGATGCAACAACCGATCGAATTGAACGAGATCTTCCATTACACTTTTCAATAAAACGCAAAGGCACCAACTGTGTAGGGAAAGATTACAACAGAGGAGCTTTCAAGTATTTGACTATATATATGCCAGAGGAGATCCCTGGGGAAGGAAGCTTCTGGCACACTGGAATGTCTCCTCCCCAAAGGACCCTCAATCGACGTTTAGCATATTGGTATACGGCAGGCCAAAAACTTCTTGGTTTAAAGCTTATGGATTTGAAAGATAAAATTCCTGGGGTTTCCATCTCGGCGGTTTGGGTCAATTGTACAGCGTTTCCGTCAAATCCAAATGGAAGAGCATATACAGGATACTTTCACAGCTCATCTGCTCTCCTAAATCGCATATGGTATGCAGGAGCTTGGGTAAGTCAAAATCTCAGTGTATAGTTTTCTCTCTAGGAATTAATGTTATTTACTCCTGAATCACGCTTCAATTGCTCTTGCTTTCTCGAGAACAAGTAAGCTGACTCCGAGTTCCTGACTCGTAGACACTGCAGCTGTCCACTCTTGATCCAAAGGAAGGATCTGCACTCATCGATTATAACCGCCGTTGGAATCATAACGAGTCGCCTACCGGATCGTGGTACTCCAACTTCACAATATCTAATGGTACTACAGTTACCACGGATGGTGCTAAACGTGATCGTATGGTCTGGCCAGGAGATATGTCTATTGCAGTTCCTGGAATTGCTGTTTCTACATATGATATGTTGGCTGTGAAAAATGCCCTGGACACCATTTTTGATCACCAATATGGCGATGGTTCCATGTTCGTATCCCCAGTTCATTTTCATCCTATTTTAGATTGTTCGGGAACTGCGACAAGTGTCTATCCCATCACGAGTAGAGACTTGTTTCGCTACTTTCAAGTCATGTCTTCGTCATCTTGCATCTTTCTGGAAGAAGTGATGCTAAAGCCGATGTCCTGAACAGGCCTTATGCTGGCCCTCCAATGGGCGGGGGCGAATTCAGCGACACTTACCATCTCCATACCCTCCTCGGAGCCTACAACTACGTGCTGTACTCAGGTGACATAGATTGGCTGAAGATTAGGTGGCCAGCATATACCAAAGCATTAGATGTGAGCATTGCAAAAGTGGATCAGTATGGCCTCCTACACGTCTCTTCAACCTATGACTGGCTCCGTCCAGGCATGACAGGTCACAATCTCGAGGCGTCGACCATTCTCTACGATGTCCTCGGTAAGAGCCCAGTTCTAGCAGCATTTGTCGAAGACTACAGCAAAGAGGAGAAATGGCTATCTACTCGAGAAGCGCTCGAAATAGGAATTGAACGTCTCTGGTGTGAAGATCATGGACTTTTTGCCGACAACAAAGGTCGCAGGGGTTGCAACGGATCGGAAGAAGTTCTTCCTCAAGATGGAAATAGTTGGGCGCTCCTTTCCAACATCATCACCGACTCTCGAAGGATAAGAGTGTCGCAAAACCTGCGGTCTCGATGGGGCAAATTTGGAGCCCCTACACCCGAGTTCCCAAACGTCATATCACCGTTCATCGGCTCCTTTGAACTTCTTGGCCATTGTGTAGCTGGTAACTATGATGCAGCCATCGAATTAATGGAATTACAATGGGGCTATATGCTTGATGGACCAGGCTTCACCAACAGCACCTGCGTCGAGGGTTACCGCGTAGACGGCGACGCCCAGTACCCAGCCTATTGGTCCTCAGCACGAAACTCGCATGCCCACGGCTGGAGCACAGGACCAACAACAGTCCTCACCCAAGAAATCCTCGGCATCAAACTGAAGAGTCCCCTCGGTAAAACCTGGTCAATCGAACCACACCTCACTAAGTGGCTCTCTTACGCACAAGGCGGTTTTGCAACCAAACTAGGTAAATTCGAGGTCAGCTTATCACTCTTGAAGCATAGCTACACAGATAGGAAAGTCGAGATGTTGGAAATAGCAACGCCACATGACACTCTCGGAACTGTCGTCTGGAAGAGTTATGTCAAGAAGAATGTGCCGGGCGGGTACCGCATTAAATTTTGGCGCTTTGTCGATGATGAGGAGGGGTCTGTTTGGAACTCTGCGGCTGATTTGACTTTGGAAGGGCTTATGGTTGATGATGAGTGGCAGCGGCCCGAGGTTGAGGAGAGGGAGGCTGGTGTTGTGGATTGGGAATTGTTGGAGACGAACTATGTTAGGTCGAGATTGTAGAAATATAGCCGACAAAGTATACAATTCCTTGTTGGGTAATCAATGTTACTTAACGAGTTAAGACAAGTAAATATACCTTCTTTCTCAAATTGAGACGCCCAAAAAGTATCGTCCTCCATGCTCGTGTCCCACACTTCAATCAGTGCGAGGCAACTCCAAATCAAACATCCAAGGCGCATTATGAGGATTCATCCTGCCATCGTGAATCGCAGCATTAACCATGAGCGTCTGTTCTCCTCGCTCCACAATAACCTTCTGAGTCTCGGGATACGTCTCTTCAAGTTCCATCTCACCTATAATAACATTCACATTCTTCCCCTCATCCTCCGTAGCTTGCCATTTGACAACCATGGCACCATGAGATTCATGAATATGCCCAAAGCAGCACAACATCGGTCTAGCACGTCCAATGGCTCTGAACAAGTTTTCACACCCAACATTGCCGTTAGGACATTCATCCAGAATCTCCATAGGCGGGCCGTGCGTCATCACAATATCAACTCCTGTGTCGGGAATAGGGTTTTTAGCAATCGAAACAACTCTCTCGGCGACTTGGTCCTTATCATTAAACCTATCCTCGTGACGTGCGTACGAAAAAGCCCAATCGCAGAACTCGGGCGTGTAAGGTGAGGCGTATATAGTAAACTTAGCGCCGTTCTTCAACGTGAAAGTATGAGTGCCTTCAACGAGATAAGTGATTCTTGCTCCCGCAGCCAACGGTCCTGTCATAATTTGAACAGCACGGTTGTGCTCCTCCGGGCCCGTGGCCGTCGCAGGATCTCCCAGATGCGAGGCCCAGTATTCTTTGTCGAGAGAGAGATCGTGGTTCCCGGCGATCACGAGTTTCAACTCGGCATCGAAGGTTCCGAGTAGCTTGAGCACTTTCATGTAGGATAATAAGCCGGCTGAATTGGTTAGGTCACCACAGTGTAAGACGACATCAGCTTTGGGAGCGGGCTCTCGCAGTTTTCGTGCTTTCTCGCTGTTGTCGAATTCGAAGTTGTGGGTGTCTGATAGGATGAGGAAGCGTGTGGAGACAGTGGTTGAACTTGGAGGCGCCATGTTTGTTTTTGACTCCTAGGTAGGTTGCAGTTTTGATGAGAGAAAGTTCGAGGCTCTGTGTGGATGTTGTGTGAACTTGAACTCTTGCCTGCATGCAGAACGAAAGATAGAAAAGAAGAAAGTGATTGACGCGAATATAGAAAGAAAGAGTTGTTCATACTATTGAAAGTTGCGACTCACCTAGAATGTGTCCTGTTAAGCTGTATCATTGATAGTGACCACGGTCTTCAGCTATACAACTTAAGAAGCTTCGCTAGAGAATGACGCAATGGAAGCTCTGGCAGTCTAAATATATTCTACGACGTCTATCGCCTTGATATCTATGAAATCCTTCTGTATACAATCAAATATTTGAATAAGTCTTGATCGCATACTTAGATAGTATCTTTAGGCGTGAGAATTAAACATTGTGTTGTATTGATGTTCATAAGGTTAGTTGAAGTGGAAGGAAGGAGGTCGAATATTAGCGCTTACCTAGCTACTTTATACAGCTAGCAAAGTCCAGGATCACATGCTTAAATACACGTGCTATTTTGATTAGATTTGATTTGTTACTATTATCCATTCCCTAAAGTTCAAATCTTATTGTAAGCCTCTGGAAAACGGTTGTATATTTAGAATATAAGAGTTCTAATCATTGGTTTTCGCTTAGGAGCCTATCAATTACCAAGCAGAAAAGAGTAGGTAAAAAGGGTAGATTAAGAGACTGCTAGTACTTACATTATCTAAGACTTCTTCCTGCTCCTATCATACCTATCTATAGTGGTAGTAGTGCTGTGACAAGTCATTAACATAGTTTAACTGTTTAAGTTACTTAGAATAAATCCTTTCTACAAACAGAGTTTAAGATATGTTTCACCTTGCTAACAAGAAAAACTACTTCCTTATAATTAGTAGTATCTAGATGAATATATAGACAGTTAATTTCCGCGTCTATAATGTTATTTCTAGCGGGGCACTAGGATCCCAACTCTGCATTCGGGGCAAGTTAGTTCCCTAGACAATCTTAGAAGCCAATATCAAGTGTTTTAGAAAACAAAACGGTGTAAAAACAAGACTTAGCCTTAGGCTGATGGCTATTACTTCGTGCTCGGGCCCTGGCTCGATAAGTCAATTACATACAACGTAGCTTTCACGATTAAATCCAGTGTAAATGAAACTATTTTAGTATATCTAACACCACTTTCCTCTCTACCCACTCCCTTATTACTGTAACCAAGTAACAAGCTCTACGCATCTACAAGATCAACCAATGCTTAAATATGGCTAAACGTAGCAGGCGACACGCCCTTGTGGGCTTCTGATAACTTAGAAAATTACTAAAAGTAGCAAGAACCGTTAGACTAATACTGATGCACGCGTTAGGACTTCCAAGTATATGTAGATAAATTTTGAAAGTTCAAGTATAGTGGATAAATACAGACACTTATACAACACAAGTGACACCACAGTTAAGAACTCCAGGGAATCCCATTTCACATGTCCAGTTTCACTCTTCCTAATTAACACCAAAGAAAAGCCGACCAGTATCAACCCCCCAAATATTATACCATTGAAAAACTCGGAGTCCGCACAAGACATACCCTCATTACATACCCACAACCTGAGATCAGTTTAATTGCTCGTTTTCTGACCTACTCGCCAACCTCACGATCCTCATCCCACTTGACATAACGCGTAACGCTCCAATTCCAAGTAGCATGTCTGATACGCTTACCCCAAACATAAAGCGGGATCCAGAACAAGAGCACGACAGCAGCAATACCAGCCATAGCGCCATATGCATTGAGGTAACCGGATTTCTCGATCCAAGGATTGGTGTAGAAGGAGAGAAGGAAACCGAAAGCAGCTGTGAGGTCTTGTCAGTTCCTTTGTCTCTTGCCGGGAATTGAAGGAGAGGAAGGCTTTTGGAGATCCTGGAATGAACAGGAGCTTACATTTGAATCCGATCGTCGTCAGTGCGACTTCGCCAGCAATGGGTCGATATGCATCAATAACATAAACCAACGCAACATTGGTCCCCTGCACGATGGAAAAGTTCAACAGCGCAAGTCCAACAGTAGGACACATCCAGTGTAACTGATACTGAATACCCACACCATAAAGAACCAAACTCAAAGGCGTCGTAATTAAACTAAACATCATAGCCGGTAAACGCATCTCAGGTTCACGAATACCATTATTTCTGCGCGTAAAGAAATCAGCCGTCTTATCGCCCACGCTGCCACCGAACCAGATCCCGATCAGGGCTCCGATGATGGCAGCGATGAAGCAGAGACCTGTCTCGTAGGGTTTCATGTTGTATGCGGTTGCGTAGGCCGAGGCGACGTTGGAGGTTACGGCTACGATGAAGCCGATGGTTACGGAGAGCACGAGCGAGCACCAGAGTACGGGTGGCATGATTATGAGGGCTAAGGGGCGCATGACAAGATGCAAGAAGGATTCTTGAGTGTAGACTCCCGAGAAGATTCTGAGGGTTTGGAGATACGTTTTCTTGGCTGGGATGGAGGTGGTTGGGGAGGAGATGGTGTGGCGACTTCCTGTTGGCGCTGCATCTTGTTTTTCCTCGAGGGTTGGCTCGTGGGCTTCGTCTATTACGATACTGCGGGTGTAGACGGTTTCCGGGAAGGTGAAGAAGGCTAGTATGAGGGTTGCGCCGATGAGGGCGATTGCTACGTAGTAGATGTATCTCCATGGGTGATTGATTGTGATTAAGCTGTGAGACCTGTTAGTTGGCGCTTGGTTTTGGAGAAAGAAAATGAAGTGTGCAGTGTGTCCTTACCCAGCAACAATGATTCCACCAGATACACCAGAGACGAGAGCGCAGTTATACATCCTGCAGATTTTCAGCACGCAGCATTGGCATATTTAGAGAGAAGTGACGAACGCCATTACCCATCCTCTCTCATGCAGGAAGAAAATATCCGCAATGGAAAGCGGAGCCATGGTCTCAGCAGCACCAGACCCAAAGCCCATGAATATCCTCGCAGCCAAGAAACTGCCATAGGTTGTCGTGCAAGCAGCCCAGATAGCACAAGCCAGATAGATGGTGTAGCTGATCATGTAAACCGGTCGTCGTCCATACTTGTTCACAAGCGGCATCCAGATCAAGTTTCCAGTTCCCTGAAGGAGGGCAGTGGTGGTGAAGAAGAAAGCTGTCTTATTGATTGCGGATGCAAGACCAATTTCCATCCAGTTCGGAAAGAATTCTTGGGCCGTCTCAACCATGGCGATTGATGGTCCTGCGGCGAGGAAGTTGCACATCAGCATGGCGAGACATATTATGAAAGCACTGTAGTATTTCTTGGGCTGGCTCCCTGATTCGGTGTTAGTTCTCGTGAAGCAAAACTTGGAATTCAGAAACCTACAATTTAAGGGATCATTAGGGTCGTTCGACGGTGTCGGAATCAAAATGATCTCGCCAGTGTGTTCGTTTCGATGACGGATAGTCCCGAGTGTTACAACACGTTTGACGATATGTTTGCTGTCCATAGTATCGAGAGTCTGAGGCGTCTTCACAATCTCAAGACGAGGGCTGCTTCCTTTTTTGATGCCATTGCTCTCATGGTCCACCGTTTTCGACATTGTTAACTGTTATCTCGGTAAAGTAGTTGAGTTTGGCTTCGAGATGTCGTCGCTATTCAGAGAGAATGAAAGTATAGCATCCACAGAAGCGCGACAAAGCCCTCCCTTTTGTGCATAAGCTGCAAATTGTCGAGGTGCATCCTTGTTGCTAAGAAATATTCGAGCACAATAACTAGAACCTGTTATGGTTTCCGGGGTCCCCAGAACCCTCGCAACCTTTAGCCCCTTGCCCACATCCCGAAACACTAAAAGTGTATTGACTCGCCTCCAGAGAGTAAGCGTCCGTCGGTAGATCTTCCTACTCCACCTAGATTCTCCGCACTTGCAGCTGGCCTTAGCTCTCTTGGCTGTCTAGATATTGTACTTTAAGTATGCTTTGTCGAATGGAATAGGCTACATTGGCAATGCTAAGGTGTGGGGTTTCGTGCTTGTGGGGCGAGTCGTGGAGCGCATATCACGACTCCAACCACAGAACGGCCAAGTATCTAGTTTTCCTTCCATTAACTGATGCCTCTGTTTGCTCCTAAAGTTTCCAACATTTTACTCCCGGCACGGCTTTTTCACCATATGAAGTTATGAACGCATTAGACTTTTGTTCGCACCTTCCAATCGCAGAGGAGTGCATCGAAGTCCAGCAGTGGAACGTTTGTGCACTGTACCTGGAAATTATTGAATGCACCAATAAAGGCAACAGCGCAATATCCCGGGGTTGCGACATGGATATGTGGCTGCTGGCCATAAAGTTTCGAATTAGACATTTGGAAATTAGGCGAGTAGGATCTTGTCAAATCGTGAAAGCGTACCGGATTCCTTCCTAACATCGAAGAAGTTGCGTCTAATAGGAGCCAGAGCGCCGCGAAATGCACTTCCAATCAACGAGAAGTATATAGTGAGCTCAAATGAAACCGGAAAGGGGGGTGCTAGTCCTACTCGCTTAGCAGCCGACAGAACATCAACTTCCACGCGGCTATAACCCTGGGTATTTCATTTACGGTGCACTGTCATTCATTAATAATACAGAGAAAGGTTTCAACGAGTCTGATAGGGTTGATTTGTTTCGGACGAACCCAATTTGTCCTTGTGCAACCGCATCAATGGCATATAACGATACACTAACTATATGTCAAAGTATCACTTACTGTATCGTAAGGCTGATTGCAATTTCATCCTAAGACAAAACGCTTCAACTCCCAGCACTCGCCGATGATGCTTTGTGAATATGTGAAGTCCTCAGAATTGGACACCGGTCAGAATCCTCAATATTTCTTTTTCCACAGCCATCTCTATAGGTACTTCTGCCCGACTACGACCGTCGGAGATGGTGGAGAACTTGACACAGGAGCACCATCCTCAACTCCTGCGTCCACATCCCACAGCCTAAACTTCTCCATTTTTTCCCTTCCGGAACCGCCAACATTCCGGTAACGGGGAGAATTCGCCCGAAAATCCAATTGCTTTTTGCCTTGGTTGTCGACGCAGCAATTGCAGGCAGAACCTTTCTAGAGCGACACTCGTCTCTCAATCATTACCAAGCTACCAAGTAGCCAACCTACTTCAAGTTTGCGGGTTGTGGAGAAAACCGAAAACCAAAATCCACCATAATACATGCATACCCGTACCCCAGATTCAAAGTGGTCCCGAGACACAACAAGCCCCGTCCGTGGGCAAGCAGATGCTCCCCACATGCGTCGCTAAATTTCGGTTCGAAAGTTGCCTTCTGAAACCCACACGTCTCAACTCCCCACCTCCGTTCAGCTCGCAATGTTGACCACACGGTAACGTCTCTTCCACAACTCTCCTTGGTATTCACGTATTCAGGTACAGTTCTTATCGTACGATAAGAGGTGCCTTTGGAGTCTCTACATCGTTCTGAACATCCCCAAACTAGTCCCTCACACCAGCACTGCTTCCCTAGCGCCCATTTGAGAGATCAAAGCCTCATAAATTTCAAGAGCTTTATATGGTAGACTTGGATAGCTCCCACGACCAAATCGATCACCCACCATGACAGTAGCCGAAACCTCAATCATCTGGCGTGATTCCCCAGAGTACGAGCGCGCAAGGGTTGGCCGAGTCTTCAATCATCGCCGTCCAAATCGGTTTCCCCTAGGTGTGGTCGAGGCCACCTGTGTACAAGACATCATCAATGCTGTCCAGCTAGCCAACAAAGAAAACATTCGCGTCTCAATCCGCTCAGGTGGCCACTCATGGGCAGCATGGTCAGTCCGAGATGACGCAATTTTAATCGACCTGGGAAAATACTCCTTCATTGAGTATAACGAGGAGACGACCATGGTCAAAGTGTCCCCTTCAACCACCGGCCGAATGATAAACGCTTACCTACTCTCAAAGGGCAAGATGTTCGGGGGCGGCCATTGTCCTGATGTAGGCCTTGGAGGGTTTCTGTTACAGGGCGGTATGGGTTGGAATTGTAGGAATTGGGGATGGGCTTGTGAGAAGATCTTCGCAATTGATGTTGTGACCGCGGAGGGCAAGGCGCTGCATTGTAATCAATTGGAGAACGCGGAATTGTTCTGGGCTGCGAGAGGTGCTGGTCCTGGTTCGTGCTCCTGTCACCCCTCACGTCTTAATATAGGCTCGGTATTGATGTTTGATAGGCTTCCCAGCCATTGTGACGGCTTTCTATTTGGGAACGAGAGATGCGTATGCTGCGATGCACTCTTCGACTTTCATCTACCCCCTGTCGGAGTACAAAATCGTGATGGATTGGGTTCAAAAGGCCGCTCTAGAGTGTGATGACTCCGTCGAGGCAGTAGCAGTTGGAATCATCGATCCAGTGACGAAAGTCCCCGCCATCCTCACCGGCTTCGTGTCATTCCAACACACACCAGAAGCAGCATTCGCATCCCTAAAGCATGTGAACGACACCCATCCACCTGGAGCCGTAGCGGAAATCGCAAACAAGCCCACGAGCATTGCCAATGAATACATGGACCAAGCAGGCGCAAATCCAGAAGGGCATCGCTATGTAGCGGAAAATGCATACATCGACAACAATGCAGACGTGACCGAAGTGCTTCGGAAGGCTATGACTACATTGCCTGAAGGAAGCAAATCTTTTGCACTGTGGTTTTCGATGAATCCATGTTCAACAAGGAACCTTCCGGACATGGCGTTGAGCATGCATTCTGATCATTATTTTGCATTGTATACTGTGTGGGAACATGAGAAAGATGACGAGAGGTGCAAACAATGGGTGAATGATGTTATGGTTGAGGTTGAGAAACATTCTGTCGGTGCTTATCTTGGAGATTCAGATTTCCAGGTGAGAAAGACCAAATTCTGGGAAGAGGAGAAGGGAAAGAAATTGATGGAGATTAGGAGAAAGTGGGATTCCAAGGGTGTTGTTTGTGGATATCTTGATGAAGGTGATAAATCTGGAACTGCTGGTTTAGAAAACATTCACGAATGGCAAAAGTAGCTGGGTCTGCCGTGAATGAAATCACTTAGCTACCGTTGCAAGGCTCCAACATCATCGTGATATCCGTCTAACTGGTGAATGACTGGTGAACGTTGTCGCCACTTGGCTCAACCGACGTCGTACCATGCTGTATTGCTCCGCACAGAACTAGATCATCTAGCATAGAATCTGCAACTTCGCAAGACTGGGTGGACGCCGTGCTCTGTACCATTGCGGTGTCGATGCTGGAGGACAACACAAAAGCCACCCCGCCAGACCGAGTCGCCCACACGGCCACACCCCACTTCCCGGTGCCCGTCGTCAGTCTGAAAGGACAGCTTTTGGGGCGTATAATGAAGCTCACACCCACCTCTCGTGTCGCACACCAACCCTCTCCAATCACAACAACTTGATCATGGACAACTCGCTCCAAGGAAAGATCGCAATCGTTAGCGCCTCAGATTCAGGCATTGGCGCCCAAATAGCACGTGAGCTCTCCATGTGCGGCGCCAATGTTGTGATAAACTACCCTTGGGCGTCTGTCTCCGAAAGAGCAGCAGCTGTAGTCTCCAGCTTGAAGACTCCAGGAATTGCCGTAGAGGCCGACTTGTCGACTGTCACCGGTCCTCAAATGCTCATTGACGCCGCCGTTGCTGCCTATGGGAAGATAGATATCATTGTCAACAATGCGGGAATAGCGGTCAATTTGCCATTCGAGGAGCAGACATTGGAGCATTGGGACTCGCTACTGAATCTCAATTGTCGTGCAACGTTTCTTCTGACACAGAAAGCGCTGCCGCATCTCTCGAAAAAAGATTCCCGAATAATCAATATCTGCTCTATCTCAGCTCGGGCTTGCCCGCCCATGCAGTCCATATATGCTGGCACTAAAGGCATGGTCGATTCGATGACGCAAGTCTGGGCTAAAGAGCTGCCTCCCAAGTACGGCTGCACTGTCAACAGCGTCAGTCCTGGGCCGACAAATACTGAGGGATTCGCTGCCGCTGGAGAAGAGATGATGAAGATGTTACAGCCAGTCATCGATACGACGCCTGTGGGTCCAAGACTGGGGGAGACAGCTGAGATTGCGTATGCGGTTTTGATGTTGGCGTTACCAAGGGCGAGCTGGATCAATGGGCAACAGTTGATCGCCTCTGGGGGTCATTTCATGATGTGAGGGCTAGAAGAAAGATGCATGTATGAGAAGAAAACTAAGCGTGGAGATGAAATAACATAGTATTTGGCACTGGCCATCATCGGCATGCAACATATATGTGACTGTCCATGGCGCAAGTTCTCGGAAGAGGTGCGAAACCTAGGAGGGACTTGGCTGTGCCATCTCAGCATGTATGGTCCCTTATCATTGAGATGGCTGCTACCGCGACTCAGGTGCGCATAGGCATGCTTAGACGGAAAACAGCCTCGTGTCGTTGTATGTTTGCATCTGCAAAGCATCGTAGAGGTTCGTACTCGGCGTTTCTTCAAGGATTTGACGTGTTGAAACTCAACACTGGGCGTGTTTGTAGCTTGATTTCGGTCAGTATGAGGACTAAAATGAATATTCCATATGTTGAAAATTGGAAAGGTGAAAGACTCGAGAGATGATGGTTTGTCTGAAGAATCGCGCTACTGTATTGAACGAATGCACGTGATCGATAATGACTGCCAGTTGTGGCTCTTCTTGCTTCAGAAACCTCCAGGCTTCCTTTGAACCAAAACATCACCATGCCGATAATATGGTTACTGCACATCCGATATTTCACCTCTGCGCCAAATACCAGAGCAAGTCCAAACCTAAACTTATTCACAGCTATCAGAAAGCTGGGACAGAGATTGATGCCTGTGGCTTGAACAGCGCGCGATGAGGCGATCCTGGAAAAGCAAACCCACCGCCGCAGATATGATAAAGAAAGCCCAGCAATAACGCCATCACTTCCAAAGATCGACTTTGCAATATCGTTCGGGGCTGCCACCGACACCCAATCCACCCTCGTTGCCAGCGATGACGCTCACGGACAGTCCTGTGGTGGGAAAGGCTCAATGATGACTGTCGCAGAATAAAGTACCATGCTTGATTGCCTACTGCATCTACAAGGAAGCCTCCATGGCGAGAGGACGTTGCGTCGAAGCTTCAAGCTTCGAGAATCAGGGCATTGCAAACTTACCCGTTACACCATTGTTGACCACACGAATGGAAGAGGACTGGTTCCAGATGAGAGATGCCGAGGAGATTTGGGTCGTACTGTAGTTGATGATCAGTGGAGACTGGAGATATCCGGTACAAGGTGACTTCGCAACTGGGGATTGAGTTTTGGGCTCCACGAACGTTAAGATCATGCATCAACTCCGTCAAAGCTCCTGCTTGTTTGCTGTTCGACTACTAATTCTGAGAAGAGTCATAAACTCGGTTTCATGACGCACAATTCCGGAAGAGGATGAAGAGCATCAATACTAGCCGCTACCACCGTGAACACCCACCACGCATTACTGCGAGGTGTGTTTCCTGCAATTCCAAGTTGGAATCGTGCTGCAAGTTGACAGCAACGCCGATTTTGGCGGCGGTTACAGCTTGGTCGGTCTTCATTGCAGGGTTCTTCTAAAGACTGATTTGTTCGACCAGTCCCTTAATAATTTCCCCTTATCTTTCCTGTCGATCCTCTATTGACATGACACGGGTCATTCAAAATCCACTCCTACCAACGAGCCTTTACTGTACGGAGTTGTAGGCAATAAGTTATTGCAGACCGCCTTATGGCAACCACCACCACCAATGAATAAGGGTGATTCGTATAGAATGCCCTAAATCTAAACACCGCCACGAGGGCGATCTGCAATAAAATATTGCCTACGGAGTATTCGTACTGGACCTCCATATGTCCTGTACCCCATACAAGCTTGTGTGAGATGTTCAGACACGACTGTCGTCATGCTTGCCCGCGCTATCTCCTCTTATGGAACTGACTGCGGATCCTTTCTCGGAAATGATTCCCTTGACTGATAATTTGCCATACCTTCTACCACAAGATTGACGGATCGGTCAGTGAGGCGGCATGGAATGGTGTTATCGTCTTGGAGAACCATGTAGTGGCCATCGAGGTCTCCGACCAACTTTGGGCTTTCTGTTTAGATGTGATTAGCGTGCTCAGAAACGGCGATTCTTGATTTGATATTGAGGTTTGTAATCGGGAGAGCGGAATAAGAAGAAATGGCGGACTTCGTTGTTACAACGCGAACTTTCGGCGCAATGATGTACCGTTCAGCACTGCCGTGTACCTTTTCCTCACTTTGGAAGCAAGAAAGAAGTCTATGATCTGCCTATCTACCTATGGGAATTCTAGATGGCTTGTGTGCAGTGTGTATAGGAGATGGTCTCAGAGCGGCTTACTTCGTATTTATCGAGTCAAGTCCTGCAGGAGCTGTGAACTTCCCTTTGTGCTCGGGAATAGATAAGGGAAACCATAAGGAACTACTGGGAATCGAAGTCTTGGCAGGGCTACATCTTGCTACGTGCATCCTCTCTGTTGAAAGTCGATACTTAAGGGGTCCATGTAGTACTTGAGACCCTTTCTCAGTTGGAATACCTGTATCGGAGGGAGCACCGGTGTTGACAAGTCGAGCGATAGGGCTATGCGAATACCTTGGCATTAAGCCTGGAGACTATCCAGGCCATTGCTTCTTGATCAGTTCGCCTCTGATTGGATCATGATATCTGAAATGATGGGGCGACGAGTGCATTCCTGGGAACTCTCCTCAGGAAGTTTAGAATACGCGAGTAATGTCTCCTTACAGCGAAATGACAACTGAGGGAGATGAAATAATCATTTCAGTGGTCACTGCGGCGTTTTAGAGCTTCTTTTGAACCTTCAGACCCACCTCGTCCTACCTTTATAGTAGGTAATAGCGACAAAGTCTTTACTGTATCTTTCGTATCATAAGCGCGCTTCAGTTTGCGAAAGGTTGACTGAAACACGGCAGACACCGGACTTGAATGTCTGTGTACAGTGCTGTACACTTCAGCTAACTTAAATCTGTTGGCAGACAAGACCTGTCGGGACAGACTCGACCGTTCATCTGGCCATCTTTGAGAGTTGCTCTTCGGGCTAAGCCTGCACTCAAACGTTTTGCAGCAGAGATACCCAAGAGTAAAATACTGTAGCGTAGGCCCGGCGGCATATGCCAAGGGCGCGCATCACGGTATCCCCTTGTTGTCTTTTACTAGAGGAACTGAATTCAACGTAGTAGGCGGGAATAACGGCCACTACCCGAAGTTCTTCGTACGAAAGTAAGCAAGTACCCCGAATCCTCGACTCAAATAGATAAGAAGTGAGGAATTCAAACTATTATGCGGCTCCAGTACCACGTTTCTTCTTACCTTTCTATCAACCTTTCCCATATGTTTTGGCGTCCTGCAACATTGGTCTTTCTAGGCCAGCGTCCGAAGCGTCTGCTATAGTAACAGTCTCCTCACTGTTCGTGCTTTGCAGGCCAAGAGGAAAGAAGTTTCTATCGAGTTTATTAAGGTTAAAATCATTGATGTCTTTAAGACGACTGTCACTCGTCAAAGAAATTAAACGAATCTCCCTCTTCGAGTTTCTGAATTGAGCTCGCTTTGACGATCAAACTTCATCGTTTGCACCAACATGTCTGCCTCCGAAGGTTCGATAGCACCTCCAGACGGAGTGACGGCCGACTTTCAGCATCCGACGGATGTCATGAAGACGATCAATGTTGTATCGATGGTACTGTGTCTTTCGATTGTTAGCCCTTTGGTGCTGTTGAGGGTTTATATCCGAGCATGGCTTGCAAATACCTTTACTGTCGAGGACTGTAAGTTGTCCCAAGTCTTGTACCTAGAATAACAGTTAACATGTTAGCCAGGGACCTGTGTTGGGGCATGGGTATATCTCTACTACCTAGTATAAAAACCCTTATGCTAACCTTTATCTAGATATTCAGCATTGGGTTATTCTCACTGGGACTTGTACGTATGTAGATATTTCATTACATGATTTATGTAAATTACGAGTTAACTTTCAACCAGTAAGCCGTTTTGGTGGGGGCTATCACCAATGGGAAGTGACAAAGCATCAGATGATATCTTTCCATGAGGTAATTTCAAGCCGTGTTCCGCGACTCAAGAATCGAGATTCATATTTTAACCAGATCCTCTTATCAGACTCTATATATTAGTTCAGTAATATACGGACCAGCTGCGTACCTCACGAAGGCAACACTCCTCTTAACCTTTACACGAGTCTTCTCGCCCTTCAGAAAGACGGTAGTCTTCATCTACATTTTCATGGCAGTAATGCTTATCTACTACATAGCCGTCACTATAATGAAGGCTGTAGTCTGTTTGCCAGTCGTCGGCTTCTGGGACTCAACCATAGCAGCAACCTGTTTGAATCAACGAGCACTCTTCACAGCCGATACGGCCATGAGCGCCCTTACCGACACGGCTATTCTGTTTATACCAATTCCACTTACATGGTCATTGCAGCTGCCCAACAAGAAGAAAATATGGATCATGGTCTTGCTCGGTGCTGGTGGATTAGCAACTGCCACGAGTATCGTGCGATTGGTTCTTGTTCTACAACCCAACGCCTTAGCCGACGAAACGGTCTCCTTTATACGATTTAATCTGTTGGGGTAAGTGCTGTCAAATTCCACCGCTTTTCTTTCCTGAACTCTGGTTTACAATTATAATACCCGCTTGCTTACCGATCCCACAAATCACAGTCTGGCGGAAGTAGGCATCGGACTAATCTGCGCCTGCCTCCCAGCTCTCAACATGGTATTGGCGCGCTACACGGGCTCCCACACCTCAGGCACAACGCGATATGGCGCAAGAACCAACGCGTCAGCCAGCACGAACCTGGAGCTCTCCAAACTCACCCTAAACAATAAGATATCTCGAAGGACGCATTCTTCGTACGTGGAAGTAGGTTCAGAGCAGCACATCTTGCTATCGCCCCGAAAGGCGGATAGCAAGATTCGGACGAGTATCACGGGCAATTCGGATAAGTGCCCTGTGGCGGAAGCGGAGCTGGCTCAGAGGAAACAGAGGGGCGAGGATGAGTTATATTTGGGGGCCGGGCAGGGAGTAGGACTGGGAGCAGAGAATAAGGGCTTTGCGGCTGGGGAGATGAATTTTATCGTTAGGACAGTACATGTTTCGACTATTGTTGAAAGGGATAATAGATAGATAATTCTAATAATATCAAATACCTAATACACAATGTTTTGGCAGATAGGTTGTATTCAATCGGGCTTCCGTTAACATTGAAGTTACAGCCCATTGCTTGTTGTATCTTGGCTATGATCTTCCGGATTTTGATATGCTGCTATATTCTCTTTTGTTTTTAGAATTAATTATAGATAGACTAAGTAGCTATCTTAATGAGAAAAAGAGAAGACGTTATCAAATGCAACCCGCTGTAATATAACATTAAATCTACTTCAATAAGGGCAAAACCGGGTAATAGTTTGAATACCTGTTATTGCTGTAGAGAGTGTTCTCAGTCCACTACTTCTGAACGTTAGTATAGTGTTTTTGTAAACTCGAATCGACAAAGGCTAAAACAAAACGATAGAAAGCAAGACAGTCACATGATAAGTTAACAACAATCCCTTACAAAACACCATGCCTCCAAAAGAATAAGTAAAACTAAACCTCACAAGCTTCATAAAAAAATCAATATCAAAATCATAACTCTAGTAAGCATAAAACAAAACAGCGTCGTTCTCCAATACCCTAAGCTTCTTATTCCTCCTCTTAAGATCAAACTTGAGAACCCAAGCCGAAAGTGCACAAGCAACCGAGAACCCGGCACACATGATGAGGCCGAGAGTATACCTCCCCCCATAATCATTCATCCAAAGATACTAAATCAGTTATCAATCAGAAAGTTTTCTCTTTACAAAGTCACTACAAGAGCGAGGAAAATAACTCACAGGCGTCCAGATAAACGACGAAACAGAAGTACTAACAACAACCGACAGAGAAATTGCCCTCTTCTCCTTCGTCTGTCCGGTTGTAGCCCCAACCCATCCAATGATAAGACTAGTCGTAGCGTATGTACCGACTGAGAAAATGATCATGGCTGTGTACCGGGCTCCGATGCCGTTTGTCGCAAAGGCTAGCACGAAGCCGAGGACGGCGACGGTTTTCGCGATCGTGATGTGCCAGGTTCGTTCGTTGTGGCGCCCTGAGGACCACGACCAGAAGATTGTTACGACTCCGGCTATTAGGTACTACATTTGAGAATTAACATATAAGCCATAGATAGACAGATCACCAATAAGATTTTTTTTTCAACGGAAAGGGAGGAGTGCATGTGGTTGCTCGCTTACGGGTGGACAAGTTAGCGCCAGGGTGATTGTTCGACTAAATCCAAGGCCTCCAATAACACTCGGGAACTAAATTCAAGGTATTTATTAGTTTTTCCAATCAGTAAACAGATAGATACCTCAAAGATAGAATTCTCCAGAGTGCGTCCCCTAACAGCAGATGAATCCGGTCATACGTACGAAGTTTTTGAACCCGTTGGCTGCTAGGTGCATGTGTTCCATGAAGCAGAAAATCCACACCCGATAATCCGTCAACGATTCCTTGAGCCCTTGCATGACTGGGATCTTAGTCTGTTCCTCGACCGTATCTTTCCTCACGCGTTCGTTCGCCAGGATGCGTTCTGCCGGCGTGAGCCAACGAGTTTCGGTTGGGTCGTCTGGGAGATAGTAGACACTGAAGAGTGCGAAGACGAAAGTTGCTATGCCCTGTAATTGGAGAACTCAGAGTCAGCTGACGAGTAACATACTGTTTCTGGGAAATGTGGATGGGAAAGGGGAAAATGCAAGAGTAAAGGATGTAACATAAACGTGAAGTGATTTGGCCCATGGGAAGTCAGATGGAGAGTGGAGAGCGCTACTCTCTAACTAGAAAGAAAAGGAAAAAGACCTGAAACCTCCATGTCCACTACCAACACACATACCTGTGTAATGAACAACCATCTCCAGCCCTCCAAACCTGCCCAGCCCTCCATCTTAAAAGTAAGAATAGCAATCAAGCCGGCAACAGCCGTTGCCATCAAATTAGCCGAATAAAGCACGGCGATCCTCACAGCAACCTCCTTCCTCGTATAAAAGACCGATAGTAAATAGAAGGCACCAGGCGCAAACGGCGCCTCGGTCAATCCCAAAAAGAACCTTGTTAGCAAGAGTCCAATAAAATTCTGCGAAATACCCGTCAGGGTCGAGACGATGGCCCAGAGTCCCATAGCGCCGCCCATGTAGTAAGAGGGTTTGATGCGTGTTATTAACATGTTGGATGGGATAGCGCCGATGATGTAGCCGACGAAGAGGATGGATACGCAGGTCGAGTATTGCGTGGGTGTGAGATTGAGATCCTTGTCGATGTTGTCGACTTTGGCGAGCGCGATGGCATTCCGGTCTAGGTAGTTGAAGAAATAGGTGACCCAGAAGACGGGCATGATGTGCCAGTCCAGCTTTTTGAGAAGCCGTCTTTCGTCGTCGTCGAGGCTGACGATGGCGCCGGCATAGTCGCGGGTCGGTTCGTGATTTAGATCCGAGGAGGGGGAGGGGGAACTGTTGATGGTGATGGATGTGAGGGTGGGTTTTTCCGAACTTGGAGAGCTGTGGATTGTGGTAGTGAGGGTAGACTTTTCTGAGTCTGGAGAACTGTTGATTGTGGGGTTGATAATTGGTTTTTCTTCGGGTGACGATGGTGAGGGAATCATTTTGTGCTTTGATTTGGATATGTTGGCACACAGTTGTGATATTTGGCTGTTTTGCAACAAGACGTCGGTCGAATTCTATCTCTGAGATTCAGACTAAGATCAGGTTCTGTAGTGAATCTCAGGAGGCTTCTTGTATATAATACTATAGAAATTACAGTTCAATTGGAGCCTTGTAAAGGCTGTATGTCCCAAACTCAACTCAACTCAACCCAACTCAGAACATCTCCGGATCGACTGATCGACTGGCGCCTACTTTCGAAAGTTTTCTTTCCACACCCGCAAATAGAGCTTCTTTTCTCCTTTCATTCGAGACCATATTAGCGTAGTTGGTATGGTCGGTAATGAGAGCCTGATTGTGGAGAGACTACGTACTGCAAAGTATTGTGTGGTATGGTACGCGTACCTAGGTACAGTAAAGTAATGTTTAAGAAAATTCAAGGTGCGGGGTTTGTATCTTCCTTCATTACCTAGGTAGCCTGCTGAGCTCGCGGTACATATTAAGTTTAGAAGCAATGAAGTGAAAAGATGAGGATAAGACTTTCGGACGGAGATTTAACCAATATGCGCGGAGAATGATTGGTACGACTTCGAAGTACAGTGTATAAGTATAAGCACTGTGACGTATATTCAAGGTTACAGTATTACTGTATGTACTGTATCTAGCTTATAACTTTTTTGGAAATTAGATTCTATAGTAGGTAGCTTGCTAAATATTATTAGTTGCCCTAGTCTTAGATAACTAACATTAACTATACCGCGCCTTTTTTCTTATACTACAATACTTTATATATGGTAAGGTACAGCACAGTATCATTTCTGTCGTAGCCATAGACTTAATATTCACCACACTCTACTCATAGATACTTTACTCCTATATCCTCTATCCCTATTCCCCTATAATACAATATAACAAACAAAAGGAATAACCTATTATCACCCTCAAAATCAAATGAAAGCAATGCCTCCCGCCTTCTTCCCAACCTATAAAATCACACATATAGATATAAACCACCAGACCTCCAAGTCTCGCTAAGAAGAACTTTATCTCCATTGGACAGGACAGTATTGTTGTCGTAGCTAGGTCTAAGAGTACTGCACTTACTTACTACCTTACTACATTCTATATCTATAATACCTACTCTATTTAGTACAGTATATATCCTCTTACCGTCCAGTCTCTAACATCAAACCCCTATCATTCTCGAAAAGAATAGTGAATAAAATAAAGTACCTTAAACCAACTACCTATCCTGCAGACTCGTAATCTATAAAACCAAACATAAGCGGCCTTCCCGCCCACATCCTTATAATAACCCCCCAGAAACTCCAAGTCACCAAGTCTCGCCAAAGGAACTTAATCCCTATAGTCCCGGCACTTGAGAAATACAATACAATACAATACACTACCGGTTGCCACCCTAAGAAAGGTAGCTTTCGGAGAAAGAAGAGAGACATGAAAAAGTCAACTGTACAACAAATAATCTGAGTAAGCTTCCGGACCCATATTTTACTTTATCGACAACTACTACACTGGAGTATATGAGTTTACATTTGTGCCCAAGACTTGCTTGGTACCTTACCTTGCCTAAATCTAGATCTTTATAGTATGACCGAAACTTTAATTGTACGAGTACAGCACATGCCTAAGTAAACCTTGCTGAAGTATCCGTGCACAAGAAGTTCTTTCTTGATTGACTTCTCTTTTAGATGCCGAGTTCTTGTCTACTTTAGGCATTCTAGGTTTGATTTTTAAGCCCTGGGTTAGCGATAGTTGGGCGGGCGGGTTTGGTTCGATTGATTGGCTTGATTTGATTTATACGCATTGTGTTGTATTGTTAGTGGGCTTCTTTATACGGAGTGACTAAGTCTTCATATGTATGATAATCGAACTGTTTTGTTTCTTGGATGGATACCAAGTAGTGATGATGTAGAGAAAAGTGGTATTTGTAGTGGCAAATCCGATCTAAGAACAATCTCTTTACCTCAACTTAGTGTAACAGTGAATCTTGTAAAGAAAGCATATGAATAACGCCGAGCAGAACGCCGCTAAATAAATAATGTCAACTCCCCTTCCCCGTCTCACTACCTCATCACCGCCCACTGCCCACCACCTACTCAATCCTCCTCGCAGCAGCGACATCCGGAACTCCAACACCCTCAACAACCTTCCCACTCACAACCTCATAAACCGGCAACTCAGCCAACCTTCCAATAACATGATGCAGCGTCGGTAAAGCATCAACATCCAACTTGTCAAGTCTAAAACTTGGTCTCTCCGCCTTCCAAACACGTTGTGGCTTTGGCGTAGGAAAGTCCTCCGCATAAGGCACAAAGACCGGATACTGAGCCTCAGCTTCTCCCTTGTGGGATGTCCCAACTTTAGGAATATACCGATAGACTAATATACCGTCGTCGTCTTCGCCGGAGATCTTGCCAGATTCGAGGGATTGATCGGTTTCGGTTAGGCCTTCCCAGGTGAAGTTGCCCCAGATTGCTCCCTCCCAGCCTGTGTTGACGCGGTAGGAGGTTGCGCGTCGGTGGATGTCAATTGAGGTGTACAGCTTTGGCATGCCGAGTTCTTCGCGGCCGGAGACGATGGGATCGGTTAAGGATTCGAACAAGAGGGGCATGTATGTGCCGCTTATAATGCTTCCGTCTTTCTTGACATACTCGACTCCATGGATGTATAATCCGATATGGCTGTATCCGCTTCCACCAAGCCATTCCATTTTGTTCAAGGTGGTTTGCGAGAATGAGGCGTAGGCGACGGTGCCGGGGGATTTGAAGCGGTACGAGGTGCTGAAATGCGGGAACAGGTTTTGGAGCATTGTGCGGGAGGTTTTGAATTTGATTGAGGCCGTTGTGAAGGTGCTTTGTTCGGCTTGTCTTGGAATGCCGAAGTGCGATTGTCGTGGGCCAGGCATAGGTCCGAAGGCGATGGGCATTCGCCAGTAGATGTTGGGATTGCGAGCCCAAGTCCATTTGCGCAGGGCTTGGGTTGAGTTATCCCACTCGTCGTGGCCGAAGTTGTAATTTGTGTATTGGATCACTTGGTGTTGTCAGTGGTGAATTGAATAGTAAGGGGTTCGAATGGAGGACGGGACTTACTGTCATTCTTCGCATCAGCGCCTATCCTATCATTCCCAGCAATCCTCGAATACTCTTGTATCCGATCCGCCCGTTCCTTTCTGATTTTCTCAAAGAGCTCCAACCTCGCACCGATCTCCTCCTTCTTCACATCGGCAGGGAATATGACACCCAAACTCGCCGCATCCTCGATAGCTTGTCCACCACCCTGTCCTTGATGTGGTGTAAACGGATGTGCTGCGTCACCCAAGAGAGCTAACTTGTCTTTCACCCACGTATTAATAACCTCCATATCCAAGAGTTTCCAAACCTTCAAACTATCCTTGTCTGCCTTTGAAATGAGGGCTCTCATTGCTGGGTCAAACCCCTCGTAGATCTTGAGCATTTGATCAACGGAGGCGACTTTATTCCAGGTATCGGTGCCAGCTTCTGATTCCGATTCGGGATGGATGCAGACGAAGTTTAGAAGTTGGTTGTTTGTGGTTGGGTAGACGACTACTCTTCTGTCCGCTCCGTACCAGATGGTCAACTCGCCAGATTGCTGTACGAATTTCGCTGTGACAGGATCATCTTGGGCGGCTTGCCGACTAATCAGGAAACGGAATGCACTTTTTCCAGAGCCATGGAGTTTGATATCTTTTCCGGCAACCTTCTTTCTGGTCACGGAATGCACTCCATCTGCACCAAGAACGAAATCACCTGTCACTGTCTTGCCGTCTTCCATGATGACGGTGGCGGTTTCGGTGTTGACATCGACTACTCTGCTCGATGTGTGGAGCTTTGCAGGCTTTCCTTTGCCTTCGGGTTTTGTAGCTGCGTCTTTGAGAGCAGAGTGCAGATGTACCCGATGAGCAAGTAGCCAGGGCTGTTCCTTCTGTATCAGCACTTTCTCCACGTTCTGTCGGTTTGGGCCATACTTACATGTTGCCACATCTTGTTGGGCTCTACCAGATTCATATGTCTCGTTTCCTTGCCTTCAGCCGTATACTCAGTGAACTGTACCCGGCATTTACATTAGTAATTTTCTCGTGAAGAATGACGAGTGGAGAGAACTTACGGCTTCCATAGGATTGGCCCCAAAGTCCTCAGCATAGATCCCCAAACGTCTTAGGATTCCATTTGCATTTGGTGCTAAATGAATAGCAGCCCCTAACTCGCTCGAAAACTGCGATTGCTCAAAAATCTACACATTATCCAAATCAGAATACTCCTCTGCAAGTTCGGCATTAGGAACTTACTAAAACCTCATGGCCTTGCTGTCTGAGAGCGATGGCAGCTGTCAAGCCACCAATCCCAGCACCCACGATAAGGATCTTAAGACCTTGCTCTGCTGTATGGAATCTGTTCGTGCTATCTGCATGGCTGCCGTTACTGCCATTGGTCTCAGAGACCAGGTTTTGAGCCTTGCCCAATATTTGTGCTAATGGTTGTTTCATCTCCTACTATTACTCTGCGTTGACGGTGGCGAGCTACGGTTGGAAACAAACAAAGCGTAGAAGATTTCTGTTGGTTAATGCTGTAAGTAAGAAGCTATGAGATGGGGGAAACACATCGCACAAGTAGGTCAAGCGTAAGCGTAGATATGGCTGCTTGGTGGGGCCTTACAGGAACTGTAACCAAGCACGATCCTGTCCCCATCACGGATTCCGAAGCTGCTTCCTGACCGTGATCCTCCCGCGAATGACAGATAGCCTGCACAGCTTTCGGCTTGGGAAAATGTCGCGAGGACGTGGAGGAGCAGTGCAGTGCGGGTGTGCAGCTTGCGAGCATCGAGCCCACGTCGGGACCACCTGCGGAATTAAACAGGTTAACGTGGAGCCGATGGTGTTTGGGAGGTTTTCGCATGGCTCTTGGGAGATATTGGATGTGCTTTCGTACCGATTGGAAGTTTACTCGCTCCCCCACCGCTCCGGTTGCTGATGTGCATCGTCGGAAATGTGGGAGGTTTGGTTTGGGGTCTGAGGTTTGTAAACCTGGAGAGTTTAGCGACTGAAGTGAGGGGAAAGTGTCATGTCGGGACCAGCTCTGGGGATGGGTAGATCCTCTCCCGACATGGCCTTGGGTGCAGCGCTGGCTTTGAGCTGGGCTACCCCATTGGAGCAGGCAGATCAGAACAGACGATGACTTCCCCCGGACTTCTGATCACACGACAACGTTCATTGCAGTACACTGGGGCACTGGCTGGTGGAAGTGCAGAAGACTGAAGAGAGTCGTTCGGATTATGGGGCATGATACATTACAAAGTGCTTCAAGGCACAAAAAGAAGTTTGGAGAACATCGTTGATTCATAAGAGCCCAATATACCAAAGAAAAAAGCTCGTCCTACTAGAGCATTGCTTCGGTCTTGCCATCAATCCACTTAAATTTATCATCCAGATACTTGCTTGCCCTTAGATCGCCAGACCGCGCATGGCCCTCGAAGTTCTCTGCCCTAGCTGAACGTCCACATAGCCTTCCAAGCTCACCGCTTGCCTTCTCATCGGTGACTTCTTGGTATGTGACTGTGCGAAGATATTTGCCAACCCAGAGTCCACCTGTATAGCGAGCGGCTTTCCGAGTTGGAAGGACGTGGTTGGTACCGATGACCTAGTAGGAATATAAGTATGAAATAGCACAAGAACCTTAAAGGACCGGAGATTACCTTGTCACCGTAAGAGACACATGTCTTCTCGCCCAGGAATAAAGCTCCGTAGTTGGTCATTTTGCGCAATGCCTCTCTTGGATCTTTGATAAATATCTCAACATGTTCACTCGCGTATTCATCGGCCAGTTTCCAGGCCTCGTCCAAACTTGGTACCACAACAACTTCTCCAAAAGCGTCCCATGAAGTCTTTGCCAGTGCAGCTGTAGAAAGTTTGGAATGTCCCAGAAGCTGATTAACAAGGTTGATTGATTGCTTGCCAACATCCTCGGAAGTTGTAATAAGCACAGCAGGAGTATCGGGGCCATGCTCAGCTTGTGAGATCAAGTCGGTAGCGATTGTGAAAGGATCCGCATATTTGTCTGCAACGATGAGAATCTCAGTAGGTCCAGCGAATAAATCAATCCCAACTTCACCAAAGAGCTGACGTTTTGCGTCCGCTACAAAGGCATTTCCTGGTCCAGCGATAAAATCCACCTTTCTTATTGTCTCTGTTCCTACAGCCATAGCTGCTACAGCTTGAACACCGCCAAGAATGAAGATCTCATCCGCACCCGCAAAGTACATGGCAGCTATTGTGGCATTGGGGATCTCCCCTGCAATAGGTGGAGTGCATGCGATCACATTTGGTACACCGGCGACCTTTGCTGTAACGATCGTCATATGTGCTGAGGCAAGAAGTGGGTATCTGCCTCCAGGAATGTAGCTATCGTAGAAGTCAGCCAGAGCACTCCAGCAAAGATTGCCCACGGAAACTCACGCTCCAACAGCATTGATCGGTAGATTTTTCTGGCCAAGATGAACCCCAGGCCTGATCTCAATCTCAAAATCGGTCAAAGAATTCCTCTGAGCCTCTGCAAAAGCCCTCACATTCTCCTGAACTTCCTTGATATCCTTGATAGTTTGCTCCGGCACCGTGGATATAATCTTCTCAATCTCGGCCTGAGAAAGCTTGAAAGTCGAAGGAGTCCATTTGTCGAACTTTTCAGAGTATTTTCGGACTGCAGAGTCTCCATTTGTTCTGATATCGCTGATGACGCTTTTGACTATTGCAGTGATAGATTCTTGAGCGGCAGCATTGCCGGCTGCGGAGCCTGTGGCCTTTTTGAGATATTGAGGCATGATGAAAAGAATTGAGTAATTTGAAAGCTGCAATGTAATCGATTTGACGTTACCTTGAACCCCTCAAGTACTAGCCGATATAATTTTATAGCTGCTCTAGCTCTGCGATTACGGAACAACCAGCTTCATGGATCGAAAACGCAAAGCCCATGATTGGCCCCTCGCCCACAGAGCTTCATCGAGCTTCACAATAGTTCTCGGCCCCACCCCAACGCGAGACAATTCTGGGGCATTAGACATACTACAGTTGTGGGCGCCTCATTCGGAATCCTGTGGGAGTTGTTCGATTGATAAAGATTTCGGAGGATGTCAATGCCGGTGGTGTTGAAGACGGATCAAATCAAGGGGAAGATGAAATAAGAAGAGACAGGTCGCGTCGTGACCATAAACACTAAGCCGCTAATATTTATGCTAGTTCTCCCTCTCACATGTGCCTAGGTATTCGGTCGTTGAGGGCGGGGAGAGTTTCAAGAACGACAGACATCTAGGTACGTTTGTCATATGTTCTGTACAGTAAGGTAAATATTTGCAACGGTCATATAATAGATGAGATATAGAATTGAAATCGTCAATTGTGTTGACGGCTTGGGGGGACGTTTCCCTCATCCTCAGAGACAGTATTACGACAGTAGATTCACTGATCTAAAAACCAGCTGTTTATTCTAATTTTTAAACCCCCGTTGACAGAACAAGGCATCCAAATGAATAGTATAGTAGATCTTCTATTGTGTGCCCTCACTTCCTTATTTGGCGGGAATGATTGGCAACGTAACATAGTTTTCATATCTTGGCCCAAAATGAATATGGTTCTTTCCTGCCAGTTTTTCTTCAGCTCTATTTATCATCGTTAGCTTAATCTTTCAATATAGCAGATATTAAATTACCTGTCAGAAGGATCTGTATGTTTGAACCTCTCACAGCCTTGTGTATCACCACTGCTAACCTCCAAGATTAATTTGCTACCAACATCAAGCACCACATTTGTGGGCCAGATCTCGACATCAACCGTATATACCTCGCCTGGAATAACTGGGAGTACGTCGGTAGAGAAGTAGTCTCTATGTGGTAACCAGTCTCTGTGATTTCGGTGCTCCTTGTTGATTTTCCTTAAACTGGTCCTCAGCCAGCCCTTGCAGAGTGGAACGGGATTTCCTGCGGTGCCGGTATAGAAGACTTCTTTGCCTTCGGCTGAAATATGGCGTAGCGTGACAAAGAGATCGATGTCGCTAGGCGAAATGCCTGGAATTGTCGGGGAAACTGAAACATTGAGGCGAGCGACGATGTGACCAGTGATTTCAGTTTCTGCCTCGAAAGGAGCCGTAGTGAAAGAGACTTGCTGGTCCATAGAAAATGAATCCGCAAGTGGTTTCCAGCCTTGAGAAACGGCACCTATCTCTCTGCCGTCATCTGCTCGAAAGCCAGTCGCTATGTAGGAAACCTTGTCGATTGAGGAAAGTTCTGGCTTCTTCGGTGATAGCCCAAGGGATGGCGTAAGGAAATATGGCGTGTACTGCGTTCTTGCTATGGGCCATTCTGTTTCAGCCCGTCGTGTGTAGACCCTCTCTGCAGCTGCATCATTGTATCCCACATCTCCCTTGCGGAGCACAATATTAACAGGAGGGACCTTGCCCGGAATTGACCAACCGACTCGGTCGTCATCCTTCAGAAAGGCGTCCAAGAAGCTCTTCTGAATCTCAACCTCTTCTTGGTAGTAGAACGGAAGATCATGACGGCCGGTGATAAAGCGCAGGTATTTGAGCTTTGACCCTGATTGTGTGTATCCTTCTACATTGCCTCGTAGATGCAAGAGAATACCACCCCAATTGGCAACGCTTAGGACCGGGACAACAATATCCTCTTTGTTGTATTCCTTCGAAGCATAGTAGCGCTGATCACGGAAATAGTTGCTGGCATTATCGATATTTTGATCCTGGCGATTTGCTTTCAATTCGTCCTCGCTGAGATCACCTTCAACCGTATCAGGTCCCCAATTCCTGGCTACTCGGCCTCCCTTGCCATACTGGTTCGACACAATCTGACGGTCCCACCAAAATCGAATAAATTCGTTTGACAAGATACCTCCATGCCGACAACGATCCCGATAGTAATCAGACATGCCTTCCCAGGGAACAATAGCACTCAGACCCTTGGGCTGCTGAGCGGCGACGCGCCACTGAGAACCAGCGAAGTATGATATCCCCAGCAGTCCGACTTTCCCAGAGGACCACTGTTGATCAGCGGCCCATTCCACAACATCGAAGAAGGCCTCACTAGTTCCTCGCGACATGGTGTCTAACAGACCTGGAGATTGTCCCAAGCCACGTTCATCTGCACGAACAACTGCATAGCCATTGCGAGTCCAGAACCCAGGGTCTGGAGTCTCCCATGCAGAATGAGCAGACTTGTGTTCTGCGTTCAGCTCGGCAAAGGATCCGGGATGGAAGCTAAGGAGGTGAGAAGGCATTCCAGCAAGACGCTTCTTGAGTTACTTACTCGCCATAGTATATGTCCTTGCCATACGGACCTTTTCAGTCAGCTTGCTTGTTCTGGATATTTCAAGAGCGGATCAGACACGAAACGGGAGTAAAAAGCGACAATCCCAGCAAAGGAAATTCTACTCCTAGTTTTTAACTTACCATAAGTTACCAGCACCGGGTATTTCTTCCCCTCTGTGTCTTTCGGGCGATAGACATTGACACGCACAAGTCCAGAGCTCGTTTTCAGAGGGACGGTGGCATTCTGCTCGAAGATATAAGGAAACGACTCTGCGTCGACCTGATGGATGTCGCGAATTTCGTTCGGCATAGTGGGTCTGTTTAGATCACCGTACAAGCTTTCAATTACAGTTGTCTGTGAAAGCGAGACTTCAACTCCAATATATTTTTCAAACAACGACAAAATCAATGGTCTCCTCCAAACGTACCCGGGAGCTTTGGACAACATCCACGAGTACCATCCCGGCACATAGTTCCTACATGCCCAGGAGTTTGAACCAAAATCCATCCGAGGACCTGCGGGGCCGAGAGGGGGAGGGAGGAGGAGTTGCAACTCTACCCCACGTCGGGAGATGGATCTATTCTTGAGGCCTGGTCGAAGGTAGGCAGAAGGTAAGGAGTATTGACCGTATGTGTCTTTCTTAAGTAGTGTTGGAAGCAAGGTCACTTCTGCCTGCCTGTTCTCTCCACTACCAACCAACAGGCCAATCTCTACAGCCAGTTCTCAACATGCCAGAACTCGAGGACAACGGCCTTCCTCCAGTATCACGCGTGATCACCGAACACGACAGCGAAGGCAAAGCAATCTTCTCCAATGCCCTCCCCGAACCAATTGTCTGGCAGGAACTCGCAGACGGCGCACGCTTCTCCCTTGGCTATGCCACGAACCAATTTCCCGTCGAGCTCTCGCACGAGGCAGACGTAGCAACCTATAGCCACTACCTACAAAACCTACCCGGCATAACAATACCTGGGGGAACAGTACTTCGCTATGTGGATATGATGCCTGGGGCAACCAGTCCCATGCACAGGACGGTGTCTCTAGATTATGGGGTGGTTCTGGAGGGAGAGGTCGAGTTGGTGTTAGATAGTGGGGAGGTTAGGTTGTTGAAGAGGGGACATGTTGCCGTTCAGAGGGGGACGAACCATGCTTGGAGGAACGCGAGTAAGACGACTTGGGCAAGAATGCTTTATGTGCTTCAGGAGGCTAAGCCAATGGAGATTGGCGGGATGAAGCTTACGGAGGATGTTGGTGATATACCTGGTTATGGCGATAAGTAGAGAGTGATAGACTTCCGTCAGTTTAACGAGTGCCATATAAATGACGTTAGAATGGAACTTCTTTGTTCTATGGCAAAGTTCTTACAGACCCATTCCATTCGGTCAAGCAGTTGGCTTGAGTTGACCAAAATAAAATTCTACCAACGAATTTGCTTTTAGTTGCCAGTGGCTACTGTAATCTAAAATCGGAGTGACTAGGGCATTTCCTCTATAGATATGAAAGGAATATACAAGTATACTCTTTCAGACCGCCAGTATTTGGGTACCGTTTGGTACCTCTTCTAAACTCAGTGTTGTAGCTCTCCATGATACTTTCATTGGGGGAATTATTAGCTAAAGCAGCGATATCATAGTTACTTCTTGATACAACAACCCAGCAGACAAAATATCTGGCATCAACGGAATTGATAAGTTCTCCAATTTTCAGGCTGCAAAGCAGTAAGATGTTTCGTCTAGACTTGACCCAAAAATATGAAGGGCACTTTAACACAAGTTTAAGTCCGTTTATCAGAAAGTATTTTGTTGGTCTTTCGCCTACTTAGTATGCCGTTTTTTGCGGTTCTTATGCCTAGGTATGTTTTATTATCTGTGTTACTCTTCGCTGTGGTATTACGCAGTAGATGTTTCTAGATTAAGAGGCGGCTACGAGCATACGACGATTGTAAAACGCAGGCCAACTTCTAAAGGTTAGATTAGAGAAGTAACTTGTCACTTTTTGAACAGGAAATACCTATGGGATTGTTAATTATTTGCTTAAGGATGGTGGCGTGACAAGCCCTTTCTGCTATGCTCCGTTGCACACTCTGACTTTTGCCCTTACCCCTATCGTGGTTGCTCATCTTGCGAAATAGCCAAGTACAATTGTCCATGCTGACATGCACCTTCCTTTCTCTTCAACATAATCTCCATACTCTCAGAAGAACTACATCGTTTTTCATACATATAAAAAACTGTAGAACTAACACTACAGACGAATATATTGTACGCACTTTAATTTTTAAAAGCCTACCCCCATCTTTACCTCTCTCTGGTCATTATGGATACGTTCTGGGAAACCTCACAATGGGATCCCACAAATCCGAGACTTATACCATGGACGAGGCCCTCAGATGAAGTAAGTCTCCACCGTGCTGCTCTTTGACAGTTATACAATGGCCGATAAGCGAGCAGACAGTGGAAATGCTTCGTGGAAAACTGATCTCAACGTCTAAGACACTGATAGACCTACCGTATTTGGGGATACATTTGGTCAAACGCGCTCATCACCTCCTTGATCTTGGATTCCCAGAATTGGCCGCTGAAGATGCATACAAGAGTATGTATCTTGCCACAGCTGGTCTAGAATTTGGAACCTCGCTGGGGGAGAGTGTGATATTGCACTATGGGATGTATCTCTGTGTGAAAAAGGTGTGTCTACAATTATGTCAGGCTGAATGTCAATTAACGTACTGATGCAGTATGGAAAAGCCTCGGGGGTGGCACGATTGTAACTTCGAAATGACTGCATCAGAGTTCCAGGCTCATGTTGAGGAAATGCTTGTCCAAGGACTGGAAAAAGGGTAAGTACCTAACCCTCTATTCCTTTGATGTCATCTGACCAGGTCCAGATTCCATGTTCTCTGCCTTGCACTAAGTTCTCTTCGAGCAAACGTCGACCTTATCTCTGCAAGCATGCATGCAATCCTTCTCTTTCCAAATAATCCACACTTTGTCGAACATCTCAAGCACGCTAGGGATAGTGTGACTTATCTTAGAGACTACTATCAACCCCCAGACTTCCCTTGGGAAGAACAAAAACGAGCATTGATGTATGGCGGTGTAGCTATGAGTCGATATCCCTGGATTCCCGCAGAGTACCTCGTCCGAAGCCCAAGAACAATTCATCACACAAGTTGCGTTGAAGTACGCGAATCCAGCATAAAGGTTCGAGGGAGTCAGGAACCATTTTTCGGGCTCTTCGCAAAAAGAGACATCAAGAAAAATGTGGTTGTCTTCGAGGCCCTGCACCCTTTCTGTTACTCACTCGAGCAAACCGTCACCCAGTGCTATAACTGTTGCAAACCACTCAACAGCAGTGGCACGGAAATTCAGAGCTTCCAATGCTGTCCGTCGATCAGATATTGTAGCCGTCTATGCAAGAAACTCGCCCACCAAATGTACCACAGCTCAATCTGTGGGAAAATATTCTCGTCAACGATTGATTGGGCACAAAACACGTACGGAGGACAGGAAGAAGGTTGGCAGTACGGAAAAGAAAATAAAGAGACTTGGTTTGTTCGCATTACAGGCTTTGACGACCTACCAAGTAATGGCTATCCGGATTGGAGCTTGATGTTTCCGGATTACCTACCTGTGTTTTTCATAAAGACTTTGGCAATGACTTTGCAGGCCAGATGTCATCCTCTAGGATTTCCAGCCTTCGCTCAATTGAAGCCGAACATAAAAAAGGAGGTCCTTGAATGGAATATGAATGGTATGGTCGTTGGTCCGATCACAGTTATGATAGAACTAGGGATTGATGTCTTCGCGGACCCGCAATACAATTCTTGGATTATCCATACCATCTGGTAGGTGTTTTCATTGTATCACGAATCAAGAACTAACCTACTTCCAGGCATCGCCTTGGAAACAGCACGGTAGTCACAAGGAACAATGCTACGCATTTGTCACCTTGGTACTGCTGGGTGAACCACAGCTGTTACCCTAATGTCCATGCTCATTTCGACTCAATAGAGAGATTGACTGCCATTAAAGATATCAAGAAGGGAGAGGAGCTGTTCACCACATACTTGGGCTCAGAGGGGCTTGATTCCAATGATGCAACCAGAAAACTGAGATTGGGATATTTGTTAGGTGGTGGCTGCATGTGCCATGTCTGCAAGACCTAGAAGCTTCGGTTCAGACTGCCTCTATCTTGAGGTGTGTGGCCCTTCTTTTCTTGTAGAGGGTGGAGTCCAGTCATTTGATTAATTCATCGATCACTGTGGAGTCTAGTATTGTGGTAGTTGAAAATTTGGGCTTTGCACATTCTGACAATTACAAGTTCACCATCTTAATTTAGACGTAAAGGGCTAAAAACTTGTTTTCAGTTGCTCCGATACCTGCAAGAGATACTTGCTCGCCCTTTCGACTTCTCTAACACCATGGAAATTCTTCTTAAAGTACAAGATGACTATTTTAGATGCTGTTATGAGTATGGGATTTAAGAAGACGTATGTATTGAATTAATATAATCAAGAGAATATAAGAGAATTAACAGGGAAAGGTCCCGTCTGGAGCATAGAAATGTGACTTAGAATAGTACCTGCTGTGTATAACTGAAATACTTTACGAAGTATAGGAGACAAAATAAAAACCTCCCGGGTTTACACTTCATGGAGGACTATTATTATTCTGGATTAGAGAGATCAAGGGGGCCTATGCCACTCTCATTTCATTATTATTACGAAACTGTAAATATGAAGGCATGACATTAAGATACTTAGAGGCTTTTATTAGTCTCGCCAATCTGCATGCTAGTTTTCAACATGAGTTCGCCATTCGGTTTCTAGCCACTCGCCAGAGAAAAGTTCGACGGCAAAGATGTCCTACTTGAGATTGAGCGACATAACCTATCGTCCCAAAATGCGGATATATCCTTATAAGATACTAAGTGCAAAATTAGCGGCCATGCCAGATCACGACTCAAGAGCCGGCGCCAGCGATCCCCACTTTCGTCCCCCTCCTCAAACCACAACTACACTAGGTAAAAGCTCCAAAAAAAAAACGGCAAACTCAGCCCTCTGCTATCTCTACCTCAAGATAAATCATCGCACCCGGCAAAAGAAAAGAGAAGAAAATATTGCTCACTACCAGGGTCGAACTGGCGACCTTGGCGTATCATAATGTCGTTGCAACATTATTAGCACCACGCTCTAACCAACTGAGCTAAGCGAGCATGTTTGGTTCTTGTTGAGTTAGAATGTAGAATTGCGGTATATAATGGGGCTTTCAGCATTAGCATAGGTGAATTGTTTAGAATGGTGCTTCATCTTCAACTGTACTCACTCATTTTAAGCCCACTAAGCATACATGTTTAGTGAATTACCCAAGAATCAGGGAGCTCTATGGTAGAATGTACTCCCACCAGTCCCTTCGTGTCAATTTATCTAAGCGAGAAAGGTCTTCTTGCAGCTACAAGTACTCGGATGTGGCTTGCGAAAGGACCCTTGGCTTTTGTCAGCTATAGAACCTTATTTCAAGGCAGTAGCGGATAAGTAACATCATTGTGTTCCAGCAACTGAGTTGTTCAAACTTTGAAAGCTTCATTGGAGGAAGCGCTTAGATTTAAAGAGATGTACCTTACATCATCTTTCAAATTCCACGCTGGTATTTCCGCCTTTTCGGGGTTTTCTCTTTACCAACATAGCCAGGCAAGCGCTCAGCGGAAAGATAGGTGCCACGCATATTGATGGTTTCTCTGCACAGTGGAACATCTCAAAAGTATGGGAATTCGGCAATTGACGGCAAGTATAAGATCCTCTAAAATTGTAGACTTCCCAGTCTTAAACCTTGGCTGTTGGACCCCGTTATTACAATTACCAACAACAATTGAATAAGTGATCGCCAATCCCGGATACCCTGTCTATCAAACCAAAGCTAAAGTCTTCGGGAAAAACTAAGTAAGCTATGCCTCTTGGGAGACGAAAATCTCAGAGGTCGGTTAAGCAGTATGGTCTCTTCTGGTATGGTTGCATTGGCATTCTTATTAATATGACCTGTTGATTGACGCATTAAGGTAAGTTTAAAACGAGGTACGTGATCATGGACAACCTGTTAAGCCAGAGGTAAAATAACGTAAACAACGGCGTAACAAGTGCCGAGTTAGGCTGCCGGTACCTGACTGTAACGGTGGTAGAAGAAAAGTGATGAACAGCAATTGCGAAGTAAATGTGTTTTCCCCGCAAGGCAAGCCTCAATTGATTACTCAGTTACACATATCCCGCACTCGCAGTAAGTAAAACTGCAGTGATGGCGAATCTTCTTTTGCGCTAACCTTGATCTCACAGAATTACAAAGGCTGCAGTTTCCATTACTCGATTAGAGTTTGATAGTTTCTGGACGAGAAGCCACAACCCACCGCATGCGGTACTTTAACAACGATTAGGTATAGTCTAGAACTTGCAGGCTCGAAGATCGTACTCGTAAGTCTTACGACGAATTATTGATACATAATGATATGAACTCGAGAATCGTGGGATACATACTTTCTTTAATCTTCCTTGAGTCTTTATTTGTTTTTCTATTGTGGTTCAACTCGAAAGAATGAACAACGACACTGTAACTCTTGTACCTATTGCTGGAGCGATTTCCTTTGTTTTTGTTGTTCTAGCTGGCACTTCCGCTCTCAGTGTATGCATATGTGAGTCCTTGAGTTGATCCCATTCACAAAATATACCATCTTGTTGACATAACCTTGATAGGGACTCGCATACCTTTGTTGAAGCACTGGAAGAATCTAGCCTTATCACAATGGCGTACGTGGGCAGGTTTACGAATGCCTCTCCTGTTCTATGCTAATAAATATAGTTCTCTTAGCAATCTACATCGATTCTAGCTGCTTCATTGTCACGGGAGCGGTCTTGAGTTTCGCGTTTGGCCTTAACAGATCGCAGGGTGTGTGTTCTGCAGCAATTCTCAGTTGTTTGGTATTCTACCTATCAACGAAGGTAAGCTACCTACTGTTTCTTAATCAATACGTACTTATTCTAGATTAGGTCTTGATCTATTGTTTCCTCGTTGAGAAAGCAGTAAGTCCTCTTGCATAAGAAGACCTATCTTCAATCCTTCCTGATACCGATTTTACTGCAGCATATCGTGAGGCTTAGCCAGAAACGGCGAATGAAGTCGAAATTTTACATCATCAACTGTTTTGGTATGCTAGGTATGTTACACCCTTTTCCGTGGTTTCGTACTGTGGCATTAATCCTCCACAGTCATATACTGCAGCCTTGGTGTACTCAATTTTATTTGGTATGAAGGAGAGCACGAATTCCACCCCCAAAACATTTGAGTAACCACTTACAGGCACTTTGCCCGGTTTGACTCAAAGAAAGCATGCTTTATTGGCATGGACAGGAAAGTGCTGCTGCCGCTTGCGGCCTTCGAGGTTCTCGTCAACATATATTTAACAGCCTTGTTTATCCTACCAATGCGAAGTTCGTTCCTCCATATGCCCTCGTCCTTCCGTTTTGAGTAACAATTTGTTAGATTTGTACTCATACAAGAACAACCCGAATTCTATCTTTCGAAGCATCACGATTCGTGCCTTCTTTGGCAGCTTGGCCACCTTGGCATCAAGCATGGTGTATGTAGATATCTCTGCTTCTTCTCTCTTCTCAAAATTACTCACTGATTACAAATAGAAACATCTCCCTCATGATCGCTCTCAACGGTGAATCGGCTTGGGTTTGCATCATGTGTTGCACTATAGATGGTTCGTCTCTCCCAGCTCTTTCCAAAACTTCTAAATCTCTTTCTATTCCTGATATTACCAAACTCCCCAACTAAACACGGGGTCTTTTCCTCTAGTCCTCTTTGCAACCATCACACTTCACTGGGTAACGGTAACCGACACCGTCAGAACTCCCCTATTGGTCGACCCTAACCTGAGTGAGGGCTGTTCTTGCAAATTCGCGCTCCCGAGCGTTGATATAAGGGAAATTAGTAGTGCCATCTACCAAGGGCCACATCGTGATACGATCCTAACGAGCATCTCGAGTGATCCTCGAGAAGAGCCTGCGCCTCCGAACTGGGGCAGGGCTAGGATGAATTCGGACTATTCGGTGCAGTCTACTCAGTCCCGACCGCCTTTCCGAACTACCATGAGCATTACTACAGAGGTTGAGTGGGTCGAGTCCGTGCAGGGTGCATAGTGTTACTATTTGCCTTAGATGAGCCCTATCGAATAAGTAGATTATTAGACACAAACATCTCAATAAATATCTATTTTTAAGTAAATATCGAATTAACAGATAAGTACCAGAGATTTTATTGCCCGTATAAGCACTTCAGGCATACTTATAAAATCTCTTAACATTGTCCAATGTCTAGAGACTTTAGCTGAGTTGAGTAGTTCACCGCATTGGAATATTATCTTATTTACCACCGAAAGACCACAACTGTTAACCCTTATCCATGCTCCTGCCGATGGCCATGAAGAAGATGGTAGCTCGGACGATGCAGAGTCTACCCAAACCAATTTAAGGAGTTGTATATAGTAATAGAGTGACAAAGCTTCTATCAAGCTACACAGTAGATAATCCTGATGATAGTTACGAGGGTCTCTAGACAGATACAGTGTTTATATTCGTCCTACAGGATAAACATCGCTAGTTAACAATGTAAAGTAATTACGTTTTTAGTAGAGTAGTAGGTAAAGAATTATTCCGGAGGTTTACATGCTATAGAGGGAGTAATTTTCCTCAGCAACTTAACAACGAACATCTAACTGACAACAAAACATCCCATTTGCCTATCTATCAAAAGAAGATTAGTGAGCGAAAGAGATGAAAATGATTTTATTGCCTAACAATGAATCTCCTATACACTGGGTTGAGTATAAGTGGTCTAATTAAGCGTGGGCACACTCCTGCGTAGAACTTTTTTCTGAGTTCATACTGAGTTCACAGTAACAGGCTGTTCTGTAGATATGGGTAGTTAATATTCAGATTCAAGAGCTTGGAAATCTGTAGAATTGAAGACTGGAGATTGAAGTGAGAGATTGAGGGTTGAGGTGTGTAGTCTTATTCACGGCATAGCCATTTAATCATCAATCTGAGGTCCTTAAGGCGCTTGAGTTGTGTTTATAAAAGTAGTGGTACTGCTGGTGAGCATGCTAGGCTTCTAGGTTACTATGGATGTTTAGTGGGTTAAAACAACCTAGTAAACTAAAAGCAGATCTTCGATAGACTACCTAATTCAACACTGCAAGGGGGAAAGCGTGTACCATAGTCTAGCAAAACAAAGACATTTAGTATTTATTCTTCGCGTTTATAATATCACCCTGTCGGTTATTAACACATACTCCAAACTTTTCCAAGCAGGAAACTGCACTACATACAATTCATATTCTTCAGAGCCAGACTCCCGAGACTCCAGTTTATCACATTCCTTCCTTGCAGAACGCGGTCGGGAGACCCCGTTCTGCAATATTATCATGCAAATACCTGACTCACAAAAGAAAAATCTCATGCACGGCAGAACCAACCCTTATCGCCCGACATTCTAGGTCCGATTTACTATTCCTGAGTTAAATTATAGATCGTTGCGTCGACTCCTCTCAAACTCCTTGTTGTTCTTCGGCTTGCAGTTGGTTTCTCCAGCTGTATGTTCGGGGGTTTTAGGTGATGCATCCACGAAGCTTGTGGCAGGCTACTCTTTGGGGGGGGGGGGGTATCTGAGGGTTCAGGCAATGGCCATGGGGTGGGAAGGCCGGAAGGAGCGTTGGCACATCCCTTTGGTGGGTGTGGCGCGTGTTTGAAGACCAAGAGGTAGGTGTGCCTGAATTGAAAGACCGTCCTTTCGAGATTGGGAGTGTCAATTCAAATGCACTCTCTGTATTACATCCCAACAATCCGTGCGGCGTTCCCAAGATCCCTGACTAGCTGACTCAAATTTTCCACCAGAGGAGCGATATCACCAATATCGCCCGTGGAATTTCGAGTTAAAATATTGATCACGATCTCCATGACGGCCTTTGGATTATCCAATCTTGCAATTCCAGGCCCCACATTTACGTTCGGTTGCTGCTCTCCATTTCTGTTGCCCATTTGGGGAGCGAGTTCTTGAATGACGGGAATGCCACGGGAGATAGCGATGAAACGGTGGCTTTCGGCCGTTTCTTCGCCATCCAGGTAGATTAGTTCGTTCTCAATGATAGAGTCGATATTCGTATGTGAATTGTGTCGATTGCGGGAGCGTGAGGAGCCAAGTGATACCATGCCGTACACCCACAATGCCAAACTAGCATGATACAATGCAACGGCATAGAAGTCCCGGAGTTGATTTGGCGGAACCAGAAGCGCCGCTCGAACGACCTGTCCAGCATGCCAAACCGCTTGTCTTGATTTCCGATTCTCGTACCAAACCTTGAGCAGCGGGTAGACGCGCTGCGCCTCTTCATTTCCTTCCTTACCGGCGAAGAGCTGCAGCTCTTCGAAGGAGACGTGTAGGTTCATCATGAAGAGTTCTTGGATCATCCTCTGCTCCGGCCGGATGCCACTGGGCCACTCTGAGACCGTGATTCGGAAGTGCTCCAACAATTGACAAAGTTCTTGATGCCAGCTTGTTGAAATGAGCCCTCCATTCCAGTGGCGCTCTGATGATTGCAGTTTTAGGACGAATTCGAGTTGGCGATATTCGGCTATTAGTGACCAGATTGCGTGCAGAATTATAGAGGTGCTATGCTGCGTGTCGATTGTGTCTTGGACTTTTGAAAGTGAATGTAGGTCATGGACACAGTTCATCAGGGACGGAGGACGGGTTGAGTGTACAACTGGATTTTGGAGCCAGGCATCTCGCCAGGCTTGGGCTGTTTTGGCTTGCCAGAGGGAGGTAGAGCAAGGGAGCTCAAGGGAAACTTCTGCATATGATACCAAAGGTCGGACCAAGAGGGAAAGTGAAGCTTGTGCATCGTGGATGAGGGTGTGAAAAGCAAGTCTGGCGTGTGTTAGCAGGAAATTTAGAACACGGAGTCAGGCTCGGACCTCCTAAAAGACTCATCCTCAACCCATACTCTCCATTTGTTTTCAAGCGTCTTATCGTCGTCACCAAGTTCAGGAGCAGGGGGTGAAGTTCTGGATCGTCGATAGCGACCCGATCTCCGCAACATCTAGGAGTCTTTAGTTGATGTCTTCTAAATGCTGAAAGTGGACGTACTGTAATCAGAGGCTGCGCATGGCTCTCTGCAATTTCCATCTTTCGCTTGTTGCCACTCCAGAGCCCAATATCGAGCTCCAAAGCAAAACACTGCAGGCATTGTAGCTCTCTTGTTCTGCTGTTGTCGTTTTCGAACTTTTCAGAGTCAGCGCCGATATTCCGGGGGGTTGGGATTACCATACTATCTTGATAACTGCTAACCGCACTGCCTCCTGAATTGCGAAACCCAACTTGCGGACAGTTGGCACAGACGAAAGAACAGCCCCAGCGGCAGCCACAATCCCATTAAACTCCGGTCTTTGGTTTCGCGGACAAAACGTGGGAAGATGAATCCAAGAATCAGTCTTAGCCGCCTGTGCTTTGAAGAAGAAGTGCATACGACTGTCTAGGAATTGTGCAGAGGGAAATGATGTTACGACACGAGGGACATTAGTTTCGTGGCTATATGTTTGTAAAAGCATGGTTAGGATACCATCCCGTGAAGACTGGTCAAGCTGGTGGTCGAGTACGATATGGCCTTGGCCTTCGAGCGCCTCCATGTCCTTATGTGGCAGTGAAAGATGAGATATCTCACCGTACGCATGCTCTCGCTTCTCTGGCGACCAATTCCAGAGGGATTTTTGAAAGGCCTCTGTACCCAAATTAATGGTACTCCGCACATCTGGCGTCTCCTGATTCTGAACTGGTGGTGGCCCGCTGGGTGGTCCATAGGGTGGCCCGTTGTAATCCGGAAACATGTTGAAGTTAAACATTGGGCCCTGGTTATTTTGCGCACTTATCCAGTTGAAATCCAAATCGTTAAATTCGAGGCTTGAGTCGATACTGAAATTGAACACGTCTCGTGACGTATAGGCTTGTGGCATAAAGTCCAGCTGACTAGTTTCTTCCAAGGAGTGGGGAGTTGCAGGCATCATTATATCTCGGAGGAATCCTGCAAGAGATGAGTCGTCCATATCCATCATCGTACCGTCATCCATAGGTCCGGACTGCATGTTCATCATGGGGTCGTGGTGCATCGGTGGTGTTGGATTAGACGTAGGCATTGGCCTCGAATTCTGGGAGAACGTGTTGGTTCCCGGGATTTGAATGGGAAGATCCTGCTGTTGGGGGTCTGGATACTGATACATGTCACTGTGGTTGGATGTAATTGACATATTTGGACTTTGCATTACATCTGGCTGCATCATCTGAGACTCTGGCTCTGTGCAGTGTCAGCTCATGGGTATGGAGTTGTTCAAATATCTTTACTCATTGACGCTTCCGAGCTCTGTGATCTCTGTGAGCCGCTGTTTTGCTTCCCATGTGCAGGTGGGAAAGTGCAAGGGATTCCTTTTTGGCGGCAGCGTGTGCAAGGCTTCTCATGCCCGCACCTCAGTTTCGCCGAAGCACAAGCTGAGCAAGCCTGAGCGACTCTTGTCAATTGCGTTGATGATTGTTGCTTTTTGGGATCTTTCTTGTCACTGTGACTTGCAGCATGGCGCTTCAAGAGGTCACTAGGGAAAGATGAGCACCTCGCTAAATACCAGGAGAAGTGTAACTCTTACGCTCTAGCAAAGTTCTTCCCACACGTAGAGCAGGAGAATGGCTTCTCCCGCGTGTCTGGAAGATGCTTATCAATATGATTTGCCATATAGACCAGGGAAGATATACTGACGAGAGCGATAATGCCGGGCAAGATGATCTACTCGGCTGTAGTTTCGTTTACAGACATTACATACGAAGGGGTTGCTCTTCTCGTTCTCGGTGACGGTTGGAGAGACCTGTGAATGTTCTTGCCCGGGCATGTACTGGTTCAGGTTCTCTGTCATTGTCAACACGTTGGAGGCGGTGGAGCAACGCGTGTCCCGACAGCAAGGGTCATGGAAAGCTCAAGCCCGTTGATGCGTGGTCCTGGGGAAGCTGGGCTCCAGATGAGGGCATTCGTGAAGATCGGGGGGTGAGGTTAGGGCGGTGTAGAGTGCACAGGACTGGGAGGGCGTAGGTATACAACTGTTGGTGTTCACAAGAAGCTGAGTCGAGCATATCTGTTGTCGTTGACTGATGAAACGGCAAAGAAGAAGGATGTGAAGGATCTACGCGTGTTCCAGAATTCCTGCTATTGCAAGGGTTGGGCGGGGTATTGGAACAAGCACCGAGCGACAGCCATGTCACATGACGCCGGCAATTGAGCCCCTTGGATTCTGAACAGGGTCCGGAAGTAGAGGAACGAAGCCAAGTTGTGGGGCCGAAAGAGCCAACATGCCGAAAGAGCTATGAGAAGTTCCTTGGTGACACCTGGTAGTTGACATTGTTATCGAGCAATTGCTGACAAAGGACGATCGACAGCAACTCAGATCCTTCGCTTAGCCTTCAGAGATCGGGGCTTCGAGGATCAACGCTGACTCGCTGACGACCAACCACAATTGCTGCAGTCTTGTTACCAAGGCCTCTTCCCAAGCTTTCACGTTGCTAGAAATAAGCAAATCCCATAGGATCTACTACAATAGCTAAGATAGGTAGGTATGGCAAAGAGTTCGGACGAAACAGAGTGACTAAGCCACTTCAACTCGCACCGGACAGCGGAAGAATCCAACCTCTCGGCTGACAACAAATGCTAGCACAGAACTTTTATCATCACCTAAGGTAGGTAAAAAGGCGATTAATACATATAAGAGAAGGATTTCGCACTCGACAATATTCACAATTATGGGCCCTTACTAGGGTATACAATAGGGAGAGCGGTCCGAGACTTATATCCCTAAGACTGTACAATACGCCCCCCCCCCCCCCTTCCCCCCAGCGGATCTGAAAGTAAAATCGAAAAGTAGTCTTGGCGAGACTTTCCTAATCTAAAGGCCTTCTCGTGGCACTTATATACAGTAGTTTACAGTAGCTTTCTATATTATAAAAGGCTTATAGACTATTTACCTATAGATAACTGGCCTATAGTTATAGGCTGTAGTAACCTGTAAATATAGTATATACTACCCTATATTTTTGAGACTACCTTATAATTATATGGTATAGTAACAAAAAACTATTAGTAACTATCCTATAGTATAGGCTATAGTGCGCTATATTTAAAGGCCACTCCGCTTATAATCTAGATAAAACTATAGGTGATAAGATGAAATAGTAGATACATAGCTTTTAAGGTTGCTATAACAACACTTTTCTAGCTCTTATCGCACTGCTAAGCCTCTATAACTCTATTTCCACTTTTTACCTTGGGACCGGAAGGGGGTATTGTAGTGTAGATCTCGCAAGCATAAGCTTAAATTTATAACAAGTACGAATTAGAGCCTGGTGAGTTGTAAGCGAGGTACCTTACGCATTGGCCTAGGATACCTCTGGAACTCTGGTGCCTAATTTATATAACCATCTCGGAAGTTGTCCCCGACACTGTTGCCAGTTGGGCTTAGAGAAGCCGTATTATAAAATTGTCAACTTAGCGGGTGCGAAGTCCTTCAATCGGGTTGCTGTCATTGGCTTCAACATCACGGTTTGCGGCACAGCAAGGACGAGTGGGCCGACAATCGTCGTCCGTAATAGTACATAGGACCGGGAGTCCGGGTCACAGGTATGGGTATGCGAGCTGCGAGCTGCGGTGAAACAATTCCACCGATCCGATGCGTAAGATATAAATATCGTGAGATATCCAGTAGTAAAAGAATCGGTTTTACTTCTTGAGTAGAGCGAATAATGGCATATTTCACCACCAATGTGGTCCAGGCTGGGCTGAGCCTGGTGGCTTTTGTTTTGATATACGTAAGCACGTGCCTACCATGGAAAGACGGTGGCTGAGACAGGGTGCTGATGCTGGAAGCAGTTGATTACTCTTGTGTTCTATCGTTTAACTCTGCATCCTCTTGCCAGATATCCAGGACCGTTTCTTGCGAAGTTGAGCTCTTTCTATGCCGTCTATCATGCTTATCTGGGAGATATACACCTTGATGTCGAAAGATGTCACCAACAATACGGTAACACTCCTGTCGTGTAGCTAAACATGGAGTACTAAAGCCCCCATAGGAAATTTTGTCCGTTATGGACCTAATTCCCTTGTCGTAAATTCAGCAGATGGCTTCCATGGTATGGCAGTGTCGCCTTCAACTTTTACACCCATTGATATGAGCTTCTTATAACACCCAACAGATATCTACGGTGCCGGCAGGAAGATTAAGAAGGGTCCTAGCTATCAAATTCATGGTCGTGGAAACCTCATCGGTGTTAGAGACAAGAAGTTATTTTCTCGCCTCAAGAAAATCTTTGGACAGGGATTCTCGGACGCTGCACTTCGTGAGCACGAGCCCAAAGTTCTAGAACAGATTAACTCTTTCTGCGAGAAAGTGGTTGATAATGATGTTTCGGAGAAGCAGTCGACCGGGTGGTCAACTGTGAAAAATATGACTCTGTGGTGTATGTCAATCAAATTTCAGAAGCTCTTCCCCTCCCCGTTCCTTACAGCTGACCAAACGCATAGGCAACTACCTCACCACAGATATAATCACAAAAGTAGTCTTCACAACATCCTGGGATCTCTTAGAAACAATCAAGAACCGAGACGTCGTCGACATGCTTACAAGTATAGTCTGGTTCACAGGAGTGGGCCATCAATCCAAGTGGATGTACAGATACAAACTCAACATCGTTTTATTCCCCAAGCTCACTCGCAGTATCCTTAGTCTTGACAAGTATACAGTCAATGTCATGAACGCCAGTAAGAAAGCACGAGAAGATGATCCATCAATCAAGGATTTCTTCGGTCAATTTATCAAGGCCATCGATCCTGAGACTGGTGGAGTGCTGAGCTTTAATACCGTGCGCGCGAATTCGGCTACTCTCATCATAGCTGGTAAGCGCTTCTTTCTACTCCAACCAAGAACTCATGAAAGACTAAACCATACACAGGTTCGGATACAAGCTCCAGCGCTCTATCAGCAACCTTCTTCTACCTAAGTCGCAACCCCACCGCATACGCCAAAGTAGCCCAAGAAATCCGCAGCACTTTCAAAGACCCCTCGGAAATCCGCCCAGGTGCAACACTGAACAACTGTCGATATCTACGAGCCAGCATAAATGAAGCAATGCGCCTCTCACCAGTAGTTGCACAACCACTCTGGCGCGAGACCGAAGAAGGCGGCTGCTCCATTGCCGGACAACTAATTCCAGGCGGCACCGTCGTCGGCGCCGGTATCTACAGTCTTCATCACGACCCTATCGCCTTCCCAGATCCCTACACCTACGACATCGAACGCTGGATTCTACCAGCCAACGCGACAGAAAAAGACCTCAAAATCATGACTGAAAGAAATAGAAGTTTTGCACCCTTCTCTACTGGGCCTCGACAATGTCTCGCGAAGAATTTTGCTCTTATGGAGTTGTTGCTTACCATGGCTAATGTGTTCTTGCGCCTGGATTTCAAGAGTGTTGATGGTAAAGAGAGTATGCTTGGTGAGGGTGGAGAGGCTTGGAATATTCAGGAGGGAGTGAGTGGTGCTGAGGTGCCGTGGGGAAGACATAGGAAGAGTGAGTTTCAACTCAAGAGTTATTTTACTAGTCATATGGAGGGACCCATGATTGTTTTTAGGAGGAGGGCTTTGTATTAGCCTTTTTTATCCTAGGTATGTTACGGACGAGAAAACTCTTAGAGCCTAGAGGCAGAGGTAGAAGCAAGTCCTAGATTGCGTAGAAGGGAATTTGTCTTGTGGTGCCTTGAACTCATCTCGGCCTAGAGTTGCTCGCTATAGAACTGTTGTTGATATTAATAGTAGTCTGATCTTAAATCACTAAAATCGAGTTAAGTAACTCAAGCTAATATAATAATTTACCTACCACTACTACCACTAGTAATACTAAGAAGGATGTCACTTACCTGCTTGCGACACGACTATAATGTTATATTAGTCACTCTGCTATCGCTGCTATCAATAAGTAGTCTGCTTAATCACTAAAGTATTCCAAGTAACTTAAGCTACTTTAATAATTCATCTAGTACTAATAATACCTACCTATAAATACAAATCAAACCTCGAGTCTTCAAGAAGAACAACAAAAATTCCCTCTGCCATCACAGCGACAGGATGACGCACAGGGAAACCATCCACCCCGTAGCACCAACCACTTCCAATCCAACCCCCAAATCAGATTCTATACTTCAAGCAACCGAATATGTCTGCAGTTCTGTAGGTCTGTTTGCGTGAAATCACCAATCTAATATAAAGGAAACTTTCAAAAGGGCTGTTTCACCGTGGAACGATGTTTGACAACTGATTACACGGTGGCAACTAGTTTATTGATGACAGTAAAACTCCAAGGTCTTATCAGAAGGGGATGGGTGGATTTGGCTTGGTGATTTATGTGTAGCTGAGAGGGCATGGGTAATTTTTGATTGTCAGATATGGAAGTGGAATTATAGTGGTGCAGAGAAACTGGGTAGAAGGTTGATTACATACTTTAGGTCAAGGAATTCACTAACATACTATTGTAACGCTGTACTGTATGCTGCATAGTTTGTTAATAAGATGGTTGGGAGGGGGTGAGTGTAAAAGTCGGGATGAAATGGTGTTGAAAACACTTGCTTGCATACTTTTAGTGCACTCAGCCTGCATAACGAAGGAAACATTGAGGACCGATGTCTATGCCGAATAACAGCAAGATTTGATCCCATTTTATCTTCGTAAAACCGCTTCTATGAGGTATCCCGCAATCGTAACATCATCAACTTCGTCTCGAACCAATGATACCATGATAGTCCACCTATGCTCTACTTGCCAATTGTCAAGAACAAGCGGTCTCCAACGTCACCAAGACCTGGCTTGATCATGCCTTTGTCATTGATAGTATCATCCAGTCCAGCAAGCCAGATTTCAACCCCCTCAGGCCACTCGTTTGCAGCTCTCTTGACACCCTCAACGGCACCAAGAACCGCAACGACAATAACTCGCTTGACACCCCACTCCCGAAGTGTTTGGATAGCAGCAGCGCACGTTCCACCAGTAGCAATGACAGGATCAAGGAGGAAGGCGAGCTCTGAAGCTGAGCTGTTGGGAGACGAAGATGGGCTATTGGCGGCGGGGATGTGGTATGGAAGGTTGTTGTAGTATTCGACGGGTTCAAGGGTTGTGGGCTCACGGAAGAGACCGAGGTGGTGGACGGGAACCGGGTTAGGGAGAAGGGTTTGTAAAGCTTCGACCATGCTGAGACCGGAACGAAGAATTGGAACGAGTGAGATAGTTGAGGGTGCGATGGCGGTTGTCTTGTATTCGTATCCAAGGTGTGTCTTGCTCTAAGGGAGGATTATCAGCTTGGGGTTCCGCGACGAAACAGATCGGTGGGCGACCGTACCGTTGGTCCTGACTTGGTGCTCAAGCCTGCAGCAGTTGCTTCACATCCTACGATCAGAGCGATCTCGTTGACCAGGGCCTTTGTCTCGCGCGCGTTGGCCGTGTTTGTTCGCAATTGCGAGAGCTTGGCCTGGAGACATGGATGGGTAGAGATGTGAACGTTTGGGGGTAGTGAGGGAGGCATCTTGACAGACTCTTGGACGAGGTCGTTTGGTTGAAACGAACTGAAGGGTTTGATGGGAAGTTGTAGAAAAAAAGTGAAGCTATTCGGAGAGCACACCGATTGCAGTAACTTGTTGACCAAGCCACTCCACCCCACATTTCATGAGGGGTTCATTCCTTATCGCAGCCGCTAAGCCCCATCCAGCATGAGGGAAAGCATCGGCCCGGCCGGCACCGCGTTCCGAGAAATGATGGTGTTGGTGGTAGTGGTGTATATTTATTCTTACGACACAAGCGACACCACCGCGACTCCTCATCACAAATGATTGCCCACATTGGGTTGCATATGTTGCGCGACAACCACAGGTGTCGCATAATTGGATACTCTATGGGACACCATGGCACCGATTAATGCGTCGAAAGAACAAGGCGGATACAACGTCCCAAACAAATATGCCAACCTCACCGAGTTGGCAGATCCTTCGCCCATACAGAATGTTGACGAAAATCCAATACGCCCATTTCTGGAGCAGAGAACAGCATCAAGTAGTGTGCATCCATTTGCGAAACAATCGAGTTCGCCACACTCGAGGAGACTGAGTCTTAGCAGGACGACATCGCGACCGTCGCAGAAATCGGGCAGCCTCAGCTACGAAATACCAGACAAGTATGCGAATCTAAACGAATTGGCAAACATTTCGCCCGTCGAGAACCCTGGTGAGCATAGCTTATATCCACATACCTTCTTAGAGGAGGCCCGGTCTCATGAGCAGGAATACGAAAAGGATGAACAGGCGAGGAGAGCCTCCGTTGGTAGAGAAAAGCCCAAACAAGAGGAGAACGAAGCACAAACCAAGAATGAGGTTTCCAGATCTGCGACAAAACTATACACCATTTCATATCTTATACTATTCTCGTTCCTTGGAACTCTCGCGAGATTGGGTCTCCAGGCTATCACCTTTTACCCGGGGGCGCCCGTGGCGTTTAGCCAACTCTGGGCCAACTTTGGTGGAAGTTTAGTCTTTGGCTTCTTAGCTGAAGATCGAATGCTCTTCAAGGAAGAATGGGGGACCCCAAACTATCATCAGGCTATCTTGAAAGCCAAGTCCCGACACCCAGATGAAGAGAGCAGTTCTTCCGAACAAATCATCGATTTGGCAGCCGCCAAAAAGGCACACACTGCAACGAAGAAGACGATACCCCTCTACATCGGCCTTGCAACTGGTTTTTGCGGCTCCTTTACCTCATTCTCCTCCTTCATTCGCGATGCTTACCTGGCAATGTCCAACGACTTACCGACACCACTGAACCACCCGGCAGACTACACCCTCGCCACAACATCAACCTCCACAGTTCACCGCAATGGTGGCTATTCCTTCATGGCACTCCTCGCAGTCATACTCACTACCGTGGCTCTTTCTATGTCCGCTTTGAAAATCGGTGCGCATGTCGCCATTCTTTTAGAACCACTTACACCTAGCCTACCATATAGATTCGCCCGCAAAATCCTCGACCCTTTGTGCGTATTCCTAGCCTGGGGTTGCTGGATAGGCGCTATTCTCCTCGCCATCTTTCCACCCGACCGTTCTAGCTCTGGCACAGAAATCTGGCGTGGCCGTGCGGTCTTTGCGCTTGTTTTTGCACCTCTCGGGTGCTTAGGCCGATTCCACACATCCCTCTACCTCAACAGCAAAATCGCATCTTTTCCCCTCGGAACTTTCTTTGTCAACATCTTTGGCACGATCGTTTTGGGGATGAGTTGGGATCTTCAGCACGTGCCCCTTGGTGGTGTTATTGGATGTCAAGTTTTGCAGGGCATCGAGGATGGGTTCTGTGGATGTTTAACCACAGTCAGCACTTGGGTTGGAGAGTTGACTTCCCTGAGGAGGAGGCATGCTTGGAAGTATGGTGCTACAAGCGTAATCGTAGGTTTTTGTTTCCTCGTTGTTATAATGGGGAGCATGCAGTGGACGAGGGGCTTCGCTCCCTTACTATGCACACATTAGATGGCTATAAAACATCCTTACGCTTCTATTCATAGCGCTATGGATTACTTGATACTCTTACAAAAACTAATGATCATACACCTCAAAACATCACAACTTACAATCAATCAGCCTTGTGTATCTGCATTATCCTGTTCCATCATCGATGTAATAGTACTTTCCACTAAGACAGGTGATCTCCGCTCCAGCCCAGGCAAACCCTGATCACTAACGATGTTCCTTTCCCAGGTTCGCCCAACCTTGCCAAACCGACTCACACCTCAAAGACAAGCCTTTTTTTTTTCAACCAGATCCGGCCCATGTAATGACCCTTTGAGGTAAGCGAGCATCCCTGAAAACCGAAATTGTTGCCATTGAGATGCCTCTTGTGGCTCATTGACATTGGTGAACTCATTTATCCACATTCTCTTTTACTGCAGAATGCTTTATCATTCATCTCCATCTCAATGAGCTACCTACCTACTGGCTCATCGATATCCCGACATCTGCTGTGCTGTAAGTTCTTTTCTTGACGCTTGTGGTGTGTATTGTGGTGTATCTCGTTGTCTTGGAATGGGTTTGATGTTAAGGTCGCCAGGGGGAGGTGGAGGTTTCGGTTGGTTGTTAGTCGCGCAAAGTTGAATGAACGTTGGGTGTTGGTTGTGATGAAAGATGGTGCCTCCTACCTTAAGTTAGGTGTGGTGTGGTTAACATGCTGTATACTGTGGAAATTACATAGTGTAGATGAGGTAGGTAGCATGAATAGATGTATTATTTGGTTGTATGGGAACTGGCTCCTAGGCGTAACTTCTTTGAGCGTGCGATGGAAGGGGTTTGTTTTAATGGACGTGGGAGATGGATAATTGTCGGGTTAGACGGTTGATTTGTGGTTTGAGATTTCGATATGAGCGTGATCATAGAAGGTAAGTGGTAGTAGAAAAAGGGGTGAGAATGGATTCTTTTGAAAGCGGAGCTTTTGTGGATTTCTGGGAGGGTATTGGAGAAGGCGTCTTTGTCTTTGTCTTTGTAGTTGGTGAGAGAACCTGTCGACCTCGAATACCTGATAGCCAACGTCCGAGACGGAGCTCGAAGATCTTGGTGGTATTATAGTCAATAAAGTAAATTTAGAAAGCTAGCAATTCTCTGTTCACACACACGCGGATCCAATAACGTTTTGTCAATACCTAGATATCAAGGTGGGTAGCCAGCTCAGTACCAAATCCGACACTACCTACCGCTACAACCACCCTCTACGACCACCTATCCTTATAACCCAGAATTAACCCTTTTTGCTCAACAAACAGAACAGGCGTGCCACAGTGGGTAAGTGGTTCAGGACAAATTCTGTTTCAAGAGGAGGAATAAGAACTAAGGATCGCCAACCCCGTATACGTACACGAAAAAATAAACTTGTTAGCCCCTAGACGGGTGGTTTAAAATACTGGGTTTATCCTCGTAGGTGCAAGAAAGTCGCCGATGATCGAGTTTTTTTGCCATTTTATTTTCCTGAAGCTGGCCTTTTTGGCTTTGTTTTGTTTTGGTTTTGGCGTGGCGGTTAAGCGAAGTGCTGGTGGGAAGGGGGACCCGTATACACTTGCCGCAAAAAAAGAATTCCTTGACCGGAAATAATGGAGAAAATGGCATTGATAGAAATGATTTTCAATATAGTACAAGAGATGGTAACTTAAGTTTCTTTTTTCAATAGTGTGCTGGTGTTGACGCTGTGTTTTTGGTCATGGTTGAAAGTGAGGTCGTTACCCAATTGCCTCTCTGGGTGCACGTGCGGGTGATTTATTTCCAACTGCTTAAACGGTTGTCGAGTGAGTGTGAGATAAGTTAACTCCATGTTAGAGAGGCTATTGTGAATTAGAGATTATGTGCCCGTGGGCATGTGTTGAGCTCGTTCTCGAATCGCGAGTGCTGCCATCACGCCTCTACACTACGACGATCCTTCTCGTTCAACAAGGAGCCCCTCTTCGAGTTCACTTAAAAGACAACAAGAACCACAATTAGCGATACCATTGAGGTACTCAACTCAAAGCCCGTACCTCAGTACTTTTCTAGACTAATCTTTGCAGCTCAAGAGTGAAGGTCGCGATTGATCATTTGTAAAGCAGCCAAAGTTGAGCGCTTGAATAGCACACAAATACCACTCCTACATAAAGCACCTTTGGCTAAGTAATACCATATCTGTCAATGTGGGTATTTCCATACACTAATCTGTCCCAAATAAGCTGGATCTAGAAAGTGGAATCCGCTGTTCCATCCTCTAATTGTAGGTTGCAATACCTACACCCAGCAGCAGAAGTGCCCTGAGAAACAGCGTGCCCCTCCAATCTGCAATCAGGAAGCTTGAGGCTGTTGGCTGCAGACATGCAACAAAATTTAAAAGAAAATTAGAGTGCCGTGGCTGTGCTTGTAGATGTGCAACAAAATAGAAACAGGCGCTAATGGGCCGGAGCTACTAAGATTGCAAATCGAGCATTCGGGGATGGATTTCTAGCAATTAAACAATGATAAATGCATAAATGGTTAGGTCTATGTAAGTGTAAGATCTGGCTAGGTATTCCATTCCATTACTAATAATGTTGGCAGCCTAGGTGAAGGTAGGTACCTTGGGTATTCAAGTACAAACTGAAAGCCTAGAGCCCGAGGCCGCAAAGCGCAGATATGCAACAAGAGGGCTGTGCTTTACACGAAGGAAAAAGCTGCTGTGCTACAACGACACTCAAGTTCCTGACAATTAATTAATTACTAGCGCGCAAATGGTGAACGGTGTCTATGAATCATCATGTGACTGACTTCTCATTTACTAAAGCAAGGTACCTTCCCTAGGTATTTTTCAAGATCTTTAGTTTAGCCCTATACAGACAGGAGTGCACAAAACAAAAAATATGCTATTCAGGGATTGCAAGATGTGAATATGATTGAAAATGAATGTCTATATCCCTTCACTGTTACAATATCTAAAGGTGCAGTGAATCGTCTCAATCGAGGTCCCCATTAAGAGCTAGCCTGTAACGACTTCACAACTTACTTTACTTAGCCTAACTATAGAAGATTTCGAACAGAAATTTCACAAGTCGGTCCAAAAGGGAATGCGCTACTACTAAGCCACACTAAGTTATATAAACAAGCGACCCTCCCTCACAATACGTCTCTTCTTTCTTCTTTCTTAACATACATTTTCGAAAAGTCCAACTTCCCACACAACACAACAATTTCAAATAACCTCCACAGTCTACAGTATCATTGAACATTGAACATCGAAAGCGACTTCGACGACAATTGTATGTATTCCCCTTTTTCCTCAGTCGTGGTATTGCTTTTTCTTTTCGTATTTGGCAACAGCCAGTGCAGCGGCTTATTATACCGTGTGCAAAGCGTTCTGAAGTTTTCGTGTTTGGGGCATCGCTACTTAGTGCGACTTGGTTGAGAGTCATGTGATCTCCGGTCTCTTGGGCTTGAGAAGTACGAAAAGTGCAAGTGCACCGGCAAGTAATCTTGTGAAAGTCTCTGGGGAGTTTGTAAGGGCCGAGTGTTTTGTTTCTGGCCAGACACATGCCCAAGGTATTGGTCTAGCCAATTCTTCGTCGCTTACAGGCGCGGTCGCTTAACTGGAGGTTCGAGACTGCCATGCAGCCATAATACCACTTTGTCCTCTACCGCACTTGCCTATCTTCAACTGCCAACATAGTTTCCCAACTTAATCGACTTGTTATTGCTGTTACTGCCGCTATTATTCTTCATAAAAACCTTAGCAAATTCAGCGTAATGCAGTTCACAAAACAGGTTACTAACATGCCTCTCAGAAACTCAAACCAATTCCTGCAAAACGCACTACGTTCGAAAAGAACAATATAGCCGCCATGGTACCAAACCTACTACATTGCTGCCTGTCTCTCTGCCAAAGCCACCGGCTTCTCACACGCAACCAAACCCGCAAAGAGCCTTCCCTACACTACTACTATCCACCCAACGTCCCCCTGCCGGGACTATACAGACACTCCAAAAGGCACGGTCTTGTGCTATATTACGTCTGCCAAAACCGCAACCACACAGCTGGCGACGACAAGTTCAAGGATCTTTTCATCTCCAAAGCCGATCCAGTCATTGAGGAACAACTTCCCCAAATCCAACAAATGGAACAACAAGACGATACTTCGACTCCAAAAAAGAGCCCGGCACCAAAGATAGTGGCGGCGGGGGATTATTATTACCAAAATGACGTGGTTGAGGAGTCGAGATATGATTCTGGATATGAGTCGGGATATGAGTCGAGTGATGATTCCAGCATTCATTCCGGATATGATTCGCGTGACGAAGAAGTGATGGAAGAGGTGTATGAACCTGGCACCTTCGACAATATGACCATGGAAGAGGCGATCGAATTAATCCAAGATCGAATATGCTATTCCTCCAAGAGTCGTAATCTCGATTCCAGGGAAGGACTACTGAAGGATTCCAAAGTCCAGGGTGACGATTTGGAAGAGGGAATTCGAAGTCCATCTAACACACCGTTTACGTCTGCTTCTGCTGGCAGAGAAGAGCAGGAAAGGAAACTCCACGGTAACCGTATTACACACCAAGAATTGTTGGAAGTCCTCGAGGAATTCAAGGACGATGTCTATGGTACCGTACCTTCGCGGGTGTCGCGGCGGGATGGCTGAATATATGATTTGGGAAATAGATTGAGAGTAGTTTAGATGATTCGTATACAGAATTAGAAGTGCATTATAATATAATATCGGGTCCACGTGACTATAAACTACCTACCTACTGTACCTACATACCTAGTATATCTAGCCATCTATATTAAGGTTTGTTTTTAACTAATACTATCTAGTCTTCCTAGTATCTTATAAATTAAACTGACATATTGTCTAGGAAAGCTAGTATAACCTTAACTTCTAATACTTAAAATACTAACCTAGAAGTTAGTCTAGATAAAAATCAGCTTTCCTAGCAATCCTAGCGTCCTATAGACTATCGTCACCGTTACGTAGGAAGCTAGCTCTAGCTCCCCACCTCTCCTATATATATCTCTGGCTCCGGCCATTTCCTCCTACTTCTATTCATGTGTTTCTAGTCTCACTTCTGTGTCTGTCTCGCTATACATACCCATTATGTCTCCTTGCGCTGTATCTCCAAAGGGCCCACCCAACACACAAATTACTCCCAGCAGGACGCTCTTCAAACCCAGCACAGAAAGCAACACTCGGAACAATATTGAGCGAGGGCTTCTTCGGGAGAGTGTCAAGACATCACTTGACACGCAAACAAGAATGCCAGGTCTGATCGACGAGGTAGATATGCAAAACGCCAATACAGATTCGACAGCGAAATCGATAATTAGCAAAGGCAACAAGAAATCGGCTCTGAAGAAACTTCTGCACAAAGTCTGCAGAGTCTATGGTCCCATCTCGAGCAAGAAGAAGAACATCTTGGATCACAAGGACAGGTATTGTAAGCAGGACAGAGATTACAAGCAAGACAATGAGGACAAGACGAGAAATAAATATGATCTCTCTACCGCCTTAAATCGCGCCAAATTCATGGGCACAATCCCCACGCACACCCCCGACATTACCTCCATAGCAGCAACCTACACATCGCCACATCTTCTTCAAAACCGCACTTCCATCGATACGGATGGTTTCCTGGCGCTCAGGTATCAACTTCCTATTCACTACAATCCGATTCTTCAACGCAGCGCCTTTGTCGCAGAAAGTTTGGGTCGGACATATACCTTTGAGCTTTGTGGGAAAGCTACTTGCTTCAGTAATCCCGACCACAAGCTTACTTCCGTACCCAACATTGCTAGTGATTCCGAGAAGGATTGCAGAGATGGTGAGTGTTTGCACGGCAAAAAATCGAGGAGATTCTTTTTGTTGGATGATGGGTGTTCTTTTGTTGCGCTTCCTAAGTACTCGATCTACTCTGAGAAGGCATGGAAAAGGAGGAAGGGGGGTGAATTGAAGGAGCTTTATAAGCTTCATACAACGCACACACAGATGCAGATCCGGAAACAGACGCCGGCTGAGAGAGCGATCAGTGAGAGATTGATTGAACAGTGTGCGGGTGATATTTTTGGGGACGGCGAGGAGTATTTTGAGAGGGTTTATCGGTATTATCTTGCTGGACTTAAGGGCAGAGAGCGCCGGAAGGAGAAGTAGGAGGGGTCGGTTGAGAGATTTATTTCTATTGAGTTGAGATGAGAGGAGCCTGGGCTTGGTTTGGAATTGTTCGGTATGGTGTTGGCGTAGGCTGGTGGTATAAAAAGGGACATATGGAACGGAAAACAGAGATGTGTGCATAAGATATAGCGATATCGGTAGTCATTGTACGACTTCATTTATCCACGTTTTCTCCTTGGATTGCTTTACTGTAACGCTGGAACAGACGTTGGAATACTGGCTTTTTGTGATGGAGTTTGATGGACAGCAGCCGGGGGGAGATACTGTACTGCGGTGGCAGTCAGCGCTAAAAATCAAAATAAATCACGATTGTTTACCTGGAGTCAGTATTGACTTACGGCGCTTCATCAACTCCAGCGACTTCGACATCAGCCTGATCATTGAAATTGTGGTAGTACAGTACGAGAAAAGGACAATCAGAAAAGGACAATCAGAAGCGCACATCACACATCGGACGAACCTGGCTGATAGCAAGACCGCGTAACTTTGGCCTCTCTTGGCCAGAATTGTATTTACTCTCAGACTCACATCACATTTGTTTGGACTGTGCCAACCTGGCTCGGTATGGAGACATTGGTGGACCGCAGAGCTCGTGCACATACTACTTTGTCTGCGCATGCCATGTGGGGTGGGAGCATAACGACGCTTGTGCGGAGCCGCCGAGGACAGCATGGAGAATTCATGTCTCTTGTTGCATCAAGATCTTCCTGGTCAGAAATCGGTTCGTTGAATTGCTTAATTGGCATGGTGCCTGGCGTTGTGATATGGTGATCTCCCGGCTTCGGTGTTGAGAACAAATCTTGGAGAGAATCATGGGCTAGTAGTTGAGGGCACAATTGAAGGTTTGTAGACAAAGTGCTTTCAAGCCAAGCAGTGTCCTGTACAGGACAGAGTAGTTGTCCCGGGAGTAGAGGAGAATCTGGAATCTTGTCTCGGGTCATTTCCAAAGCTCGCTAGCACAAGTGTCCATCTTTGAATGACAGATTTCTGTTGCTCAAAAGAAAACATCCCCAGAACTGGCTCTACAGTAATTGAGCAGTCCAAGCAATCAAGCCAGGCTCACGATCACGATAACCCAAGGTCTAGGCGTTGCGTGCAGGCATTAGCAACTGGGAGTGGCTTCTGTCGAGCAGTTGGCGGAATTGTAGTGTAGAGGAGGTGAATACTCGCAAGTCAACACCAAGACCTCGAAGACAGGAGATTCTGCTCTTCGTTCCTCTCGGTGTCTCGAAACGTGCAAGTCGACGTGTCCACCTTGCCAGGGACTATTCATCGCGTCACAACACTCGTGTGTCCGGCATCTCCACCGCATCTGGATGATGTATTGTGGGCGGTGTGCTGCTGACCAACGCAGAGTCCATCGAGCGTAGATGTCAAATATAGCAAATGTCCAGCTGCCTTGAAGGTCCATTGTCGGCGACCTGCTGTTGTGCACCTTTCCTTGCCTTGCCTTGCCTTGCCTGACTGTACAGTCCTGCGATCCCTCGTCCTTGAGCGCGGCCTGGCACGATCCAATGGCCAGACGGTACGCAAGTTCCTGTATGCCCGTATCACATTTTGTGCAGCGGATAATTCCCCAGCACGCGTGGCTGTGAAGGAATCGCAAGAATCAAGATCTACAGTGGGGGACTGTTCCCTCTCGAAGCGCCCATCACCAGCATAAACCTGGAAAAGTCGTGGTTGCCCCGTCAACCGACTCCCCAACCGAGCAGCGCTACCCAAATAATACAACATCCACCTACTTACGGCGCACAGCTGCACATCATAATCTTCACGACCGAAGCTGCACATCCTTCTCTTGTACATCGCGAATGCCAGTGTACGTGAGCCCCATTGATGAGTAGCACCGCATCATCCGAAGAAGTCTCGCAGTTGCGATCACCAGACAGACACTGCTGATCCCGAATTGCAGTATTTACTCATTCACTTCTGTTGCGACGGCACTGGAGCGAGGCCCAACGAGAGACCTTCCATTCCTCGCCTACCTGCTTTCCCATTATCGTCCCAACAGATCACGCCGTCAGAGATCACACTTGGAAAGCAACGCGCTGTTGCGCTGTTCCACGCAATGGATACCAGCTATCTCTCTTCGCAAGTGTCGACAATCATAGGACAGCTCCATGGCCTCTTCGATGAGATCGGCGTCCCCAGTCATGATCGTGAAGCGCGAGAATCAGAGGTAAGACACTGCTTTCTACCGTCATGCATTGAACCTTTGCTGACGTGCAAAGCTCTTTGCTGCGCTCTCCGACACTCTGCACAACCAAGTACGACAGGTCGCGGCCGAGAAGAATGAGATGACCGAAGAGGCACATCGTATCATCACGGCAATCAAGCAGATGGAAGCTTCCCTCGATGACAACAAGAGCAAGCACGAATACGAAGCTGAATATGAGGATTTGAAGATTACTTTTCCATTGACGCGTTGTTTACAAGGCTTGAAGGAGAAGCATCTGCAGATGTCCAAGATCCACCGAGAGCGCGCAGAACAAGTCAAGAGTGAGTGAAGAATGTCGTTTATTACAACGACGTCACCGAATTTGTTTTTGATGTTGATACCTTTCCAGAACTCGTACAAGCTCTCGAATCCTACTCTTCACATCTTGAACAATCATTTGTCAAAATCACTCTCCCACCTACTGCTCCGAACCAAAGCATCCCAGCGACCTTCGACCTCTCTCCCACTTACGTTACGGCGCTGGATGATGAGTTTACACGAGTCTACGAAGAATACCAGCGTCGCGTTGCTACCGTCAAGGCATTGGCAGAGAACATTGTCCAACTATGGGCTGAACTTGGCACACCGCAAGCACAAACAGATGGTGCCATTGTCAAATACTGCCGGGATGCTCCGGAACAACTTGGTCTGCATGAGGATGATATTTCCAGGCTCCGAAGCAAGCGAGACAAGCTGATCAGGGAGAAGGAGGCTCGGGAAAAACGTCTCCAGGATCTTAAGCGTACAGTTGAGGACCTATGGGATAAGTTGGGGGTTGAGGAGCCTGAAAGAAAGAGATTTTTGAATGGAAACCGTGGCTGTGGCGTACGACAGATTAATGAGTTCGAGGACGAACTATCACGATTAAAGGAACTCAAGCGACAGAACCTCCACTTGTTTGTCGAAGATGCACGCTACAAGTTACAAGAACTCTGGGATGGACTATACTTCTCGGAAGAGGAAATGTTGGAATTTACCCCTGCTTTCTCGGATGTTTACAGCGATGCCCTGCTTGAAGCACACGAACAGGAGATCGAGCGCTTAGAGTCATTACAGGAACAACGGGCACCAACACTTGCTCTCATCGACACTCATCGATCACTGATCAAAGACCGCGACGATCTTGCCTCCGCAAGCCAAGATGCATCTCGGCTGATGGGCCGTGGTCAGAAAGGCGAGAAGCGAGATCCAACACGTCTGTTGCGAGAAGAGAAGATGAGAAAGAGAATTACAAAAGAGCTGCCAAAACTAACTGTTCAGCTAAGAAAGGTCTTAGAGGCTTGGGAGGACGAGTATGGTCGTCCATTCCTTGTTCATGGCGAGAGATACCTTGACGAGCTTGAAGGTTCCGAACCCAAACCCGCACCTGGGCCGAGATCAAAGACTCCAGCTGGTCCACCTCCTGCAGCGAAGAAGGCCACACCCTCTGCTCGACCCAAGAGCCAACATGGACAACCACCTCCATCAAGAGCTCCATCGAGAGCTGGTAGTACCAGGACACCCGCAGCTGGAGCAACTTTGACTAGAAGTCGTGCCCAAACTTTCGGCAATTCAGTCTGTGGAACTGGAAAGACAACAAGTCCTACCAAGATTCCGGGGTCTCGTCCACCACTTACAAATCTCAACAACTCTCCTGATCGACCACCTCGTCCAGAGTTAAGACCTCGCGAGACTGAAGACTACCCAACTATTCGCAAGATGGGACCACCCAGCAGAGGTCCACCTCCGAGGATGAGAGATCTTTTTGTGCCACCTCCACCTGTTCAAACACCAACGGGCCTCCACCGTTCTCAGAGCGTTATCTCAACCGGCAGTGTGCGACAAGTATCTCCAGAGGACGTTTACGATGACCGGTATCAAGAACATGATCGATACCAACATCCCCATGATCGCTACCAGCAGCAACTCATGGCTCGCCACTCATACCATGAAGAAGAGCGCTACCAGAACATGCGGCGCCCGCAATCGCACCAAGAAATGCAATCGAAACCGTCCATGCGAATCCAGGAGAGTGACCGGTTCACCCATTCCAACCCATATCAAGCTCCTGCCAGCAGACAAATCTCCAACAATTCCAACACTTCCAATTCAACAAACACAAATACTACAGTGTCCGGATCAGAGAACTGGGAAACCTACGATGATGTGTCTGAACCAGAGCAGGATGCCTCAGATGCATACTACGCAAAGTTGAGGGCAGCGAGAAACAATGGAAAGCGTTTCGTACCTGAAGATACATTTAATCCCAAGAATAGCTTGATGAAGAAACAGAAGGGGCTCTCACCGTATGGCGGTCATGCTGGTCATGTCATGACTGATGCTGATGGGAACCGCATTGTGAGCGGCAGTGAAGCCAACTGGACAGATGAGGATGCTTCATAACCTCCCTGGCCCATCGTCCTACTTTTCCTCGAGTTTCAATTCATTTATCATGATTATGAGATGATCATGAGCCACATACATAGACGATTCTGATGACGACTACGACAATGGTCCGACGACTTCTCGCTTCAACGTCCGTCACGTCCACAACGTACCGTACTGTTTATTATCAGATCCTCCTCGCGCAAGCAAGCAATTCTTTTCTTCTTCTTTTTTCCAACCCAGAACCAAGTCGACACCGACGATATTTACATTCTTGTATTGCTTTCTGGCGGCATGGGGAATCTGGACTTCTACCTCTACTTCTGTTTGATTACGTTACTGCCTACTACTTTTTACTTCACTTTTGATGAATGATCATGAGACATGGCCTGGGTCCGTTACCATGACTTATTTCTTTGGTTTGTGTGTTTTTGTTTGGATACGTTCTGTCTAAGTCTGGAGTTTATGGGCAGCCAAGGACGGTATGGGCAATTTATATTGTTTGGCGTTGTCTTCAGTGATGCCGTGGTGGTTGGAGAAGTGGAGGATGAGATATGACGATAAAAGTAAATAAGCTGTTTGTTGTGGAGTAGATGCGAGAATTGAGATTTCAACTCATTTGTGAGTCCGTTCTGCTGCATTGTGAAGTTGAGGTAAGATTGATTGTATACGGCCGAATTTGAGTAAGACTGTATTTTTTCTTGTGCTATTTTTTATTATAATAAAATAATTTCATTATAATTTTATTATAATACAGTATTGGCTCGTCCCGATAGCACCCGAGAGCACTTTCATTGACTCATCTCACACTCTCGACTCACCATCTTCACTTGACCTCTCAACTCCAACCCCCAGCTCAAAGCTCAACATAGGCACCTTACCTATCAGAACATGGCGTCCCCAACATCACCATTCCCATGCCTCAAACTCGATATTCCGAAGAAAGACGACGAGGCCGACGCTGGTGGTGAATACTACCTTACTCCTTTTCGGCCAGGCGATGTCGAGGCTCTGTGTGAGGTGTTGAGTCTGGAGGAGGTTGCGGATTGGTTGATTAGTATTCCGAAACCGTTCGTTCATCACCGGTTCCTTTCCGTTTTGTTTTGTTTTGTTTTGTTTTCTTTTCTTTTCGTCTTTTCTTTATCTCGTCTTCTCCATCCTATCCCATCGCATTCTCGCAAAGTGCGTGTGCTACAGGGATAACAATGCGAGAAGAAAGACCGAGGGGGGGGGTTGATGAGATACTTACTTGCTGGATGCAGATATACACTCGACCATGCCAGATTCTGGGTTGATGCACAGCTGAGAGCCGCGCACGAGTTGGGTCTCATTCAGGATTGCGAGGAGAGGGTGAGTAGGTTTTGGGATAAAGAGTTCGTGCGTGCCTCCCCTGTTCCTGTGCACGTTCCCGTTCTGGTTGTGAGGTTTTGTCGGGTTGGTGAGAGGGTTGAGGATGGGGGCAGGCTGGTTGGGTGTGTTGGGTTGGGTGTTAGGATGGGGGAGGGTGTGAGAGAAGATGGGCAAGAGCATGAGGATGAGTTGGTGCGGGTGGGAGGAGGTGGGAGGTGTGTGGAGATGGGCTATTATATCCATCCTGCTCATCGCCGTCGAGGCATCATTACTATCGCTGCTCAGACGGCGTTGGAATATGCGAGGGCTGCTTGGCGTGTGAGATCTATTTATGTGACGGTCGATACGGCGAATTTGGGGAGTAGGAGGGTTGTTGAAGGGATTTTGGGGGGGAGTGTGAGGAGGGGTGGTGATGGTGATGGTGCTGGTGATGGGGATGGTGCTGGTGATGGGGATGGGGTCAGGCAAGGGAGGCTGAAGTTGGCTTGGCCTGAGGGGAAGATGGGTGGTGGGGAGAGGGAGAGTTGGTGGTGGTGGTGGCGGGTTTGAGTTTGAGCTGAGCATTTGAGAGGTGAGAGTTGGGACTTGGGACTTGGGACTGGGGGACGTGGATGTCGTGCATGGTTTGTGGTGCTGGGAACCTTTTGTGATCTTGTTAGGTACGTGAGCACTCAGCTTGCGAGGTTGAGTTTGCGCTGAACAGCGGTGGAAGAGGGGCCGATTTTGAGAGAACGAAGAGGAAGAGCTGGCCCGTGGTTCAACAACGAAGATATACTGTCAAAGTATAGGGTATCGTCGCGCTATTAACGAAGACCGTGGAGAGAGTGCAGACACGTGATGTCGTGAAAATGTGCGACTAATAATTGCAACTAGAAAGCAATTGAACGAAGAGCATCCACCCACCACACAAGTAACAGAAGGTCTCAGAATGCACGAACACGCCCGACATTGTTCTTCTCCTTCTCATGTTTAAACGGCATTCCTCTCCCAGAGGACCTGCGCATCAAGCGTTTGATGTGCGCCTCGGCATAATTGGCACGATGGCTCCTTTGGCCGTGGACCCTTGAAATAAAGATTCTGGTACAGGACAAGCAAGGTGGCTGGCTGGCTGGGCACACGAAGGCTGGGGACTGGCTTTTGCAGCGCCACCTTCCGACGACGACGATCTCACGCACGAAACTCTGGAAAATACGAATGGAGGTCGGTACACTCTCCCAGCGACCGGCTGTACGAGGGAGAGTACAAAGGCTTTTGCTGTCCTTGTTGTCCTTGCTCAGGGTACCACCGTACGAAATACCACCCACCTTATTTGCCACGATTGGCGTCGTACAATAATCACTTGCCTTCAGGTACCTTGCTTACCTTACATTATCCAAAGAGACTGGAGCTACCACCTGCTTTGCTTGAACACGCCAACCACGCCTGCTGCACCTTTTGCACTCCTCCAGACATTCTTGCGCACATTCCACATTCCACATTCCACATTCCACAACGCGAACACAGGCTGTGTCTGCCTCGAGACCCAGAACCCATAACCTCACAACCTCTCTCGCAAGCTCACAAGGTCGCCCCTCAGAATCCAAATGTCTGCAACAATGACACTCACCATGACCGACGGCAGCAACTGTCCAAACTGTGGCATGGGGCTGCCGCACACCGCTGACCTAGGTGCCGAAGCACAGCGACAGATAGAGGATCTACAGGCACAAGTACGCTTATTGACGCAGAAAGCTACTGCTGCTGGTGAGTGCCCCGTCCTCCCTTGCAACATGCCAACACTCCCACCTCACAGTACTGACCTGTACACAGTGGATAGATGGGCCGACTATGAGGACGAACTTCGCGCCCTCCGCCAACAAATCACACAACCGACAATCTCCCTCCCCCCAGAACCAGCCATCGACGCAGGCCAATCGCAAGCCCAACAGACCGTCTCCAATCGACTCTCCTACTTCCTCTCGTCACGGAAATCTACGCCCAACCTCAAGAACCCGATTGCGCCTGACGTTAGCGCAAACCGGATTTCAACACTGCGCGAAGCCGATCTGGCTGCTAAGTTGGAGCAGGAGAAGAAGGCACGGGCGAAGGCCGAGGGGAAGTTGGATGAGGCGAGTGGAGAGTTGGAGGAGTTGAGCGCGGTGCTGTTTCAGCAGGCTAATGAGATGGTTGCTACGGAGCGGAAGGCGAGGGCTAAGTTGGAGGAGAGAGTCGAGGTCTTGGAGAGGAGGGATGGTGAAAAGCGGGCTAGGCTTGAGAGGTTGGAGAAGGCTGTGGGGAGGATTGAGAGGGTCAGGGGATTGTTGGGGCAGTAGTGGGTGTTTTCTTGGGTGGAAGTCTTCGGCTTTGGGAACAAGTCCAGGTACTGCTGGAGTGATGATCACGCAGAGCTGTTTGCAAGGGTGCTTTCATAAAAGTGCAGGAGAACATTCAAAAAATTCGGCCAGCACTGCAGCTTTCCTACAACACACCAGCCAACATCCTGGATCTTCAGCAAAGGGCCCAGCTCACCCTGATGACGACTGTGTTCGTCAATCAGCAACAAAAGACTAACCACTTTATCATCAATATACCCTCCAAGTCGATACAAATAAGGCCCCCACTCCTAGACTAGTATAACATCCTCGTCCAACAGCCCTCTTTGCATAGAGCTTCACCCACCAAGTTACTACCCTTACGAATCACGAAGCGTACGAAATCTTCATTTTTCCAAGCCCAAGAGAAGAGAAATTACCAGGCAATAAAGCCAAGATCCGCATAACTCCTCTTCCGAGGAAACATCCACTATTCTGTGTTAAACAAACTCAACAACTGGAACAGAGATACGCTTAACGCCTTATACGACTTATGAGAAAAGAATACACGCGAGGATTGCAAAGCCAAGGAGGGAAGGAATTCACAAAGAACGTGTGCCTCTTTTTGAGAGCTGTTTGTTTGTAGTTTGTCATTGCAAGGCGTGCAGCGCGGGATATGGATACCAGGTTTGCATTGCAATTAGGAGTTCACAAGGACAAGCAACAGACCTAGCTAGCCGGCTGTTATTGTTAAGTTAGGTTAGGTAGACGGATGGATTAGAGTAGATCATTGATACCCATGAGTCGAAATGAAATGAAATGAGAATTACCTCTGCTTTATTTAGAGTATTAATAAACCGTGACCGTGGGATTTTTACTATATAGTTATTAAGTAAATTCTTGTAAATAAGCTTAATTAATCTCCACCCTACACTACTACTATTTACTTAACTAGGTAGGGGAATTACAAGGACTACTAGACTATAAGTAGACCTATAACCCCAACAAAGTTAGTAAGAGTAAGTAGACTAAAGAACTTAAGAAGTTTTTATCTTTGTTTTAAATAGATAGGTATCTAGGTAGATAGAAGAAGAAAAGATAGAGAGTATCTAGTACTTATAATAAGAGAGTTAAGAGATAGTAGTATACCTAGTAGCTAGCTTAGATATAGAAGGATAATATAATAAATAGAGAGGTTACCTAGGTATCTAGTTTAAGTATAGGTAGGTAGGTAGGTAGGTAGTTATAAATTAGATAATAGTCTAGCTTAGAGTTAGAGTGAGTATACTATAGAGTAGTAATAGTAATAGTAATAGAGATAATAGTAAGAATAAGGTAAGAAGTTAGAAAGAGAAGTTATCTATACTTATACTTAATAAGGTTATAGATCATTCTTATATTTATCCTTAGTATTGGTTTTATAGTGGTGACTACCTTGGAGATATAGAGTCTAAGAGTTACTTGGTAATTTAAGGATTAGTTGGGCGTTGGTGATTAGCCTGGCTTACTTAGAGCTGTAAGAAAAAGTGTATGATTTGTAGAGGTGACAAGGTGGTTGGATGGAAGAGAGAGGTTGGATATGGAAATGTAATGACAAGCGTTGACGCATGAAGTCAAGGAGAGCAGAACTTGCGCCTCTTAATAAAGTCTTAGGATTCTCTTGACATGTAGAATCGAAACAAGTCAATACAGATCCCAGTCGTACATCCAAAGATTCAAGGCCGCAAAGCCCTAGTCACGTCATATCACCCACCATACCTTCCCTTGACAACTCACTGCCCCTCCTCTCATAGCACAGGTATTTTGAAATTCTTCTTCTTTTTGCTTTTTGCCAAGGAGCTTCATTGATCGTTGAGTATATGCTACACTCTTGCGCCGCTCATAATATTCTCAAAGCAATATCCGGTACCCATGCGAAAATTGAAGTGCCCCCAAACGAAATCCCAACAGCCCATCTAAACCTCAGTGGTGACTCTGGCCTTGGCGTTGGTGACCTTAACACCGAGCTGCTTCGCGCGTGCAACAATTTCAACTCTCTTTCTCGACGAAACGGCGTGTCCAATCCTGCATTTTGTGTTAGTTTTTCTACTTTGCGTGGGGGGTGGGTGGAGGGGTTGCGTGGGTGGGGGAGGAATATCGTACTCAGCGGCGAATGTCTTGTTGTGCATGAGGAGGAGCTCGACTTCCCGAGTGTTGTTGACGAGGAAGGTCTTGTGTCCGGATGGTGCCATGTGGCGGGTCTTCTTGTTTGAGCCAAAACCAATCTATAATATCTCATCAGTCCTGATCCATCATAACCATGCAGAAGTTCATGGTGGCCTCAAAGCTCGAAATCTTGCATATCGTCCATCTTCTGCCACCATGACCCCTCAATTCCCCCCAATCTTCCACGTACCGATGGCATAACCATTTGTCCCTTGAAACGTCTTCGGACACGGTTATCAATACCCTTAGGCTTTCTCCAGCTGGCATCGAGACATTTGTAGGTGTCGCTCTGATGTCTGTGGAAACGCTTCGTGCCTATATTATCATACAGTCAACCTCCGATATCTCGAGATCAACTCTCCCAGCGCCTTAGTATCCTCATCTCCTCATTCGCAAACTCGTAGTCGTCGCTGGACAAGAATCGAAGGACCTGCCGGGATTGGGGTTGGTTGTACATACGCTTCTTGACGATAGGAACGTGCTTCTTTGCGGAGACCATCTACAGAATTGTCAGCTAGTTGATCCAGCGATATAGGAGGCAATGGGGTTGCCCGTCAGCAATCAATCGTACCTTGTCGTCGGTATTTGGCGTAAGTTGTCGTTGGGTTTCTCGTCGCGATGAAAAAGATTCGCCTATGGGAAATGGATTTCTGTGTGCGCGCTAGTGCTCGTTAGTGCGCGAAGACAGGCAATGCGAGGATCTTGTTGATTTTCCGTTCCGGGGCTGACTAAGCAACATTTGGGGCATCAGGGGAAGGGGGACCAGGGGCACCGGGGATTCCCAAGACTTTTGGATGATCCCGCCATTCGAGATACGCTTTCAAGGACATGATGTAGGTTCTTCGGAGAGTATTTCTTTTTGGAGGCTCTATCATCATTAAAGAGGCTCTAGCTCTAAAAAGTGCCGCAGCATTGGAAGACCGCAGCCATGCTAATCTAATTACAAACCAAGTTCTCGGCATGTAGCCCTTAACCCCATGCCCTTTCGTTGTGTGGCGGCCGTTAATATGATTTATCCTCGTGCTTCATTTATTGCTGCGCACATTGTGCTCCTCCGCCTTCCTCATCATCCTCATCCTCCCATCCTGCCGCACCTCTGGGGTCTCCAGAACCAGCACCGAACTACAAATTGTTAGTAAGACTTAATGGAGTAGGAAGATCGACGACTTACATCCTCAATATCAGCATCACTGGTGTATTCAACTTCGTCGATCTCTGTTGCCTCAATAGCAGGCGCGGGCTGAGGCAGGAGTTTGTTGATGCTTTCATATGCAGCGTCGTCCTTCGCCCAGCCATCCTCTGGAAATTCAATTTTGATAACCAAGTAAAGATCACCTTTCAGATCACTCTTCTTGTGTGGCATACCCTCGCCCGGAACCTTCAATATCTGCCCAGGCCTGAGAACCTTTCCTTGGGGATGTTCCATGTGAATCCCACGGCCGTCCAGGTGCTTCAATACCACTCTTGAGAACCCGCATAGAGCTTCAGCCAAGGTGATGTTTAGCTCTGCTGAGAGATCGTGACCGGCTCGGTTGAATACCTCATGGTCCTCCTCAACAAGGGTGAAAACAATATCTCCAGGTGTCTGGTCCGGTACTTGATCCGCTTCGCCCTCTAGGACTATCCGCTCGCCTTGCATAGCTCCTCGAGGGATGTAGATCTCCAAGACCTTCTTCTCAGAGGTGGTACGCTTCCCCTTGCACTTCTTACAGCGGTCTTTCTCTTTGTAGACACTTCCGGTTCCTGTGCAAGTATCACAGACCATCCGTTCTTGGGTGACGAGTCCTGGACCAACAGATCGCAGACCAATGGTAACTCCATTGCCCTTGCAACGCGTACAAGTCTCAGGCTTGGCCTTCTCCTTTCCTCCACTACCCTTGCAATGGCTGCAGATGATATTTTTGGTGCTCGCAAACTTCACCGTCTTGCCCTTGTAAAGCTCTTCCAGCGTAACCTGGTATTGCTGTTCCTCATCACGACCTCGTCTTGGTCGTTTTGGTCCGCCTGGTCCTCCGAATCCAGGGGGCATACCGCCTCCACCTCCCATTCCGAACATGTGTTGAAGGATGTCATCCAAGTCTACATCACCACCCATTCCGCCAGGACCTCCTCTACTCGAGTCGAATGCTGCCATACCATATTCATCGTAGGCTGCTCGCTTTTGTTCATCGGAAAGGATCTCGTACGCTTGGCTTACAGCCTTGAATTTGATATCCGCTTCCTCCCGCTTGTCTTCGGCGACTTTGTCTGGATGGTGTTGTAATGCAGCCTGGATACTGTCAGTGAAGTAGTCAAGCCGGGAACATGCACACTCACCTTGTGATATGCTTTCTTGACTTCAGACTTGCTGGCTTCCTTGGATATTCCAAGCACCTCTGTAATCTGTCAGTGGCTTCATTTCCATCGCAACATTGGTATGCTCACCATACAAGTCAATCTCGTCCGCCATGGCTCCCGATTTGTTTCGGAGCGGAGGGGTAGAAGATTGAGATGACGACTTCGTATGGAATACTCAGCACTGTTTGTGCGATTGAAGTGATTGTCTAGCCGCCCACGGTAGACAAGGAATGGCAAACTATGTATGTACAGAAGCTCATTGACTGCAAGGCTGTTGAAGATTTCGTACCTCTAGTCATCATTCCAAAAAGTTTATCTGCCTGAGGTGCCTACTTGGTGAATCTGGAAGCACGGGCCACTTACAGGGCTGCAGAACGAGCCATTGGAGACCAGAGTATTTATTTCCATTGAATCCAACAGGAGAGAGAAGATGGTTGTCGAAGTTCAGTGATCTTTCTAGACGGTCGCGCGAAGATGATTCGGTCAACGGCGAAGAGGACAGCTCGAAGTTCATGGATTTGCCATTATTGTCGTAATTCGAGGCGATTCCAGAGTTCTCTTGAATCACCCCAGAGACTCCTCCCTGAGAAGAGGCTTGATCTCCATCCTACCAGTACATCCGCGGAACTTCGAGCTCAAGGCCCAGCAAGAACGCGTTTTGCTCCCTCGCCCACAGGCTATCTCCATCTGGGGTCCCTGAGAACAGCTTTGTTCAATTACCTTGTGGCGAAAGCTACAGGTGGCCAGTTTCTACTTCGAATTGAAGACACAGATCAGGTGACTTGTTTCTTGCTATTTGACATGCAGTTACTGACTGGAAAAGAAAAGGACTGTGCCTGATGCGGAAAAGAGATTGTTTGAAGACCTAGAATGGGCCGGAATTGAGTGGGATGAAGGTATTGAAATAGCCTCTCTTTCAATTTGGTGGACTACCTTTCTAACTATTCCCAGGACCAAAGGTCGGCGGTCCATACGGGCCATATAAACAAGTATGCCAATTGTTTGCACGTGTCATAGAGACCTACTGACTGCCGGGTAGTCCGAACGCACAACTATTTATAGAGAACATGCTGAGAAACTTTTGGAATCTGGTCATGCATACAGATGCTTCTGCTCCTCAGAACGTCTCCAGAAGCTTGCCGAGTTCAAACATGCCGACGGCAGTAAAATTGGCTATGACCGAGCCTGTTTTGACAAGTACACTGCAGAGCAAGCTGCTGAGATGGCTGCCCAGGGAACTCCCCACATCATAAGGCTTAAAGTCCCCAAAAGACTTCCAGCTGTTGATGATCTTGTCTACGGAAAAAGTGTTAGGAAGAGATCTACCACATTTACACCTGGGACACCGCAGTCCTTCGACGATATGGTGTTGATGAAAACTGACGGATTCCCTACTTATCATCTAGCGAATGTTGTTGATGATCATCTTATGAAGATTACTCATGTCATTCGAGGAGCGGTATGTACTGCCCACTGAAGCCTGCAACTGTCATGTTAATCTAGAACACAGGAATGGTTTTCATCTACTCCCAAACATCTCATCATGTACAACGCGTTCGGATGGACTCCACCAAAGTTTGCACATGTCGGTCTTCTGCTTGACAAGAACCGTGCAAAGCTCAGTAAACGTAACCAAGATATTGATATATCTTCCTTCCGCAAACAAGGTATCTTCCCGGAGACCTTAACGAACTTTGTTGCCCTTCTAGGATGGTCGCACAACCAAACGAAAGATATGATGAGCATGGAAGATCTAATCAAAAACGTAAGTCTCACCATACTTCCTTTCCAACCGGAATGAACTGCTTAAGAAGGTACTTAGGCGAGCATGAAATATACCCGTGGTGATACAGTAGTGTCATTCGAAAAGCTATGGTTTCTTCAGAAAGCCCATGCAGCCCGCTACGCCTCTCTACCACCACCAAAGAATCCATCACACTCACTCCTATCTCTTGCCGTTAACCCAATCATGGAACTACTCTCACAACTACCCATGGAAGAAAAAGACTTCTTCGCTGAGATCCCCGAGGGGTTCGATCAACAAGCCTACGTAACAAAACTCCTCCTAGCAAGCGCTTCCAGATACACTACACCATCCGACTTTATCGCTCGCTACAAGTATTTCTTCACCGAGCCTACCCGTGCAGATCTTCGAGCCACCATCCCACTGCTGCAAGTCGGCAACAAGAATTTCCTAAAATCTGAAACTCTAGAGAAATCAAACCAAGAGGCAGCCGAAAAAGGATCACAGAAGAATGTCGACCTCTTTCCCTCAATCCCCATCGTAGACCCTTCCACGTTCCTCCCGTTCATCGCCCAATTCCAAGAAATTCGCGAACACGAGTGGACAACGTCCTCCTTAAAAACCTGGATTCAGACCATCTCCCTTCAAGCCTCCTACACGCCAACCCTGGAAACTTGGCGCATCGCCGACGAGGCGGAACGTGCAAAGGTAGAAGAGAAGCTGAGGAAAGCGTGGGGGATTCTCGTACACGAGTATTTGAGATGGGCGTTCTTGGCTAGTATGAGTGGACCCGACAGTACGGATACGATGGTTGTTCTGGGCAGAAACGAGTCGTTGCAGAGGTTGAGGGATGCGGGTGAGATTATGATGCAGTGGGAGGCGACTTGGCAGGGCAGAAAGCAGATGGAGATGTTCAAGGCCGCGGAGGAGAGAAAGGAGTGGGAGAGGAAGGAGAGGAACCGGGATACGAAACGGACGAGGATGATGAAATGGAGTGGCATTTTGCCGGATGCTATTCATTGATTGTGTTGAAATGTTGTTTTGTATGATAGTTATGAAGAGAGGCTTGTAGGATTGTAAGATGGATCGAGGGCTGGCTTGTGACATACAGAGAGGAGGTAGTTTGTATCAAAATCACTGTAAGAAGAATTAAATACAAGAAGAAGTTCCACTTAATACCGGGCATACCGATGAGCGGGGTCTGTATCGTAACGTAGTAGCTACGTCCTATCTCGCTGCATAGCTGCTATTTGCTGCCGATAGTAGTAATTGTGCCTCAAGATTGCTGCTGGGTTGGTTTTCAGGTATTTAATTGTAGATATCATGTCATTGACATTTGCTGTCTTTCTAGGCGATTCTAGCCTAAATGATAAGAGGTGTCCCACCTGAACGCCGTGTCATCATTGTTTATCCATGCGCCAAGCAATGCGTACTCACCCAGGCCATAATTCGTAAGACGCCTCGAATATCAGAGGGGAAGCAAATTTATTTATCCCAGTCCATGACTCAAGAAGCTTCGGTCATCTCTTCAGAAGCGTCACCTGCTACAGGAGCAGCAACGGCTGGCTGAATAACTTGCGGAGCAATCTTCGTAGCACCAAGGTCATTAAAAATCCTCGCCTTGACTTCCCCAGCCATCAGCCCTGTAATCTCTTCTCCTGCAATCTTGTTGCTATCCGTGACTACCTGCTCTAACTGCTTATCCATAGCCTTACTAGCGAAATTATTTACACCGCTCATGGGATTTCTGTGTCGACTGATGTTCAGTGCAGCTTGACTGATCTTGTTGCTCAAGTCAAGCATCTGCTTAGTGGTATAATCGCGATTGGTGATCAGCGGGTTCTGGCTTAGAGTTTGTACCCAGTATTTATTCCATAGCAATTCGAGAAGATGTGTGTCGAGGGAGCTCTTGAAATGTGAGACCTCCAATGAATAGTATCGACTGGCATGTGCTCCGAAATCTTCGGCTTTAGCCAAGGGGATGGTCTGGTACCCGTCCGTCACTCGATCTGAGGGGACATAGTTCTCCGGGTAGGTTCTGAAAGCGCCAATCTCGACCTTGCCTGCTGAGATGGTTCGGTCTGGGTCGATAACTACAGCAAGAAAGGGATCCGAGAACTGCTGCTGCGTAGCCTGGGTTCCGACATCGATACCACTGAGCCAACATCCATACCCCGGATGACTATGATACCAACCAACGGCATTCTCCAACTTTCCCTGGTCACGACAAGCCTGTAGATATCCAACCATATACTCGTTCGCCTCATCCTGCGCATTGACGCGGGTCTCTGTTCCCTCAACGGGCAGTCGGAAGGCGTCGGTTACGATGAAGGTGTCGCCTTCAATCTTGCCTTGCATAAGGCCCATTACTTCGATGGATCCACCTGAACGGGCGTGCATCACCATCTTTAAGAGGGCGACAGCCGATATCCGCACATTTTTGAAGTGGTTGGGGTTCGTTCGCCATGGGTGAGCATCGTTGACAGCCTTTTGTTCGTCGGGGGAGTAGGTGTAGAGGGCATCACGGTGCTCATCTACGAGCTTGATATTGTTATCGAGCTCTGGAGGGGTGAGTTAGCAAGTGGCAGAGAGGATGTTTTGAGCAATCTTGACTTACCCCACGTCTTGAATGCGGTCTCCATGGTTGCTGGTGGTCACCGTGGAGGTGCAGTTCAGAGTTGAAGACGAGAAGTGGTGATTGATGATGATTGAGCTTCAGCCTTGTCGTTGGAAGGCTTTCGGTTAAATAGCTGGATTTAGACTCGCACGATAACCACCCCTCTGCAACTGCTCCCTTGCACGCTTCCTCGGAGCTCCTTGTTCATCAAACAAAACAAGGCACCTTGGCTCGTTCGCTCACGTTCGCAATCATCATGATGTGAAGGCAAACTCATCGAGCGCGCTTTTACAGACAAGGGGCCTCCGATTGGGCCTGGGGGTTGCTTACTCCACGTGATGGTTATCGGGCCCTACGTGAAGAGACTACACTAACCTGATGCATGTCTTCATGATACATTCGTTCAGAATATCTTCCAGCTTGAGTACAGCATTCAAGGTTTGCAAATCTAAAACTCACTCAACAATGAGCGACTCCCAGGTGCCCCTCGTCACAGCTACCACGGCCTGTGAATCATGCAAGAAGAGGAAGAAGGCCTGCAATAAAGCACTACCAAGCTGTGCTCGATGTAGCAGGTAATGCTCTGAAATCTTTGTTCGAATCATCCAAAGCTGAACTAAACACTTCAGGCTCCTCATCAAGTGCTCATATCCAGGCATTCTCAAAGAGAACAAATCACACAATATACTGTCTTCCTTGGTTGAGGATCATGACGGCTGTGTTCTGCCAGCCCCAGTCGCTCCTTCATATCGGGAGATACTGCTCGAAAGTAAAACTCGTTCACTAAGCACCAATGAAGAGATCCATGTGCGGGTTGTGGACTGCCTTGCTCAAAATAAAGCAGACAGCGATATCTTTTGCGCAACATATTTTAACACCTTCCATAAGTCAGTACCTCTCATAGATAAAGATGAGTTTTATGGCTGGCTCCCGCACTTCTGGACAACTGCAAATCCTCATTTTTCAACGCTCTTGATTTCTGTTTTCCTCACAACACGGCTTTTTTCTCATACGTCTACCGGAGGTGATAGTCCCGAAGAGCTTTATTCCCGTGTGAAGTACATCTACTCTATGCTGCAATCTACTGGAAAGCTTTCTGTTGAGCTGGTGCAAGCAGGTATATTGATTGCCGTATATGAGAACCGCCAGGGCCTTCACCAAGCGGCATGGATATCCATTGGAGCCTGTGCTAGAGTAGCCCAAGTCTTAGGATACCACGAATTGCTGCGACGGCTGACTGCTGAAGAGCGGCAGTTTCGTACTACTTTAGATACAAGGAGATGTATTTGGTGGAGCATTGTGATTATTGAGAGGTAAGTTCAATTGCAGTACGAACACGTTGCCCTTGACGGTAGCACTACATTTTATGCCAAAGGAACAATCAATTGCACCTTCATCTATATCATTTTTCGTTGCAATTCATCCTCTTGGAGGTCAGAAGTCTTTCCTATTGATTTACTCATGCCGACTGCCCGGCGAATACTGTGCTATATCACTATCTACCCAAGATGCGTTCGAGACAAGTAACAGGCTCAATCTTCTAGATTCTAAGCTACGCTTTGTTGCATTGCTAACATTTAATAGAGTTATCGGTGCCGAATGTCATGAACATCGGCTTCCATATACGTCTCAGGCACCAGAACTTGATGATATACTGCCTTTGACTAAATTAGATGGCGATCTACCACACCGTGTCGCGGATGATCTTATCCTACCTGGCACTTCCAAAATAGCAGAATCAGGACTTCGCAGCCGTGGTTTTACGCGGTTTGGGCCGTTTGCCAGCAGTATCCAAGCAGCATATCTTTGGTCTTTGGTAATCCGATATGTCCTGCGTGGAACGCCCAATGAAGAAGATAAAAAGACAAAGTTGATAGAGCTCGATGCAGCGTTGCAATCTTTTGCCAGCTCTGTGATTCCACCACCTGGAGAAGGATATGGAGATTATTGTGGGGGGTACGGCATGTTTTCAAAGTATGTGCAAATGCAGATAATACTCCAAGTACTACTGCTAACTTTGGAAGTTCTCTATTTCTGCTCCATCAAAGTGAATTGTCCTCTGAGCACAACCACGAGCAGCCATCACATTCAGTTCTAGCACTACAGTCAATAACTCGAATTATGATCACTGCGGTGCAAGCAGCTACGCCAGAGCGACCTATTCACGCGGATGGGATGGCGTTTTGGGCACATCGTGCTGTGTACAGTGGAGCAATAATGCATGTCAAACTGGGGCAGCGCAATGAATTCTGGGCCCAGGACCTCGAACATCTAAAGAACTATCTACGTTATCTTGAACCAAGGTCGAGGCTTATAGGTACGTGTCTCCCGTTGTAAACAACAAGTATTATGAGATTGACAGGACCCGACCTCATAGCAAGTTATCTTAGACACATTGAGACCGCTGCGAAGTGTTACAACATGTCAGACATAGGTTTCTCAACAACGTCGATTGATATTACCATGCAAGAGTAATACAGATTGCGACCCTCTCCATTGCCATAGCAATTTTCCACAGCTCAGCTCGCAACATGAGTGCTTGGCTCCTTCGCCAAGAAATCCCTCAAGTCAGCAAAACCTCTCTTAATATTCCTGTGTCTTTTCTGCCTCCCACTCTATTCTCTCCAAGAAAACCAACCCACTTCCTCATCAAGTCCTCACTCAATCTAAATTCCATCTTCCCCTCCTTCGAGAACGGCAGTTCGGGTCTCATCTCCAAATGCTATGCGCAAACATAGTCTCCAGACTCCTCTTCAGGCCTTCACTCGCCCATTTCCCACCCTCGACCCCATAAATGACGATGAGGAACGACTTACCTTTTATTTCGTTGTACAGATAATCGATGGCATTTTGGATGCCGCCTGGGATGTCTGCGTTGTATTTTGCTGTTATGAGGATGTACGCGTCGTATTTCAGGGTCTCAGCAGTCCAGGCTTTTGTTCGAATTGTGCGTAGGTTGAGACCTAAAGCATATGTTAAATAAGGGATGAGTGTAGTGATATTTGTATGCGTACAACTGCAGAGGTCGTTTTCTCGTCGTATATGGGGAGATTATTGGATGCGATTTCATCATGTCGATTTGGGAGAGGGTGTATATTGCATCTCCAGATGGTGAAGAGAGGTCATACTCGACGATATTACACACGAGAGAGGTGACTTGAGGCTTTATTCGTAGGGCACGAGTGCTGCCTGTAATGATACCGATATTATTGGTTTTGTGTTCCGCCATGTTGATATTATATATTCACCGACCCAAAGACGAATATATGTATGTCGTATGTTTACTTTGAGTGAACCAAGTATATGGTTCAATCTCAAAAGAGAAGCTATTCGAGAAAATATTGTTTGACATCTTGCACAAAAGGTGGGCGTTCAGCTTCCGTTTATATATCCATTTGCTTGCATTTCATACCTCTGCCAGCTTACAACTTGTACGAGAGTCTCCATCCTCAGAAACAATGCTTTTGGTTACCTCCATTCCAACTTAGGAGTCGAGTTCGGTTCTAGTTCTCGTTCAAGTAGCTAGCTAGCTGGTCATGTCAGCACTACACCATATCAGGGGTCCTGGTCGGATGCACAGGCGGGCGTTACTGTTTATTGACAGCGCTTCTGGTTTCTGAATTGTGCCAAATCCATAGTCAGGTTGCGTCTTTTTGGATCATTGGGGTTGTATTAGTCTTTACGATTATGGTTTTGTGAGCGAGTAAGGCGGGAAAGGATGCTTTTATAGGGCGGGTATCAGACGCGGTGTATTCGTCTTAGTCGCATGTTTCAGATTTATACAAATACTCCCTTGATGTTGACCGAGGAGTTTTGGGGCCAGCAGGTGAAAATTGTAAAGTTCATACTACGTAACAAGATCTCTTCGTTCTGGATACACCATCTGAAGGTACGCGTCGTCACCAAGAGACGAATGACTTACCTAACAAAAGACCTAATGTTACAGATTGTTCAGACTTGTGAAATCTAAGCAAGATATTTTCATCTAGGACCAGGTAACCAAGATATACTTAGCAGGGCTAGTACCTTCCTGGAGTTGCCGATGGGTGGGTGTCCCGTCTCTTTACTTTCACGTCGGCGAACAGGCAAGAAACGAGTTATATCGTGAACGATTCAGAATTGTGATTATTCACTCTCCATAGGTAGCTTTGAAATAGAGAAGAGAAATCGCCGTGATCGCCAATTGACAAGGAGAACACCGGTGACAACAAAATAACAGGACTTTCTGAGAGAATTTCTTTAGTGAGGTCTCACATGAAGGCTGGAGAGATTCAAAATCTGAAAATCCGCTTCTCTAATGGATTTTCTCGGATACAATTGTTGGGATTGGATTCTAGGCGCAACAGTGTCTTCCTGCAGCAAAACATGATGTCCGAGGGACGAAATCACAGGGAATAGATGATCTCGGAGAACATTGATGGCAGGTAGGCACTTGAAGGTATAAGTTTTCTTTGCCGAGTACACAGACTTTTTGGTCCCCAGTCATCTTTAATCCCAGGCCAACTACAGGCACCCATTTTAACTTCTTACATAGTAAGCACTACCAACCAGCGAGAAACATATATACCGAGCTGTCGCTCGTCAAGTGGTACCGCATTGCTGCACTGCCATTACATTGTGCCAACGTCGAGACTGCACCGCAGAATATTCCCTGATCTTCACGACTGCGCTACATGAGCAACAATGAATGCGCGCTCCTTCTAGGCAGGTCGCTCTTGACACATGGCGCATAGGGTGTGTATAGGTGCGTACCGTACAATTTCTGCCCTTGTCGGCGCCACTGCTTGCCAGTCGCATGCTAGAAGAGCTTCGTCGTCAATTGGTGGCATTGGACAAGAGCGTTGTGTCTTGTTCTTTCTTTTCTCCTTCCAACCGTTTCTTCTCGGCTCCTTCAACACGACAGCAACACAGCCATTGTATGCCGTCGCACAGTCCCCGGCTGGGCTGTGGATGCACCATCTATCTACGGTGGTGGCAATTTCAAAAGAAAAGTTTATATATGAGAGATAGATCTCCCTTATCACCTCGCGAAGCTGCATGCGGAAGCTCCTGGGGCTCAATGAGGCAACTCATACCCGGGAGAACATTGCCTCGACTCACGCCCACCGGTACTTGGTGCGAGTGCACTCGAGCCGGCGGGATGTGACCCTACACACCTCCATCTCACGGGACTCGATCCCGACACATCCAACACGACCCCCCGTTTGGTCACCTTCCCTTTTCACGACTCGCCGACACTCACAAGACAAGCCACAGCAATGTCGACCTTGCAAAGAAGCTGTCGTAACGCAGAAGCACTGGTGGGAGCTTCGCACAGCTGACGAGCGGTGCTGTGTTTGGCTGGCAGCATCCAGGATTCCACGATTCCAGGATTCCAGGCACAGACTGCACAGACTGCACCGTCAAGGTGCCCTGCGCAGCATGAGGCTAATCTCAGGAAGAACCCAAACCAACAGCTCTGGTCACTATCAGCACTGCAGCACCACGAGCCAAATCTGCGCCCACTGTGCTCCCCGAGCTAATTGCGCGTGGAGCTGGGCCATTTGTGGTAGGTGATACCATGGTAGTTATTAATATGTTGGAAAATATCATCTTGATAAGTACCTCGCTTCGTTCCTCGCTGTGTGTTTCCTCTCTGCTCTCCAGTCTTTCCAGCTCGGGATTCTCTGTTGCTTTGTCGTCTCAGGTTCCATCATGAAGGCCTCAATTGTCTCCTCGGTGTCTCTCCTGGTAGCAGCTGTGTCGGCTATGCCAGGAACGCCACTTCCACCCCCCCTGGAGTGGCCGGCGACCGTTGCAGCATTAGCTACTACAGGCAATTCGACCTTTCAGCAGCTTATCGATCACAACAACCCTTCGTTGGGAACATTCTCGCAGACCTACTGGTACAACTTTGAATACTGGGCCGGGCCAGGTTCTCCAGTAAGTACTCGTTCCTCAGCGATATAGGAAAGAAGCCAATCAATGTGTTTAGATCGTCTTTATGACGCCGGGTGAAATTGCAGCAGCTGGGTACACCGGTTACCTGACTAACAAAACAATTACTGGCGCTTTTGGCGAAGCTATAAGTGGCGCTGTTGTTATGATGGAACGTGAGTTGACAGGTTGCCCGCAAAATATTATGTTATGCTAACTGGAAAATAGACCGATACTGGGGAGACTCGAGTCCATATGAATTCCTAGATACCGAGGCTTTGCAGTTCTTGACTTTGGACCAATCCATTGCCGATTTCACTCACTTTGCACAGACAGTTGATCTTCCCTTCGATACCAACCACAGCAGCAACTCTGCCAATGCTGTAAGTACCGGTAAAATTATGAGTCCAGGTCATTGACTAACTCTTCAAATAGCCTTGGGTTTGGAGTGGAGGATCATACTCTGGTGCCCTCGCAGGCTGGATCGAATCAACTGCACCTGGCACGTTCTGGGCTTACCACTCTTCGAGCGCCCCAGTTCAAGCCATTGATGACTACGTGAGTCCCTTGTACTGCCAATATGTACTTGTTAGCTGACACCTTTCAAGTGGCAATACTTTTACCCAATCCAGCTGGGAATGCCAAAGAACTGTTCAAGCGACATTTCTCTAGTCATTGAGTACATAGACGACGTCTTGACCAATGGAAACGATTCGGCAGTGTACGCTCTCAAGGAACAATTTGGACTTGAGGGGCTGGAACATAACGACGACTTTGCAGCTGCACTCGAGAACGGTCCTTGGTTGTGGCAGTCAAACAGCTTCTACACTGGCTACAGTGGGTTTTACGAATTTTGTGATGCCATCGAGAATGTTGCAGCAGGATCCAACATGACTCCTTCTGCGAGTGGTGTCGGTCTCGAGAAAGCCTTAGCCGGTTATGCAAACTGGGTAAACACAACTCTTATTCCTGGCAGTAAGTTATCCTCGATCTCCAAATGAGTGTATAGACTGACACATTCTCTCATAAGACTGCCAGAACTATGGTTACACTGATGAGCGCGACATCACCTGTTTCAACAGTTACAATGCTTCCATGATTCTGTACACCGACTACACAGTTGGCAACCTTGGCAACAGGCAGTGGACCTGGATGTTGTGCAACGAACCACTTCAATACTGGCAAGAGTGCGTTTTTCTCCTCAATCTTCAAAAATAAATCCTGACAGAGTTAGTGGTGCCCCAGAAGGCACACCTACTATCGTGTCCCGCTTAGTAACAGCTGAGTACTGGCAACAACAATGCCCTCTGTGGTTTCCTGAAGTCAACGGCTACACCTACCGTAGTGCCAACCCAAATGTGACCGCGGACTCTGTCAACGCGCGCACCAAGGGCTGGGCACTGGATAACACAACAAGACTAATCTGGACTAACGGGTAAGCCTTCCCAAACTTCTCTTTGTGCTTACCATGGAGCTAACTGAATTCTCCTACAGTGAATTCGATCCTTGGAGAACTGCCTCAATGTCATCTGAGTTCAGACCAGATGGTCCCCTGGTTTCTACACCAGAGCAGCCCGTTCAGGTTATTCCTGGAGGATTCCATTGCTCGGATCTGATCTTGAACAATGGAGTCGTGAATGCAGGTGTGCAGACCGTCATTGATAATGAAATTGCGCAGATCAAGGCTTGGGTTGAGGAGTTTTATACACAGTATCGATGATTTATGACATGAATAGATCTTAGTGAGAATATAAACCTTTAATTCTAATGATGATTACATATTTGCATCAGGTCCTTCGTTCTCGCAATGGAAGTTGAAGTTCTATCCCACGTGATTGCTTGGCATGCGGAGCTTCTTTACGCCACCGCCTAGCTTTCCATACCAAAGCTCCAGCTGTCCAGTTTCGAGAGATTTGAAATCATTAAACACCTACAAGTCTTCAACCCCCGAAGCATTTTTCTCGAAGTCTATCCATCTAAGATACATTACGCACTCTACCTCGATAACGGTCACAAAGCTCTCACAATGGTTTCCTTCAAGAGCTTTATGCTCGCCGCCCTGGCTTCTACGTCAGTAGTAGCTCAATCCGCAGTCGTCGACCTTATCCCGGACAACTTCGACAAGATCGCAATCTCCGGCAAGCCAGCACTCGTCGAATTCTTTGCACCATGGTGCGGACACTGCAAAACCCTTGCTCCAATCTACGAGCAACTAGCACAAGACTTCTCCTTCGCAAAAGACAAGGTGGTGATCGCCAAGGTCGATGCTGACGGCGAGAAGAGCTTGGGCAAGCGATTTGGAATTCAAGGCTTCCCAACGCTTAAGTACTTCGATGGAAAGAGTGATAAGCCCGAGGACTATAGCGGAGGGAGGGATTTGGAGAGCTTGAGCAAATTCATTACGGACAAGACGGGCGTTAAGCCACGCAAGAAGAAGGAGGCGCCTAGCCAGGTGGACATGTTGACCGACAAGACCTTCAAGGAGAAGATTGGAGGAGATAAGGATGTTTTGGTTGCTTTCACTGCACCCTGGTGTGGTCGTAAGTCAACCTGTATCCCACCTCTTTCGTGATTGATGCTAATGGACCACAATAGACTGCAAATCTCTCGCTCCAGTCTGGGAGACCGTTGCTCAAGATTTCGCCAACGACCCTAACGTTATCATTGCAAAGGTCGACGCCGAAGCTGAAGAGTCGAAGGCTACCGCTAATGACCAAGGCGTCAAATCCTACCCAACCATCAAGTTCTTTCCCAAGGGCACCACTGAGCCCGAGCAATACTCTGGAGGACGTACCGAGAAAGACCTTGTCTCATTCATTAACTCCAAGGCTGGCACACACCGCACACCTGGTGGAGGATTGGATGCCACCGCTGGTACCATCGAGGCATTGGACACTTTGGTCGCCAAGTTCACTGGTGGCTCTTCTATCGCTGATGTCTCGGCTGAAGTTGCAACTGCTGCCAAGGATCTGAAGGATGGTGCACAGTACAAGTATGCTGAATATTATATCAAGGTCTTCGATAAGTTGAACAAGAATGATGGCTATGCTGCTAAGGAGTTGGCTCGCTTGGATGGCATCATGAAGAAGGGTGGTTTGGCCCCAGAGAAGTTGGACGACTTCACTAGCAAGACCAACATTCTTAAGAGATTCATTGAGAAGGCTACCGGAAAGTCTGAGTTGTAAGATCTTTATTCTCAGCTCTTGGGCTTGAGACCATATACGTGGAATGAAAACGGAAATGGAAATAGAAATGGAAACTGAATAGGTTTCCTGGTGTAGTATACACAATGAATAAAGACTGTACGGACTTATAGACCCCTGCCATATGGTATGCATGCTTTGAATGTATTTTCCTCAAATTGGTATATCCGTGTTCTCGCAATGAACTCTAACGCCTTGGTCCCATGCGCAGCATAGCCTGAATACAGTCCCCAGGTATCTGTTCCAAGTTCTGTACGCCTCTCCTGTTCAAGAGTTCTCCGAGCGATCCCTCTCCACAGTCCTCGTCTCATCTACTCGCATACGTCTTCCCTCCCCTATCCAATTTCGTCATCCAAGTCTCGAACCCTTTCATCATTTTGTAGGACTACTCCTCCCATCCGAACTCTCACTCTGCATCGCCGTCTCCAAATTATCCAAGCGCCGCGACATCTCATCCATCTTAGCAAAGATCTCGCTCGACACGCCCGCGAATTTATTCGACAGCGAGTTCAGTAGTTCGTCGACGACGGCGGACAGTTCTGATGGTTCAGAGGAGACCTTCTCCTGGTGCACGCACCCACAGTTAGTTCTAGGAGGGAAAGGGGGAAGGGCTGGGGGGAACGAACAGATGATGTTGATAGTCGGTTTGGATTCGGGTTGGAGGCCATTTTGGTAATTGGTAAGTAGCTGGATGTGGCTTGAGGCTCGTATAGAATGGACCGAGTCGGAGTCGTGATTCGTAGGTCGCGATGGATGGTGTATAGTCTAAAGAGGTTCTAGTCTTTTTGGTGGAGGTGAAGGCGGCGGGTGGAACGAAACTCGGCAGATCATCCCGTCGTCGCTATCTCAACGCAGTCAACATTACATGCACGAGCAACCTTCTTGTGCACCCTGCGCAACTCCCGCAATACGGTAACGACGACATAAGCACTGCGCGTTCATATCTTATTCTCAACAGTAACCTAGGAACAGCAAAATGAAGCCTCGGTGGACATAGAAATCGCAGACTAGTACGCGCGCAAGTACGCCATAATGCCACCTCAACACGCGCCACCTCAAGAATTCGCCCGCATCTTCTTGATCCTCATCTTCCTCTTTTACCTCTACACCTCCCCCGATCAACAAGTTGGACCCCCAGGTTTCCCCTCTCCCCGCGACTACGCCGCTGAGCGCCTATCCCGCCAGCGGCATGCGCTCGACGTACTCAACCTCACGAAATGGGGGGATTTTGAGCCGAATGCGCTGCAGTACAGTACTGAGAGCTGGCTTAATCTGACGGGCTTTCGGGAGAGTGATGGGTTTGCTTGGCAGAGACTTGAGGGGTGGAAGGCGAGGAGTGAAGCTTTTAGTCAGGTGTTTAGGAATGAGGGAAGTGGTGCGAATGTGAATGGGGTGGAAGGGAGGGTTTATGCGAATGCTACGGGTATTGTGCATGGGCGGTGGGTGAGGTATGATGAGGATATACCGGCACCCCCAACTGAGGGAGGCAGGAAGTATAATCTGAGTGTTATTGCGCCTGGTGTTGATTGGGCGTATAGGGATGAGCGGGACTGGACGAGGAATATCACAGGCAAGGAGGGGAAGTTGATGTTGAGAATTGATGAGAAGAGTGGCGTGGTCATGAGTGTTGAGGAGCAGAAAGGTGATCCAACGACTGTGACGAGGATTAGGGAGGTTGCTGCTACGATGACGATCCAGGATGAGAGTAGTAGTGGTGATGGCTGGGAGACGAAGGTGCATGGTGTGCATTGGCCTGAACAAGGTGTTATGCTCATGACGACCACCAGCGAGAAGTTTGCAGGCGTCTTCGCTCTGCCACATCTTACGACCAATATGGGACATTTCATATCAAGTCAGAAACTGCTGAATATGACATTAGAGAAGACGGTTGATAGACTGGAGAGGACTTTGTGGCTGGAGAACGGCAATCCTTGGTCTTCGAGTCCGAACAGCCAGAACGATGCAATCTTCCCTGTGCCACATTGCGAGTACATAATCTATGTACAGGTCCATCCCATCCGCTCACAAGTCCTCGCTAAGCTTAAGGAATTCCCCGTGGATACGAAGAGTCCTGAGAGTCTTATTCATCAGTTTGAGGAGGAGCTCCGCTTTCCGACTGGTGGCCCTATCGAAGATGTACCGAGACTTCAGATGTCAACTGTGATGTTCTCTCCCGACTGTGGTTTCATGCTCGAGTCGAAAGGACCTCCGACTTTTGCTCCTTCAGAAGGAGATCACCTCATTGGCATGAAGCAAGAAATATGGCTTCATAGCGTAAGAAAGTGGTTACTTATTTTTGCTGCGGTTATCTTTGCACAAATTCTGGTGCTAAAGGCCCAGATGAAGGAAGCATCAACACCATCTACTGTTGGCCGCATCAGTCTATATACAGCTGGCATCATGGTTATGGCTGATTCGCTTATATTCGCGAGCTTTTCTCTAATAAGCTCTACTGCTCCTAACATCTTTCCATCCGCACTTCTGGCTTCGTTCGCAGCTTTATTGTCTGTAGCACTTGGCGTTAGATTTCTTTTGGCTCTCCATAAAGCCCAAGAGCCAGAAAGGCGAGAGCGAGAACGAGTTCGAGCAGCAGCTGAGGCGGCAAGTAGGTCAGCCCGATCGACGCCAGGTTCAGCGGTCGTTGTCACTGCAGCAGGCGCGGATTATTTACCAACTCATGTTAGATCTACAACGACCACCAACACAGACACTCCAATAATTGTTCCTTCAGACCAGGACATCGATGCTGAAATTGCATCTGTAGCCAACGCTGCTTCTGCCGTTCCTCGCTTACCAACCACAAATCCAGCAACTGCACCTACACAGCAGCCTCCACCACCACGCGGCATCTCCGAATTCGCAGCCGTCTACGGCCAATTCATCCTCGTTCTATCGTTCATCCTATTCCTCTCCCTCTCCGCGACCTCCTGGCCCGTCCCCTACCGAACTGCCTACACGCACCTCCTTTCGTTCATTTACCTCTCCCTCTGGCTCCCCCAAATCTACCGCAACATAATCCGTAACTGTCGCAAGGCTCTTCTCTGGAAATTTGTGATCGGACAATCCATCCTCCGCCTCTTGCCTTTCGCTTACTTCTACCTACGAGAGGACAATATTCTGTTTGCAGGGAGTGATTGGAAGGCTTTTACCGCGCTGGCTGGTTGGGTTTGGGTGCAAATCTGGGCATTAATTGCGCAGGCTATTCTGGGGCCTAGATATGGAGTGCCAAAACATTGGACAGAAGAAGGCTGGGATTACCATCCCATTCTCCGTGAGGACAACGTCGAAGCAGGCGGTCTCCCTATCGGCCTTGTGCAAATCCCCTCGACCTCCTCACCGACTCACACCTCACCCCTCTCGGAAGCGGAAGTCAGTCAGAAGAAAGAACGCAATATGCGCGCCGTCGATTGCGCCATATGTATGCAGGTTCTGGAGGTGCCGGTTATAGCTCAGGGTGAGGAGTTGGAGGGTGGCGTTAGTGGTATGTTGAGTAGGAGAGCATACATGGTTACGCCTTGTAGACATGTTTTTCATAGTCAATGTCTAGAGGGCTGGATGCGGTATCGCTTGCAGTGTCCCATTTGTAGGGAGAATCTGCCGCCTCTGTAGGATAATAGATGTGCGATGCTCAAATGGTATCTATTCGTTTTTTCAGTTTTCTGATTTTGATTGCGGAAAACTGTGATAATCAAGGAGTGCAGAGCTGTCAAACGACTCGTCGAAAATGAGGCGAGGATGACATTAGACCCCAATGGGAAGTACAGAAACAATTCCTTTAATCTTGACTACTACAAGCACAAGCCAACCCACTTCAAGTCTCAACCGCCTCATTCCTCCAGCCTCCAAACATGACCAAAATCCCCCGTCCGAAACAAAACGTCCGGCCTGATAACACAAATCCTCCACAGCCCCTTCTCCGTCGTCCTCTGAAAAGTCAACTGCATCCAACTCGCTGCGCGACTAGTCTCCTCAACCTTCACCCCATCCTTGTCGATCCTCGCATGCGAAGCTAACTGCTGCCACTCAACCACAATCTCAGCATCTGTAACGGATTTGAAATATGGTGCTCCTAATATGTGATGTGATGCTACTACTTGTCGGCCTAGCATCGTGGGGCCTAGCCATTGATCTACGAATGCTTCGGAGGTGAAGGTCTGGAGACCTAGGCCTGCTGTGTGGCCGCCGTAGTCGAAGGCTATGTCTGATGCTAGGCAGGCGCGTAGGCGGACTTTGTCCTGAGTAAGAGATGCTTAGTATGGGTTGAATTGTCGGACGAAGTTGGAAGAAGGGGTTCGGGCTCCCCTCTCTGGGCTTCTGGTGGTAGTATCACTTCAGTAGCCCGAAATGAGCCGAAGTAGAACAACAAGAACTACGTTGGAGAAGCCACTTGGACTTACTTTTCGGTCATATGCATCTGCTAAGGTTCTCGCACATTGACAGACAGCGATATAATCTTGAAAGGTAAGATTTGAAGGGATGTAGATTTCGAAGGCCATAATGTTTGCACGTGTTCGTTTTCGGGACTCGAGATGTAGGTATCTTTGCTTGGAATTCAATGCTGTTTATTACTTGGAAACTAGGTACGTTCATACATCTCCCCACATGGTAACATGCCATGCTGTACTTACTTAACAGTATGGAAAGCCGAAAGTTAAAGTATATGGTCATCGCTGACCGAAGGGTCTATGCGGCTCCACGTCGTGACGTCGCCGTCGCCCCGGATTTAGGAGTTACTGTACCTTTCGTACAGCACCATGAAGTGCATTGTGTCTGAATACTGGTCCTGGTACGGGATGAAACATACGCAAGTCTTCAATACTGTACTGGACGGTGGAAGGGAGACTTGGGACGTGCCGAGGGGTTTCTTGGCAGCAAGGGGTGTTCAACCTCTTGGTCCCCACTGCGGGAGATAAGAAGCACAGAAGGGGGGGTAGAAAACAATGGAATGCTCCTTGGTCATTGAACCGCAACGCTGGTTTCTTGTATATCATTTTTGTTTAGCAGAAAGGTCTTGAGGTTCGACAACTTGAACCAGCAACTTCTTTTCGGCACCAGTCAGCACGTCGCTTAATCGTCCAAATCAAAACGCAACATGGCTCCTTCAAACATTGCAGCATGGCTGACGGCACCACAAGCAAAGCCTCTCGTGGTCAAGCCTGCGTCTTATGTTCCTCCGCGTGAAAACGAGATCGTCGTCAAGAATGCGGCAGTAGCCATCAATCCCGTCGACTGGGGTCTCCAAGAGTACGCCTTCTTGCCCTTGGTGTATCCGAGCATTCTAGGCAGTGATCTGGCCGGCGAGGTCTTCGAAGTCGGTAGCTCAGTCACTCGCTTCAAGAAAGGCGATCGTGTCCTTGGCCACGCCCTCCAAATGTCATCTACACGAGAGTCTAATAAGGAATGCGAGGCCTCCTTCCAGGAATACACCGTCGTGCTCGAGCGCATGGCCTCGCCAATCCCCGACTCCATGCCATTCGCATCTGCCACCGTCATCCCATTGTGTCTCTCAACAGCCTCGTGCGGAATGTTCCAAAAGAACTACCTAGCGCTCGAGTACCCATCCACAAACCCAAAACCAACCGGCAAGACTCTGCTTGTCTGGGGAGGTGCCACAAGCGTCGGCAGCAACGCCATTCAGCTCGGTGTTGCAGCGGGCTACGAAGTTGTCACGACGGCATCACCAAAGAACTTCGACTATGTCAAGAAACTCGGGGCGAGCCAGGTCTTCGATTACAACAGCAAGACGATCGTCGACGATATAGTCGCAGGACTCAATGGTAAAACAATGGCCGGTGTTTTCGACTGCATTGGCATTAACGGCGTTTTCGACACCTGCGCAGACATCCTCCTCAAGAGCGAGGGAAACAAGTTCATTGCTTCAGCAATGATGCCGCCTGAGAAGATCCCAGAGGGCATCAGCACCAAGTTTATCTTTGGTACCGATCTCAAGGACAACGAGGTTTGCAAGGTTATCTATGAAGATTTCTTACCTGAGGCCCTTGTGAAGGGCAAGTATATTGCTGCGCCTGAGCCGTATGTATTTGGGAAGGGTTTGGAGTCTATACAAGATGCTTTTGAGTTTCATAAGAAGGGTATGTCGGCCAAGAAGGTAGTTGTTACTCTTTGAATGAATTACGCATCATGTCATTTGGCGTAGGGGTGATGATAATGCCGAATTTGGGTGGTAGAAATACGCAGTTTGTACTGCTACACTGCGATTCCTTACCAACAGTGCCATAAAGCAGGATGAATGAATGAATGATTCTACGAATGAAACAATCACCTCACAAATGAGTATTTCTGATCTTTTGGTTGCTTGTTTACACTTGACTCTATTCACTTATCCCACCACGACGACGACGACCACGACCACCACCAAAAGACTCTAGAAACTCTAATGAAGACCTCAACCTCAACCTCAATATCATATCTAGGTTCAGTCGCTAGATACTGTAGATCCTTTCCACTTCCAAGAGTCTCGGTCGTTTCCAAAGCTTACGCTCAGCTTACAGCGAGTGCTTAATCTCAACAAGCCTTATCTCGGCCGAGCGGCGAATAGTGCTTAGCAGGCTTGATTGGCCTGGAGAAATTTCGAATTGTGACTTGATGACGACGAGTAACCGTCGCAATCCACATTCAAGAGTTTCGGGGGAACAAGATTCGATTCCGCTTGTTGCTCAATGCTTGATGTTTGATGCTTGCATTGTAGACTACGGTTCAGCTGTGCTGTATTGTATGCGCGCACATGCTTGCATGCATGTATGCATGCAGTCAAGCACATTGCCGAATAATCCCCTTGTTTATTCCCTACTGTATTCTGTGTGCCAACAAATGCTTGCTTTCGCTGCAGGAACTCTAGGCAGTGCAATACAGTACAATACTCCGTTAAGCTATGTCTTCGCACTCCTGTCCCCACAAGTTTAAAACTTTCTTTTGTCCCCGTGTTTCTTTTCTGCTTACGTTGCTGCCTGTGAGACTTATTGCCTCAGACAAAGCAGGAAAGGGGATGGGAAAGGTTTACCGACGCGTACTTTCAGCCCTTGCACTGCGTGGAACTCTTTATTATGCGTCTACTGTACTTTGGTGGACTTTTTACAGATGAATGGATGAGGTACTCGTAAGCGAGCTGTGGCATTGGGACTGGGCTAAGCGAGATTCGGTGAGCGAAGAAGTTTACAGAGTGGGTTTTATGATTTAGATACCTAGAAGATTACGTCGCTGGTGTTAAGTACTAAGATTATAGTTGTCTGGTATCTACCGTAGAATATGAAACCCCTGTATTAGTGCCTTTTCGTAGCAGGTTTACATCGACGATTAGGAATATGTGATGAGCAGCTTCTTTTTGAGCGTACGTACCTAGGTTTCAATTCAATTTTTTCTGGAGTGAGCAATAAACAAGCTCTCATGAAGGGTGCTTCTATCACGGACATTGAGTATATGCTGTCTCTAAGTGCTCTTTTGAATAAGAAGACCCCGCCCCCGCTCTAGCAGCAGCCTTCGTGTATCTCCGGGAGCATTCGACACTGCGTTCGGTTTTATGTTTATGAAGACCTAGTTGCCAGTTTTTTCATTCAAAGAGATTTCTCATTTCCGCCACGAGCAGAAAGATATCTGGCAAAAAGTGCCGGCAAAGTTCAACTCGCCTCTTTTTGTCTTTGTACCATAGCAATCATGGACGACCTGGATGTTATGGGCCAGTTGCCCTTGTTGAAGAGTTACAACCAATTTGTCCTTTGCTTCCCAGTTACCGACATATCACAACGAGACACGATCGTTAAAGCCCTTGAAACAGCCGCTCTAAAAGTCACAACAACATTTCCCTGGCTCACTGGCAAAGTCATCCATGAAGCCGGCGGTCCCGACAACTCTGGCCACTTCAAAGTAGAACCATGCTCATCTTTCGCACCGCCGAATACCATTGTACGTGTGAAAGACTGCTCGGATCTCTGTTCATCATTCGCAGAATACGTCGCAGCGAAAGGGCCTGTCACAATGTTCGATGGTGATATCGTTGCCCCTTACAGAGGATTCCCCCAGAGTTACGAAGAATCCGAATCCGATCCCAGACCCGTCATAGCCCTGCAGGCAAACTTCATCAAGGGCGGTCTACTTTTGGATTTCGCTGCTCAGCACAACGTTATGGATGGGAGCGGACTATTTCAATTTATGCGCTTGCTCGCTAAAGCGATGCATAATGAGGAATTCTCGGAATTCGAAATCCAGCAGGGAAATCGAGATCGCAAGAACTTGGTTCCTTTGCTCGGTCCAGATGAGCCGTTGTTGGATCATAGCGGTTTCCGACGCCCACCGATCTCAGAGATGCTAAAGAACCCGCCCAAACCGCGTTCTGGGATGTGGTCCTCCTTCCGGTTCTCAGCGAAGAAGCAAGCTGAGCTCAAGGTCGTTGCTTCTAAAGCTGAAGGCTTTGATACCTCGGTCCCTTTCATTACTACTAATGATGCCCTCAGTGCCTTCATCTGGCAACGCGTTTCTGCCGCTCGCCTGCGCCGCCTCAACACGCCTGACGCCATCTCCAAGTTTACTAGGGCCGTCGACGCCAGGCTTCCCATGAAACTCCCCAAGGAATATATGGGCCAGATGGTCTACGACGTGTTTTCCAGGATGACATTAAATGACCTGGACAAATTACCGCTCCCCGCCATAGCATCTCTCATGCGCAAGGACTTGAACAGCGATGTCAACGAGTACGCTATCCATAGCTTCGTAACGCTCATTGCAAAGGAGTCCGACAAATCGACCATCATGTACGGCGGAAAGCTGAATCCCGATACCGACGTTGGATTCTCGTCTGTTGCGCAAGCGGATCTCTATTCAATGGTGTTTGGACTCTTGGGAAAGCCGGAGCTGGTCAGACGACCTACTTTTGCGCCTATGGAGGGCTTGATCTATTTGTGGCCGAAGACGGAGGCTGGTGATGTTGATGCTTTGGTTTGTTTGGATAAGGACGATGTAGTGACTTTGAAAGAGGATCGGGAGTGGATGTCGTATTGCACATTTATTGGATGATGCGATGGAAGCTCTTTCGATGGAAAAGTTTGGTGGAATATATCTATGCACGTGCTGAGAAATCAGGAAATGGTGAAGTATAACGTGCATTGGTTATGGGGTTACATTTACTCCTCAATCGAAGAGCTTCATTCATCATGATGCTCGCGCTATATATATTTCTATAGTGTTCAAAAAAGTATTCTCATTTCAACTATCCGCTCGTCTCGTCTGATAGTGTAGCAAGCGTAATACTCCCATATTAACTATTCTACCAACTCCACTAAATCCACCCTGAATATTGTAAGTTGACGAAAGCAAACAAGACATGTAAGGTACAATCGAAAATTCATATCTAAACTGAGCTTCTGATATTCTCGACATTTCTACAATATTACTTCTGTGGCTGTTGAGCTATGATCTAATGTTTCTCTAAGGATGTTCGAAAATTGTACTTTTGAAATTTCAGTCACATTTAACTCTAGCGACCTTGAAGTTCGAAGTTCCTTTGGCAGGAACTAGATTTGACTCACCGAGTGCCCGGAATCCTCTTAGGGATACTTAGTACAGTAGGATATTGTATCTTTCGTACACGGAGTAGGAAAGCTGCTTTGCTACGTCCACTTTACAGTATTGTATTCGTGGGAATATCGACAGTTAGCCCCAAACTTCTCGATCAGTTCATATTGCTACCAGTTTCAGAGTTACCTAAACTCAAAGTAGGATCATAGGACGAATGGCGCGTCTCGGTCGCCGAGAACCTTATCGAGAAGTACGTGTTGAACTACTTTCATGATACAGAAGACAATATGTAAGTACAGAGATAGTGTACTACCTCCGTAAATCAACCTAAATTCTTAGTTTGCCATATCCTTATCTTTTTAATAGCACTAGCGAAAGATCGGTTCTTTACAGTAAAAAAGCTAGGTTCCTTGCAGCAGATTCGAAAAACCTACCGAGTCAAGTCGACTGCACTATTTATTCGTCCAGTTCTCCGGAAAGCTACCCACACTATCCTTGTATTTGCGACGTGTTTAGCTTGAGACCGATGCAGGGGTTCGGGAGAGTATATGCTTGTGATTATGTCGGCAAGGGTCTTATAGAACAGTGAACGATATTTACAAGCCTCCGGTCTACAAACAGATACTAGTTTCACAACTGACCTGCATTACCAGCAACTTTTGTTTGTCTTTCATATGTGAGTTTTGTGGGTTTAGCGAGCTACATACCTAACTAGTTACATTTGCTCCTTATCGCACAAGGCAGTAGTTTCATACTAGGTTCTCATTTGCAACGAGTGGAGTATACCTAGTCTAGGAACACTGTTGACCGACGGAAGTTTACTGCGCATTTCGGGAGATAAGGTTGAGCATGATACACAGGGTGCGATTGTAATTATAGGGTTAGATTGTGTTGCCCATCATCCGGTTGTCCAGAGTACTTTTCGCCCTCCGAAACACCGTACAGTATCAACAGGTATTACAGGTATCAACTCAGGGAAGGGGATCTTTGCCTGGTTTGTTCTAGTAAGTAACAGTCAGGCAGCACTTCCCCCTATTTTACCGAGTGCACAGCCGTCTATCTAGTAAAGCCACTCAAACAAGATCCAAAGTTGTAGCAAGCTCTACAAACCTAATTTAATATCATAATCAGTCCCAATGCTCTTATGTGATGGGAGAAAATATTCTTCGAACCCAAACCCTTGTATACTGAAAGTCATCCTTTCGAACAGGATTTCTACCCTCTTTAGCTTTCTCAAGTATTCAAATCATCTAAACTTAGTGCTGCTTAAATGTCCAGTACAGTACTGGTGTTAAACACCTAATTGAGAACAGTCTAATGTTGTAAAACCACCACTCACTGGCACATAAACAGTTAAGCGAGAGCTTTGTCGTTAGTGCCTAGAATACCGGTTTCTAGCACACAAAACACAAGCTCTCTCGGATATCTATATCTATTACTGGCGTCAGTTTGAATAAAAAGTTATTGACAATGTTCTAACGAACGAAAAAGTTGGTAAGCTTGTGGGTGGTTCGTATTACGTAGGGTTTACCCAAAGGTCCCACGATGACTTAGGGCATCTCAGACAAATAGAATCTTCAAAACGAGATAATCTTTAACCTCCGAGCGGGACCATGGAGCCTACCCCTCGGGGTTTGAAGACTTAACCTTGAAGTTTCAAGGTGCATCGCTACTGGAGAAGCTTGAACAGTTGAGTTCTGGAATATGATGTGCTGTTAAGATGATACTTGGTTATCTTGATTCATTTAAGTCTGATTTTAAGTGTTCACATTTAGGGATTACTCAGTTTCTCCACTTGCAAACCAGACCATTGCTTTTTAACTTTCTGTGACTATTTTGCTTTGTTTGGAAAGTGAAGGAGCAAAGTGCACCTCTGTCAAGAACGGACGTCGTGGAGGTGAAGATCTTTTTGAAGAATTAAGGCTTCAAGCTTACGAATCAAAACTTAGTCTTGAATGCCTACTTCATTCGTTCCACCCAGATGGATATGCTAACCATTTGACCTTCTGTGGTGAGATAAGTCGATGGATGTATGCTGAGTCACGTCTCTCTGTAGTACGAGGGCATTTTTTAGGCTGCCAACGTTTTGCAACGGATATTAGTTGTAAGAGCACCACTACACTCTAAAACTTGAGTAGATGTGCACTATAATTCAATATAAATATATCCTTTGGGCCCAGATAGCGATGTATTTTTATAACGCTAGACGATTAACATAGCAGGGGGTTACGTACTTACTGGACCTCAACCTACGTTGTGAGATTCCAGCTGATAAAGCTATGATAAGAGAAAGGTCTATATAAACATCCAAGCTGCTCGACCTTCCAGCTGTGATGATCTTGATTTTCCAAGTGATAAACTCCACATCAAAGTAACTCTATCCTGCTAAACTCTACACATCCTTCACAATGGCGTTCAAAATCATCTCAGACGCAGAAGATCCAACACTCCACCTACCACGAATACTATGCCTCCATGGTGGAGGCGTCAACGCCCGAATATTTCGTTCCCAGTGTCGAGCTCTGGTCTCACAGCTCAAACCCTATTTCAGGCTGTGCTTTGCTAACGCTCCTTTCTATTCCGAGCCTGGTCCTGACGTGACCTTGGTCTACAATAATTACGGCCCTTTCCGACGTTGGCTGCGTTGGTTGCCCGAGCATCCCAAGATCGACACCAAAGTTGCAGTGAAGGAGATAGAAAGGTCTATTGAGAAGGCCATGAAGGAAGATGACATTAAGGGTGGAACTGGAGAGTGGGTAGCTTTACTAGGCTTTAGTCAAGGCGCAAAGATTGCAGCAAGCCTTCTGTTCATGCAGCAGGTACGGGAAGAGAAGCTGGGCAAACACAGAGCTGGATCAAACTACCGCTTTGCGGTACTTTTGGCAGGGCGGGCTCCGTTAGTTTCCTTCGATCCGGAGCTTATTATGACACCTGCCTTGGCGGATCCATCTCAGTCGACTACCATGGATCCGTTCTTAAGTTTGCCCGATAACCAGAGTCTTGCAGAATGTGCTCACGTTCTGCGATTACCGACAATCCATGTCCAAGGACAACGCGACCCAGGAATAAAGCTTCACAGGCGACTGTTAGAGCAGTACTGTGACTATCGAAGCGCCAGGCTGGTGGAATGGGACGGTACTCATAGAGTTCCAATCAAGAGTGCGGATGTTGCAGCTGTTGTGGAGCAGATACTTAACGTTGCAAGGGAAACAGGCGTGATGAGACAGGAGTGGGTGTGGTGAAAGCGGTTATGTTCGAGGAGTTCAAGGTTGCTTCCGGGGGACGTTACATTGGCATGGAATCCCAATTATACCGCAGATTTTATTTATTACTAGAATTACAGAATTACAGAATTACAGAATTAAGCCTCCTTATTAGATGCCGCCTCTTAAATCTAACAAAACCAATAACTCGAGTAGTCTCCCTGGGTAAGGAAATGTTAGAAAAGTGCTCGAAATTAAATCACTATCCGCAATATAGAAACATACATCTAGCGAGGTAGATCTCAAAGTCAATTATGCAGGGTCTATAACTCGGACAGGGACAGGGCATTGTCAAACGTGCATTAGCGTCGCTACAAGCACTATGGGTACTCGGTAACCGATAGACGGCGAGGGTAGGACGGGCACAGGCAGAACCCGCAGGCCCTACTCGGTAAGCGAGTCCTTTCTTTGATATGACACTAGGTATCTTACAACGAAGCAGCTAAACATTGTATGGAATGGTAGCAGAAGCTGCTTTGGTTAACCAAGTGCGTCAAACAAACATGAAGCTTTGAGATTCCTCAAATAGACAAGTGGGTCTGGCGCTTGAACCTCGCAGTGGGAGGATCACGGCCGACTCCCATGCTAATGAACAGATGGGAGAATCCATTTGAACTAGAATGGCAGCGATAGCTATCGAGATCTATTGTGTTGCTGTACAGATGCATGTAAAGCGTCGCGTCGTCTCATAGAACCATTTTAATAGAGTTTAGGATGCTTGAGAAGGCTGAAGGCTTCATTGGCAAGTGATAAGCTTCTGGTGAGGTTAGTACTTCTTTATATCCCCAGTCCTTCTACCATTGACTCAATGAGAATGCTTCTTTTCTAAATCAAATCATTTGTTTCCCTCTTGATTCATCATCATTGTCATTACCGCTCTTGGTGGCCCATTAGCCCAAGCAGCTGGCATAGGTTTCTCATCAAGCCTTGTAACATCACCTTCCAATTACTCCAAGTGTAAACAGCAGTCAGCATCAGGTTTCTACTCAAAGCTCACACATTCTATACACCTTAAAGATAGTGTGTAGCAATGGTGCCCAAGTCATCAAGTCACGCCCCATGGAGCACCATCCTGTTGTTTGGACCACAAGTCCATTCCTTCGATGAAGAATCCTGCAAGCAACTCAGATCTACTCTTCTAGACGAGCCAGACAACCGCTGGATTCTAGATACTGTGGCAGAGCTGCCGAGGTTTTGGGGATCTCTCTCAACTAAAGTCTCCAAATTACAAACGATACCTGGGGCAAAGCAACTGGAAGAGCTGAACGTGTGGCTCAAGACCGGCCACTTCACTCAGGTGTCCTTCCCTCTGCCAAGCATTCTTCTCACGCCTCTCGTCGTTATAACACAATTGACTCAATACTCGAGATACCTCGAGCTTGTTCAACCAAATTGTGATAATCGATCTAACCTATACGCTTCTTTCAAACAAAATGTCGAGACTCTTGGATTTTGCACCGGCCTTCTAACTTCGCTGGCCATATCGAGCTCTGCAAACGATTCCGAATTCCAACAATACGGTGCAGTGGCAATTCGTCTGGCGATGCTCATTGGTGCATTGGTAGATGCTCAGGATGCATCACTCGACCTCTACGGCGAGTCCAAATCCTTTTCAGCTGCCTGGAATTCCCCGGACTCCAAAGCAGAGATGGTGCAGATCCTAGAGAAATTTCCAGAGGTACGAAATTCTCTTTCCTTAAGCATCTGATGCTGTTCTAACAGAACTTACAGGCATATATTTCTGTCGTGTATGATGAGAAGCGAGTTACAGTAACTAGTTCTAAGAGTACCGCATCTTCGTTGCTTCCACAGCTAAAATCAGCCGGCGTTATTGTATCAGAATTTGGACTTCGAGGACGTTTTCACAGTCAATGTTACAGTGACTGTCTGGAACCGCTATACAAATTCTGCGATTCACAATCGGCATTCCAATTTCCTGATGCCTCTGATCTCGTATTGCCAACTCGGTCAAACTCGGGAGGAGACTACATCAATAGCGGAAAGCTCCACCACGTCGCTCTTCGCTCTATCCTCGTAGACCAATCTAAATGGTTTCAGACGTTTTCTGCTGTACACTCTTCGAAGTTGAATGACAACGAATCTCTAGTAGTCTCATTTGGACTCGATCGTTGCGTCCCACTCGCATTCATGCGCAAACTTGGCTCACGTCTTGTTCACATTGCTGATCTCGATATGGCTGCATCTCACTTGTCGGCAGGCATACTCCAGCCAAAGACGTCCTTGAAGTCTCAGCAAGATGGCTCGGAAAATCACATTGCCGTTATTGGCATGTCTTGCAAGGTTTCCGGTGCAGACAATCTTGAAGAGTTCTGGAAGATCATGTGCGAGGGAAAATCGCAGCATAAGGAAGTCCCAGGTGACCGATTTGGGTTCGAGTCCGCTTGGCGCGAGAATGATCCAAAGAGGAAGTGGTACGGAAACTTCATCAACGACCACGATGCTTTTGATCATAAATTTTTCAAGAAAAGTCCACGGGAAATGGCTTCTACGGATCCACAGCAAAGGATGATGCTGCAAGTTGCATACCAAGCGGTGGAACAGTCCGGTTACTTCCAATCACCTAAGCAAGACAAGCACATTGGATGCTATATCGGCGTTGGTACTGTTGACTATGAACGCAATATTGCTTGCCACCCTGCCAATGCTTTCTCGGCAACTGGTAATCTTAAAAGCTTCGTTGCCGGGAAAATCTCCCATAATTTTGGGTGGACAGGCCCTGGCCTCACGATCGACACTGCGTGCTCTGCGTCTGCTGTCGCCGTACATCAAGCGTGCAAGGCAATCCTTAGTGGCGAGTGCACAGCTGCACTTGCTGGTGGTGTGACTATCATCACAAGTCCTGAATGGTTCCAAAACTTGGCAGGAGCATCATTCCTAAGCCCTACCGGGGCCTGCAAGCCTTTTGACGCCAATGCCGACGGCTATTGCAGAGGAGAAGGTGTTGGTGCTGTTTTCCTGAAGAAACTGTCGACAGCTATTGCGGATGGCGATCAAATCTTTGGGGTTCTTGCAAGTACTGCCGTTTATCAGAATCAGAACTGCACGCCTATCACAGTTCCAAATGCCTTGTCTCTGTCTGATCTATTTCGAACTGTCACCCACCAGGCGGGACTTAAACCAAATCAAATCTCAGCTGTCGAAGCCCATGGAACTGGGACTAAAATCGGAGATCCCGCTGAATACGAAAGTGTTCGTCAAGTGTTTGGAGGATCAATTCGCTCGAATACCCTATCCCTGGGCTCGGTCAAGGGACTCGTCGGCCACGCAGAATGCGCTTCTGGAATTGTCGCTTTAATTAAAATGCTTCTTATGGTCCAGGAGGCTGCCATACCGCCACAGGCAAGCTTCAAAACAATTAACCCCTCCATCAAAGCGTCGCCATCCGATAACATAGAGATTGTTACAAGGTTGAAACCATGGGAGGTTGATTTTCGAGCCGCTCTTATCAACAACTATGGAGCTTCAGGTTCCAATGCGTCCATGATAGTCACTCAGGCACCGCAGCGCCAAGCAGCTGTGTCTAACTATGCCTTGCAATGTTTAGGTTTAAAGCTTCCTTTTTGGTTTTCTGGATTTGACGACCAAAGTCTCCGGTTATATTCTGCGAGATTGCGTCAATTCCTGAGATGTAAGATTGTGTCGGGGAAGAACCTCTCGCTTGCAAATCTGTCTTTCAATGTATTTCGTCAGTCTAACCGATCACTTGGCCGCGCCTTGGTCTTCAATTGTAACTCGATCAACGATTTAGAAGAGAAGTTGAAGGCATTCGAAGATGGAGATAAGGGCCTCTCGTCAATTCCACGTCCACCCACCAGGCCCGTCGTACTCTGCTTCGGTGGTCAGATATCCACATTCATTGGATTAGATCGCCAAGTCTATGATAGCGTGAAGATTCTACGGTGCTATCTTGACGAATGCAACTCTATCTGCAAGTCAATGGGTCTTGACAGCATCTATCCAGAGATCTTCCAAAGAAGTCCGGTAGAGGACATTGTTAAGCTCCAGACGATGCTCTTTGCATTGCAGTACTCTAGCGCAAAGAGTTGGATTGAAAGTGGCATCGAAGTCGCAGCCGTTGTTGGTCATAGTTTTGGCGAGTTAACGGCCTTGTGCATCTCCGGTGTTTTGTCTCTCAAAGACGTTATGGTAATGGTTGCTGGTCGGGCGCGCCTCATTAGAGACTCCTGGGGGCCTGAAAAGGGAGCCATGATGGCAGTTGAAGCCGACCTTGAGAATGTGGAAAAGCTACTAGCGGAGTCCAGTAAAATATGCGAAGGAGAACAGGCAGCGACGATTGCTTGCTACAACGGTCCCAGAAGTTTCACACTCGCTGGCTCAGCCAAGGCCATTGATGCAGTTGGAGAGATGGTAGCCAAGAATCCGGTCTTCTCTTCCTCAATGAAGACAAAGAAGCTCAATGTCACCAACGCATTCCATTCGGCTCTCGTTGAGCAACTCAAGCCAGATTTGGAAAAAGTAGCCCAAGATCTAGTGTTTAGAGAGCCAAGAATTCCACTGGAGAGGGCTACAGCTTCCGCTTTTACAGACCTATTAACTCCTAGGTTTGTGGCAGATCACCTCAGAAATCCTGTATACTTCAACCACGCTGTGCAGAGGCTCTCGAAAAGATATCCAGAGTGCATCTGGCTTGAGGCTGGCTCCAATTCGACTATAACGACAATGGCAAGCCGAGCACTAGGATCATCTAGCGGTTCTCACTTCCAACCAGTCAATATTACCAGTGATAATGGTTTACATTATCTCACTGATGCCACGACGAACCTTTGGAAAGAAGGACTAAGCTTCTCATTCTGGCCACATCATTCGTTGCAGACTCCGGAATATGCCCCTCTTCTCCTACCACCGTACCAGTTCGAGAAATCTCGGCATTGGATGGAGCTCAAGAAGCCACAGCTTGCAATTGCTGCACCAGTGAACTCAACAAAATCTCAAGAGGAGCTACCACAGAGGCTCTGGTCTTTTGTTGGATACCAAGACCAAAAAAAGCGTTCTGCCCGGTTCCAAATCAACACAATGACTAAGAAGTTTGAAGACTACGTTTCTGGTCACACAATTGCCCAGGCTGCTCCACTCTGCCCTAGCACGCTCCAGCTGGACATTGTCATTGAAGCTCTTTTGAGTCTGCGTCCCGAATACGCAGCTTCAAACCTTCAACCACAGCTTCAAGGGCTCGATAACCACAGTCCGCTGTGCATAGACTCGTCGCGTAATGTGTGGCTAGATGTTGAAAGTAAGGACTCTAACTCCCATGACTGGCATTGGAAGATGGTTAGCAACGCTACGCAGGGGAGCTCGGCTACGACTCTACATGTGTCTGGTAAAACTGTGTTTCGTTCTACCGATGACCCGCAATTGCAGAGCGAGTTTTCAAGGTACGAGCGTCTCGTGGGACACCAGCGCTGCCTACGTCTCCTCGACGATTGTAATGCGGACGATGTTATCCAAGGTCGCAACATTTACAAAACATTTGCAGAAATTGTTGACTATGGACAAGTTTATCGAGGTGTCCAGAAAATTGTTGGCAAAGGCAACGAGTCTGCTGGACGTGTTATTAAAACGTACACTGGGGAGACATGGCTCGATACGCCTCTTGCCGACTCCTTTTGTCAGGTTGCAGGCATATATGTAAATTGTATGACTGACAAACCGGACAAGGACATCTGTATCTCGAACAGGATCGAGCAGTGGATCCGCTCACCCAGGCTTCGCCCAGGGGACTCGAGACCAGAAAGTTGGGACGTTTTCGCATACCACCACCGTCCGTCAGACAAGGAGTTTGTCAGTGATGTTTTCATCTTCGATTCGCGCAACGGATCATTGGTGGAAATGATTTTGGGTATCAACTATCAGAGAGTCTCGAAAGCTGCTCTGGGCAAGGTTCTTTCCAGACTCACTCCTAGTGGAAAGAAACCCGAGCCAGTGCCATCCGGTCCCCCAAAGAAAGAAGCTCCTCTAGCTGTAGAGACTTCCCAGCCAGTAAAATTCGGGGCGCTGAAGAAAACGAAATCGTCACGGCCAGATATCTCAGGCAGTGTGAGAAGTCTTTTGGCGAACATCTCGGGCCTCGAACATCACGAAATCAAGGATGATACCGGCCTTGTTGACATTGGAATCGACTCCCTCATGGGTATGGAGCTTGCTCGTGAGATCGAGACTGTCTTCAAATGTTCTTTGGATACAGAGTTGCTGAATGATGTTGCCAACTTTCAGGGTCTCATGAACTGCATCCAGTCTGCCTTAGGTCCCATGCATAATGGTACAATTGGCGAAGAAGACGAGTCAGCAGCAGAAGACGAAGGAGAAACTTCTGAAAGCCAGAGCAATGATGTGGAGGCTCAGCTTACTCCAACGTCTTCAATGGGAAAGGGGAATCTCTTCGAGTTCTTAGCGGAGCAGCTTGGTATAGCAGAAAGTGACGTGGAACCTAGCGCTCACCTTTCTGACCTCGGCGTCGACTCATTACTCTCGACTGAACTTAGATCAGACATTGCAGCTAAATTTGGCGTTGAGATTCCGGAGGACATTGCTCTCGAGGAACTTACTGTCAAAGAATTGGACGTCAAGGTTAATGGCCAGCGTGGTTCCAGCGCTCTAGCTGCACCGAAAGTTACAGAACAGGTACCACGTGCGAATGGCACTGCACCCGATGTGTACAGTGTTCCTCAAGTAAACTGCATCTCAGCTTCGGCTGGCAAAGATAATCTCAACATTCCCACCGCCACAATCCTCGAAGCGTTTGGAGAGTCAAAGAAATCCACCGACCAGTTCATTTCAGACTACAAATTTGCTGATTATTTCGACTATGTCTTGCCCAAGCAAACAGAGCTCTGTGTTGCACACATTGTCGAAGCTTTTGCAAAATTAGGATGCTCCCTTGCAACGGCTAAGCCAGGTCAGAAATTAGAACGCATTCAATATCTCCCAAGACATGAGAGATTTGTCGAGCTCCTCTATATTGTTTTGGAAAAGGAAGCCCGCCTAATCGACATAGACGGCTCCCAGATTACTCGCACGGCTGTTTCACCTCCTACAAATTCGGCCGAGGTTTTATTGCAAGATCTCATCCGCAACTTCCCTGACCATGCCAACGACCACAAGCTCACATATTTGACCGGTTCCAAGTTGGCAGAGTGCCTAACTGGCAAGTCTGATGGAATTCAGTTGATCTTTGGTTCTGCAGAAGGAAGAGACCTCTGCTCTGGCTTGTATGGCAGATCCCCCATCAACATGGCCTTCCTCAAGCAGATGGAGGATTTCATTAAAAAACTTGTTTCTAAGCTTCCAATGCACAACGGCCCCATTAAGATCATCGAAATGGGTGCCGGTACTGGAGGAACCACAGCAATAATGGCGCCCCTTTTGGCCAGCTTAAATGTGCCAGTAGAGTACATGTTCACGGATCTTTCACCGTCGTTGGTCGCAGCTGCGAGAAAAAGATTTAAACAATACCCGTTCATGAAATTTCGTATTCATGACATCGAGAAAGCACCAGATGCCGAGCTACTCCATAGCCAACATATTGTCATCGCCAACAACTGTGTCCATGCTACTCATAGTTTGACAAACTCGACGAAAAACATTCATAGCGTTCTGCGTTCTGACGGGTTTCTCATGATGCTAGAGATGACTGCCACTCTTTATTGGGTCGATATGATCTTTGGCCTCCTTGAAGGCTGGTGGCTCTTTGATGATGGCCGACGACATGCTGTTACACACCAATCACTATGGGAAAAGTCAATGCAATCGGTTGGATATGGTCATGTCGATTGGACCGAAGGAAGTCGCCCAGAAGCGAACCTACAGCGCATCATAATCGGACTGGCTTCCGGGCCAAGATATGACCGTCTACCCAAATCTACGATGCTTCCACAAAGCCAGAAACCAACTGACTGTGTGGCGCGTCAAGCGGCAGTTGATGCTTACGTCCGAAAATATACGCAGAGCTTCTCTGTGCCTGTCCATGGCAGCAGCGTCAACTCGCCAGGTCCCGCAGACCAGTGTATTCTGATAACAGGAGCAACCGGTAGCTTAGGGTCTCACCTCGTGGCACATTTTTCCGAGATGACCGATGTGAAGACAATCGTTTGTCTGAATCGGCGAAGTAGCACAGAGCCTGTACTTCGTCAACAAGAAACCATCAAGTCCAGAGGTATCTCACTCGATGCAAAAGCACTCTCGAAACTTAAAGTGTACGAAACCGATACAGCTAAGCCAATGTTGGGCTTGCAAAGTGATGAGTATGAAGCTCTCGTCACCACAGTAACTCATATCATCCACAATGCTTGGCCGATGAGTATCAAGAGACCGATGAAGGGTTTCGAATCGCAACTGCAGGTTATGGAGAATTTGATTAACTTCGCGCGCGGGATCTCCTGTAGACGGCCTTTAGGATCAACAGTAGGGTTTCAGTTTATATCCTCTATTGCTACTGTCGGATACTACCCAATCTGGAGCGGCAAAGCGCTTGTTCCAGAGGAGAGGATGAGCGTTGAAGCCGTCCTACCAACCGGTTACAGTGATGCAAAGCTTGTCTGCGAAAGAATGCTCGACGAGACTCTTCACAAGTATCCAGAGCAGTTTCGTCCTATGGCTGTACGCATTGGACAGATATCCGGCTCCAAGACCAGCGGATATTGGAATCCTGTTGAGCATTTTTCGTTCTTGATCAAGTCGTCGCAGACTCTGAGGGCTTTGCCTCAATTTGAAGGGGTACACAATTACCACCCCTTTTTAACAAAATAGACCCCTTGCTAATGACTTCGTTGAATAGGAGCTGTCATGGTGCCCAGTGAATGATGTTGCTGCTACTTTGGGTGATTTGCTCTTATCCGATACCACCCCATATCCGATTTATCACATTGAAAACCCGGTCAGACAACCGTGGAAAGCAATGATACCAGTGCTGGCTGACGCACTCGATATTCCGCACTCTAATATTATCCCCTTTGACGACTGGGTAGACAGAGTACGCCACTTCCCCGGCTCCGCCGAGAAAGACAATCCTGCTGCTAAGCTCATTGAGTTCTTGGATGGCCATTTTATCCGCATGTCGTGTGGCGGGTTGATCTTGGATACGACGAAGACTAGAGAACACTCCAAGACGCTGGCAAACGAGGGTCCTGTAAGCGCTGATCTAGCGAGGAAGTATGTGAGGGCTTGGCAGAATATGGGTTACTTGAACAAAAGTCTGAACAATGACGAGCCTCTTAAGTATGCAGATTCTCAAAACATATCTTCCCTTTTCCAAACCGTGGCTTGACTCTGTACACAAGCGTCAAAATGCCAAGTCAAGTCTTAGCAATCGCCAAATATGCCATCTCAGTAAACTCTCCTTCGACATTTCTTTCTCGTATAATGCTGACTCTTGGGTTCTGGAGCATCGCTATCATTGGCGGGGGCATCGTAGGCATGGTTCTTGCCCTAGGTCTTTCGACCCGAAACATCAATTTCAAGATCTACGAACGAGCACACACCTTCCGCGAAGTCGGTGCAGGCATGGGGTTCACACCAAATGCTGAGCGTGCAATGAAAGTTGTTGACCCGCGAATTTATGACGCATTCAAGAGGGTTGCAGTGCAAAATACCACCGACTGGTTTCACTGGGTCGATGGATACAACAGCAACCGCACCGACCCCAATGATACCTTTGAAGAGCCGCTATTCCAGTTGTACCTCGGGGAGAGGGGTTTCGAGGGATGCCACCGTGCTCATTTTCTCGAAGAATTAGTCAATCTTGTGCCGGAAGAAAATCTGAAAGTTGACAAACATCTGGACACTGTTATCGACCGAGGCGATGGCGAGAAACTGCTGTTGAAGTTCCATGATGGAACGACAGAAGAAGCCGACGCAGGTAAACATTCCTTCCTCACTCAACGATCTATTCCATCACCCCCAGATAACGCATGCTAACTTTGTAACCTCATTTCTAGTCATTGGCTGTGACGGCATCAGATCACGAGTGCGCCAGCTGATTCTGGGCAAAGACAACCCTGCCTCCTATCCAGGCTATACCCACAAGTATGCCTTCCGCGGTCTTGTTCCCATGGAAAAAGCCAAGGCAGCTCTGGGAGACACCAAAACCTCAAATCGTGTCATGCATCTTGGCAAAGATGCTCATGCCCTAACGTTTCCCGTGGCGAAGGGGACCCTTTTGAACGTGGTAGCTTTCGTTAGCGATCCGAAAGAGTGGCCATATAGTGATAAGTTCACAGCTCCTGCAGAGAAAAGCGAAGCTATTGAAGCATTCTCCAGCTTTGGTCCCGCCGTGCGAGCCATTATGAACCTCCTCGACGAGAAACTTGACAAGTGGGCCGTTTTTGATACCTACGATCACCCAGCACCGACATATGTTCGCGACCGCATTTGTATTGCTGGCGACGCTGCGCACGCTTCGTCACCGCACCACGGCGCAGGAGCAGGCTGCGGCGTTGAGGACGCCGCGGTGCTGGCAGCACTGATAGCCACGGTCTCAACCATCACGGGACAGTCCAAAAAGAAGAGCAAGATAGAGATGTTGAAGGCCGCATTCGCCACGTACGATGTCGTTCGCCGCGAGCGCTCACAATGGCTTGTAGAGAGCAGTCGTATCATCGGTGAAGTGTACGAGTGGCAGAATGCGCAGGCCGGTCGTGATGCTAAGAAGTGCGAGTACGAGGCTGAATGGAGAGCACACCAGATTTGGGATTATGATATTGACGCAATGATGCACAACACGGACGAGGAATTCAAGCGCAGAATAGGATAATAGCCTGATGGTTTCGGTGTGCGTGTGGCGAGTGTCCGGGTAAGGTTATTAACAGTGAGAGAATGCGGATCTTAATCGAGGAATTGTACATTATGCATTGTACAATATGTTTACTTTAGAAGCAAAGATGTTCCGTTTCCACTTCTTTCAAGATTAGCTACCGGTAGAAAGTATCACCTGACCTTAAGCCGGCCCCGACCTTGAGCCACTATTTTTACTCTACCACCTATTTTTTCAACTGTATCTTATTACCTACCTATACTAAAAAACAGTTACAATAGCTTTATTTAGCCTTCACCTACTAGTTACTTATATTTTAAAAGTTAGAGAAACTATTGTTAGTCGTAGAATTTGTTTATAAGCATATATAGGGCGGTTATTAACAGTAAAGGTCGAGTGCGGTTGAAGATACATGACGCTACAGGTGAGAAGGAATTATGCGCCCCCACGGAATATTGCCAGAAGCTCCACCACAGGCAAACCACAGGGGTTAAGAAGCTGGGGCCTCGGGGACGTGCAAATCTTGTAGAGTACCTGAGGAGTGTAGATTGTACTGTACTTCCGTACTAAAATCAAGGACCTTATCTTTTGCCATACTAGCGGCCCTTGCCAGTTGTGTTTACTCTAAACCCTACCCAGAGCTAATAACTGTTTCTCTACAGTACTACCTTCCTGCAGCTTTTCTTCCCTGACTTGTGTCTTAAGTTGGAAAGGTCACAGCAAATTCCAGCTTGAATGTAGGCAAGTCATGCCTAAATAAACTTTGGTGTTATTGTAACTTCGAGATTTTATAATGTAGGTTCTCGTTATCTCTGCTTCAAACTACCTAATTTTGTCCCAATCACCCGAACAAGCAATTTACTTAGTGGCGATTACCTACTTGTAACAGAACATCTAGTTTTCACACTCTTCCATAAAGCAGTCAGTGTTGTAGTTAACATAAAATATTTCAGCAACTGCAAACTAGCGGAACTACTCTCCTGTCTATGTCTCCTATCTATGTATACGGAGGCAGGCAACAGGTAATCGTCCGTCGCCCCGTAGCATGGTCGCTTGGCTATTGCTTCATTTAAGCTTTGGTCGTTGACAGGTTGGGATCCACTTGGTTGTTTGATTCATGTACTGTAAGTAGGGGCAGGAAACAAAAGGTCGAACTTCGGTTCCTTCTCAACGCAACTTCGGTTCTTGGCGACAAATGGTACGAGATGCTTGGTCCACGTTCGACGACGCATACCCTTGCTGCGAACAGAACCCATATTACGGTAGTGGAATGGGGAACTCCTGTCTCCAAGGTCATTGTCTTACTGGATGGAGTATGCGCAATTGCCCATCGCTGCACATTGCTTTAATGTGCTGCATGGTGCGCGCTTTGTAGCACCTTGAACAGGGATATCGAAGGATTTTAGGGGGAAGGGGAAACGGAATGAAGGAACGGGTACGGGTTCGACCGTTGATGTCGCAACTACGGAGTTGGAGGATGCGAGATAAGAACACAAAAAATGAACGGCGGCTGCGGTCCCCATTCTGAATTTTAATAGATTGCTATTCTCCATGGGGTACTCCGTATGATACACTTGAAAAGTCTCGAGATTGTCTCGATTATCGTCCTATGCATGCAGATACATGCGATTCAAAGTTATGTTACACAGCAAACATGACTCTCTAAGGTTCAATGCCAAAGTCTGTAATGAGGACCTTGAAGGACTTGAAAAACTTGACAGCTGCAGCTTAATACGCTACTAGATTATCAACAACTGGTAAGATTTTGTTTGGTTATAGAATAGAAGATCTAACACTAAATGCTTACTGTACAGCAATTGTAGATCTTGAACCGCAATCATACAGCAGTAGCAATATTACCTTGCATAGTGGAAGCTTGACGGAGACGGTCTCTTAGATACCGATGTTTGTACATGTTTGCCGCCATGGGGTTATCGAGATCGCCCACGTGGATTTCATATGAGACCATTACCCGTCTATTGTGGCACCGAGTACCACGTCGAAATACTTACTTTTCCGAACTGTCTTGTATCCTGCTCCTGAAAGTCTATTCAGTACGTCTCAATATCTGATTCCTTGAACTGCTCCTGTTCTACATGTATAAGCTCTTGCAAAGACCTTGGCTGAACTTGTGTTGTGAAGTATTTGCCCGCTTTCTAGATTGCTCTGAAAATCTAATCTGGTTGTTCCATCCTCCCCTGTGACCTCAGGCCCTGTTATCATTCTGTATCACCGCACAACGCAATGCCCCAAGATGGCCGGACTGTCAAGTTGAGAGCGTCTTGTGATTCTTGCAATGAGGCAAAAATACGCTGCTCCCAGAAACGACCTATTTGTGACCGCTGCGTCAAGAACAATACAAGATGTGTATATGGTATCTCCCAACGCGCCGGCAGGCATCGTACTACTGCTACGGCGCAAAATCGAGGAGTCGCTATTCTAAATGAGCCCGTTGTACAAAATCTACTACCGACGCCCGCTTGGAGTCCCGCGATGGCACAATGGAGTTGGCCGCTGAACGAACCGTCTTTCGCTGAGCATGGCTCCACGCAGAAACATATTGATCTCGGATTCAATAGCTTCTCCTCGAATACGCAAGAAATTACACTTCCAAATGGTGGTACCTCCGTCACATCGCCCGATTCCAACCTTACGGACTCAGTCAACACCGGTGCCGCTGAATGTAAAACGCATTTAGAGAACAACATATTGGACGAAGTCGACGATCCTCTTTCGATAAATCCCCATTTCTGGCGCCACGCGTCAGACGCAAGCGTAATCCGAAGCACAAATGGCATTGAGAGCAACGCTGACGAGCAAACATGTCATTGCCTTCTCGCCATAGTATCATTCCTCTCCTCAAATCCATCCCTCACCCTCAACAACACTTTACCGATAGATGTCGGCCTAGTACAAGGACGAGAAGCAGCCAACGTTTGCGATCAAGTTTTAAGCTGCATCAACAACTGCCACGGTGATGAGAGCTTCATTTTTGCCCTCGCACTCCTCATAAATCGCATAATTGCTATATATGAGCACGCAACTGAACACTATTCCTCTATACCTTCGAACCCATTAACACCCCCAAACACGATCACCGGATCCGACGTTTCTCCAACTACGGCAAAGAATTTCCCCCCATCGATAGCAAGGAGTTTCTCATTTTCTGTGGACGAAATACCCATCTCAGTGCCTGGTAGCAACATCGCTGCAACGCAGTCTGTACCCGTTCCTCAGGTTCAGTCCTGTCCGCAAAATGCATTCATTGGAGCGTATCGATTAGACCAGGAGGACGAGGCCAAAGTGAAAATTGAAATTGTTTTTCGCCATCTTCACAGAATACGGCAGATGATCATATGTTTCAAGAACATAATGTCGACAAGAAGAGAAAGCGACCCAAGAGCACTGAAAGAGGGAACAGGGCTTTCTCCATTGACGGAAGAACTTGTTGGTGCTGGGCTCGGTCCAGGGTTTCCGCGGGATCAACATGGCGCTGTATGCGATGGGCTGGCTGGACTGCTTGAACGAAAATTCAGAACTACGTTTAACCGATGGGAAAGACTAGGAATGGAGCAAAGTTCTTTGACGGCATTTAGGTTCGGTTCGTAGTTTGGAAGGTCAATAAAGAGGTGGGAACGGAAATTAGTGAAAAAGTGAGATTAAGCGAGGGGCGACGGAGCGCCAGCCTCTCGAGCACTGGTCCAGCCATGTACAAATACGATATTCCTCTAGAAGAACCAACATAATGCCAGATTGAAGAGGATAATCACGAGCATGACGATGATGATGGGATACAATAGAATTGACTGCTACCAGACTGTTCGACAAACCATAGAACTCTTTACTTCGCCTCAAGGTCATTCGCTCAAGTCCTTGTCTTGGAAACCTTGCTTTAGAAGTCTGACACACTTACCCATGTCACCATTGCCGACAAAAAAATGCGGTTTTTTAAAGACTTCGGCCAAGTATTGGTATAATGACATTGTTATTAGAGTATCCTAATCGCTTTAAGACCGACTCGGTTGGGCTTGAAAGACTAGGCCTGTGAAAGTTCTACTGAACCTCGGTTGCTCGAGACCTGGAGAAGGAGCACTAAGGCTTGGAACATTTCGGGGAGAAGAGGGAAGACGGAAGAGGACGTGGGATATTTGAGGCGAGTCACGAGCTATCACCATACAGAGGACTTTCCGCGGACGTCGTCCAATCTCTGAAGACAGTCATGAAATTTCTTGTCTGTTAGCAAGCGCAATTATCGTACTTTGAAAATGTTAGGACGACATCTACTTAAAAATAAAACCCACTTGAGAGTTTAGACCTCCCTTAATCAGTCAATCTCTTACATGACAATTAGCGTTACTGTACCTTAGAATGAAAATCAAGACTCTATCATTAACACTCAATAGTCCAGAATCATCTCCCGCATAATCTTTACTCGATGTAAGAAGGGAAGAAGAAGCTTACACTGAGTTTATCAGTGACCCAAAATAATGATTGATGTCCATGAGCGCAATTGCAAACCATTAATCCCTTTATCCACTTCCCCACGTCCCAAATCACTCTAATTACCACCATCGGCCAGAAACAAAAATAATCAATCCCTTGCTCGTCCCACCCCACAATCCCAATTTTCCATACTTCCGCCGTCCCCACTTTCGACCTTCTTGGGTAGCGGAGACCAGGAGGTGAATAAGCTCCGAATGCTGCTGTCAAACCAGATCTGATCAGTGTTTCAATGTCATAGCGAGAATTTAAATACGACGAACCACAGCATACTTTGACAGAACTCAATTAACTAACCTTCCATAGTCCCACCGGTCAATTTTTCCTTTTCGCATTACTCTGTCCCCACTCTCTGGTCCCGAGTCATGGGGAAGGAACTCGCTTAGTTTCTAAATAGGTAGGTTGAAAATCGGGTCTGAGCACGAGCAACACAGAGCGTTGGCCAGTTGTAAGACATTGTAAAAAATACTTTTATTGACTATCCGGGAAGGGAATGAAATGATGTCATTGCTATTCTAGAGAAGATCCTTGACAATATAAGTACGATGAGGTTCAGCCACATTTGTAGTGTTTAAAAGTTGTAGCGTTATTTTTAGACATTGAATTTTTCTGTTAAAAACCCCGCCGAATATCCAAGAGAAGCTCGTTATATCCTTTGATTACTTAGGTCGTTAAATGCAGCATCTTGTGGGCTCTGGCTCTAACAGGATTTGTACCCTGTCTTCCCCTTGATATATTAAAACTGGTCAAACCGAAGCAAGTGTGTACAGGCAAATACTGGTAGATTCATCTCGTGATGAAATAAATCCATCTTTTGTGAAGTTGCTCAATAATATCATAATTCTGTCGTACTTCCAGCAAACTTGAACCAACATTCGTTATTCACATAAGGTACTCTAGAATATCTTGTACCAGCGTTACAACACCTTCCCATCAGCTACAAAGTCCTTATCGTACCCAAACATCATCTTCATTTCTTTTGTTTTAACGAACACATCAAGATCTGGCACAACAACACGCTGGTACTCTGGATCCTGAGAAATCTATGCAGCGTTAGGAGTATGTCATATATAGAGTACAGTGTACTCAAGGCTAAGAACTTGCTTACCTCCATGAAATCCTCCATAGATTTAAACCAAAGATTGGCTTCTCCATCAAACTCGGCTATTGGAAGACCAAGCTGAGCTTGTTTGTTTGAGAGGACTTTATCAATTTGGAACTATGTTACGCATCTATTAATAACTGTCTTGAATACGTCTAAATATGCATGTATAGATGCCTGTGACGATATGTGTCGTTTTACTAACCTGCGAGTACTTGAGTAGCTTGTCCTTGACAATCGGAGCGCTCATGAAGATTTCAGCATGATGTCCCTGCCAACTAGATTTCTAAGTATTAGTTCTGTACGGGCTTTCACACAGCAATGGGAACGGATTTGGGGGACTGCTGTAGGCTTGGCTTACTAGCTTAAGAACTCCGCGTCTGTAAGCGTGTCCAGCTTTTTCACCAGAAGGGTTACTCTCACTGCCATGTTAGTCGATATTGGATAAGTATATATGGATATTGTAAGTTACTGCTATTAGATCAGGTACCGTAGAACTCTTGAAACATACTCCATTAAATACTATTGTATTTGACGCCGGGTTTAACATATTGTGCTCGATAAGCAGAGGTCGTCTGACACTGCGCTTGGTAAGCAACGGTATGTGGTGGGTCGTCCCGGTCCACTAATAGCCTGAGTTTATATGGTACTCGTGCAAAAGAACGTACAGGCAAGTAAGACGGCTTGATATTTTCTTGAAGTCCGAATAATATCGGACTTAAACCAAGTAAGCAAGGCAGTTCACACCTTCTCATCGGCCTTCGGTGACTAGAATAAGCAGATCCGGTATTGTTCGGATATTATTTTGACCTAGGCGTTCCTCCACTGTTCCTCTCATTCCCTCCTGTAGGGTATGAAATTTTCGAGTTATGGGATATGCTACTCATAATGAAGATATGAACTAAACCCCTTTAGGAGGTAGGTAGGCTTAGCGATGCAGTCGACGCCATATAAAACAGCGAACTCACGGTAGGTTCTTGTTGCAAAAGCCTAAACAATTAGCTGAGTGTGCTTGAATGCATAAAAACCTGGCTAGGCGTATCATTTGAGTAACTTTCTCTAACCCCCTTTCTCTACTAGAAAGCCAATCCGATTGGTCAGCTCTTCGACGTACGAGTACGAGTATGTCCAGCTTTTGCTTGCCGGTTGACCGGTTGGCGCCAAACAATTGTGTCGCGTGCCTGAATGGCCGAAACTCATAAACACGTACACCATCATCACGTTTACATTGGTCGCGTTTTCGTGGACTCGTATTTGTTCCTCGGTAGGGACAGTAGTTCTACCAGAAACCACATCTTGCTTCGCCGTGCACTAAACCTCAACCATAACTAGGTTTCTGACTAGAAAACAAACGCTCTATTCCACATCGGAAGACCAAAAGCACTTGTGTCGATGAGAAGAAGGAAGACTGACAATTGCACAACACGAAAATAAGGAGTTACCTCGCCCATGGTAGCCTTGCAGATGTTCAGCCTTGTCCGACGAGGGCCGTCTATTTTTGAAGACCGAGCGAGCACCAGGACCAGGACAGACACTGAGCAGCTGCTGACCTTACTACCGGTACCTCTCTATCTCTGTACAGGACATGTGGTCAGCCCCCTATCTTGGCCTCGTTATTGTACAACAAGTCGAAGCAGCACAACACCAGAATTCCGATGCGCTCCTTCGAGCCCGTTTCAAAGCCTCGCCTCAAGCCACGAGCGCAAGTCCCTCGCGATCTCTACGTCGTGGCCTGAAATGAAAAGTGATGACCATCCCTTCTAGCACCGATGCAGCCCCGAAGCAGAACGCTGCATTAACAGGAGCTACGAGGGCATTCAACAAGGGCAGCAAACCCCCCGTCAAGCCGAAGCCGAATCTCGATAGTTCTACACATTCTGGTAGCAATGGAGCGGCGTTGGCGGCAGCTAGGCACGCGTCGCCTTCGAGAGATGTCTCCATGTCAAGACCGGATGCTTCGGTAACGGCGAGGAGGCTAAGCTATCAAAGGAGCGGGAGTAGCAGTATTGGCAGCGAGAATGATTGGGAGCACCAGGCATTTCTGCAGAGGAGGACGGGCACAGGGAATAGCCATCTACAACCGCCGCCTGCAACTACGCGCGATAATTCCAGGTCTCCGTCGTTCATAGCGGCGACTTTGGCAGCCTCGAGGTCTGTTCCTGCGAGTCCGCAGCATACGGGACAGCAGCAGTTGTCACCTGCGGTGGCTTTTGCGCAAGCAAACTACGCCAGGCGGCCGTCGGTTTCGGTGAGGAGTCTGAGCTCTTCAAGAGAGAGCTATGATCCTCTGGATACCACACCTATACCTCCAACTACTTCCTTGATTGGCATGTTTGAGCGGAATACAGGGTCGACACAAGCAGCGAAGAAGAAAGCTCCAGCAAAACCTGCCAGGAAACCATCGCCGGAACTGCATAGATCACCACTGCGTCAACGAACACCTTCTCCACCAGCAAAGCCTCTAGGGAAACCATTACCGGAACCCCTTGGATCGCCACTACATCTGCGAGCACCCTCAACAAATCCATCTCGAGGAACAGAAATGCAAACACCGGAGCCTGTAGGAGCACAATCACATCACAGCCAGTCCCCCGACACAACACCCAAACCAAAATCCAAACCAATACCTAAACCAAAACCAAAACCTGTACCGCGACGTAACTCACTACCTGAAGCAAAAGCTACACCGATACCCATTCCACCGAAATCGAAACCAAAGCCAGCGATGGTGGAAAATAACAATGAAAGTGACTCCTCAGATGACTCCTTCGTCTCAGCCTCCGATTATCAACCTTCTATCCAGGCCTTATATAATAGACATAATTCGCGTGCACGAACTCCCTCCGCAACACCGTCTTCGAACTTCCATCAGCGAGAAGTCGATACCCTCGCCAATGCTATAGTCGCCTCTTCACTGGCATCCTCCCGCGCAGCGTCTCCCGCAAAGTACAATGTAGGGCCCTCTTCCCTCCAACCACCAGCACCCCCTCTAGCCCGACGCCACCTTTTCCACTCGAAAGAATCGTCTCGGACGCCCTCGCCACAGAAAGTTGGCATGCGGACTACGATGCGCAAAGCACCGAAGCCAGAAGAGGAAGATAATGCAGAGCAGCGACGAGGGCGGAAACATCTCATCAAAAAACACCCGAATAAGCACAATGAGGGAGATCGTAAACGCTGGCGAGATGAAATCACAGCTAGAGAACGGAAGCGCTACGAAGCAGTATGGGCTTCCAATAAAGGATTGTTCCCCACAACCTCGGATTCGGAATATTCGGTCTGCAGTCTGGTCGTTCGCGATATCTTCTCTCGGTCTCGGTTACATGCCGATGTGCTCGAAGAAGTTTATAGCTTGGTGGATAGGAATGAGGATGGCCGACTACAGAGAGATGAGTTTGTTGTGGGCTTGTGGCTGATAGATCAGAGGCTCAAGGGAAGGAAATTGCCGATTCGTGTTACTGATAGTGTCTGGCGCAGTGTGGGTCACTTGGGGGGGATCAAGGTGAAGAACAGGAAATATTAGATAAGAGATAGGTTGAGAAGTAGATGTGGAGAAGAAATGGGTGTATACATATGGGAGGCTTGATCTAGAGAGGTGGCTTTTGTCCTTGAGTTCATAATACCCGGTGTGTTTTGCTTTTATGTAAGAGGTTCCTGTTGGCGAGTACTGTAGATAGACAATGCAGGCATTCAGACAAGGCCTAGTGCGATTTGAGTCTTTAGAATATTGTTAGTCCCTAATTTTGTTAGTCGTTATATGCAAGAGTTTTCCTCTTATCAAGAAGTCTTTCTCACATGACAGTTTTCTCTTAAATTATTGCAGACACAGTCGTTCTGTTGAAGGCAATACGTTTCGACAGTTGTATTTTCGTAACATATGACTCGACTCAGTGTATTATTGTACAGGTGAAACAGCTGCTCTAGACGGTCGAGGTATTGAGATATGTATTTACATATGTATATATATATTAGATCGTTCCATCCTACTAACAGACCATCAAAGTCTCCACCTCACTAGTAATATCAAGGAAAAAAAACACCGTTCTATTCCCCGCCGTATCATAGACCGGACCATCGAAGAAGTAAGCCTGGCTGATATAAACCGACTCATCAATCTGAACCGTCGCAGTCGGGAAAGGTCTACCCTCAGTAAGAGAGTTGTTAATAGCACCCAGATACTGCACTGAGTTCCAGCCATCAGTCGACTGGAAGACCCGAATACTATTGATACCATCATCCGAACACAGTAGAACATGACTGTGGTACTTGGGAGGCGCGTAATGCCCATCGCAATTGATGGTCGAATTGACAGGGAGACCACTCGTGGGGATGCTGACGGCTTCGGCGGCGCTGCTGGAATTCGTCAAGATGTAGACGAATGTTCCCTCAGTATCATCATGCATCACCAGCTTATCATCGGCCCAGATCAACCCTCCATAAGTCATAATTGTATCATCTGTACCCGCCGGCGCAAAGAAGACCGAAACTTCCCCCTCAGCCGACACCTTCGCAATACCAGGTCCAAACGTCCCAACCACATACGCATTTCCCTGATCGTCCTCATCAACATCCTGGAATCCAGTCACGACATGACCGCTGCTGTTGAGAGCCTCGCTTTGAAACCCATCCAGGCTCGTCACCCAGACTGTTTCTTCGGTGGCGGTGTCGTATTTGATGAGGTGGTTGGGTCCGCTTAGATTGGCGCCTAGTGTTAAGAATGGTGTTGCTGCGTTGGCTACAAAATACATGGACCCGGTTAGGACATCGTAGTCTACGCCTGATATGTGGTATTCTGCGTTGTCCGTGATACCATCGAAAGTCAGGATCTTGAGCTCTGTGGTTGAGGGGTCGTAGACTGAGACGCTGGCGTTAAAGGTAGAGCTGGTTTTATCTCGTTAGTTGATCTGGTTCTACTTCTCGCTATCGTCGCGTAACGTAGCGGTTGTGAATGGTAGGCAGGAAGGTGAGTGAGTGACTGAGCGTTTGCTGTATCTATTCACTTACCTCATATACAATTTTCCATGCTTGCTGTCATAGTCCAAATTCTCTGGATACAGACCAAACTGCGTGATATTAAAGTCGCCAGAGAGACCGGCCGAGCAAGTCTGTCCAACCAAGGTCAACAGAGCGGCGGAACCAAGGACGAATCTATTGATGGAAAGCATGGTAGATACGATGCAGTTGATGCTTTCCGAGAGATAAAAGAAAGTATGAGCATAAGCAGTGCTGAGAACGTTCCTTCCAGAAAGTGGCAGCGAAGCTCTTATAAGAAGCAATACTCCAATCAATACAGTCAATAACTACTCTTCGCCCATCATAGCATCAAATGTCTCATCCTTCAGGAAAAAGATGAAGACCGAGAAAGAAGGTTCTGAGATCAAGAGCAGTGATAAGTATACGCGAATTGTGTCTTTTTCCTTGATTTTTAAGTTATCGTAACTCTTTCTTCTATTACCCTTTTGTACTTAGGATTGTAATTCTAAGTGTAAGACTTGAAAATCTTAAGCCAAGAAATATAAACAAACTACAAGCTACAATTCCACAAAGTCTATACCTTATACTTCCGTACCTACCTATCCTTGGCGGGCACCAGTAGCGAAAAGGGCCAGGGTGCCCCTCTCTGCCTGAACTTAAATTAAGCGAGCGACAGCGACAGTGGTAGCGGAAACGGAACTCTTCAAAGTCCGAGGTTTTACTTTGTTCTTTTCTTTCATTTTCTTTTCTTTTCTTGCTAATCACTCATGAAAGTTTTGGTACAGTGGGAAGGAGAGGGGAGGGGGTATAGTGTATAGTTCAAGGATTGAGATGAGATAAGAAGATGTCGCTTATATAGTTAGTTATAAACCGGCTTTTCTTTTTACTTTAGTTTAGCATAGTAGGTATAGTATATTATAGTTCTAAATTATATTAGATAACATTAAAATAGATTAGATTAGACTATATAATAAATTAGCCTAGTTAGTTCTCTAGGGCTAGAGTTATCTAAGCTATATATATTATTTTACTTTATATACATATATATACCTTAGACTAGCTCTTAAGTATATAGTATAAAAGGAAAGAAGTGTTATAGGAAGAGATTAAGTTACTATAGTGCAAGTAGTTCTATGTAAGAAATAGTAAGAAAGGTACGAAAACAATATAAATTAGAAAACTTTTATTCTAAGTTGTACTTTTATTTAGTTAAGACCTAGAATTAGTAAACGGGACATATAAAAACGGTAGTATTTATATCTGCTTTTAAACTTATTTCTATTAATATTCTATAGGTAGCGTATCTACACTGGTAACTTTTCACAGAAGAAAAAAGCAAACTTTACACTCTACCACAACCTTATCAATCAACCTAACTACCTAAAATCATAGCCTCCAACTCATCCTTCTCACCACTCTGCCCCACCATCCCCTTAAACAGCCCATCCTCCTTCATCAACAACTCCTTTGGATTCCCAAACTCAGCAGTAACTCCATCCTTCATAACCAAGATCCTGTCGAAATCCGCTACAGTACTCAGCCGATGCGCAACAACTAACAGTGTTGTATTAGCAAACTCTTCGCGTATGGAGCGCTGGATTAAAAGATCAGTTGCCATATCAACAGCTGATGTTGCTTCGTCTAGTAAAAGGACCTTTGGGCGTGATAGAATTGCTCGTGCTAGGCAGAGGAGTTGTTTTTGACCCTGCGAGAGATTGGATCCGCCGGATGCAATGGGTGATGTGAGGGAGTGGAAGATGTTGGTATTTCCGACTTGTTGGATAGCTGTTGTGGAGCTTGCTGTTGAGGATTCTGGCAGAGCAGCCTCGGTAGAGGGACTGTTCGAACCCGACGGAATGAGGTGTACGCGCATTAAGGCCTCGCGGAGTTGGTAATCGCTAAACTCATCAAATGGATCCAGATTCGAACGGATCGTCCCGGAAAACAAGACTGGATCTTGTGGAATAATAGCTAGCCGGGTACGCAAGTCATGAAGTTTGATTTTTGAAATTTCGACGCCATCAATTGTGATACTGCCCTTGCGGGTTTCAAGGAAGCGGAAGAGGGCAAGGGACAAGGTTGATTTTCCTGCTTTGCGTTAGTACAATGCTGTGGAAACCAAAGAAAGAGTAAGCTAGTAGTGTAGTTCCGGGGTCAGAGTTGCCTTATGAAGTGTGCTTACCTGCGCCTGTCCTACCAATAACACCGATTCTTTGGTTCATCTCGGCAGTGAAAGTCAAGCCTTTTAGGATAGAAGGTAAACCTTCAGCATACCCAACCTCCAAATTCTTAACCTCCACCTTGCCTTGTTCAGGCCAACTGGCACGCACTTCCTCCCCACTCTGATCCTCAATATCCAAATCTCTGTATTCGAAAATCCGTTCTGCTGCATTCATATCAAGCTCCATCTGAGCAGATATATTGATACCCCAACTAACACAATATCCGAAATTCAATGCAAATGAAAGGGCAAATCCAGCTAAACTGGCATCAATACCACGTTTGGTGATAACAAAAGTAGCAACCGCAGCGGAAAACAAGGAAGTTGTGATACCAATACGGATCCTAAGCCAGCACCGAAACAGGGACATATACCAGCCGCAAGCTGCATATGAGTCGATAAGAGTGAACATCCTACTTGCGAATTCGGGTGATTTGGCAAATGCCCTGATAGTTGATAGACCGTTGAGTGATGCTGAGAAATGCGATATTAGCGGAGACTTGATCGTTGACTCGAGGCGTTTGACGTTGCGTGCTGCTGCGATGTAGCTTCGAGCGAAGATGGTACATGCTGCTAGCAAAGTCACAGCGAAAAGGATTATAAATGGTGAGACAAAAACAGCGGCTCCCAAGATCCCAATAATTTGGGTAATTGCACCAGCAAAGTAGTAGAAGTTTTGAGCAAGGGATGAATCAAGACTTGTGAAGTCTCCCGTGAACCTATTCAGAATTCTTCCGGTTGGTACGGTATCGAGCCATCGAAGAGGTGCCCGAAGCACACTCTGCAAGATATCCTTGAAAATCTTCCGCGAAGCTCGGATAGAACCAGAGTAGACGTTGTAAAGACGGCTGACCGTTACGATGACCGATATTGTAGATATAAAACAGTAGACTCCGAGATAGAACCAGAGGCTGCGGTTTTGAATCTCAATTGGAAAGCTCGTGGAGGAGACGCTAGTGGAATTGATAATGTTGGTAGGTTGGCCAGAAAACTGTGTCTGCATGGTGTTTTGGTAGTGGTAAGCAACAAAGGACACTGCCGCTGCAGCAGCTTCTGGCTTCCCAAATGCGCTCGCCCAGATCCTGACCCAGTAGGTGCGACCTAACTTGAGAACTTCGGCTACAAAATAAAGAAGGAAAAGGAAGGACCAGAATGGCCATCCTCCAGAGGCCTTAAGATAACCGGCATAAACCGATGTTTTGACCCTACCAGTCTCCCTTTTCTCATCCTCGACCAGTTTTTTGGGTGGTGCCTTTACTGCAACTGCAGCATCTCCGGATGGGATTGTGGTTGCTCCGTTGGTCTTATCCGCCTTTAGTACATCATCTTCCTCCACGTGCTTGGGTTCAGAGATATCTTCAGCCTTGAGAATCTGGTCTAAAGTCCCAGTCTGCCGAAGGTCCTCTGTCAAGCCTGCATGCTCAAGGATTCCACTAGCTGAGAGGCGCACGGCATACTTTGCACGTGGTAAACAGAGTGATACGTGGTGGGTAACCAAGATTCGAGTTCTGCCTTCAGCAAGTTCGCCCATAACTGCGTTTTCGTAGATATGCTTTCCAACGTGAGCGTCGAGAGCACTGAATACGTCGTCCATAATCATGATTCCTGCTCTAGAGTAGAAGGCTCGTGCTAATGTCACTCGCCACTTCTGCCCGCCACTAAGGCTAATTCCTTGGGCACCTACCTCTGTCTCGTCGCCATCCTCGAATATAGCAAGATCTTGCGCTAGAGCACAGGCCTTGATTACTTTCTCATATCTGATAGGATCAAGTGGGAGACCAAAGAGGATGTTGTTCTTGATTGTGGCGTTCTCTATCCATGGGGTCTGAGAGACGAAGCAAATTGAAGTCGGAATAATCCAATCGGCAGCAGTGGCTTTGCTATCGAAGCGCTGGTCTGAACTTCTTGGGACCTGTATGTAACCAGATAGAAGCTTGACCTCTCCTAGAATGGCAGCAAGAAGTAAGGACTTTCCAGATCCTGTAGGTCCCGAAATGACACTAAGGGCATTATTGGGAAACGCGAGGTTCAGCTCTCGGAGAGTAAAACGATCGATTGTTGGATCTGTAGAGTCGTGGGGGAAAGTGACGAATACATTGTAGAAGGATATCGACTCTCCTGGGTAGGTATTCTCGGACTTCTCCGGCAATCGAAGGAAGTTTTGAATTCTGTCGCAACTGACTTTGGCGTTTATTGCCGCAACCATGAGGAAAGGAATCTGAGAGACAAGGCCTTCAAGCTGGATGAATAGACTAATAGAAGTAAATGCAACTGACGGTAATAGGTTCCCATGGATGTACGAATAGGTAGCTAATGACAACGCTGTCAAAATGATGGGTGTAAATTCGGAAGCAATCGACATGTAGAGGTTATTGATCCTTGTTTTCCAAAGCATGGAAAGCTCTTCCTCGCGTACTATTTCAAGTTTTTCGGCCCATTGATTCTCAATTGCCGAGAATTTGATCTGCCGAATTCCTTGTAGCGCCTCTGTAATAATTGTGGTTCTCTTGTCCCGAATTCCCATCAAAAGCTTTTGTTTCTTGCCGTACCGCTCTGCGAGAGCTTTGTTTATAGGAAAGAGGATTAGAATACCTATCATTCCTGCACACAAGCTTTGCCAGCCGATAAGAAGCAACAGGAAAACAACAGTTACTATAAGTTTGCCTGCAGAGTTGACATATTGTGTATTTTGTGCACCGAATAGAGCGATCTGAGTACAGTCCACCGCGAACATGTTGACAACATCTTGCTGGGATGTTGCACGTGGTTTTTGGTCTGTCTTTTTCTTTGTAAGATCGGCCTCCGCTTCATTTTCTTTCGAAGACTCCTGGTGCTCTTGTCAGCTTGCGCCACTTCTTTTAGGCTTCGCAAAAGAAGTTCTCGCTCTCGAACATCATTCCACTTAAGGTTTGATATCACCCAAATCAATTTCAAAAGAAAAAAGGGACTTTCAAACTTTCAAACATAGCTGAGTTTGGGGGTTTGAGGCAGAGCCACTGTGGCTGTTGATATTTCAAAGATAAAAACAATTCCTCGTGCATGACGCCCTTGCCTCCGAACCTATCGTCCCCATTGGGCCTGATTGTGTGGTTCTCAGAAAACAAGAAGAATCTTGAGAGGTTAACCGCTTGATCAGTGAACCAAGCAGTCCTCGCCAATTTTTCTTTTTTCTTATCTTTTTTTAGATAATGGCCATCGCATTCTAATAATGAAAATGTGCAGCATATAAAAACCGCACGCAAGTTCAGACAATTTAGAACACATCTTACCTCTTTAGGAGGCTCGCTGGAATCATTGATTTTCATCATCTTGGCGTACATAAGCCCGGTCAAGATTGATCGAAGTGGAACAACGATGTCTGGGCAAGAAAAATGTCAGTATTGTACAGGAACGTTAGGAGTAAAACGTACCTGACAGCACCAACCAAATGATCCTAGAGTCGATCAAATGTGAACTCACTGTCGCCACGACAATTCCAACTACATATTTCCACGCCCCTGGATCAATGTCATCCACATCATTTCGAGTTTCAAGGTACCGAAGCAACTGTAGCGTCGCAAACGCAGGAGCTACGTCAAAAAAGTTCGAGAAAAGAATCATCAACCACTGGAAGATTAATGGGCCTCGAAATGCCCAGAAGATCTGCACCCATAGTGGGAGGCTGTCTTCTTTGAGAACCATACTTTTAAATCTTGCCATTGCGTTTTCTGATCTCACGACATGATCCATTGCCGGTAGATCGGTCTCGTCGAACTTTTCTTTGTCAGCAGCGGCAAGTACATCAATGACCCAGTAAAAAGAATATCTGGACCAGAGACCAACATTCATTTGTTGGTCAACAATTTTCTCATTTGGACGGAAGACAGCTGGGCGCCTTTTGACAGAGCATAATGCTGCCATCAAAGCAAGCGCGACAATTATTTGAGCGCCTGTCAGGACAGTGGTGACAAGAGCCATGTCGCCGAGGAGCGCTGCACATGCAATACCAACGATCAGGACGCATGTTGTCAGCCTAGAGAGTGCACTTTTATATCTTGCGACCGGCTCTACCTGTCGAGAGGTGACAATGAGCTGTAAAAGCAGAAGGAACTGCAAGGTGTCAGATTTTGAGGTCTTTGATTCTCGTCAACGATGGCTTACCCAGGCTGGCATCAACAGCCATAGTCCGACAAGGCTTGTATTTGCACTGACGAAATCGAAATGCTCTTGGACGGCTGTGGAGATGGCATCTGCAATTGAGAGTCCCAGTCCTACCACGGCGAAAAGCCAAATGGTGAAGAACTGGACCTTGTTAGAAAACCGAGCGGTTGACTCTTTCGTTGCAACACCATCTTCATCCTCGTACAGCGCCTGGTCGTGATTGGGGTTCTTGACGCGCCAACCACCCTTGGCAAGAGTCCGAATGGAGGGGATGGTACAGAAGACAATCAAGATGGCCAAGACACAGGCGACTTCGTCTGGCTGAAAAGCCAGGCCCATCATACAATGCCCCGGAACTGATTGATTGTACCCGTGGTTGAGGGATCAATGGGATCAGGGGACGAAATGCACGCAAGGTCGAGGCTTGAGGATATATTTGCAGGTAGGTAAGGTTAAGGTATGAACATTTTCACACCCTTGCCTTATTTACAAACTCGGGGGCACGGGGACAATTCCGCCGGTCGGCGTGAGTCAAACAAATATTGCTGACTACACTGTAGAGTGCCTAGCACAGATGGAAAAGAGCGACACCAAAAAGGAAGGTGGGAATATCGTGTCGTATCTGGTGTATCAGTCCGCTTTAAGGTGCTGACGTCCCGTGATTTGACTGCTGTAGATCTATAGCTACCTTCAGGTATATACAGGGCAAACACCAAGATTACCTAGTGCCTTTACTCATTATTGCATTCTCAACTACCTCCCTACAGGTTGAAGTTTTACAAAATTTAACAACAGTGCATTCTGTAGCTGAGGCGATGCTATCAACAATCACGCTGAAGTTAGTTACAGGGCACGCGGGGCTGTTCTCGACCACCTCGCCTATGGCACCACTACTGGCTTGTGGTCCACCAGGTCCTTACTGTCGATCATGCAATCAAATACCCTCCTGTACGTCTTTGGGTTCACCAAGATTACTAATCTGTACTGTATGGGCAAAGTGCCAAGTGGTAGTGATGAAGTGTCAAAATCGGGCAATGTAGACTGGCATTTGTTGGTTCGCCCTGTCACAGTCATGGTATGGAAGTCCTCTCCCTGTGAACTTTCAATGGCTAGCAATCATGCAGACAGGTGTTTCTACGTATGCCCAGTGGGCAGTGACAGGCGAGTGTGTAAAATTGACGCGCAGAACAGGAGCGAGGCGTTAAGGTGAATACTTGTGATGTATCACTAATGCTTCTCGTTCTGCCAAGAATTTCATGACCACTATCACAAACTTTCTTAATCTTTTTGCATATCAAAGCCTGCAGAAATTCCCACTCATGCTTCTCCTTTCTCACTTCTGCTCAGGACAAGAGTTGCACGAGTAATTTGGTCTAAAGATTTAACGAGCCCTCACCTAGATTATGGCCGATTATGGTCGAGCCCCGGACGGAAAGACGGGGATCAACAAACATGACTATAGGTAGAAGAGGAAGCGGGAGAGAGAGAGCCCGAAGCAAAATCTCTATATATAAAGTAGAGCGGGTGAGCTAGTACAGGATTCGCATATATAGCACAATGTAATGGGCGTGTTTACCTGCCTATTTAAGGTTGTTAGAATAAGTAGTGCTGCTGCGAGTATTGTAGAAGCCTGAGTATTGAAGAAATTCCATACTGATCTTATTCTAAAGTAGAAACTAGAATTCCTAAAATAACTTAGTAGCTAAGTATGTAAAGTATCGGAAAGAGTGATTCCGATACTTTACATACTTAGCTACTATGTTATTTTATAGGCTTTATGCCTTCCTAGTACTGAATCTCATGGCCGAGAACGAACTTACAGTGAAACTAAAGTTATAGCCGCCGTGGCTAACAAATACTCGTAGCCGTGTCCTTTCAGCTCGTAGTTAGTTTACAACTAATACTTTGTTCCGCTAGACTCGGCTGTGGCCCGTAACGAAGAGTCTTTTAATTTAGTTTTAAACAAGTTCAATAAGTAACACTTGAACAACATATGTCGGAGTCTAAAGCAAAGTAGTGGATTCTATGCAATCTGATAGTGATAAAGCATTCTCGTTTAAAGAAATTAAGCAGGAGACATATGGCGGTCATATAATTGTTTCTTAACATAGCCTAATGCACAACCTTTTACATACTAATTCTTCATCGCAAGTATTTCTCTCGAGTGATGTCAATATAGGCGCTTATCTCTACATTAGATTATAGACATAGGCTTTAGAAAATAAGAGGAAAATTTCTGTGTTACTTTTCTACTACAACACTTTCTTCTTCATTAAGCCATTTTCTGATGAAAAACTCAATAAGTGCGCGACAAAAGAATGGTCTGAGAAAAACATGCTTGGTATGACTTCAAGGGATGTTGTCTGGTTAGTAGAAGTACTGAGATATTAGTCGGAAACAGTGAATCTACCGAAAACATCCTTTGCAAATCATGCTTTTAGCAAAGCGGCTACGTAAATCAAAATATTAACAGCGTACATGCCTATTAAACTGATCTACTACTTCTAGCTTTTCTAACCTTCTATTGACCCTTTCTAAGTACTTTTTCACTATATATATTTACCGTACATTAGTATTATAAACTACAGCTTTCCCTTGAACGTACGTATTATAATCGTCCATTTATAATCCTCCTAGTGTCAGAAGTTTGTTGAAAGATATAGTGACAGGTATATTATAGGTAAGGTCTAAAAGTACAATCCTAGCTTACTCGTACAGGGGATTTAACCGACATATAGCACTTAGATCTTAACCTACGTACGTCACGGCTCTTACTAGATTTATAGAATAAAAAAACTCCTCTAACTTCAGGAGGTTGTTAGCTTTAAGTCAGCCTAATATCTAGGTTACTCATGCCAAGCTAGTAGCGCTTCGAGCTCGGCTTTGAAGTTAATGACTTAGTTATATCTTACAGTTTAAGCGAGTATAAAGCTTGTTTTAACAACCTTCGCAAAGAAGGGAACAAGTGTTTCACACGTATCAAGAAAATAATAATTGCTTACTGCTTTATTGCTTAGTATCTGGAGGTTTAGTAGGAAAAGTTACGCCTATTTACGATGTTTATATCCGCTAATAGCAGCTTGAGGATACGAAAAGGTCAAACAGTACTTTTAGAATTTCAAGACTAAGTACATCACTAAATTAAGACGCAATAAAACTCCTATGAATCTCTATTTCTAAAACATTAGTAGCTTAAGTTGCTTCTACTTTAATATCTCAGAGCCAGTAGATAGTGTAGTGTGCCCAGAGTAAATATTGCTTCCACTTTCCTACGTAGTTAGTGGCAGCGGCATCTTAGCATTTGAAGGTTTGTAGTAGCACATATAATCATATATGGTGATGTTACACGAATACAAGGCTGTGTATTTCCACGTGTGCCCTTCCAGCACAGCACGTGACTGGGCTAGTTTTCAACTCCAGATGGAATTGCCTGCGTGTGAGAGCAAGAGCCTGTAAAATATCAGATATGATTGGAAACTCCTTGAAAGGGGTAACAAAATTCAGACTGGACGCATTAGAGGGGACCATTGGGTATGAATGCATGTTGAGGCCGGGCGTGCAACTTATTCCGGTCAATCCTAGTTGGTGGGTGGAGTTATGTGGTCCAGTAGGAAGCACTTAATCCCGGTCTGCAGCTGTAAATGGTTTTGGGCGCAATGCCAACTTGCAAGAAAAGCCCTTTCATTTCCTCGATAACTGTTTCTCTCCGTTTCCGACTGTGGACTGATCCTTTGAAGTTTGCTCCATCTTTTGATCAAGATATACCTATTATCGCATCACCTCTTTCGAACCGAATCGTAATACACGCTCCCCAAGGACTTCAGCCTCCTATCTTTCCCTGTTAAAGGTAGTAAAATAAGACCAACAGTTTCAGTTACTAGGTTACTTTAAGCAATTCAAATGCGTACAGTGACTTACACGTATCTTTTCTAGTCGTAGACTACCTACATCCGTGGACACGTGCAGTTCCTCAACATTGCTCAGTCCCAACACAATGCCTCGAGAGGGTCCTAAAAAAAGGTCGTTTCTGACATCACTCAAAGGCATTGCAGGGAGGAAGACAGACACGAACATACATGCTCAACTAATACCGAGCCATGAATCAACCGTTGGGACCTCGAGTAACCCTCAAGCCTCTCCATATATCACCGAAGCAGCTCAACTTACTACCGACTCTGTGGGCCTCCACCTGGAAAAACGAAAGGACCCTTACGGCCTCAAAGAGCTAGCCGCCGGTCAGATACAAGAGGGTGATGCCCTAGGACCTGATATCGTTGCTGTCCATGGAATTGACGGAAATGCTTGGGAGACTTGGGAAGACAAAAACGGCACGCTCTGGCTGAGAGACCTCTTGCCTCAGCAGATTCCAACTGCAAGGATATACACATTCGGATACCAGGCTGATATCGCTTTTACAAGGGGTCGAGGAGACCTGAAGACCTTCTCAAGGTCACTCCTTGAAGGATTGAAAACGTTTCGAGACAATGAGGTGAGTTTTTGAGTTTGATAACTGTACTTGTGCTGTCTGCCAGCTAGTAGGTTCTCCTTACCTGTTTAGCTCGTAAGCACGCTCTCTGCGCCTTCCTAGACTTTGCACTCCTTCTATATTAGCGTCGGTGTAGGTCATCGGGTGCTAGATACTTGAGTTACTCAAGATAATCTAGTTACTTGAACGGCAGCCTTGGCTTACGACCTATAGAGAACGGAGCGTAGAAGACCTACAAGCTAGCCGGAGGACAATTGTTCTGAAGCAATGCTGATATTTTTGAAGCACTTGCAGGCCAGGCCAATTATCTTCATCTGCCACAGCATGGGAGGTATTGTGGTAAAACAGGCACTTATCACTGCATCTCTCGATCATGACGACTATGGCTTGATCCGCGATGCAGTAAAGGGCATTCTATTCTTAAGTACACCTCATCGCGGCTCCGATTCTGTTCCGTGGCCCAGGTTGTTCAGCAATATTGGAAATGCGGCCGTTGCATACACCAAGACTAGCAGCTTCCTGGGCAATTTTCGAAGCGATCTTCTCGAGGTTTTGCAGAAGAACTCGCCACAATTGAGTTCAATCAACATTGAATTCAGGAATCAACACAAAGGTATCAAAATGATATCATTCTACGAGACGGATGTGACACCACCTTTCAAGAACCCAGTAAGTTTCTCCTGCCTCAAAAGTTTTCTCATACTAACAAGTCTCGGCTAGGTGGTCGATGTGACAACTGGGGTCATGGAGGCTGAAGGCGAGGTTCCTGTCCCAATGGACGGTTGCAATCATCATACTGTCTGTCGGTTCCCTATGGAGACTAGTAACTACAAACTCCTCCTGGGTCACATCCGACGACTAGCAATTGGTTAGTTATCACTGCACAAGTACCATTAGTAGGATAATATATACTACATGATTGTCCACGGTGCCACATTATTTATTTTTATACTATATTATATGATCTGATCAATGCTAACTCGTCTTATCACCCGCGAAGATCCGCATAGTCGTCGTGGTAAGCTGACTGCATTCACTATTTGCTAAAGTATTTGCTAAGTCTTTCTTTCATTTAGTAAATTCAGTTGAAGTCTCGGCCGTTCTGGAACATCTCAGTACCTTGGCTTTTCCGGAGATGAATTATCGAGAGCAAGAAATCGTTGAAACACATATCGATTCTCCTACATGGATAACCAAACACAAAACCTACATTGACTGGATTGAGAGTGGTAGAGGGCTCCTAGGTATTCGTGGAAAGCCCGGTTCCGGAAAGTCTACACTGATGAAGCATATTTTCCAGTCACTGCGCTCAACCTCAGACAGGAGTGGCGATTATGTTCAAATTGCATTCTTCTACCATAGGCGAGGTACTACCAGGCAACATTCACAGCTTGGCATGTACCGAACACTGCTCCATCAACTTCTTAGCAAGATTCCATCCGCAGGCGTCGAGTTTTTGAAGTTGGTGAGGGAGAAAACAAAATTTCAAGGAAATGCTAAAGCTGACTGGGACTGGCACATTGAGGAAGTACGGAGCGCGTTCACTGCTGCCCTTACCACTGCTTCAAAATCGCAAAAGCTTAGGATCCTTGTCGACGCCCTCGACGAAGCGGGCAGTAAAGCTGCTCACGATGTCTTTGAGTATCTCTGCAAAACCAACACTGCACTTCGGCAAGCAGATAATCGTGTTTCTATATCCTTTTCATGCCGCCACTATCCAAATATTCCTTTCAGAGAGGACTACCAAATTCGAGTTGAGGATTACAACAACGAAGATATCTCTGCGTTTGTCTCTTCGAAACTCAAGGACAAATTGGACTTCAAGGATAGAGAAGAACCGGAGGGCCACGTGCTGAATTCGTTGCAGACCAAAATCATCGAGCGAGCCTCTGGCGTCTTTATGTGGGTGACCCTTGCTGTACCATTAGTAGCAGATGAATGGAATAGCGGCGGATCCATCGAAGACACACTCAAAAAGCTTAGCTACGTGCCGGAAGACCTCCATGAAGTCTATCTCCATATTCTTACTAATGTTGTGGATCAGTCAAAGCTTCCTCGGACTCTTCATTTGCTACAGTGGATTCTCCTGGCCGAACGACCGCTTACTCTCGAGGAACTGCGCTTTGCCCTTGCTTCGGATGATACATCTTTGGTTCCAGGACAAGATTCGTGTAGAAATTCCGGATCCTTTATAGCAAATGATGGCCAAATGAAGGTTTTAGTAAACAGTCTCACTGGAGGACTTGCCGAGGTCATAGTACATTCCGTCTATTTGGGCACAATGGTCCATACAGCACAATTCATTCATCAATCGGTCAATGACTTTCTCGCCGAAGACAAATTTAGATGTCTTCAGCCTGATATCTCTGAAGATACTTTGGGAGTAGCTCATGATCGACTTGCTAGGTCTTGTATCAATTATATCAAGGTAGAGGGCAGCAGGTGGACGCGAATGACAAAAAAAACGTTAAATGCAATTCCTTTTTGCAGATACGCTATCGAGTTTTGCTTTCTTCATGCTGAGAAAGCAGAGACTTGTGGTGTTCTGCAAGCACACCTCATCACTGATTTTGAATGGCACTTAGACGGCGCTTTGGAGATCTGGGCCACAACTTGTGGAAAGTGTTTTGATTGCTTTGAGGAAGACAAGCGTAGTCACGTCCCTCTAAGTGGGTCAACTCTTTTCCACATGGCCTCATCCTCGAATCTAGCCAGCATTGTGAAGGAGCTTTTGGCCCGTGGCGATTTCAACATCGAAATTACCGATCAGAGAGAAAATACAGCGATGCATTATGCTGCGCGCTGGGGTAGAATGTCCATCGTCAAAATCTTACGAGATGCAGGTGCATCAACGAACGCAAGAAATATAGACCAGCAAACTCCTTTAAGTAGAGCTGCCGGAGCCGGACACGATGAAATTGTAAGATTTTTCCTACATCTTGGTGCAGATCTAAATGCCCAGACTGGGGACTCTGGAAATGCTCTTCAAGCTGCATCACTCAGTGGCCAGATATCTGTTGTCTTGATGCTTTTGAAAGCAGGAGCTGATGTTAATGCACAAGGGGGGTTCTATGGGAATGCCTTGCAAGCAGCAGCAGCATATAGAGGTTCAGAGGAAGTTACACAGCTACTCTTAGAAGCTGGGGCTGATGTTAATGCACAAGGGGGGTACTATGGGAATACCTTACAAGCAGCAGCAGCATATAGAGGTTCAGAGGAAGTTACACAGCTACTCTTAGAAGCTGGGGCTGATGTTAATACACAAGGGGGGGAATATGGGAATGCCTTGCAAGCAGCAGCATATAGAGGTTCAGAGGAAGTTACACAGCTACTCTTAGAAGCTGGGGCTGATGTTAATGCACAAGGGGGGGAATATGGGAATGCCTTGCAAGCAGCAGCAGCATATAGAGGTTCAGAGGAAGTTACACAGCTACTCTTAGAAGCTGGGGCTGATGTTAATGCACAAGGGGGGTACTATGGGAATACCTTACAAGCAGCAGTAGCATCTGAAGTTTCACAGGCAGTTATACAGCTACTCTTAAAAGCTGGGGCTGATGTTAATGCACAAGGGGGGTACTATGGGAATGCCTTGCAAGCAGCAGCATATAGAGGTTCAGAGGGAGTTACACAGCTACTCTTAGAAGCTAGGGCTGATGTTAATGCACAAGGGGGGAAATATGGGAATGCCTTGCAAGCAGCAGCAGTAGTATCAGCATATAGAGATTCAGAGGAAGTTACACAGCTACTCTTAGAAGCTGGGGCTGATGTTAATGCACAAGGGGGAGAATTTGGGAATGCCTTGCAAGCAGCAGCATATAGAGATTCAGAGGCAATTATACAGCTACTCTTAGAAGCTGGGGCTGATGTTAATGCACAAGGGGGGAAATATGGGAATGCCTTGCAAGCAGCAGCATATAGAGGTTCAGAGGAAGTTGTACAGCTACTCTTAGAAGCTGGGGCTGATGTTAATGCACAAGGGGGGTACTATGGGAATGCCTTGCAAGCAGCAGCATCTGAAGTTTCACAGGCAGTTATACAGCTACTCTTAAAAGCTGGGGCTGATGTTAATGCACAAGGGGGGAAATATGGGAATGCCTTGCAAGCAGCAGCAGTAGTATCAGCATATAGAGGTTCAGAGGAAGTTACACAGCTACTCTTAGAAGCTGGGGCTGATGTTAATGCACAAGGGGGAGAATTTGGGAATGCCTTGCAAGCAGCAGCATATAGAGATTTAGAGGAAGTTGTACAGCTACTCTTAAAAGCTGGGGCTGATGTTAATGCACAAGGGGGGGAATATAGGAATGCCTTGCAAGCAGCAGCATATAGAGGTTCAGAGGAAGTTGTACAGCTACTCTTAAAAGCTGGGGCTGATGTTAATGCACAAGGGGGGGAATATGGGAATGCTTTGCAAGCAGCGAGATCTAGGCATAGTTGGGAGTCACCTGTTGTACGTCTCTTACTTGATGCAGGTGCAGAGGTAACCGAAGTCAACTCCTCTTCAGATTCAGAGATGTCAGAACCCTAGATAGCTTAGATTATCTCAATCTTTCAAACCATTTCAACGATCCAAGATTATAATTAACAAAAGAGTTTCCCCCAGTATTCCAAATCATTTCAGTTATTCCAAGTTACAATCTACAGAAGTCTTGACCATCTGTATTATACTCAAGTTATAAGCGGTAACCACTCAAACCAAACTCTTCGCTGAAATCCCAACTCAAGAATCAACCTTTGAAGAAGTAATCAACAACTCAACCGAGATATAGCAGTAATAAACACACCAAAACGTTGATTCCGAGTGACAGGTAACAAAAACAAGAAGCAAAGTCTTTAAAGACAAATAGATTGTTCAACGTTCGGTTGCACCACAATTGTTACATTGTCTAAAAGTACATAACAACATGATAAAAAGGCAGGTCTATAGAAATCTCAAATCGTCTGACCATCTATCTACAAGCCACATTGTAATTCATATCTCACATCATCAAAATATGTAAGCAGAAGCTTAAATACATACACTCCCTATCAAGACAGCCAAGAAAGAACCTCTACACGGGCAGAGCATAAGAAAAACTACGAAACAACGTACCTCCTCCACGTACTTTTAAAAGAGTACAGTTCTGCAAGACAAAGCTAACAAACTGCTCAGGTAATTCTGCAGAACGTAAAAGTCTACATAACCCAAGAATCTACCGAGCAGTACCTATATACATAAGCTCAAACACCACAAGTCATCATTCCATCCAAGCCTAAGTCTAGCCTCTAAAGCCCTTCGCAGAGCAGACAGCAAGTCGAGATTCTCCATCTCAACCTCCATTCCTTTCGAAGAGGAGCAAGTCAGTGATCCCCAGCACATATCTACACGAGATAAGTTATCAATCTACAAGAAGCCTCTTCTCACAGAAACGCACGAGTAGGGTCTAGACGAAACACCACCAGCACAGTCAGTGTGTGTGTGTATTATCAACAAGCCAAGCAAGCTACGGCCATCAAATCCTCAAAAAGAAAACAGCATCATCTTCACAAATCACAAAGTATCCATTCCCCTTACTCCCAACTTCATACCAAGGAAATCCCAACTGTATACACCCCATTCAAACTTGACACCACACCAGCACAAGTAAACCACAACCACACCTCGACTTTCTATTACGTTTAGCAATAACCATCAATCATCCATCCACGCAGCATACTCCCCCACCCTCCTTCCCCGCTCAACCCCTCTACCGCAATTCCACTCCATTCATCTCTCAAGGACAAGACAAGACAAGACGAGATATCAAAATTCCTTCTCTGTATCTAGTAGAGGGTAAGTCCAAGGTCAAGCAGGATCTGTGTTAGGAAAGAAGAGAAGAAAAAAAGAGAAGAAAAAGGTAGAGGAAGGTGCTATGTAGATTTTGAGTACTGTATTCTGAAGATATACATACGTATCCGACGCAAGAGAATGCTATTTCGGAGAGGTATGTATGTCTATCACGGCGAGAACTGGTGGTAAGGAGAGAGGTTGAAAAGAAAGGAGCATACAGCCAGTGTACCGCAGCATGTGGAACCTTGCCGTTGGTTCCTCAAGATGAGGCAGGAAACGATAAGGTATGCACACTTCATTTTGAATGCCTGGGTGATATTAACAAACTAGGTACTGTGCACCGTAGTAGAGACACCGAAGTCATAGATATTAATCTTTATTTCATCATCACACCCCTCGCGGGGCTGGTATATATATATATACATGAGCCAGAACCAAATGACCAGACTTTGAAACAGGCAAACAAAAACAATTGTATGGAGCTCCGTAGCACCTCGCTATGTATAGTACACTCCAATAAAAATAATAAAAATTTCCTATGCACCCCAGATAAATAAACCAATCGCATGCTCCATTCGCTAATGCCTAATGCTCCACTGGTTGAAACTCCAATAATGCCATCGTAGAGAAATGTGAAATTCGACAGTAAATGTATCCAAAGAAATAAATGGCAATATATATATATATATCAGTGTCGAGTTGGAAGAGCGAGATCACTCAATCTTCCCCTGCCTTTCATTCGAGAAGGTTTTGCTCGGAGGACGATTCGTGCAGATTAACCGCGGATGTCGCGCTTCGCTAGCACCATTCGTAATGATGCCTCGTTTTCTCCATGTTCTCCACTTCGTCTTTGGAAAAGACTGTCCATGGAGCACTGCAAGACCTCCCGTCCCACTTGTGCGGAATTTTCCTGCCTGGCAAAAACGGCCCTTCGTATCTTCACCGTCATATAGAGTAACATTCCGTTTTGCCGTATTTCACAATCCAAAAAAAATACGTAAGATAATTGGATCCTATCAATTCTTACCCATTCAACTGGCATTGTTGGCCGGAGGGATTGCAACCGGGAAGCATCACTTGCTTGTTGACCGGCTCTACATCGTCATTTGATGCAGTGTCTTGCTGACCTTCTCAGTTGATGCTATTCGCAGTTCATAACGCCGAAATGGGAAGGTCCGTATGCCGTAAAACCAAAGCATAAAACAACTAATCGGCCGTGCCTGGCGAAGAGAAGGTGAATCCGTGACGGCCAACTCTAATTCTTGGAATCGTCATCGTGTGCAGCGGTTTGCCTGTCGCAGCCCCGCAGCGATGCGAAGCTGTGATCCCGGGTAGAAAAAGACCCTGACGATCTACATCCTTGCTCAAGTTGTTTGGGATGCTGTCAGCATCGGTGGGCCAAGAACCGCTGATATTTGCCGTCTTTCCGTACTCCGAAAGGTGCGGAACTCGTCAACCTCGTCCCAACGGCAATAATGCAGTGCTGTGCCATTGTCCCTTGGTGAGAATCATGGTGGTTGTGTCGAGTCCTAGTTCCCCCAATGCAAATCCACAAGGTTGTCTCTTCCCTTGCTTAGCTTGCAACTGGCCGGTCGCAACGTGCGACATCGGACGTGGCCGTCTCCCATTCTTGCACAAGAGCGAGTAATTCATGGATTGCTGAAGGCTGGGAACAGCATGTGGCGAAAAAGTGGGCTGTTGTGAAAACATAACTCTTCTTCCTGGGCGATTGGCCGGCCTTCCATCCACTCACTACTCGAGGACCGTCCTGCTACTGTACCACTCCTGGCACTCCTCAGGGCTTCCAGAAAGCCAATCGAAGTGCGGATGAGGCGGCCTCTAACGCAGACTGGGATGATCTGGGCACGGTAGGACGGTACCTTGGTCGCGTCAAGGCCGGTCCGGTCTTTACCTAATCCGTCGACGTTGACTGGATACTCTGAGTGATGTTTGTGTGCACGCGATTGGCGAGTTTCGCGCGGCGCCAATCGGTTGGTGCATGAAAAGAAATGCCCAATTCGGGATAATGGACCCGATGGAATGACGGGAGTCCTGTATCGTGAGAAGAAATCCGATCGCATGGAGTGGTGTGGTGGAGCAGCAGCTTATTGTGTAACGCCAATCCACCGCACTGGGATTCCATCATCTCCAATCTCGTAGGGCGTTGCTCTGGGTTTGCGCGGCTCCAGAGCCCATCGTGCGCGGCCAGGCTTGTCCTCACGCAGCTTTCCCTTCCTGCGCATCTCCATCTCCATGACAGCAACTCGGATGAAGTCGCTGTTCTCGCGCATGTCGCGTTGCCGAGCAACGGGTCCGGCGGCGACCTCGGCGAAAGCGTCCTCGGAGGTTGGCTGCGTGCGTCGACTGATGACACTGGGTGAGGTGCTCTTTGCTGCTCGTGAGACCTTGTATGTTTGCATCTGAATCGACGCCGTGACTTTGCTGGTCCGGGTGGTTTGCGCCAGGTAAGAGGGCACGTGAGCTTCGATTGGAGCATTGGTAGTGGGGTTGAGATAGCGGCGGAGGGCCGGTGTTGGTGTGTCTTCGAGCTTTGGCGGCATGCGCTCATCGGTGAAGGGCACGCGTGGGTCAATAGAAATGATGGATCTTGTGAGAAAGTCGTCGGGGGTTAACATTGGTGTTGTAAGACTAGAGAATGATCTGGCTGATGATCTGGCGGCTGATGCTAAAGCGCGTAAGGATGCTGTCAAGTTGGATTTGAAGGCTGATTTGCGTGGAGGGGTTACAATATCCAGAGGCTTCTCATCTTCCTGCGACCGGTCGAAAACGCGAAAGTCCATCTGTCCAATGTCCAATTCTGGCGTGAATAGTGGATGATCTGCTGTCTCGGCCGGTGGTGACGAGACTATTTTCCTCCTTGGTAGTGACCTCCTCCCACGAGATCCCGGTGTTGCCAATGAGCTGAGCGAGGGCGAGGGCGACATCATTGACTCATTATCCAGAGACGGCATAGACTCGCTGGACATGGTCCTCGTTGAGATTGTGGATTCCATTCCATTGTCGCTCCCAATGAAGAAATCGTCTTCTTCCAATTCATCCAGAGGCGTGAGCAGGAAGTCCAAAGGACCTTTGCGCACCGAAACACTCAGACCCCTCTGCTTCTCGGCCTCGCCCGTATGCCGTAGTATTGCATCCACGGTGAGCCGCTGTGAAGAAACCCCCCTCTTGCGCGAAGTATTCGTCTTCTGCGTTGGTATAGCTGTGATGGCGAGCAAGGCGGCGACCGAAGGAGGAATTGCATCGGGGGAGTGAAGGGTTCGCGCACGACGATCGGACCGGTCTGAAGTCTTCCTGCTGGTCCGAAGCCGTTCATTTCTCATTTGCGATCTCTGTTTCTCGTGCGCAGAATCGTGATTGGTGCGCATTGGGATTACAACAGGCGACGAAGGGGTGGTCGGCCTCGATTCGGTGACGGTGGTGGTGGTGGTAGACGACATGTCGGGTTTGGCATTTGTCGGCGATCCATTCCTCCTCTCTGGCGTAGCCCTTCCACTCCTTGTTGGTTTCGGAGTCGAAGATGGCAGAGGTTGTTGACGAGTGAAGAGGAAGCTTCGTGGAGCCATCATCGTCACAGCCAGTGGCTCCGCCGAGGGAGTCGCGTGTGTAGTGGTATGGGAGTCGGCTTCGGTTGGATCCGCAACCAGCTATCATGTAATAACAACGTCGGGAGTTGGGCCAGCGGTCCAAGGCGGGCTCGATAAAATGGCGACGAGGTTTGGTGCGGTCCAGAGACTCTGCGGCGTGCTCAGCGTGTTTGTTGAGGGCTTATCGGAAGGAGACTCTGGTGGTTAGGCACAGTTCAATACACAGTTGCGTTTGGTGGTCTTTATGAGGCATGTCAGGCTTCCGTGGGTGGATCAGAGGTGTGAAGGGAGTGACGATGGCATGTGGGCTGATTGCTTTCGGAGGTGTCTGTGTGGTGGTGGTGGTGAAGTGTATCTGGATGTCGCTGCTGTTGGTTGGCGAGAAGAGAGAGGGAGCGGGAGGAAGGGAGGTCGCGGTCGAGCTGGATGGCGACGCGGGTTGAGATATGTCGGTGTTTGGACTGGAGGACTAAGTGAAGCCAAATCAAGTGGTGAGTCGAGGGACCCTAGAAAGCGAGGGAGGCAGGCAGGTGGGAACAGTAAGTTGGCGCTTGTGCCAAATAAGAATAAGGCTGTCCCACGCCCGGCTTTGTGCTTGGGGGGCAGCGATAAGGAATGAAGTCCGTTGCTCGAACACGACACGGACAGGACAGGATGTCGTCCTGGACACACCGCACAGAGTCAGCCCTGCGCGATGAACTGGTCCGCTCTCGTACGAGGAGGCGCAGGTTATATCATTAGGCACGGAGGACGAAACGTGTAGGCAGCAAGTCCTCTGCGAAGGTAGCCAAGGTACATAAGTACTTGCGAAGTAGCTTTTCTCTTCTACGCGTTCAGCTGCCACGGTCAGATATGACATGTCCCTGATCTGATTTTGACTCTGCGTCCGACTCATTGACTTTGGCCTCTGGGGTTCTGGGTCTGCATGTCCAACAGTCAGTCAGTCAGTCAGGAACTCTGCTGCTCGCTCAGACCCTCCGCGCTGCGCGTTGTGCGCGACGGCCGACGACCATCATGAGGGTACCCTTCCCCATCGTCACATCAAGACTCCTCCCACCGTACCACCAGCATCGCCAGCATCGCCAGCATCACCTCCAGCATCACCTCCAGCATCACCTCCCATCACCCGCCAACGTGGGGGAGAGAGAGAGAGAGCATGCTCATCAATATTTAATCCCATGCATCGCGCATGCCAGGGCTTAAGCCCTGTCAGCCCAGGGGATCATTGCTGGTGATTGGGGTCGTTCGGAGCCTTGGTGCATTTGATTCGCCGCCTGCCCACCGTCGCAGCCATGTCCATCCTGCTTTGAAATGCGCGTGGCTTTGATGATGGCTCACATTCCATGCCCTCCATCCTTCTCTCAACCACCTGAAAACCTGCCAGCTCGGGTCCTTGTCAGCTGTCGTGTTATGCAATCCACTCAGAGCCCTCGACTCTGTCAACATCATCCGGCATCACCGCCCAAGGAACCATGATCAACCCAACGTCCAACGGTCGTCTGTGATCCTTAAGCCGCGGCATCACTGATCACGCTCCAAGGTGCTCTTGGCCGTGGGGTAAACACGTTCAAGGGGCAAGCCTCAGCTCCCTCATGCGGCTAGACTGCATCTCCATGTTTCCTTATTTCAACATGCGCTCAACCGTCATCAATCTGAAATACGACAAGTTCCCTTCTGGTCCTGAATTGGGGAGCAGCCAGGTTGTGCGGGCCGCCCGCTGCTCATATCGGTTCTGCGACGGTACGTACGGTACCTTCGTTTTGCCCTTTGCATTATTTGAAGAGACGCCGTTCGCTGTGTTCTGCAGCGGCCGTGAGCATCACTCTCACTGTGCTCGCAGTGCTTTGGAGGCTTTAGGCAGCCCTGCAGCGCAGCATCTGCATTGCCAACAGCCAGCCAGCCAGCCTTTCTCAGGTATTTGCCGTAGCTGCGAGAGACAAGCCACAGCACAAGCGGTGAGATGGTGAGAGTCGGAAAACGAGAAATTCAAGCAGAATTCCCTTCAAATGAATTAACTTCCATTCACCGACATCGGCATCTAACCTATGAGGCCGCTTCATTCCAGGAGATGATCCCTCCTATGCAGTATATCTAGAAGAGGTTGGGATGAGGAGCCTCCACCGGCACGAACCGTTTACTGAAGATCATACCCGGTCGTCTCTCCGGCCGTCTTTCGATGAACTGTACGAAGGAGGTACCTCTCCACTCGTGCCACGACACTGATCACGAGTACGGTACACGAATGTACAAGGAGCACAATCTCGCTCGAAGCAAAAAGCACAAAACAGGGGTTGTTCCCCCTTTCTCACCCTTTTCTTTTCCCTCGAAGTTCCGCGTGTGAGGGAGTATCGACCTGCATACCTGTGGTCCTATTCTCATCAAGACTCAAGTGCTCCTCCATGCACGCGAGCTTCTCCCGACTCCCCCCTTACCCAACCCCATGAAAAAGAATGCCTTAACTCCACAATCTCAACCCTCATTATTCACATTGGTCATTAAAAGGCCCCCTTTGATGATCCCAGTCGCAACCTTCAATCATTTTTCCGGACAGGATTGGGCCGAGGGGAAAGTGCGGCAATTGAGAGTCCTGTACAGAAGTACATTGAGAAGAATGTCAACCACGTCACAACTTGTAATGCTGCTCCAGTAGTCTGCCAGTAGCTGACTGTTCAGAAAAAGTTATACGGCCGCCCCGATTGCACACTTCCATGCTAACAGCTCTCGGCCATCACATGCATGCAGTACCACAGACCGGCTGTCTAGACGGAGCAGGCGATGCGAAGAAGCCTTGCAATGTGCCTATGAAAAGAAGATGCGGTAGGTTACAAATGACAATACAGACGGTTCTGGAGGCCTTGCCGCCGTAGGCTGTGGTCAAGACTGCGTCTGCATGCAACATGACAAGTCGAGCCTCCTTTAGGCGGCCCTGCAAGATCGAATCGGGAAGTTTGGGCTTATCAGAGCGTGCTGATTCGATGGCTTGCAGTGTGGTTTGCATCGGAGCGTGTCATGCATCTTGACGTTTGCGGACGGGAGCAAAAGCCGGTAAAGTTAATATCTGGGCAGGATGTGCGGTAGTACGAAGTCCAGTTGCACGTGTCTGCTCAGTCACATATGTCCAGATTTACCTCGCTCATGACGGCATGGGGTGTGTTGTGTGTGGGTGACCGGTACATAGATACTTCACAGATACTGCCCAGATGAACACGCACAAGCCTTGTCGATTATACCTTCAATTGTAAACAGCGTTTCAACTACCTGCGCATAGGAGGCTCGTTTTCTACTTCTTTGAGTTTACTACCTACCTCGTGCGTTTCTAGATAAACTATAAATATATAAACCAAACCTGATGCCTTTCTAGGTAACTTTAACAGGAGAACTTAGGTAGACCTAGACCTCTGCTATTCTCGACGGGGGAATAAAAACCGCGCCTATGCTCAAACTCGAGCCTAGAAGCTCCATGTGTGTATCGAAATACCTGCGATTAAGCAAGATTGACTCGAGAACAACCTCAACAGCAGAACTGAGTTCGGTATGCTGATGCTGGTCGAGTCGTGGCTTCTTTCTCAGACTTCTCGACACAGCATTTCTATTTGCGACACACAGTGATCTCGTCTACCAGATCACAACACGCTTAATATCTGATCAACGACACACTACGTAGTACTTTTGAGAACCATGGGACTCTGTCGCCGGTATCGTTCCATCTTCCCTTAAGAAACCATGGAATCGTAACCTCACGTGGAGAAGGCAAAGGTGCTGGGAATGACGTGCGGAAGACTTGTGACTTGAATGTACGTCACGTGGCAACGTGGCAAAGGGTTGATTGCCAGCACGCGCCTGATCGCGTCTGCCTGATGACAGCGACCGAAATCTCTTCTCTCGTCCTTCGTCCTCGGCATTGTCTTGACTTCTCGATGCCCTTCTCCGCTACATCACAAGATTTTAGCTTCACGTGCGATATTATGGTATATCCTCGTGTCCAGAACTTATGATGTCATGCAGCCTGAGCCTGCAGCATCACAATGGCCGCCAGTCAGAACCGCAACAAGAGCCCCGATGCCAAAGCGCTCGAGGAAGATGAGCTTCAATACGGTCATGGACCACTGACTAAGGAAGAGATTGAAGACAAGTATCCAAACCGTCCCGTCAATCATTCCAAGACCCTCCCTTTCCACGACCTCTTCACAAACCTCTTCAATCCCCTCAATGAGAACAAGAAACGACCAGCTGGACCAGCCATTTCCAGAGCAAAGCAAGGTCCGCATGGTCCTAGCAAACCTTCGGCATACCAAGAGCGTTCAAACATCGTAGAGCGCTTCGTCTCAAGATGGCGCAACGAGGTTGGAAGCGATTTCTATCCGGCTATCCGCTTGATTATTCCTGATAAAGATCGGGACAGGCCTATGTATGGTCTCAAAGAGGCAGCTATTGGTAAAATTCTTGTCAAGGTGCTAAAGCTCACTCCGAAATCTGAGGATGGATATAATCTACTCCATTGGAAATTGCCCGGGCAAACGACTGCAAGCCGGATGGCTGGTGATTTTGCTGGTAGATGTTATGAGGTACTCAAGAAGCGCGAGATGAGATCCAAGCCAGGCGATATGACTATCGCTGAGGTGAATGTACAGCTTGATAGATTAGCTGCTGCTCAGGGTCAGAAAGGTCAGGAGGAGATTTTTGAATACTTCTACAACAATATGAATGCCGAGGAGTTGATGTGGATGATCCGTATCATTCTGCGGCAGATGAAGATAGGCGCGTCAGAAAAGACGCTCCTAAATGTAAGTAAATATCAAGAACGAATTGAGTGCTAACTTACAAAATATACAGCTCTGGCATCCCGATGGCGAAGCTCTGTTCAATGTATCCTCCAGTCTCCGAAGAGTCTGCTGGGAGCTGATAGATCCTGCAATTCGCCTGGAAGAAGAAGAAGCGGGGAGGATCGCACTCATGTCATGCTTTCAACCGCAACTTGCACAATTTCAGATGAATTCCTTTCAGACTATGCTTGCAAAGATGGGCATAACTGACGAACAACCCGAATTCTGGATTGAGGAGAAGATGGACGGCGAGAGAATGCAAATGCACATGATAGAAGATGATAGTATCCCGGGTGGAAAGCGATTCAATTTCTGGTCCCGAAAGGCGAAAGACTACACATATTTGTACGGCGAAGGGTTTGAAGATGAAAACTCGGCCTTGACCAGACACATCAAGGATGCTTTCCACCCAGATGTGCGCAATGTCATCCTAGATGGCGAGATGATTACTTGGGACCCCGAAGCAGATATCATGGTACCTTTCGGTACCCTAAAAACTGCAGCATTATCTGAGCAGAGGAATCCATATCAAGGCACTGGTCCAAGACCATTATTTCGGGTCTTTGATATGTTGTTTTTAAACGACAAACCTATAACAAAGTTTGAGCTGAAGGACCGACGAAAGGCAATGGAGAGGTCGGTCAAGAACGTCCATCGTCGCCTTGAAATTCACGAATATCAAGAAACCAAGGATATAAAAGCTATCGATCCCCGTTTGCGCGAGATCGTTGCTGAGGGGTCTGAGGGACTTGTTCTGAAGAATCCCCATTCAGCATACCGACTGAGTGAACGAAATAACGATTGGATGAAGGTAAAACCAGAGTATATGGAAGAGTTTGGAGAGTCACTCGACTGCGTTATTATTGGTGGGTACTATGGCTCTGGCCACAGAGGTGGAAGACTGTCCAGTTTTCTTTGTGGTTTAAGGGCTGACCCAAATCACATTCAACAAGGTAAGGTGGAAAGTTGCAGTATAGCCAGAAAATACTAATCCTTTGAAGGTGATGACCCCGAGAAATGCTACTCCTTCTTCAAAGTCGGAGGTGGTTTCAGAGCCGAAGACTATGCCGAGATCAAGCATAGAACAGATGGGCTTTGGGTTGACTGGGATCGTTTGAACCCGCCTAAGAAATATATTTCTCTCGGTGGCGGGGATAAACAATTCGAAAAACCAGATGTCTGGATCAGACCAAGCAAATCCGTAGTCATCTCAGCAAAAGCAGCCTCTGTCGGCCCTTCGGAGTCCTTCAGCATAGGCCTCACACTACGCTTTCCCAGGTTCAAGAAGCTGCGAGCTGATAAATCTTGGGACCAGGCATTAGACGTCTCAGAATTCATCCAACTAAAGGACCAAGCCTTCGCCGAATCCAAAGAAAAACAATTTAAAGTCGACTATTCTCGGAAGAGAAAGTCCAAGAAACTCAAGAAAGAGAAACATGTTCAAGGAAATGACATAACGTCAACTCCTTACGCAGGCCCCAAGACCGCCGTTTTCGAAGGCCTCAACTTCTTCGTCGCAACAGATATGACAGATCCCGTTAGGAAGAGCAAAGGTGAAGTCGAACAACTTATAAAGGCGAATGGTGGAGCAATCCATCAAGGTCCCATAGCGAAAGAAGACATGGTCGTCATCGGCGACAAGAAAGTCGTCAAAGTAGCTAGTCTAATACGGCACGGCATCACCAATATCGTCCGCGGAAAGTGGGTCATCGATTGCCTAAAGCAAGCCGAACTCGATATCGGCAAAGAACGTTATCTCACGCCGTTTGAACCCTCACATATGTTCTACATGATTCCCGATGCTGTGGAGACGGTAGAGGCGAATGTAGATGGTTACGGAGATAGTTACGCGAGGGATGTTGATGCTGAGCAACTAAGAGGGATTTTAAAGGAGATGAATTTCATCAAGATGGAGGGCTTTGACGAGGACAAATTTCTCAGTGAGCTGGAAGAGAACGGCCATTCCGAATTCAAAGAGGGAGCAAAAGGCTGGTTATTCAGAGGCTGTACCATCTTCGTCTCTTCCCCAAATGAAGGTGAAGATGACAGTATTCAACGGAGAATTATAATCAACCAGATTCTGTTTGCCGGCGGCAAAGTAGTAGAAGAATTAGAGGAAGGCAATATCACACACGTTGTTGCCGTCGAGGGCGACAAGGAGGAAGTGAGGACCTTGAGGAGGAGAATCGCTGATCTGATGATTGATGGACCCGTTCCCCGGCTTGTGAGTAGCGAATGGGTGGAGGATTCATTGAAGGAGGGCACGCTATTGGATGAGGAGCGGTATGCAGTTTTGGGTTAAAGCGTTTAATATGTTGCCATTGTGTTGGTATTAGCCTTGGAGTTTCAAAACGGCCGTGTTTTGTATAGTGATGGTTCCTAGAGCTCTGGGCCGAACCTCGAGATTTGATGGATGGGATACGAATGAAGTAGGTATGACCTACGGTACTTACTATGATGATGACGACATCGTTCCTCGTCTTATTATTACTTGGGTGAGAAAGGCTACCTACAGCATTGGAGAAATAGCGCTAGGAATGTCAGCATGCAAGCACAGATACACGCTTTTGGAATGTGGCACTAACTAGCATTATTCTGTCTCACGCATACACTTACTAAAAGAATTCACCTTCACCTGCATGCAATCGACTTTTTTGAGACTAAATGCTCAGATGTGTGTTTTGGATAGCGGTAGCTAGATTCACAACCAACAGTGTCATCACACTACCAATCTCTCTCTCTCTCTCTGAACTGAATCATCCATTACATGTCTTCGTCCCCAAAAATACACACAACGTACACCATACCATCTTGTCTAGCCTCTTCGCTCCCGCTCAAATCCACCCATGTATATACAAAAACAACCAAAGAATGAATACTAGCCAGTAAGACTCTTTCTCACTGCTGCCCTCTCTCCAACCATCAATGTACATACGGACATCTGTTAGAATAACGCCAATCAATGCAATGCAACCTTGCCCGCTTATATGGAAACATCCTCCAGCTCCCGCTTAATGTCACCGCTTGGCTCCCACCCGTATCCAATATCGTACAAAAAGAAAAAGAATTAGATGACTAAAGGCGCCTCCCAAATTTCTTCTCATTAATTTATTTTAATTGAGCACCTTGCCAAGCAAAGTCTTGCTCTTCTTCTTGCTGGAAGCTCCATCATCTTTCTCGTCGCGTCCAATCTCCCCAGGAGCATAAATGTCTCGGTGGACCTTCTTCTTCAGGCCCCTCAGCGTATCCGCCATAAATCCACCACCGCTCTTGCTGTCTCCATTCCCATTAGGCTCGGCCCAGATCTTGGAAGTTGAGCCATGAGTGAAACCCGGGGTCACAGTATGCTCCGTACCCGCGCTGGTCTCCGGTCTCGCAGGCGTCATCATCAGACTTGAAGGGATACTTTGCCTTCGCGGGCCAGATTGTAAGGAGACGAGGCTGCTGGATGCGCTTGCGGGGCGAAGCATTCCGCTACCAGTGCGGCTTGAAGCAAATGAACGTCTAGGGCTTTTTGAGCGCTCGGATCGACGGGTATCTGTTGGACTCGTGGTGAATATGCTGCTGGCATCGCTGTTTTCGTAGGAGGCATCGTTACTGGAGGGGGCGAGCAACACACTACTGGTTGCTAATTCGCGGAGGCGTGTTTGCTGTGCAGTGCTTGGGCGATGCTTGCTGAATTTATTGCCAATAATGGCACCAGTATGTGAGATAAGTGCTCGGATGACGTCTTTCTTGAGAGCTAAAGCGAGATCGAGATTTGACCAGGTCTTGTTTCGGTATTCGATCATAGGAAGACGGAAGACAAAATCGTGGACATCTTCGATGTTGCGGTCTCCTTTGCCTTTGTAGCTGAGACATAGAACCACACTTGGTATCTTGACGTAGGCAAGGGTCATATAATTAGATGCACGGGACATCATCTTGGTCAAGTCATCTGAGGGCTTTTCTTTTGTTTTACTGCCATTCCGATGGAGAAAACGCGCACCTTTAGATTCCTTAGAGTCGCCATTCATGGTTGATTTATCGATGATAGAGCTGCCTGTTGTTGACCTGTTCAGCAAAGGTCTCGAAGCGATGCTGGATCCCAAGCTCTGGCCTCCTAAGCTCTCGGCGGAGGGTTTCTTTGTAAGAGATTTTGATTTGGACGATGTGGAAGGTGCAGTTGAAGGAGGCCTATTACTTGGTGTTTGGAAAAATCGGAAGTGGTGACCACCATCGCTACCATGAGCTGAATGCATAGGCTTATTTCTACGGTTGGACGATGCTGTGGCTGGCCGAGCTTCGGACGTCAGGGTTGGTCTGAGTCGAAGTTCCAGAGAGCCGGCCCTTGTGCTTGATGCCGAATCCTCTTTCTCAGCCGCCTCGATAGCTGCCAACTGGTTTGCACTGGTCAACATATCTTCCTCCTCTTCCTCCTCGGAGTCCAATGGCTGCATATGCTTCACCAAGAACGGGGAACTGTTTTTGCCATTTGCTGACTTCTCATCGCCTGTCCCCGGGAACATGTATTCAAACAATTTCTTGCCGACCTCATGCTCAAGTTGAATCTTCATTGGGAAGAGGTTGACTTCAAAATGATCCATGACAGGAATCCCAGCAATTGCTTCAAGCATGTACCAGTAAACTCTCATCATCTGCTGGTTTCCTCCCTCATTGAAAACACCACGGTCAGCGTCCGAATAAGGCGCAAACATCACCGGGTAAATGGCATCAGGAAGTAGATTGAGGCCAACAATTTTGCCAATCTGCATGAGGTTGATATGAGAGCCATCTGAGTTATCTGTGCGATCGTACTCAGCCTTCTGAAGCTGAAATTCCATGAGTGGTTGGTTGTTATCGCGGATGAGATGCCAAACGATCTGGTTAGAGGATATGTTCCACCTTAGAAGACCACTGCTCTGCGAACCGTCATACTTTCGTTGAGAAGTCGTAATAGCTTTCATCATGAAGAACAATTCGTCTTCACAGCTCGTTAGATCCCTATCGACCCTCATTCTATCTTCCCAACCTTGCTTATCGAGAGCTTTGGAGTGGATCTGGAATTGAGTCTTAAGTTCATCGAGTTGACGGATTCGCTCCTGCAGACGAATAACCATTTCTGGCGCGGCTCTTAGATCACTGAAGTCCGAAGCAAGCATGATCTTCTCCAAGCGTTCGTTTCTAGCCTTTTCCAACGGCTCACTATACATGAGCAAGTCCATCACAATAATGTACATGGCATAGTACTGTGCCGAATTGCAAAGCGCCCTCACCTGTGGGAACTCTACCCAAAGATGGTCCATGCGACTCTCAATAGGATTTGGAACCGCGGTTTGACCATCACCGCTGTCACTGACCTCGTCATTGTATTTCAGACGCAATGTATTATACTTGTCGTATCTTAGACTTGCTGAGGTTTTCTGGACAACGCGTTTGAAGCCGAAAGGATCACTCGCAAAGTCAAACATGACTTCCATAGGAACCCACGGTGGCCATGCAGAGCCGGTTGGCGTACCAAAGTGACTTCCAGAGTACAATGAAACCAATTGAGAGGAAAACCACTTCTGGTGAGTGACGAAGAACTGCGTGCTGTCCATCTCAACAGCGAAACGACGCTGCACAAGACCACTTACATCATCATAGATGCGATCTTTGTCCATGACCTCGACAACTTTAAGCTCCATTCCCTTGGCGGTAACCAAAACGACTGCCTTCGGATTTTTCTCGCTCTGAAGCTGAATCTGGGGTGCGATAAGACGTAGATGGTAACTATTCTGAGGAGTGAATTCGTGAGCAATATTCGAATCCAATTGGTCTGTTGAGACTCGTTCAGTCGGTACGTGGTGGTCCGTCGGATCGTCTGCATTAACAAATTTCTTGCCATCAGCAAGGATTTCCTGTATACGAGCTTCAACTTCCAGCGAATCCTCTTCTGGTTCTGCCATTATTGGTGAAGTATGCGAAGTAGCCACAGAAGATTTTCGTTCTGGTGTCGGGCGAGTTGATTTTGGGGCCTTGGCCTTGGCCTTGTTCTGCTCTTCCACAATATCTAGGATAAACTTGACGGCTCGTCTTGAAAGGTAGTAAACAAACCCACGACGCTGGCTTACTTGGTGAATGTAGCGGAGGATGATATTCCGCAACATGTTGTTCCACTTCAACTGCATGTTATGAATGACAAATCGGTTATTGAAATCACTGACAAACTCAGCCCCTGGATTGGTGTCCATGCCCTCCACTTCCGGGTCAAATTTCCCGGGCATTGGTGTCTCGCCTTCACTATCGCGGTCGACATCTCCATCTGGAAATGTACTTTTGTCTCCTGTATGTATACGCATAGACATACGATGCAGCATAGATTCGAGAAAGAGTCTTTTCTCTCGCAGAACAGTTTCATGCCTACTCAACTGTTCGAACTCCGCCCTCAATCTAGGATTTTCCTGATCCTTAAGGAATTGTAATTCAGCATCACCCATTAACCTAATGTGGTTCTCAATTTGCATGCCAAGTTGGTCCAGCCTAGCCTGTATGAGATTGATTTGCACACGACGAGGATCATCATCCTTGCTCATGATGCAAAAGTGTGTTTGCTCGTTGCCAAAGGGGCTCGTACGATCTGGATCGCCAGAAATGACATCTCCGTGGTCCGTTTGACGGAAATAGGTAAATCTAGGGGCATATGCGAGAGGCATGATTTTTGTCTCGGGATTTGCCTCTGAAGGCAAGATCCAATCAAGCTCGACAAAGTCATCCATGTCTATCCAAGTGAAGTCGTTATCCGGTATCTCAAAGCGGGACAGATCTGCTGAGACCTTGTCCTGTTGAGAGACAAGAATGCTCGGCGCAGATGCCTTACGAAGGTCTTCGGGAGTTGTGCCTGCAATACTGGCAGATACAGCCCTGATATCGGCCGAGACTAGGTCTAACTGTGCCCGGTGCATCTTCATCCCGCTCGTCTTCGCGTTTGTTTTCTTGCCGTTGTCCTCTGTGAGGAATTCTTCCCTCCTCTGGTGCACATCAAGCATGAAGCTGTCCAATCTTATCTTGAGTCCGGTAGCAGAAACAACATCCTCTGCATAATCCTCCGTATCCTTGTGTTTATAAATGTGACTCAGGAAAAGAGGTGCGAGTAACAAGTTGTACTTGATGGTGGAAAGATGTCTGCCAAACTTCTTGCTAGATTTTTCGATGCCGGGCCACAGCGGTCCCTGGCGGATAGGAAGTGACATTTGGCCACCAAACATGGACCACCACGCAAAGAAATGTGTGAAGAAGCGGGGGGTCAGATGCACAGTATTATAGCTCCTGGAATGCTTCGTATTTGAAACAGACCAATCACGATCAACGGGAGCCTTGACAGCTATTGACATATGGATGTGTTGACTGCGAAAACCTCGATAAGCGTCGTAAGTGAGGCCAGGGGGTGCTTTGGCGTGCCGTGGCTCCTTCAAAACTACGTTGTAATGGTTTTCGAAGTCAAAGGATCGCTTTCCATTTCCAAGACTCCTTTCAAACATCAGACCTGCCAACCACTGGACATTGCCTGAAACCTTCATGACCACTTTCTTGAAGGCAGCACCTCGCTTGAAGCTGTCGGTGCTGAGAACACTGTCATCATCCTTGCCTTCGCGAGCTGCTTTTTCTGTTGTACGAGCTTGATGACTGAAGTCAGGAATCGCGAGAACATACTCCCCGCTGTCAACAGTCATGAACTTTCGTGGATCAGGATCCCGGCAGATATTCCATCGAACATCGTTCCGCCAGCACATGAGAAAGCCTGCGCCATTGCCAGTGACCAAGTATGGGTCGCGAGTGCCTTTTAGCATGAGATGAACATCACCATCGCCTTTCCAAGCAACGCTAATGCTTGAATGGAAACCAAGGCGAATTTTGTCCCAGAAACCGGTCCGTTCCGAGGGATCGACCTGTGGCTTTGTGAAAGTCTCGAAAACCATCATCATATCTTGAATGGCAGGCTGGTATGAGGCTCCCCATGTTATGCGAGTTGGAAACCCCGTGTTTATGTTCACCTTGATATCCGAGTATGTCTTCACGGGCGATACTGTTCGCCGCACATCAATGGCAAAACCACCACCGTTTGAACCGGACTGACACTTTCCCGTCGGTATAATATTGACTTTTACGTGGCGTGTGGATTCTGGACCTCGAAATTCTTCTGCGATAACGAAGTCTGTTTTCAGAGACCAGGCAGGCAACCTCGGCGATTGTCCAGGTTTGATAGCAGGAACGTGTAGCAGAGGTAGCGGATAGTCTCGCAACTTCACACGTGCTTCTCCCATGTCTATCTGAACATGCATTGGAACTAACAGCGAATACTGCATATCGTACGGCATACCTTTCCCAACTCTGTGTAGAAACTCTGGAAGAAGCTGAATGGGAAAGGACGGTTTGTCGATTGTAATGTGAAGATCACTAATTAACGTACTCATCAACGCTGGGCGTTGAGGAACTTCGAGGATGTTTTCGGTGTCTTCCATATCCTCAGGTAGCTCATCCGGCCCCCAAAAGACGCCTCGAAGCTCTTTCATGTTTTGCCTCTGTAGGCTGTATACTCGATCAATTCGTTTTTTCCAACTCTGGGCGTTATAACGTTGTAATGTCATGTGTGCCTCAGCTATCGACACCTTCGCGTTTGCGCTCATGCCGCATAAGCCTTCAGGATCATAACGCATGCGACGACCACGCTCTTGGGATCGTGAACGGCCTCGTTCCCGAGAATACCCCATTTCACTTTTACTCCGTTGCCGGGAGCTATCTTCTTGTTTGCTACGACCACGTGGGTGTGCAGACCGATTGCGGAACCGCGAAGGATGGTTTCGCATCTCCTCCTCTTCGATCTTCTTAGCTTTCACCTTGAAATTCCCGTCCCGGGCAATGCGCTGTTGTTGCTCGTTTAACCCGGCTCGGTATATACACCCTAATTTCCATTCAAATGCTCCGTCTTCTATCTCGAAAAGCAACGCTTTACTACGAACTGAGATTTTGGGTACGCGTTTTGGTCCTTCTGGACCCTTTTCGAGTATATACTCATTGGTGCCAGTGACAAAGCGGTGATGTAGTTGCTGAACTGATTTGAGGGTATTGACGAAGTTATCCATGACCTTATGGAAGACAAGTTGATGAGGTATACCGAATCTGATTGCTTCAGATTGAATATCGATAACCCTCTCCTCTTGCATAGATCCATTGCTGAGTTTTCTCCTCGATTCCCGGATATCGACACGTATGGCTTTAGCGCTGATGATTCTGGCCCAAACTTGCCTCATCCTAGGTGCTTCAGCGTAGAGGCGAATAAGCTTGGCTTGAAGATGGGGAGTAGACCATCTATGGCGACCTGCTTCCATACCATAGATTTGCAACATCACTGGAGGATCCGCTGGCATATTCGCTTTGACCTGAACCAGTGTGGCCTTGAAATCAACTGTGACGTATTCTCGGGACATAGACTGAAACTCGGAGCCGTCTTGAGAATGAAAGCCTTCAGGCGATAACGGTGATGTAGGTGATAGAAGAGCTGTATCCCTTGCGGCAGCAGCTCGTGCCTTTTGGGCTTCCTCTTCATCAGCCTTGGTTCGCACAAATGCTTTCCGAAGAACGGTTGTCGCAACGCCACATGCATAGTGCCGGTACAGAGAATAATGCACCAGGAGTGTTCTAACATGGGCATTAACGTGGAAAACCGGCCCTTGGTTATCACTGCTGGTTGATAATGCTATCTCGAACCGCGGCATGTCAATAAATGGCTCGGGCTCCCATTTCTCAGTTGATTCGACAACAAACCCCTCTAAGCCACGGATGTGAATTGCTAAACGCCTACCATCGGTATGGTGACTTTGTTTCTTCATTGGCGATCGGGGCAACTTCATCAGTAACTCCGTGTCAGGTGTCAGTGATCGGCTGCCAGCTCGCCGACGCGATGCTTTTCTTTCGACCGCATCAACTTTCTGAGCCCGGTATTCTGCGGTCCATGATTGTAATTGCAGTGCAACACCACGGGTATCTTCGGATATATCTTCATCCACCCCAGCGACCTCCGCGCTAAAATCCGAGCCCTGCAGCTGGAAATGCAACAGCCAGGGAGGCATCGCTCGTATGAAATTTGGGTCCTTGGAAGTTGCGGTGTGTGCTTTCTTGTCTGGCTCAACATTTAGCCTTAGTTGACGAACAATCTGACGAACACCGTCGCTGATTTCGGGTCTTATCATGTGTATCGAAAACGTCTGAAGGTTGCCAGTAGCTACAACATAAACCTTAGGGTTTGCACTCACTTGAACTTTTAGTTCCAGCGATTCTGTTTGGAGTAAATCATAACGACAGCCCGATGATGTTTGATAGTAGAGGTCATGGGATTGCACCCTCGAAGTTGATCCAAGACTGTAATGTAATTCTCCGACAGCCGAATGCGAAGACTCAATATCCAGAGAAACCGACGATATTGATGATATAATGAGATCAAAGTCGTCGTCATTCGCAGTCTTCTCAACAGGAGGCAAAGCAATTCGCACAACTGGCTCGTGCATAGAGAACTTTATATTCGCTTTTGGTAAGAGCCGAGATATAAGTATGTGCCTCTGCGGTGCTGCGTCCTTTGCCTTGGGTTTTGCCTGTAACAATGCCAGAATCAAGGGAAGATGTTTAGGATCCAAGTCGACCGACGGTGAGGTAACAACGACATTGGCAAAAAGAATGTTAGCATTTCGCTCATCGGCGCTATTGTCTTCTACAAATTCAACGGTTTTTGAAGGTAGTGTCGTGCGGATCGTCGTTGTAGCCATGGGGATATACATGAGCCTGTCGGATTTTCCATGTCCATCGTCGACTCCTACTGAGATTGCCAGAGCGGCAACAAGCGCTTGATGAGCAACATCCTTGGAAGCAAAATACATTCGATGTGCAGGTGACTTCTGATCCAGTCGATGGAGATCAACACCAACTTCTTTCATAGATGCATTCATATAAATCGGTATCCCGTTCGGCTGAACCATGCGTATTTGCTTGCTGAAGCCAACGTAGCTGACTGCAAATTGTACTTCCTTGATCCCACGAAGGATGGAACTAGCAAATTCCTTAGAATCTGAGACAGTCTGGACGAGATTCTCCTCTTGACTTCCAGGTCTATCGAGCTCCTCGATAAGGTCAGCAACTGATATTTCCAAGGGCTCTGACTTGGACACCTCTCTCCGGTATAATTTCCGGCAGCCCTTGTATCTATTGATGCACGTATTTATATCGTCGTAGGGAATATGTACTCGTCCCAGTTTGAGAGCAATCGACGCATCTCGGAGGCCGTCGAGGTCTTTGTACAATAGTCCATGGATATTCAGAGTTGCGTGATCCAGGACTTCCAGGGAGTCTCGGCCTGCAGGCGTAAATAGAACACTACGGAGAGTCATCATCCATTCCGCCGGCCTTTGGTCTCTCTTCAGCGCCTTCAAGTGTTGAAACATCCTCCTCCTGTCTACCATCTTTGGCCGAGTGTCAACAGCCATGGTAAAACTCCCAACCTGAATAGTTCCCACGTCCACCAGTGTGATACTCGTATTTGTTGCTACCACGTCTACCATTCGGATCCACTTAATCTTCCTGTGCAACCGCTTTATCCTGTCCTTCATAGTCGTGAGCTGTTCCCAACTCTTGCTCCGGTGAGGCCCAAAACTCTTCCTCCTTGGCAAAGACGTTCTCCTCTCCTTGGGCTCAAACTCACAGTTTGGCCCATCCGCTCCCTCCACTGTGCCATTGTTATCTTCCCCATTTCCCGTCTTCTCTCCATCCCTGGCCTCCAAGTCCACGGTCAAGGCCAGCTCCGTCAGAACTACACTGAGCCATGTCGGCTGCGCAAACGTAGGCCGGTGCAGGTTCAATCCCAAGCCCCGTATCTCAATCTTTATGCCATCTTTTGGGGTGTATGCCAGTCGTCGCAGGGAGAAGTACCCAATTCGTTGGATGGATAGACCCGTAACGATCCGCAGAATGGCGAAGACGATAAAGGATGAGAGGTACAGGAGGACTACGACGCCGAATATAAAGGTAGGATTCAGGAGCGCCATTACTGCAATGAACCACTGAACGCCATGCGAAGCGTTATCGTCGCAGTGGCCGTATTGACTCTGGCAGCTCTCGTCAAATGCTATTGGCAGGCTGAGAATAAAGATGCCATTCGTACCCGCTGCCTCTTGGAAATTAGTAGTCTTTAGGCCAGAGCTTCCTTTGTTTACTGTAACCCCGACACTTCCGAAACTGCGCTGAACATTGTCTTGACCCAAGCTTCGACGGGTGTAAATTGGAGTTTACGTTGGTGCTAACTGCATATGTCTGCTTGCGCGCAGTAGTGTGTTGCCAGTGCGAGGTACGAAAGGTACGAGGTGCACTAGGTGCTCCAAAAGATGTCACTTGCGATGAGTTGTATACTAGGCCGTCAAGGTCAAGCTATGCCGATGGACGCAACCTCCAGATGTTCCTAGAGAGTTGTTGGGCGAGATGTCATGGTGAGCGAATCCAAGAATGCAGATGGGGTCGGTCAGTCAGCGAAATGATTGATCTGGTGATCCCTGCAATCTCGTCTGTGCTTGATGTGGCTACGTCTTGCCCGTCCAGTCTGGTGCTCTCTTGAGTCTCTGGGGACTTCGGTGCAACACAACAGACTTTCATCTCCCTTACGGTATGCGCATGATCTATCCCTGGCTATAAGCAAGGAGGGCGAAGGCTTGACAATGGTCCCCTGGAGAGACGGATGGGATTTGGAGATCTTCCCCATCCCGGTGTATGATTCCGTGGCCTTTCCATGGACTTGGCAGCCGACCCGAGAATCTACCAACGGCTGCAGGTAGGTAAGGTACGCATGGTACGGTACCTTGGACAACGAAGTCGCACAAGGATCTACTCGCTCTAGATTTCTATACATCCAAGTCAATGGTCGAAATCAGCAGCGTTTTGAACGCATTTCAGTAAAGGACTGGGCTGTCTGCATGAGACTGGACATCAACCAGGAAGTGCCACTTTTTAGGGAGGTAATACTCGTGCATAACTGCTCCTATTACGGAGTGGTGGTATTGGTATTGGTCGTAGCACGCTCTAGCACTTAATCGAAATTATTTGCTGATTTGGGAATTGGGGCCAGAGCCGAACTAACCCTCAGTGATGTCTCTCGACAATTAAGGTGGGCTGGAGCGACACGAGCTAAATGTACCCCAACTGATTGCTTCTGATAGAGCGAGGTAAGGTATGTTTTCACGATAATGGCCAGAACATCGAATGTCAAAGAAGTTGCTCATGTTACAGAAATCAAGAGTTTTGAATAACCCATAAATGCTACCGCACCACAACTACGCCAGACGCATCCCTTCTAAGCAAGGTCAAAAGCAACATCAACAACCACGTTGTACACGCAGTTAACTCTACGCCCTATGGAAATCCATATCTCACCATCCTTTGTCGCTCTCGTGAAGGCCGTGGCAGTGGCCCATGGGTTGCCTGAAGATCAGCCGGTTCTCTAGCCCATCGACTCATTCTGGGTTTCGGCGAAGGTGGACGTGGACCTGGTGGTGGTGCCGGTGATGCAGACGGAGATAGAGATTCAGAAGCTCCATCACTACCCTCATTTCCAGCAGGTGCTGCGGGTGGAGGGGAATCCCCGCCAGGTGTGTTGCAACCAGGAGTAGCAGGAGGAGATAGGAGAGACGGTCGGTGACCTTCTCCGTTGAGCTCATGCTCTTCCTCCTGTCCCTCTTCATTTGGCTCTACCAATGCTTCCACAATTTTAACATCCTGCTTCTCGTCTTGGTCTGCAGAGGACAGAGCAAGACGCTCATCATAATCACCATCTTCTTCGCTTCCTACTTTGACATTCTTGTTTGCACGTTCCTCCGCATCTCCGTCATCATCATCAACTTGTTTCCTCTTCGTACCGTGCAATGTCTCGCCCAGGGACAAATGGACTTCAGGTAGCTCGTTGGGTATGGTTACGTTCGCTTCTGCTTTTTCTTCCTCCTCCTCCACCCTTTCCCCTCCGTCATTGAACCCGGGTCCGTAGGTAGAATGGTCTTCTTGATCATGTCCTCCCAAAAAAGTGTCTTCTTCATCAACCCAGTGGTCCTCGATGATATCCTCGTCCTCCTCCCCGCCATAGCCTCCCCTTAGACCGACAACCCTTTGTGAAACTTGCTTATGACAGTCGCTGGATACACCCGTCACCATACACAGTTGGAGCCAATCTTGCTCCCAGATTGGTTTGACCATTTCAAAAAAGAATTTGCAAGTGTAGCTGCGTTCATGAAAAGCGGCAAAGTAAAAAGGCTAACGAACAAGGAAATTATGTTTAATCTCGAGTTTTAAATACATTTTGAAGCATGCTTTGTAACGGTGCAATACGAACGCATATGGGATAGCGAGTATGCAAAATTGGGCACATTGCTCAAAGAAACACTCGAAGTCCAAAGAGGACTTTTTTTTGGTCGCCATCCTAGAAAAGCTCCTTTGTTCGCTGGACGCGTCACACCCATAAGGATTACCATGGCCATTTCCTTGTTCTCTTACGAGGGTCTCGATTCTCTGCCAGCATCAGTAAGTGAGATCCATGATTGAGCAATGGAAAGGATAAGTCAGAGCCAGAGGTTTTGCCCGTCCTCCAAGGGGGTTTCTATTACAATAATCTTACACTCAAGGTACTCATTGTTTGCCAGACTTATCTTCTGGTTCCACACGCTTCATATTGAGCTCACGTTCTTGAACCCGCAGGCTCTCTATGCTTTCGTCAAGTAAAGCAATCTCTGCGTTGACTCGTAGGAGTTTCTCCTGTAGCATTTCCTCATATTCCTTGTCAGATAAGACCTTCATTGGACTCCACTTGGAGTTTAGCCATGAGTCTTTCAGGTCTTTCTGGGGCTCTTCTAGATGGGCTGATCTCTGGGCGTCTGCTTTGTTGTAGAAAAATTGCCCAGCAGCGCCGAAGAGAGCAAACACGATTGCTCCTGGGATTATATTCCCTCGTCCACCTGAGACAATTCGTTAGCTTGGACATCGCTAACTCAGGAATGCAACCTACGCAACATGCCACCAGCTGTGCCTCCAACGCTACCAGCTATGGCACTTGCAGCGATCTTATCTCGCGGTGTCACCTTGTCCTTTCCCCATGCATGCAAAACCGCATTTCTTGAGGCTATCCTAGCGTTAGCGTGAGGCACAACACATCAGTGGGACCGTCTTACCGGTGAAAGTAGTCCCTAAGGTGAACCATTGAATTCCCGATGCCAATGCAAAGATAACAGGGGTGTTCGACCGAATGATTCCCCCAAATGTTCCTACAAATAGACCTGACACGCCTATGGTCTAGTGTCAAAATAACGCCCACGAGAATATCGTCTTATCACGTGTAAAGTTGGAATAATCAGGAAGGAATATTCAACGCCAGAGCTGAATTTGGGGATGGGAACACTTCGTCTTACCGGAGAGGCCGCCAATTTGAAGGGCAGGCAAAATAATCTCCATGATCTCTGGTGGCAGAACATCTCTCTGAGGTCTTCCAGCTGGCGCTGGCGTGTCCATATCGTTCTTAACTTTGAGAATGGTACAGGCGGTTGGCTGCATAAATAGACAGGTAAAAGAGCTGAACGGAATTAATAAACAGTATGATAGAGGTGCTTGAAGTTAAATAAAAGAGTAGACGAACGCAATGTTGTTCTTGAAGGGACCTTGCAGTTGTCCGTCCTTGGTGGACCAGGAGTTCTTGGAGACTGGCTAAGCCCGATCTAGAATAGCTCGCGGCAGCCCTTTCCCAGCAACTTAACCGCACATCATGAAAAATCTACCGCCAGATATAATTCCAACAACGACCTTTTCACCACGACCCGTTCAAGTTTGCAGCACTTGACATACCGGATAATCGACATTCAGCGATCATACTGAAGAACCCGAGTTCTTCAGCCGAACCGAAAGGACAACGCGCAAGCCGATCTCGCGCGTTGCCTAAAAAAGCCGCAAACATGGGTAAGTCAATTGTGCGGAGACGTTAGGACACACTTCCGGAGGAGGCAATCTCAAGGCGCTTGCATAATGCAGAGGAACGAGGACTAACTCATACGATGTGCAGCTCCCAAAAAGAAGGAACAGCAGAAGATGTCCCTTGGGGCATTTCTGACTGATGAAAGTAAGAACAGACTAGCCTTGCTTCACAGATCGAATCTAACATGTTGTAGAGATGGGATCATGGGCAGACGAGATGGAGGATATGCCAGTTTGTAAGTTTGCGCACCGCACATCTGTATCTCTATTTACTAACATGTATCCCCCTAGCTGGTATGCACACTTCCACAACTCCCTGAGCGGCAGAAAAGGTGTAGAGACTGACCAAACTAGACTCACGCACCGGATACGGAGGAGCTGAAAGACGCACATACAATTCTGGTACTGGCGCTTATGGAGGAAGTAGCATGGGAGGTTCGTGAACTAATCTCGATTTTAACAGCAATTGGGCTCCATGTGCTGACGGTACTCTAGGATACTCCGTCCGCGAAGAACTTCCACTCCCCGATAAGCCACCTTACACCGTTCATCTCGGAAACCTGTCATTCGATGCAACTGTTGGAGATGTCACCGATTTCTTTGCCGGCTGCGAATGCACCAATGTCCGAATTATTGAGGATAAATTAGAGATGAAGCCAAAGGGGTTTGGTTATGCGGAATTTGGTACTCTGGATGGACTTAAGCAGGCTTTGACACTCAACCAGAGTCAATTTCAGGGACGTAATATCAGAATCAGTGTTGCTGATCCTCGTAAGTGCTTCGAGTCTGCATATCCATCCCTTCACTGACGTCATGTTTTAGCCAAGAACGATGGCCGTGATCGTCCGGATGCACGAGAATTCGGTGATTGGAGCAGAAAAGGTCCATTGCCTGATTTACCAGGTCGAGGAGGCAACGATCGCCGGGGTTCAGACCGTGGAGGATTTGGATCTGGCCGTACATTTGGTGATGCTCCTGGATCAGACTATGGTGGTGAACGAAGAGAGCGCCGTGACCCTTTCCCAGAAGGCGATGGCAAGGTCCGCGACTTCGGAAACTGGGAGCGCAAGGGTCCACTTTCACCTCTTCCTCAGCAAGAACGATCATCCGCACCACGAGAGGGAGGACGTCCAAGAACAAACGATGGGCCAAGGGAGTTCAAGGAGCGAAGAGCATCGCCTGCAGCATGGGGTGAGGGCCGACCGGCACAAGGTTCACAGGATGGATCTAGGCCTCCAAGGCGCGAATTCCAAGAACGACCTCCACCTGTTGAGAGGGCTCCTACAGCCGCAGATCAAGACAGCCAATGGCGTGCTAAGATGAGGCCTGATGCACCACCAGCAAAGTCGGCAGCGCCATCTCGAGAAGGCAGCGAAGCACCTTCGTCTCCAGCTCCAGCACCGAGTGCACCAGCCGGCCGACCGAAGCTAAATCTTGCAAAGCGCACTGTTGCTGATGCTCCAGGCTTGCCATCACCTTCATTGTCCGGCGAATCCAAGTTCAACCCATTCGGTGCAGCTCGTCCAATTGACACAGCAGCAAAGGAAAAGGAGATCGAAGAGAAGAGATTGGCTGCAATTAAAGAGAAGAAAGATGCCGACGACAAGGCTCGCGAAGAGAAGAAGGAGGCTGCAAGAGCTGCTGCGACTGCGAAAGCTGCTGAGACAGAGAAGGAGGAATCTACTGAAGGTGATGATAAAAAGATTGAGATTTTAAAACATGAGGGCGATGAGGTAAAGGACGGAGAGACGATTGAGACAGAGAATGCCAACGGAAAGGTTGTCGGTGACAAGGCCGTCAAGCCAAAAGAGATTGTACGAGATGCAAGATCGAAGCCAGCGGAGACTGGTGCTTGGAGACGAGCATCTGCAGGCCCGCTTCGAGATGATGCCCCAAGAGGCCCAAGAGGAAGAGGTGATGGTCCACCAAGGGGTCCCCGGGGTGGACGTGGCGGCGCGAGAGGAGGAAGAGGTGATGCCAATGGCGGTTCGCCCCGTGGACAAGCACCTACATCACCATCTCTGGAACCAGAGGCCGAGGTTCTCGAAGAAGATGGGTGGAGCACCGTTTCAAAACCAAAGAAGAATGGGCGTGGTGGCAACAGCAATGGAGGGTCCCGTGCTATTGCATCATGAGCATGGCATGATATACTCTTACACCGTTGCGGCTGGCTTTTATCGATCTTCTCGTGCATTCAACCCTAAAATTTCCCTCTCTCCTCCCACCCCAACAGCAAACGGTTTCTTCTCGGCGTTGGATTTCTTCGGCCTTGTCTTTAGACTTTGGTGCGTAGGCTCATGGCTTTTTGGCCTCAATAAGTATGTGCACGACATGGCGGCATTTGCCCGTCTCGTTCACTTTTCTGTCTTACATGTTATGACATGTCTTTGTTCACCTCTTGCGTGCGTTGGGTGGAAAAGTACTGCAAATCATGCACGGTTTCATGCGGCTCGCACTAGGGCATAGATTATGTGGATGAATAACTTTGTGCTTGTAATTCTAAAAACGCTTTTCATCATGGCAACAGTCCCAATAGTAAGCGAGTCCGATAATGCAACTTTACATAAAACAAAAAAGAGGGGATACTCTTGGTACTCACTAGCATTTGGCAGTCTAGACCAGAAGATTCAGGTAGGTGGTATGTACCTTATACTAAGGTACCGTTGAGAGCCTTGGACCAGTCTCGCATCCTTGCTTTGGTGCTTATCCTTTATGTGAGTCGGAGTGTCAAACGCCATCTACATTCTATGTGGTCTAGCCAATCAGAAAATGTCAGCAGGTATTTCACTATGAAGAGTGGTTCACCGGGTTCAATACTCTATCTAACAGGCAGTATCTAATAACAGTAGTAAAGAAATCTACGACAAGGGACACCTAGAGTTAGTTCTTTTAAGTGGCAAATTAAGTATCCTAAAACTTCTAGGTATTATAACCATAATATTATACTTATAAGAGACGGGTATAGCCTAGACTATAAATATGCTCATGGAAAATTTCTCTATCAACGCTATATTGTAAAAACTCTATATCTCGACCCTAGAGGGCTCCGTCTAACTAATAGCAGGCCAAGCTAAGTAGTCTACCACTTAGTGACCGACCTGCTTTGGGTAGTCGTAGAAGAGGGAATGGCGGGGTCTCTCTTCTATCCTCCTTAGGACGTTCCCCTGCTCCTAGTAGTGGTTGTTACTGTTGCTGCTGTCATCGTAGTGGTTCAAAGACTTTGAGTTATTTTAAACAAAGCCTGGCTTGCCGCTTTTCTATTGTGACTGCCAAGCACATGACATGTAAAACCACGGGAGTTGCTGCTTTTCCCTGCCGTCTATCCACGGATTTGATGTATAGTTGTCAGAAGTACATGTTCAGTTTCCTTTTATCTACTTTAGTTGTGTTTTCATAAGGTACTTGTTCATTGCAACGCAAGGCTGCTTGAAGTCAGTAGTAACAGCAGTTACGTCACACGCAGAGTGACGACATCAGTGACCAGATCAATCATGACCTCTCTGCATTAGGGCTCTACATAAAAGATTTTATTTTACTCTTTCTTCCGGAGCCAAGTCTTCTTATTTTCTCTTTTGCTTCACTTCACTTGATAGGCAGTTGACGCTCGCTACGAAATCAACCTTGATTACTCCTTTCCTTAGCTGTTATTCCCAACAGAACACGTTCAAGATGGGGGACCTCAAGAAGGTAGGCAATGCCCAATGAAGCCTGTGCCTTTTTTGGTGATTAATCGGACTGAATAGGCAGGAATGGTAGGAGCGGGATCCATGGGAGGAGGAATGGCCCTCCTGTTTGCCGAGCACGGTCTCGAGATCTCCATTCTGGACCCAGCCGCATGGGCCGTAGACAAGCTCCTTGAAGAAGCCAAGAAAACCGGCCTGGACAAGAAGCTTTCGAAGCATGAGGATTACCAGTCACTATGCAAATCTCTACCCTCCCCACGTGTCATCTTCTTCTCAATCCCACACGGTCATGTAGGTGACGATGTTCTCACTGGCTTTAAGCCGTACCTTGACAAAGGTGATGTCATTGTGGATTGCAGTAATGAGAATTGGGAGAATACAGAACGTAGGCAGGGTTGGTTGCTTGCGAGGGGTGTCTATTATGTTGGTTGTGGTGTGAGTGGTGGGTATCAGGCTGCGAGACGGGGGCCTAGCATGTGTCCTGGTGGCCAGGAGCAAGGACTTGATCTTATCATGCCATTTTTGCAGAAGGTTGCTGCAAAGGATAAGAGGGGGAAATCTTGTGTTGCTAAGGTTGGGCAAGGTGAGTCTTTTTCAGCAGTTTTCTTCATGTAGCTGATATATAGGGAATCAGGAGGTTCTGGTCATTATGTTAAGATGGTGCATAATGGGATTGAACAGTAAGTCCTTCCATATGGGTGATCTCAATCCAGTTGACTTAGCTTGCCAGTGGGATGATGAGCGCTATCAGCGAGGCATGGCAAATCATGACAAAGCACCTCGAGATGCAATATGACGAAGTAGGAAAAGTATTCGAAGATTGGTGTTCCAGGGGAGAGCTTGTGAGCATGCCACCTTCCTATCACCAAGCATTTTAGTACTCACAAACCCCCAGGAAAACACCTTCTTGATTAAGATAGGAGCAGATATCTGTCAAAAGAAAAGCGAGCTTGGAGAATACGTCCTAACTGACGTGCAAGACAAAGTAGTCCAGGACATAGATGGAACAGAAGGAACGGGGATTTGGTCCAATAACCAAGCAATCGAGCTCCACGTCCCAGCACCAACTCTCAACGTAGCCCACGACCTCCGCATTGCCTCGGCTGACCGCGCCCAACGGACTCGCACCCACTCAACCTTCGAACATTCCTTCGCCCAAACCAAAATCGATCTAGATGACCGAGCTGCGTTCCTCGAAGACCTGCGACTATCCGTCTATACAGCCTGCCTAGCCAGCTACGTCCAAGGCATAAATATCATCTGCGTCGCGGACCGTAAGAACAAATGGCACATCTCCTACCCCTCCATCGTCCAAATCTGGCGCGCAGGCTGCATCATCCAAGCCGATCACATTGCAGACCTTCTCGAAGAAATTTTCTCCAACCCCGCCGAAAATAATGATTACAACCTCCTATATCAACCCATGATCGCCGCCGAACTCAATCATGGCTTCAATCCTCTAAAGAAAGTTGTATTGAAGGGAACGGAATGCAATGCTGTGATTCCGAGTCTGAGTGCTTCGTTGGAGTATCTCAAGTATGTTGGGAACTTGGATTTGCCCACTCAGTTTTACGAGGCCGAGATGGATTATTTTGGGAAGCATATGTATGATAGTAAGAGAAATGATCCGGATCCCGGGGAGCCGGTTAGTGGGCGGAGGCATTTTGAGTGGAATAAGCCATAGGAAAGACGATTTAGTGATAGATGGAAGAAAAGCAGGTTGTGTGGGTAATGAGTAACGTTGAGATAATGGAATATTATTCTTATAACACAACGACCCCTTTAACTCTCTCGCTTAACATCTTATGTCCTTGTGCTGAGCCTGATTAAACTACACAGTTCTTGGTTTCTATCGCTTGAAAACCTAAAAACGCACATGCTTTAAACACTTTAGCAGGGTACGCCAGTGTCTAAGCGTTAGCTTTGTTTGAAATAACTTAAAGTCTTTAAACAACTGCTACTCAGAGTAAGAATAGTTATAACCTGGGCTTATAAGTACCTATAATGTTATAGTCGTCATACCTAGAAGTTTTAGGTTACTTAAACTACTTCAATAACTGATTAGGTTTATGACTTACCCTGATTCAAGTTTCTAAGCGATCATGTTAACAGTAGAGCGTAATAAAGTCAGTCCTCAAGTCTAATTTACTGCGTTCAGTTGTCACTACCAGTCAATATACAAATAAAAGATGATGCGTTCCCTCTAGTAAGAGGTAGGCGGTGTTTAAAAGACCCATCGCTTTTCCTTGGCCCAATTACTCCTTGCAATGCTTAGTGAGAATTCTCCGCACTATTTCAGTCCTCATCATCCTCCGCAATCTTCGCCTTCTTCTCAGCAGCAGCACGCACCCACTCCTCAGCCTTAGCCTTAACCTTCTCTTGACTCTTTTTATCACCGTTCTTTGTCTCCCACTCACTCCATCGTCTAAACCACGCCTTTGCACCCTTTGGTTTGAGGCCCTTGATCTTGGCTACGCGATCAAAAACACCACGAATGATGTCCTTGTCTCCTTGCTGAACTTCCAAATCTAGAAGCTGGTTCCACAGGTCGAGACGTTTGGGCAAACTGGAGAGTAGTCCTTCAAACATGGTCCGTCCAAGCTCAGGGGATCCGGATGGTGAGCGGAACTCGAGCGCGGCAAACTTGATAGTTAGATTGAGATGGGTGTGTGGTGGAAGGGATTGTACGGCACGTGGAAGGAGTGCTCGTGCTCGTTCCGGTGATGAGAGGGTGTTCATCAGGAAGTGAGCATAGTTGTTCCACACTGAGGGCGATTGTGAGAACTTCTTCACCAGGACTTGGAATAATTCATCGGCTTTCTATAGAATAATTAGTATGATATCCTGGCATAGATTGGACCCAGTACGTACGTCATGCTTGCCTGCCAAAATAAAAATACTCGTCAATCTCTCATGAATCTCTTGGGCATCATTATACTGGCACGCCCGTTTGAACACCTCATCAACGGTTTCATCGCTACCGTACGCGAGCTCGAGATTGAGTAAAGCGACCCAAACATTCATTTTCTCCGTCTCTTCGCGGATATTGATTGTTTTCAAGGCACGCTCAGCCACATCTCTAGCTTTGCTAAGCTCACTAAGTCCCATCTGGAATGCCATGTACCCGATCCACAGCTCAGATGAGTCTGGCTGTCCAAGGAGTAATCGTTCGAAGTCGCTGACGGACTTGGGCCCATTCGCGTCGAGGTCACCAGTTCTGTCAACCTTGATCTCGGCCTTCCTCCGCTTCTTCTTCTTGGTCTTCTCTTCGGCACCAGCATTTGATCCGGCATCCGACTGATCCTCGTCTTGGTCAAGGACGTTAGCAGACCAATCGAAGCCACCTGCATTAAGTGCAGGGACTGCTGTTTCATCTGTAGCATCTTCCATCTCCTCGTCAGACTGTTCCTCTTCTTCGTCAACACTTCTGATGCTTTCAACATCATCAAGATCAAGCTCAATGCCACCAGCCTCATCATCATTATCGTCTTCTTCTTCTTCACTGTCTTCAGCATCGAGTTTGACGCCCTGCATGCCGTCTGCCTCGTCGTCTTCGCTCTCATCTTCTGACTCCGCTCCATCCTCAAAATAGGATGCTTTGAGTCCAAAGCTGATGCGCTTCTTCTCGGGTTCAACCTTCAGAACAATTGCCTTGACCGCATCGCCTTCACTATACAACTTCTTGACGTCATAAACGCGCTTTGCTGCCATTTCGCTTTGGTGGCACAATCCACTGACATTCGATGAATTGTCCACAACAATAAAGACACCAAAGTCTTCTACCTTGCGCACCTTTCCGGTGATTATTTGGCCGATTTTCATATCGTCGAATGTTAAAGGTGCAACATAATCCTTGTCAATGACTGAGGATTTCAAACTCAATTGAACATGGTTTAAAAGAGCATCGGCCTTGATGACTTTACCTTTCACTAACTGGTCAACTTGAAAGTTTGACTTCCAGTCCTTAAGGAACGAGTCTGATAGATCCGACACTCGTACATAGGCAGTGACATTACCACCAAGGTTGACGAAAAGACCATTGTCGGCTACCTTATTAACGAATCCACGTACGATGTCATTGACGTTCAATTGTGAGATCGATGAGATCTCAGGATCCTCGACAGGAAGGGATGAGTTCAGAACTCGTGACGGCCGAGTTGATAGCCTGACTCTCTTATTAGGGGCATCGATATCGATCACACAAACTCGGACAATGTCGTTCTTATTGTATATAGTGGGGTCGGCCTGCGAGAAGTCGTCTGTGAGATCAGTGAGGTTGACAGGCCCAGAAAGGCTGTCGCTCAGCTGAACCATAATCTGTCGTTCGGTGGCACGCGTCACCTTTCCAGGGATAACCATATCCTTGCTGAGATTCTTGAAAGTCAAAGGCTCGGACGCTTGAGCAGAGCGAGCAGAAAGATCAAGTCTGTTGTTTGCAACATCCAAAGATTTGACGTGTACCCTTATGGCAGACCCTACAGGGAAGTTTGCCTCGAGGTCTTTGAGCAAAGATACATCATCCGAGACATCCAATGCACGGATTCTCCCACGCACGTTGGGAGACAAGTTTACCCAGAGACAGTCATCGCCTATGTTGTTAACGTACGCAATCCAAGAGGAGCCAACCTTGACTTTCTGAAGAGTCAGGGGTTCTTGGTCTGACTCAGTTAGATCGCTTTTCTTCGCAGATAGCTCGAAAACCAGTGTCTTTCCGGACCTGTGGGTAATGGGTAGAAAGCGATGGTTCTTTGCATCGTGAATGCCAAGCACGCGAACCTCAATGACTTGCTTTGCGGAGAAAGACCGTAGAGGATGTTTACGATCCTTGATCTCGTCCCACGAGTCGAAGACTTGGGAAATATCAATACGCCCTTGGATGTTGTCTGCTAGTTGCACGTTGATTTGTGTCTCCTTGACTGACATGACTCTTGCTTTTGTCAGTTTTCCCAGAGTCAAGTCGTCGATGCATGTAATCAAGTCATCTACAGGGTTGGTAGCATCCTGGTTGACAGCCATTGACGCCGCAGCAGGTTTTGCAGTCTCTTTCTCAACGCCAACATCTGTCATTGACAGCAAGAATCTTTGCTGCTCGTGATCGACGGCGATGACTTTGACTTGGACAGATTGGAATTTCTTGAAACCAAAGTCTGGAAGACTGACGGCATCATCGGACAACTTGCTTTTAGGTAGCAAGCCGGTAAGCCCTCCTCCAAACTGTACAAAGACGGCTGTCGGTGTTATGTTCTTGACGAAACCATTTACGGTCTTGCCCTCCTTTGCATCTTCGAAGCTTCGAAGCAAGGTTCGATCTTTGGCAGCTTTTAGAAGGCTTGGCTTATTGGTCAGAACAACGAGGCGCTTCTGCTCCAGCTTTTCGAGCACCACGAGATCAGTTAATGTCTGTCCAACTCGAATCTTCTTCATAGCTGATAAGTTCTTTTGTTCAGATCCATCACTGAGATGACCAACGGGAAGACTGGCGCGAAGGCCAAGACCTTGCAACTCGACTGAGATAGAATCGGTGTTCTTCTCGGTGACCATTGCGCTTAGAACCTCGCCAACCTTCAGTTTCTTTAAAGCATTTTGCTGAGCAAGCCCAAATATCGAAGGGTCCTTGCAGGACACTGTCAATTTGTTCGCTTCAGGATCAACTTTCAGCACATGCACATTGACCACCTGGCCAACACGGAAATGCTGATGTGGATCCTGAATATAGGCTTCACTCATTTCTGATACGGGCAAAAATCCTCGGACACTGCCATAAAACTGAACCACAGCTCCAGCTGCGAGAATGTTGATAATCGTACCAGGGCTCTGCATGCCAGTCGTGATTTCGTCGTATGATTTGAAAGGGGGTGCTTCCGAGTTGACAAGTGTTTTCTTCAGGGTGAGCCGTATCTGTCTCTTACTTGGATCTGTCGACAGAACCCTTGCGGTGACCTTCATTCCTTCCTTGAATTTCTTCTCGGGGTGGAGGAGCTGCACGTCAGCCAAATGGGCTTCTGGCACCAGACCGCTGATACCCTCAGCCAAATTTACCAGTACGCCTCCAACACCTGAAGCATTCACGATAATTTTCTCGACCTTTCCTTTCACTATTTCTCCGACCTTCAAATCCTCGATTCTCAAAAACGGTTGCTCCAAAATCGACTGCTCCAGGGAGACAAGGAAGACACCATCGAGAGCATTGTATCCAACCAGTCTACCGCGATGAGCTGAGCCCACCTTGAAAGGACCTGTAGACTCCGTAAGAGTGTCAATCTTTCCATCCTTGACTCTTGAGATATGCACGAACCCCGGGACACCTTTGACACCTATATCCACAAAGAGGCCGACACCATCCTCTACTTGTCTTACAGTGACGTCCTCTACAATGGACGATAATGGTAGCAAATCAAGAGGGTTATGCTTTTGCCCATCCTTAACTGCCTGTTGTTGAGCAAGTGACATGACGTGATCCAGAAGAGAAACACCTAATTTGGGCGGATCAGATGTTGGAAAAGTGCATATAACTCTGCCTTTGACCTTGGCACCAATCTTGTACTTTTTCTCCAAGTCCTTGCCACTTGCACCAGCTCCAGAATGCATTAAGTCTGCAGTCACATCGACCATTCCCATGACTTTTCCAGCGATACCACGTGTAGTAATATCTGTTACTAGGATTTCGACTGCACAACCAGGGAGGAATGCATCTACGGTCGGGGCTTCAGTAAGATAGTTGAGCTTCTTCTGGTTCGCGATTTTTTGAATGTCGGCAGAAAGCTTCACAGTCTTTCCATTAGAACTGAGACCAGTCACCATGCAGAGGTACACTGCTCCTTCTTGTATAGTGGACAAGTTCACACCAAAGCCTATCTCTTTCGAAGACATGAATCCACGCATGGAAGAATCCTCGAGCCCAAGGTCCATAATCAGACCGTGATCTTCAACACTTAGGACCGAGGCCATAAGTGTACTGTTGACAATGACATTCTGTGGTGAAGTGGCACTATTTGATTGCTGTGGGCGAAGAGAAAGCTCTATCCTTCGTTTGGCCTTCCCAGACTCCTCGTCGCTGGTCGAAACAACATAAGCTCGAAGATACTGCCCGAGGCTAAACATCTTCTCCAACTCAATGTCCTCGGTTTCCGATTCGTTATCTTCTTCCTCATCCTTTTCCTCCGCAGCCGCGACTGCCTCGATTCGTTCCGTTACTTTGTCGGATATTGAAGTGATGGGCACGTATCCTGTGAGGTTATTTGGTAGAGAAAGGGCAATATCATGGACGTTTATCTGGGAGACTTGGCCTAAGATTAATGAGCCTGGTACGAGTCGCTTTGTACTGTTAGCATGGCATTCGCATGTCTTCCCTGAGTCCAACATACTTTGTAACTCAGACCTTCAATCTTTACGCTATCATCCTCGGGTTCGGCGACCTCAGTATCCTTCTTTCCCTTTCCCTTGCCTCGAGTTTTTTGCTTCTTCTTGCTCGGGCCAGCCTCCCCTTCTTCTCCCTCGGCCTTCGCAGACTTTGCGCCTTGTTCGAACAAAACATCTCTCGTAGCTTCAATCTGGATTTGCTTGTGTTCCAATGGGGTCAAAATACTTGCACCTCCTCTTGGAAAGGCAGCCTCCTCCTCTCTAGCTCTCGAGATCTTTGGCACCGCCGGAACTCTAGGAGCAGATGTATTGTTGCCCTCCTTCTCTACTTTCTCGTCTGCGCGGGGTCTCTTTGAAGGCCTGTCGTCGGCATCGGCAGGTTTTTTCGATCGCATAAACGAATCGTTCGTCGGGGCAGTCTTCCTCTTTATTGGTGCCATGATGCAAGGTGACAGTCAAAGTGACTGGAAGCGGAGCTAAAAGAACGAAAAAAGCTGATCCGATCAGCCTCGAAAATACATTCAGAGCGGTCGTCAAAAAATTATCGATGGTCGATAAGCTAGCGGCCGAGTGCCAAGGCATGGATTGATTGATACGGTAAGGTACCTATCAGGCACGTCTAATCCTAATCGTGGCGGCGAGGCGAGGTGGTGAAGCTAATCGACGCCCACGTCTCCCACCGTCGACGTCAATCTTGTCTCAGGCGTTCCCTGCTGCCTCGTTCTCTCTTTGTTGTCTCTCGCATTCTTCAGGGAGAAGTCGTCGCCTCCTACAAAATTCCACTCCTTTTTAATGGGACCATCACGAAAGAAGTCACGCAAGAACCCGGCCAAAGAGGAAGACCCTCCTCAGACAAGTACTCCAGCCGAGGGGTCCTCCTCCAGAGCGACAACAGAGATACCAGCCCCGTCTGACAACAACGCTGCGAAGCCCCAGGTCGACGCCCTCACATCTCTCAAGGGGCAGCAGAGTAATGGCAACAAGAGCGATGCGAGTCCAAGTAAAGAGGTCAGTTTCAATACCCGCAAGGATATATATGACGTCGATGGGCCGAGGCCATGTGCACAGGTGCGTTGGTCGGTGAAAAATAGGCTGACGCTTCAATAACAGTTACGGTCAACCAAAAGCTGGTATGGTGGGACTTGGCCACGTCTGCAAAAGGCAATACCTTCGACCAAGGTTGCTAGAGAAAGTATTTTAGCAGACAAGCCGATGAACGCGACCGTGACAGATCTGAGTCGATTCGAACCACCGAGGAAGTTCTCTACAACGCTATCGAGACCGCCATCTATGTATCTTGGGAAGAGTAAGGAAACATCATCGACGTCAGATATAACTATGGGCGGGACACTCGAGGCGAGTAAAGCAGCAGAGGTCGAGATCAACCCGAATACAATACCCACGCCGAAGGAAGAGACTGAGGAAGCTCCTGAGGAAGCTCCTGATTTGGCAGCTCCCACAAAAACAGCTCCAAGTGTAGTGGAACGGCCTGCCACAGCTTCGGGGTGGTTAGGGTGGCTGGGTAGGCCAGATGGATACAAAGCAGTAAATACAAGTGAGGCTTCGCAAGCTTCGAACCCCCCAGAGCAGGTTCCTGCTGTTAAAGATCCACCTGCCCAGCCACAGCCAATACCTATCGACTCATCCTCAGAATCACGTCTTATCACAGAAACTCCAAAACAGGCTGCTTCCTCGGCGCCTACAACTTCATGGTTCGGATTCTGGTCATCAGCCGAGCCTAAACCCAGTGAAGTACCGAAGGAACAAATACCCGTTACAATAACGGAAGACGTACCCGATGTAGCCATGACAGATGCTCCACAGAATAAGCCCAGCACTCAGCCAGCAGCTGGCTCCTCTTGGGCTTTTTGGTCTTCTGCGGACACCACTAAGAAGGATGGTAGCGCTTCAGTCAAGGACCAGCAGATTGGTGAGCTGGCTGTGGCTGGAGAAGCATCACAAAATAAACCAGAGCCTGCCCAGACAAAACCGCTAAAGGAAGACAAGAAGAGCAAAACAAGCAAAAGAGGGAGGCCACAATCTGTCGAGATTGATGAAGCAACTCGAAAAGCTGCAAACCTAAGTCCCGCCTCTACCAAAGTTGCTTCGACAGCAAGCCCAGCCCCATCAAAAACTTCGCCTCCCAATATATTGATACCGTCCGTGAAAAGTACCTACCGTATGATGGACAATCCTTCCGTTTTAGAACAAATTGCACGTCTGCTACATCTTGGTGAACAACGACCTGTGAAGCATGTATTCCTCTCCAAAGATCCTCCCAAAATAAAAAAGGCTTTGGCTATCGGCATCCACGGTCTCTTCCCTGCGCCGTTGTTGCGAACTGTGATCGGGCAACCTACTGGAACATCGATACGATTTGCAAACCATGCCGCTGCAGCTTTGAGAAGGTGGACTGATCAACACGGAAGTGCGGCCTGCGAAATCGAGAAGGTAGCTCTCGAAGGAGAAGGCAGAATAGCCGAAAGGGTTGATAATCTCTGGAAGCTATTACTGAACTGGATCGACTCTGTCCGAAGTGCTGATTTTATTATGGTTGCGTGTCATTCACAGGGTGTTCCTGTGGCTTTGATGTTGATTGCGAAGTTGATAGAGTTTGGTGTTGTAACTTCTGCGAGAATTGGTGTTTGTGCTATGGGTGAGTTGCCTCTGATTTGGTCAGCATCGCAGGTTACTAACATAAGTCGATCAGCTGGTGTGTCGCTTGGCCCCTTTGCAGACTATAAGTCAAGGTTATTTAGTGGCTCTGCTGGAGAGCTTTTTGAATTTGCAGACCCAGAAAGCGTTGTTTCTAAAAGATACGAGGATGCCCTCCGAGCCGCACTGAAGTACGGTGTGAGAGTGACATATTGTGGCAGTATTGATGACCAGTTGATATCGATGGAGGTGAGTAGTAGAGTCCGTGCTCGTTAACGGCAACTAACGTATTACATACAGTCTTCCATTTTTTCGACGGTCAGCCATCCTCACATTTATCGCACAGTTTTCATTGATGGCCGTATCCATGCTCCTGATTTGTAAGCTATTCCTTGCGTTGAAATCAGATGTTTACTGACCCGACCACCTGCCAGTATTGCTCATCTTGTTGGATTTGCATTGAAGCTCCGTAATCTAGGAGTTTCAGATCACGGGCTCATTCGCGAATTGTCAGCACCTCTTGCTGGCAGTCTGTACACGGGAGAAGGCCATTCGAGGCTGTATGACGATGAGCGGGTTTACGAGTAAGTTGCCAAACGCTTTATGAGAGACTATTTCTGACATCCAAAGTCTTGCTCTTGAATTTGCTCTGGAGACCACATCAGTGGGTAACGTACCTCTTCAGGTTAAGAAATACGAGATCCCAACCAATGCAAATCCCTATATTCTTCCATGGATCATGCGTGGTTTGCTAGAGGAAGACTTTGTAAAGACAGAGCTCAACAAAGAGACCGAGGAATTGTTGAGGCAGTTTGATGACTGGAAACCAACTACCAAGGTCCTAAAGGATGTTAAATATCGGCTAGAGGCGGTTAGGTCAAAATTATGAACTGCATAGGGCTCAGGGAATGGCGCATAGGGAGGCGGACGGTAAATAAGGAACATCTGGGCAGAGGTTTGCTGGCGTTGATTGTATAGACAGACTAAGTATGAAGAACGATGATACCCTACACGAAAATAAGGAGTCAGGCTGCTTATCTCACTGTGAACACAACTTGCAGGAAAGAAAACCTTTCGGTACTTGAGTTACTAGAAATCTTCTAGTGACTACCTTAAGGACTCTTTGAAGAATTGAGAAGGCAGTGCCCGAATGAGAGTGGCCTTCAATCCTGAACGAAGGGGAAGTTACTTCCCTCCCTAGTCAACCAAGATCTTGCTTGCAAGCTATCGATCCCCGCATAATCCCTCCACCTTTCACCATCTTCTCTCGCTAAATCCACACACCCAGTAATTGAACATGGCGTTTTCATCTCTCTGGCAGTGGCAGCGGTCGCCATTGGCTTTGCAAGTGTAGGCATCCATCGCCTTTACCTATCACCACTCGCGCAATTCCAGGCCCAAAATCAGCTGCTCTGACGGGCTTCGTCGAGACGTATCATGATTGTTACGGGCGAGGTAGATATTTCCAATGGTTTATATTGAAGAAATGCATAAAGTTATACGGTACGCCTACTCTCCACCCCAGTAGTCTATCCTAAAGGGCAAAGGGAGTGAAACTTACAAACTGCAGGATCAATAATCTGTATTAGTCCCTACGAGCTCCACTCACGTAAATGACCCGGGTTCAAACGAACCCAACAAGATCTCGTCGCGTGTCGATGAAGACCATTGGTATTATGCTTTTATTGGTAGTTCGGAGGTGGCAATTGGGATTTCGTACCATGAATTACATCGTGTGTGGAGGGATGCTGTTACTTCTTTCAACCCCACTCTGGGCATTCTTATTTCGAAGTTGTGTTCTAGACTTGAGGCGTTCGAGCGGACGGGCTGGCCGGTCAAATTGAGTACTGCAATGCGTTTAAAACCTTTAAGGGAGCTATGGATGTTGTGACTGAGTTTTGGTTTTGTAAGGTGAGGTCTACCGTTCCCCCAGTGCTTTAGGTTCGAGTACTTATGAGAAATTCGTAGACTTATGGGCTGTTGGATAGTCCTGATTTTACGGAAGCTTTTATGAAGGCTTCAAGGGACTTTCGTGAGACTGGGTTATGGCATCGCCATCTTGGCGTTATTCTGCACGTTAAAGTATTGATCGCTTGCCGAGATGGCTGGTAGATTTTATGAATCCGGTCGGGGTTGATGTGGTGAACTTCTTTAACGTAAGGCGTCTATTTTACTCAGTTAGTGTTGGATACTAACTAGATCTATTACTCGCCCCACTATCAAAAAGTCAGAGGGAAGGTGGTGAATTTCACCCATCAAAAGTTGAAGACAGCATTGGATTATGGCAATTGGTTTTCATGGGCTAATCACCTCATTAAGATATAATCGCCAGGTCAAACGGCATCATCGAGATTCGTGGCTCCAAGGCACGTCTCCAAAGTGACAGAGAAGCCCGATATCATCCACCAGATGCTTGACAGTCCAGAGAAGGCAGCTTGGCGCCTTGCACTAGAAGTACATACCTTCGTAGGTGCTGGAACAGAGATCACAAGCAATATGATGAGTGTCACAACCTTCCATCTCCTGGCAAATCCACAGAAGGTACAGCAACTGAAAGATGCAGTGCAAGGTACCACCGAAGGGCCAATATTTGCAACAGCTTCCTTGCTTGGTAATGCCTTTATGCATCATTTTCTCTTTCGTATGCTGATGAATGAGCCTACTTCTTGTTTGCGACGCTTACATGAAGCTACAGTAATCCATGCAGAAAATCGTCGATCGTAGCCGTTCGCCCACCACGCGTCTACACTCGTGAAGCCATCAGGTACAAAGACGATGTCATATCCGCCGGCGTACGTCCTCACTTACTATTCCAAGCCCCGAACCTCCTCTCTTACTTAGAGAATGAGATAGTCACTTGACTACATGGAGCAGCGTTTCTGGCATTGCTTGCCAAAACGTACTCATGTGATTGAAAAGGCTGGTGCTAATAGACTGTTCACCAGACACCAGTCGGCACAACCCAAAATCTGACCCAGGACAAGCCATCCCTCTTCCCCTGCCCACGGTCCTTTCTCCCACAGCGCTGGCTCAGTCGCTCGGATTGCAAACAGCTTGAAGAATACGTGCAGCCATTTGGACGTGGATCTAAATCTTGCTTGGGCATTCAGTACGTTCTCCAGTCTCTGCTTCTGCTCGCAGTGTAGCTTGATATTGCCAGTCCTGTAAAGTCCCATAAGTCTGGCGTAGTCAGAGCTCTATTTGGCTTTGGCGCAATTGTTTGGAAGGTTTGATATGAAGTTGTTTGAAACAGTGCAGGATGATATTGCGCCGGTGCATGATATCTTTTCGCCGTTCGCAGAGTCTGACAGAAGGATGATGGTTATTATGGAGTGAATGCACGGAGTACACTTGTCATGATTTGTGCTGGACCGGGTAGTAGTGATGTGTTTATTGGTAAAGGAGGTAGTAGGTAGATATTAGTCCTACACTCGGTAGTAAGGTAAATACCACATGGCTGAGGGAGAGCCACGCCACGGCCCACGGGAGCTTCCAGAACACTTCGCACATCACGTGTGATTGTAATTGTGGCGTTCCTGCAGCTAAGTAAGCCGGGTGGATCGAACCTTAACTTTCGGGGTGAGGCGGCTCTTTGTTCTCGAGAAAACAACCTGATCCCCCTCCAAACAAACAAACCTATGGCCATTCTTTCACGACGTACGAAAAGTACCTTATGAGACCCACGATTTATTCCATACTTAGTTGCGCATTTGCTTTCTTTACGTCTTACGAAATCTTCCTAAAATCATCAATATGAGCTTTTTCTTTGCGCAGAAGAAGCCTAACACGGGGCTGAAGCCAGCAGCAAACTCTAGCCTTCGTATCACCGACAAGCCCAAACCAAAACCTCTTCCCTCGAAAGAGAAAGAAGAAAGAGCACAAGCGGAGCGGCGGAGAGAGGGATCTGCGCAAGCATCAACGAAGTCGAGAAGACATGGCGCGATCCCTCCTACAAGTAATAAAGATTCCGTGAGGCTGCAGGTGAAGCGCAAGGCTTCGCGGCAGATTTCACCTTCAAGCACCATGTTTGCAGACGACGATGAGGAGAGCGATGATGGGACCATTCCGGATTTCGAAAAGCGGCACAAGGTTTCCCCAAATGGTATGGTGGACTTGGAGAGGAGGCTTCGTTCTAAGAAGGCTTTCAGCGCGGACGGGGGCTCATCTTTCCAGATGATCCACGCAGCAGATACTATGTGTAGTAATCGAAAGCCCGAGCATAGAACCACTGTGGAACTCAGATATCCGAACGCTTCCCAGCGCGAACGGTAGGTTAAGTTATCTTGCGTGCAGGGACATGACGCTGATTATCTATAGGTACGAAATATTCTTGAAGACCGGTACAGATGACAATTTCAAAGACAGCTTCAAAGACATGCTCAATCCATTCGAGGAGGTTTTCGAGGTTGCGAACATAATCACTGACGTGTATCTGACCGAGACGCAAGCTGCTCCCTTCAAAGATCCGGATACAGGCTACATTCGACGACTGGAACGGGCGAAGGGTTTGCTTAAGCACAATAGAGATGGAAAGAAAACACCAGAACTTTTGGAGGGTTTCAAGGATGCTGTGCATGCGTACAATAATGCCATTGACGAACTATTAAAGGATGGCGAGCACAGCGCTCTTGCAAAGAATTTAGATGCCCGGCACCATATTCCCGAGCACATGGTTCATTACATCCTTGGCCAAGTCTACGACCGTACTGTCTCACCAAAGGTTGAATCTCTGAGAGAATACGAGAATGGAACAGACAATGTTTATGGTGAACTAAAGCCTGCCTTCGTTAGTAAGCTTCTCGGGGAGGTTGGGCTCAAATCAGACCAGGTCTTTATCGACTTAGGCTCTGGTGTTGGGAACGTGGTGATCCAGGCCGCCTTGGAGTTCGGCTGCGAAAGCTGGGGTTGTGAGATGATGCCAAATGCCTACAAACTGGCAGAGGCTCAAAAGAAGGAGTTCGCCGCTCGATGTCGTCTATGGGGCCTTGCTCATGGTAAGGTGCACCTCAGAGGAGATAGTTTCTTTTCGAATAGTTCCATTCATGAGGCCATGAAACGAGCAGACGTGATTCTTGTCAATAATCATGTCTTCCTTCCAGAGACGAACAGAAGCCTCATCGATCTCTTCCTCGATCTCAAGGATGGATGTAAGATCATATCGATGAAGAACTTCGTTCCTGATAACCATGTGACGAAGCGAAATGCGGACGACCCAGTCAACATGTTCCACATTATCCATAAGGGCTGGTACGATGCTGATAGAGTGAGTTGGGGTGGTGTTGGTGGCAATTACTTTGTTGCCGAGAAGAGGCCATTGAGCGGGTAAGTATAGCTACTATATTGGCTACCAATGAGCTAAATATTTTGCTGTTTTGCTGGATTTTGAAGTTGGTATCTGGGTTGTTTTGGCATAGCGAGGGACGTTCTGGGTGGTCATTTTGATGCATTGTAGAATTATTATACGGGTTTCCGATGGTAAGTTTTGGTGGTCCAGACATAGAAACAGATCATGGTGTTCATTTTCCTCGTGGCGATTCATGAAGTGTCTTGTTCATCTCATCCGCTTCCTGGCCCATACGAGCCATCCATCGGTCGATAAGCTCCTTGTTCTCAGCGGCGTGTTTCTTGGCACGTTTCTCGGCCATATTATACTGTAGATTAAGTGAAATCATCTCATCTTGGACATCCTGGGATCTGTCAGCATATATTTGTGGCCATAGATGAAGTATAATAGGCAAGAGCGGTGGCACTCTTAAGTCCACTCTCAATTTCGATACGAACTCTTTCACCCAAGTCGTGGACAAGTAATGAAGACCCAAAGCAGATTGAGTGGATCAAGGTCTTGCCATCCAACAACGAACGACCTCTATACTGAACGACAACTCAAAAGAGTCCAAGAATTTGAACCAGACACCCATGTGCCACTCTGCTGGCGCACAGCGAAGATGAAAAGGAGACAGTCACCTACATCCAATAGCTTTGCTTTGCCCCTGATTTCCTCGTCCCGATCTCTCACCTTCCGCGCAAGAAGGTCGCGCTCAGTAGAGAGGTCCTTTATCTGCTTGCTGTCGGACTTGTTGAGGGCCTTTGTCTTTGCCAACTCCATTTCTGCAACCTTGACTCTCGACTGTAACCGCCCACTTGATCGTATAGCCTCTGCTAGATCAGCTCTGATTTGAGCTGTCCCGTCGTCGGTAGTTGCTGGCTGTGCAGGACCCTTAGGGTTTGCTTCCACTGAGGCATGGGCATTTGTGACTTTCTCTGCTTCCAGAGCGGCGGTTCGGTCGAGGAGTTTGGTGACTTTCATTGTCACTAACTTGCTATAAGGATTGGTTCGCCCCGAATGTACTTACATGCATCTATCAGCTCAGGATCAAGCCGTCGGTAGCTCGCCTGGTCGCGTTCGTCGCGTTCATGGAGGGCTTGGATGTATTGATCGCGCCAGGAAGACATTTTCGGTCGCAGAGCAATAATATGTGGATTTCTTCATCGCTGGGTGCTTTAGTCGCACTGGATTTGTCGAATAGTGAACATTGCTGAATGTTGCGACAGACGTGGAAGGAAGAGTGGTGGTGGGGTGTCTCTGCTTGACGGTCTAGAGCGCTACTGCAGCCGAGATGTGATATCGTGTTGAGGTCATTTGAAGCTGGTCAACACACAAGGCAGCTCCGGACACAAATACTCTCACCGCTCCAGCCACCCATTACAGACCACGATCATTTAAACAAAGGCAAGGTCTTTGTATCATTCACTATACGACGCACAGAACCATATTTCTCTTGCGGTCGGGAGAGCACCTGACGATCGTCATCGCGAATCACCAAGCCTCTTCTCTTCACAACCTCACAAGACCATGGCTTCAAGAAAGAAGGTCCTCCTCAAGGTTGGAACCCCTCCGCATTAGTAAAGAGTATCGGCTAATGGTACTGTAGGTCATCATCTTGGGCGACAGCGGTGTCGGCAAGACGAGTTTGATGAACCAATATGTATGTCCGATAGGCAACTACTACTTTCCGCGATACTTGCAGATAGCCAAACATTTAATAGCGATTTTGGGGCTGATTTGATGATTGTGGGCAGGTCAATAAGAAGTTCAGCGCGAGCTACAAGGCTACAATTGGAGCGGATTTCCTGACAAAAGAGGTTCTCGTTGATGATCGGTTGGTTACTATGCAGGTACGCGCGCGGCCAATACCTATATAATTACGCAGGCAGTCGAAGCTGATATCTAGGAAGTTATGGGATACAGCTGGACAAGAGAGATTCCAATCTCTAGGGGTTGCATTCTACAGAGGCGCCGATTGCTGCGTCCTGGTTTACGATGTCAACAACTCAAAGAGTTTTGATACCCTCGATAGCTGGCGGGATGAATTCTTAATTCAGGCCTCGCCGAGGGATCCTGAGAGCTTTCCCTTTGTAAGTATCAGAATTAATTAATGCTAGAATATGGGGCTAACTTCGTTCTAGGTTGTGTTGGGTAATAAGATCGATGTTGAGGAGAACAAGAGAATGGTACAAACCCTGAGAAATCGTGGCGGAGGATTGTGCTAACAGTCTCTCAGATTTCTTCAAAGCGGGCTATGACATTCTGTCAATCAAAGGGGAACATTCCTTACTTCGAGACGAGTGCCAAAGAGGCTATCAACGTAGAGCAGGCCTTTGAAGGTGCGTAGCTGTCAAGTATGTCTAGTCGGAGCTATACTGATATTTCATTTCTAGTAATTGCAAGAAACGCTCTCGCCCAGGAAGAATCAGAAGAGTTCAGTGGAGATTTCTCAGACCCAATCAATATCCACATTGAGAACGACAGAGATGGCTGCGCTTGTTAGAGAAATGATGGCATTGATGTTTTCTTGCTTTGGCTTGCTACTTGCTTGCGGTCCTTCTCTGGAATCTCTTCCGATGTGGAAACTTCCGCGAGTTCTCCTGTAACCAGGCGGGGTATACAGTGTACATAAAGGGTAATACATGGCGCTCTGGTGTCTGCCTTTTTTTCCTTTTCCTTTACACACCGTGTACTTCTGTGCTTGACAGAGTGATAATGGAGGTTGGACAATTGCCGTAGAAGAACCCCTGTCTGCGAACCAAGCGTACAGTGAAACGGCTTTTAGATCAAGCTTGAGTCTTGGGATGGAGTTGTTCAATCCCTAGGTAGGTATGTACCGAAGTAATAGTAGTCGGTATCTAAGTCAGGCCGTAGCCCTTGTTTAACTCCCAGGACGTGGAGAAGCACAGCGACCTGCACTTGTACGCAGTTTTCATTCCATATCACACGACAGTAGAGCTCAAGAATGTTGACATTCTCTCTTATTCTCGCCGTTCATTTACAGAGCACGGAAGAGATGCCAATCACTTATCTCTCGGCAACAGGTTCCTCTTATAGTACAGGACGGGCAAGTGAGGCTTGCGACGGATAAGGAATTTGGGCTCGCCTTGGCGCAACAGTCGCGGTTTTGGAAGCTCAGCTGGCACGTTGGGTCACTAGGCCATGACAATGATATCTCTGCAAAACATCTACATGTCAAGGCGCTTCCTCTGGGTCCATGTATCACACATATTTATGCTTGCGCCCTCCATGACAGGTTGACAGACAGCTTCCTTCACCTTGATTTCCCCACCAGATCTTTGCGATAACGATTATCTACAGTAAATTTACGACAACAACTGCAGTACTCTGCCCCAAGATAGGCACCATGAGTGCGCAGCAGCCACCAGCGCCTGTCGCGATCGCTGAGGAGTTTACCATTGCTAATGAGAGGATATCGACACAGTCTGCACGCCTGGGACGACCTTCATTCTCATCTGCACGCTCGGCCAAGAGTGCGACAGGCTTCAGAGCGGGAGTTGGCCTTGCGCACATCGCCCGGAGAACATTGGGAATTGCGCTTCTCCTGGCGACAGTTGTTCTATGGACAAGCTCGAACTTTCTAGCAAGTGTAGGTACATAGAATCCATAGTCTTGCGAATGCTTGCTAAAATATGGTAGTATATATTTGCAGACAACACGTACTCAAAGCCATACTTTGTTACCTATCTAAACACGTCCTTTTTCGCCATCTCCCTGATTCCCATTTTCTACAAGATCGCAAGGGCTCACGGTTTTGCAAATATCAGAAGTTCAGGGTTGGAATATTGGCGTGGGAAAGTCGATGTGTACCGCAGGTTTAACAAAGGTGGGAGTGGAGAAGATTTGTCTGCATCAGCAGCTCGATTGCTGGGCGACGACGAGACAGGCGAAGATCCCGAGATTTCCAACGGCTCATTAGCTGAAGAGGGAGTTATGAGTGTGCGAGAGACAGCATGGCTTAGTCTGGAGTTTTGCCTACTCTGGTTCATTGCAAATTACTTGGTTTCCGCATGCCTGGAGTATACAAGCGTTGCAAGTTCAACCATCTTGACCTCGACAAGCAGCATATGGACCTTGATCTTTGGAGCCATGGTTAATGTAGAGTCTTTCAGTGTCCGAAAGCTGATTGGTGTTCTTGCTTCCTTGATTGGCATCATCCTAATTTCGTCTGTGGATCTCTCAGGGAAGGACAATGATTCCAACCGTGGTAACTTTCCTCATAAATCCCAGGCTGAGATTGCTCTCGGAGATGCTATGGCATTCGGCAGTGCTGTTATGTATGGTATTTACACTGTGGTCATGAAGAAACGAATTGGCAACGAGGACCGTGTCAATATGCCCCTGTTTTTTGGGCTTGTTGGACTATTCAACGTGGTGTTTTTATGGCCTGGGTTCTTAATCTTACATTACTCGGGAACTGAGACGTTCCAGCTTCCGCCAACTAGGAAGATATGGGCGATCGTATTGGTACGTGTTTACTACTCCAACATCCCTATCTCGAATATAACTTAATGTCTTGCAGCTTAATTCCTCAATGTCCTTTGTCAGCGATTATTGCTGGGCATATGCAATGCTTCTGACAACCCCTTTGGTGGTCACGGTTGGATTGTCATTGACCATACCACTGTCACTAATTGGTCAGGTGATCCTAAGTCGACAGTATTCAAGCGCTCTCTATTGGGTGGGTGCCTGTGTTGTCGTTCTCTCTTTCGTATTTATCAATCATGAAGGGAAGGAGGTAGAGCCGGCACCGGGACCAGAGCAGGTAGCCCTCGAAGCTTAACGAAGCGGGATAGAATGAGAACGATACTCTCATTGAGAGTATAGAAGCCTCGGGTTGCCACCCCCCACACCTTCAAGCCGTTGAGATACTACAATCAATCTCTTCGGTAACAAGGCTGTCCTCCAGAATTCTCTTAAATATATAGAACGTAGATACATGGCATTCTAACCACTGGTCCTAGTCTAAATATTAAATTCACAAGACCTAGAATTCTTGGGGCTTCTACTATTGTGTATTTTAGCCCTAGTATGGTCACTTCTATCATTTACATCATTTGATAGAACGATACAAAGTAGATAAGGTCAAATGCACTTTTGCAGGATGATAAAAGCAACGTGATCTTCAACTCGAGGAGGCTGACTTTTTGAACCACTTTTGTCCCATCTCATACTCGTTTAGAGGCGGCCAGTTTACCTCAAGTTTTATCACATTGTATTAATGTTATAGATTCTTCTTCCTTGCCAATTCGGTAGGACTGGCTAGCCCTCGCTTAGCCCTCGTGAATTATTTGGTTCTGTGATTGTTATATTCAAGCGTAGCATGCAGGTATGGCATAGCTACTTGATAAGTCAAAATTTCTTCCCCATACAGAAGAAAGAAAGTCAAAGTACCACGTAAATGTCTTACATTTCTATTTATACAACTCCATTGACTTCTTCCATTTTAAGCGACCGTTGTAAACGTTGTGATATTTTCCTGGTCCTATATGCAAGTTCTAGTCTTGCTTTGAAATAGAGACCTAGAGATATATAGTCCTCCTATGTTGAACTGTGAATTTCTTTGCATTGGTTCTGCCTCACAGCGGTCTTTAGGTCGCCAACTGGTGAACTAAAAATCCCTAAAATTTCATTAGTGCTGGCAACCACTTCACAGGTCGACTTTTCTCGCCTATTCCTTAACGACGATAGCTCTACTGTTAAATGAACTAAAATCGATGGATTTAACGGTCCCTAATTTGAATCGACAAACTGTCAATAACATTGATTCACTTTTCTTTATTTATTCTTGCTATTGGTATCTTCATCTACACAGTTATCGAAGTCTTATATTCATCGCCTATAGTCTGAAAGCCAACCTACATTGATCAGTTCTCTGTAGCTATCCGAACGGATATCACTAATCTATTGTCCGCAATCATGAATAATGCTATGATGGCAATGCCTCTTAACAGTTTATACAATAGAATGGCAGCTTTGGCTAAGTACAACGCTGCCGATACCAGCGAGCTTACCTACTCTATCAATTTACTACAATATAGCTTTTATCTTCTTCTCTAGATTCCTAGGTTTATATTCAATATATCTATTTCTCTAGCCTTAAGATAGAGATCTAGTCTATATATAGACTTTATAGCTATAAAGGACTACCCCTATTTAGGCCTAGAAACTTATAAAGCTCTTATAGAGTCTCTAGGAGCTTTATATAGAATAGGCACCTGTTAGTTAGTCTAAATATCGTGTTCTACACATAATATTAACGTATATTTATATTATAATAATTATTATTATTTAAAAGGATACAGGCCTAGAGCAATTTTATCTTTAGAGGCCAAGGAACAAATTTGGTTTATACACTAGGTAGGTGGGAATCTTGTCTGTGTTCTAATTTCCACTAAGATTGTCTGCGTAAGTGTTAACTAGGTCTAGTACATGTAGATTTAAAGCTTATAGTAAGCCTTTCCGATGTACAAACCTAGTCATCAAAACGTAGCCAACGTAAATTACCAACCCTAGTTAGCTACTAAAAAGAGGACAAAGATTCGCTGGTGCACTTGGTGTTTCGAGTTCCATTACTAGAAATACCTGCATAGATTATTAATTCCTAGAAGTTACCACTTCGACTTGTCGCATCGTAGAACTAAGGTAGCAGTCGGCATGATATTGACAATAGAATTTATATTTACTGTTTTAAACCACACCAAATTCCCTAATTGAATATAATATACGAGAATAAAGAAAGGAAAAGGCTGTATATAGGTAAAGAAGTACACGCATAGCATTGGGTATATGGTTAAAATATCTCAGACGCTCCACTTTCTCTTCGTCTTGTAGCATCACTGTTCCTCCTCCCCCTTGGAGTCGCATCCTCATGCGAGCCCCCTGGTAACGATGAACCTCTGAGATACTCAGCATAAGCATCGTCGTCTGTACGACCATTTCTCAATGTTCCATTGGTAGCCGTGGGCAAAACTTTTTTCTTCAGGCCAAAACCTCCATCATCGTAACCGTCAAGACTGGCATTCCTTGATCCGGGCCTGGATGGCGCTCTCGAGGTTGTCCGTGATTGTGTTCGCGAGTACATTCCCATTCTCTTCCTGTCGGCTGCCACTTCATCCACCATGTCTGCTATATGACTTCGGTAGCCCACGGGGTCGTGCTCTACTGGCACGAGTATAATCATCCATACTCCTACTCGATCGTCGGAGCCTAATAGGGGCGTACATCTGATCCAGCGTGACTTCACTTCGGCGGCGCGGCCTCGTTCGGAATGTGCATTCTTTGGGAGCCAGAGGATCTTGGCAGTGACGGATGCACCGTCTCGGAAAGCATCCTCCAGAGCTGATATGGTCTGTGTGGGCCCGCCGAGTTTAGAAAATAAATGTGTTCGTAAGAGACCTGGGAGTCGAAGGGATGGCGAGACGAAGATGATTTGAAGTGAAGGGTGTGGGCGAACGAGCAGGTAATGCTTGTACACGCCAGGTAGGCTGCTGCTTCTTGCAGGATTGCCCGCGGGAAGGCCTGAAAAGTTGAATCCATAATCGGCTCCTTGTTCTGAGCCAATGAGTCTCTTCGTTTGACCCCTGTTCTTTACGCTCGATATACCATTCGAAATCGAGCTTGCATCTGCAGACATGGCGTTGTCGACAGCGCCAGCACGACTGTTTCTGAAAACCACATCCGACTCGTCCTGGCTGAACATGCAGCTCAGTTCCTGTAACCTTGAAAGTGTCTCTTGATTCTTGGCTTTGTGCCAATTTCCTTTGCTATCGGGTGATGTTGCATATCTCAAAGACTCGTCATTCTCGGCTTGGGCCGATTCACTCTGGAGCATTGCGCGGAAAGACTCAATCCCTCTCCCCTCTTCGACAAGACCGCTCACATCAACCTGTGCGCCTATAAAGTATCGGACGATTCCTTTATCGTCGTACAGAGGCGCGCACATAAGTAAGTTCACGAAGGGAGTTCCATCTCGGCGGTAGTTGAGCAGTGTTTCCATGCTTTCTTCGCCTCGCGCAATTGCTTGAGCCAGCCGCAAGGTGCAATTCTTGTCCGTCCCAGGCCCTTGTAAAAATCGACAATTACGGTCGATGGCATATGTAGTTCCGTACTGTGTAAATTTGTGGAATTCTGCACGAGGAGGCTTTAGCGAACGGCTCTCCAAAGTGGAAAGCAAGGAAAAAAGCAATTCTCGCATCGCTTAAAACGACGACAACAATGTCCAACAAAAGCGAAGAAAAGGAACTCAGCCACTACTTACCTTCAGATGCATAAATTATAGGATTATCGTGTGCCGAGGGATCGGTTAAACAGAAGACCTCGCCCAGGTCCCCAACCAGCTCTCGAAATACGGGAATCCCTTGGCCTGAAATATCTCTTACGACGCAATCACCAACCGTGCCAATCAAGTTGAATGTGACAAATGCTGGCAGCGCTTCTGATACTAGTAAAAGCATCTCCTTACTCGCAAAGTCATCGAACCGTCCATCTGTAGATGCCGCACCTGTTCCAGAAAACCTGTAGTGATCGGACTGAGATGGCCATCGGATCTTCCTGGCGACAGCGTTCGCGTACTCAACCGCTTTTATAACCTTTCGCATCTCCAGATACCTGACCAGGGTCGGGACTAAGTATGGCCTGTATCGATTGAGGAAAGAAGAGAATCGGTGGAATAAATTGTGATCTCCCAAGATGAAATGTAGATGATCAGCAGAGAAGAGCCGCTTAACAAGATCTTCTATCTTAACATCACTGGCCGTTGATGTTGGTGGTTTGAGGTCGAAGAACGTTCCCTCGTCCAAATCTGGGTCTTGCGCGGGTTTTTGCGCCTCTTCTGCACCGAACGATTCGTCCATGGCGTCGCCGAATTTTCCAAAGTCGAAGGCCTCGGGTGGAAGTTGGGGCAACAGCTTCAGCCGCAACGGAGAATAGCGTATAGTAGGGCTACTCCGTGCTGAGTATGGCTCCATGCAACATATAACTACTCAGGTGGCGCGTCTTGGGTGATAGTGGGAACTGTATTCAGCGCATCGAAGGGGGTTGACCAAGAAGAGACTTGAAGACTCGAAGGTGTTTGGAAACATTCGGTGAATGCTCATGCTGTGGAGCACAACAATATGGGAGGAGCAAGATGATGTAGATGACTAGCTGCCACCATTGAAATTTGAAAGTCTCGGGCATGTATGATAAGGCCAGGTTCTGCCCCAAGTTCTGGCACTACCGGAGGAAAATGCGCGTGAAACTGTCCTTGCAAGGCCTGCATAGTGTGCCCGTAGCCCGTGAATGGATAGAAACTATGTCCCCAAACACAGGGCCATCCTAGTGCGCGGTGTGTCTAATCACAAGGAGGACTATCAGGAAGTGGACGCTACTAGATCCCATTTGTCGAGACCGTTGAACAAAGAAGCTCTAATTCGGTCTTGGTGAGGAATTGTGCGTTCGGAAGCTCGGTGCGGAGAGCCATCTTGCCATTTCTGTGAAGGAGATGGCCTAAAGAAGTCTGGAAGGCGGGCAGGAAGGTGCTTTGCATCTTGTGCATGGCGATCTTCGAGAGGAAATCGATCTCGACCGAGTTGAGCTTTGAGATTCGAGGGGACAGGAATCGAGAGGTGCTACATCCATGACCGCGGGGGACTTCAACTGGGCACTGGACCCAACATGGCCCTTGATTTAATACACAGACGGTGTCCTGGGGAGGCCCTTGCTGGACGCTCAGGCACAGACACCACCATCTTTGACGTCGAACCAGCTGAACTTTGGCGAAAGCAAGTGATATGGGAACCAACGGTTTGGCAGCTACAATGCTGCCGTCGTCGTGCGCAGTATCTATCGCATGATGCCACCACAACAGAGTTACCGGAACACTTGAGTGGTGAAGCAGCCAAAGCGGTATGCCCTTGCACACGAACGAGCGTCGTCCAAGAACAATCTCCACGACTGTAGACGGCGGGTCGCATAGAGATGATGGGTTGAGGAGTTCGTACGGTGACTCGCAAGTACTGCAGGAGCGCCCCTTGCAAGCGTCCAAGGCATAGGCAGAGCACGGTGGCTAGCTAATGAGTTACCGTGCCGGCGCTGTCATAGCGCAATCCATCACTCGTCCGTCGCTCGTCTACTTACGACCTCTGACACTTACACTCCTCTCTTTCTTCCAAGATATCGCGTCTCGAGGCGGGCAAACGTAAGCGACATGCCAGAAGCAGGACATAGTAGCGACAGCAAGCGTACATTCGTATGACTTCCTGACATAGGCCCGGCGATGGATGATGAAGGGTGCCAACCGCCAGGGTTCCATTGATGGTCTGTGTTGCTGAAGATCCACAGAGATCCGTGGCACAGATGTTCTCTGGGACCAACAGGGACCGCTTCTTGCCACTGGGAAAAAGTTGAGACGACTACAGTACTGCCGAAAGCTGCCGTGGCCATTCCTTCCGCCGTCCTGGACTGTAGATACAACTTTTAAATTGCTTGTTTGCGCCGTAGAAGTCCTGGATTAATAGCAGATGTGTGTTGACTGCTGCTGACTGGGTCGGTCCTGTCGCACTTATGAATAACGCAATGGGCTATCATAGAAGACATAATTCACCTCGGCTTGTCACGAGCAAACTAGGTTTGCTTGCGATGCTTCCAGTGCTTGATGTCTGCTGAACGTGTTTCCAGAATTGGAAGAATAGGCGATGCTTCTACTCGTACTGCATGTAAGTTTGGAATCTGAAGCGCCCCCATTCGCAAGCTTTGCTCTGTGAGGCCCCAACGATCGTCACTCTACCACCATTGAACACTGCATTAACCTCATTACAACCGACAAGGGCAGACCGTCGAACTTCTGTTGGACTATCTAGCACCCGAGAAGTGCAGGTCTGTAAACAGTTTAGACATTGCTGGTTGTACTTCTTACTGTACAGTCTCCAGGGCCAGCCACGAGCGCTCGTCAAGCTCGGTTCCGTTGGAAAGCTGGCAAAGTAGAAATCCCCCGCTTGGCATCCTCCGACAATCAGTGGTCCTGTTTGCTCTGCTTGCTTATGAAACTCTGTGCAGAACACAGCGTCTATCATTTGAGAAGGAGTCGAGATCGTGCAATAGTAGAAAGGTCGAGTATGTAGACGTTTTACCAAAGTTAGAAAGTTGAAGGTGTCAGAACTGCGTCGATATTAATACGATCGAATCTAGGAAGTACAAATTCAGGAATTCTCGAGTGCTGTGTACTTAGTTGCAGGAAGGCCAAAAAGTCTTGTATCTTGAACTGCTATAACGACGAGCAGTAATCCGTTCATCTCTTCTTCTACGTAAAGACGGCTTATGAGTATATTGGCGTATTGCTAAGAGTTCATACGCCATGGTTATGGTAGGCACTTCGTAGAAAACATCAGACGGAAAGAAAGCAATTATGAAAAGGCGATGGAGCTGACTGACATCTACCTCGGCGGGAATAAGGAACAGGACTACATTTGCGTTGGGCCAACTAAATGCTTGGACTTCCTGGAAAAGCAAACATCCAAGGCACGACAACGCAAGGAGATGGATTTGGCTCTTCTCCATCCTTCCGTTATTCGGGTCGCGGAGAATAGGAGAATACAAGAAGCCAATTGTTATTCCATGTGCACAGCCGCCGTGTTTGTCGCAAATCATACAGTAGCAGAGGAGTGGTAGGTCACAAAGCGATCGATCAACGGGAGATTTGCCTAGATTGCATCTCGCAGCGTCGCAATGGATCTCGATGATGATGATGATGATCACTGCCCTCCCCCACGCACGGCGATCCAACAACAACAACAACAACAACAGATGGGAATCCGAAATAGCATACTCAAGGTCGCATCGCGCGCACAACGAGTGCCTGCGAGACAATGCACTCAGTGGCCATAACTCATCAAGGCGACAGTCAAGAGTGGCGTGTTACCGAGGCGGTCTATAGTCTACTCTACCTACCCTGTTCTTGTTCTCGACAACATCGTGATCATGCTCAGAACAGAGTCTTCTTCTCCATGAGCCCGTCGATATATATCTGCAATATCTTCAATCATACTGAGCTTTCTCTTCGTGGTGCTTTGTTCTCTCCTCCTGGCCCTGCCAGGACTGCGCGACCGCCATTCTTTATACTTTCCTCTTCAAACAGCAGTGGCTTTGCCTATCGCACCACCCCCCTCTGCGTCCCTCTCTCTGCACACGACATCTCCTCCTCCTCCTCCTCACCTGGCCGATATTCGTTCCTATACATACCTACCATCGAATAACCACGCCACCAACCGATACCATCGCAGCTCCTAATCATCCGCGCATACATAATATGCCGCCGCAACAATGATTGACCTCCAAGTCCCTACGCCATCTCCGGTTCCCTCCCCCTCAGACGGTCCATTCTCACTGTCAGAACGAATCAATATCACCACACGCCAAATCCATAGCCTTCTCAACCGCTCCATTATTGCGCGTCTTCCTCTAGCACTGCCGCCCAACACAACGAACCCATCCTTATACATCTCCGGCATCTTGCACATTGCTCCGATATACCTGACATTCGAGTCGCTATGGCAATCCATACTTGACGCACCACACCTTCCGGCATGTTCTTCCGATAGTCACCCCGCCGAGACTTGCAAACCTCCTAGGGAGTCTGGTGTCGACGCCAGCCCTCTTGGGTCTCCTCTTCTAGGCCGTGGCAATGGTTTCGGTGTTGATGCGTGCGATCCGGACTTCCCTCTGTTAGACTCAGAGAGCCTGCCGCTCTTGTCCAACTCTGACTTGCCTACAATGGTACACTGCCCCAAAGTTTGCAGCCGGACGCACTCTATACTCTCGCATCTCCGCCTCCCAGGTTTACTCCGGGGCGGCCGGCTACTTTCCGACATCAGGAAATTGACCGGCACACCTGAACACAAGATAGAGAGGCAAATCGCTGCTGTTTCCAATAACGGTCGCCTCGCTGCTTTTCTAGCACATACTAAGCAGTCTGTCGAGACGAATCCTCACGTTCTGCTGGCATATGCATGGGTACTGTACATGGCCATGTTCTCTGGCGGTCGTTACATCAGGGCTTCTTTGCAAGCAGCTGGAGGAACAGATGGCTTCTGGAGAAGGGCTCCTTCGCCGGTTAGACCATACGCCATAACGTCCAGAAGTGAACGGCGGGTGTCTAAGTCTGAGGAGTCAACAGCATCTGAGACACGACCACCCATTCACACGAGGAGTCGCTCGGAAAGCCGCCACAGGAGTCGATCAAATAGTGGCGATCTTTCCTACTTGCAATTCTTTAATTTTATGGGCGAAGAAGACGGTGAGGATATTAAACGGGAATTCAAGAAGCGAATGACAGAAGCCGACGTCCTTCTTACAGAAAGAGAAAAGGAGGAAATTGTCACCGAGGCACATGATATCTTCAAGTTCATGGTCGAAATGGTCGCTGAGCTAGATAGCGTATGTGGGACGAAGAATGGCAATATTCCAGTTGCACCTCAAGATAGCCATAGGGGCCACCGCGCGCTAGAGACAAGCCGTGATAGCGTGCAGATTGCACAAGTACGTCTTTCTAGAAAGAAGGTTGGAGAGACCCGGGATAGTGTTCAAGTCACACAGGACAGGCTCATCAGAAAGAAGGAAAACTCTCCAGAGACGGAAGACGAGAAGCAAGATATCATAAGTAGGCTAGAAGAACTCCTTATGAACAGTCCTTCAGCGAAGGGCGAGGCCATCGTTCGTTTTGAGGAACCGACGCGAAGTGTGAGGCGGTCATCACGAGATTTCTTGGCCCAGATGCTCTCCCTGATCACCAAACCACTCGGCCGGACATTCTCACAGAGAGGCTTTGAAGAGGAAGGCTTTCTCCGCAGGAAGTCCAAGGCTATTTCAACCTCGATGATGGATCTACATTGGTCAACGATCTTCGTTACAGGAGTCACCACGTCTATTCTAGTGGTGGTGTTTATGGCTTGGTACTTTGATTATGGTTTGGGACTGCATTATTGCCTTCCACATGGTAGAGAGCACTTATTGCGAGCAGCGTAGGGAGCGGTTGGAGTTTGTGTTGCATGGCAATGGGCGTCTGGATAATTATACCCAAGCATGTATAATGGTGGGGGCCACGGAGTTCGGTTGCTTTAGAGGATTGTTTTATTCATCCTTATAGCTGGTACAAATAAGAAGCGTACATGATACCACTTTGTGTATTTGTTTCTTCTAGGCGCTATTAAGTGAAGTGCTGTAGTGTTTAGATATTTCTGTTATTATATTGTAAAACTATACGTAAGAGTTAGGTTGAGATGTTGATCCTTTGACGCAAGCAGCCTCCGGTCCATTATCAAGAGCATTTTATTCTACCGCTCCTCAAGTTTCTTTTTCTCCGCCCTGGATAGTAGCCAGGTGCAGGTTAGGTGTGGAGCCTTTAAGAAAGTGGAAGTATGCTTGAGTAGCTTCCGCACTTCTACAAGTACACCATGGAAGAAATACTAGGATGGATAATGCTTTTATACTGGAGCGAACAATACAACGTCGTCGATAACCTTAGATAGGCGTGATAGTTGCGTCTTATCTAAGAGCTGGATATTTCAAATCCTTGGATAACTTTTTGTACGCCCTTTCTTCTGGAACAAAGAACGGGCTGGAATTCATGTCCTTCTGTTTGATATCCGCATTCCTTGGAATGGTAAGAGCGTGAGTTATCCTTCATCGTATGGCTTCTTGGTTGTTTTGGTCATTCTGATGAGTTCGGTAGCTTCGACATACGCATAATCGACGCGCTCTTCTGTTATCTTGATGGCTCCTCGGCCTGGGTCATTGAATATAGATGTCTTGTCTTCGACTTGTTCGTATGCAATATTCAGTGCCATATTTTTATTTTCATCGCCGAAATGCATGATTAGTTCAGTGGCACTTTCCTCTCGGTAAGGGTGTGGGCTTCTTGGCAGTGGTGCATTTGGTTGACGCATTCTGCGATTGTGAATAGCTGAGATCTGTCAGTCTAGAATACAACTCGTGGTATGAACCAAAGGAATAGAAGACCCTTTATTTAGCCTCTAGTAAACTTAGCTTCGTATTCTCATCCCTGCCTCCTACCATTGTATGCACTGCCTATACCTTCTCTCTACCCAACTTGTGTCTTTTATATCTTATCCTTAGTGCGCGTTGTCTCCTACTTTCCACCACGATTGCTCGGCTTTGCAATCGAATATCAAGTCACATGTGACTGCATCCATATCTCTTGGTCCAAGATCCATTCAAATCATTAACCACAGCTCGTGGCCTTTTTTTTACCAGAATATACCAAATTCGCTCTGTTTTCCCACCCTTCTTCTTCTTCTTCTTCTTCTTCTTCTTCTTCTTCTGCTGCTGCTGCTGCTGCTGCTGCTTGCTGTTGCCCTCCTCATTCACAACTTTCTCTATTGAGTGGCCGAGTCTCTCTGTTCTCAAGCGACCCAAGAACTTTTGATCACTCAAATCCTCCTTCGCAATCCCAAAGACTGCTCTACAAATTGGGCCCATCATGGGGACCACGCGGTTGTGTATCGCCGCTCGCTCTGCGATTTCCGAAGAAGCTTCAAAGGCATGATTTTATTGTTGCTTCAATCGTCATTGTCTTGGGTGTTACCTGTCCCTTGGTGGTTTCCTTGATTCCCGTATTCATATCACCCTCAAACTCGAGACCTTCAAATTCGGGGATCTCGTTGAGGGTGGGCGGGGAGACCACAGTGGCTTTGATAAGAGCAGCCTCCTCAGGCGTGAAGTAAAAGGCACTGATATACAGCTCATCCATTGTGCACATGGTGCGTGCTTTGGCCACGCGATCGTTGGCAATGTTGCAGAGGTCGTGAAGCAGGTCGCGGGTCAACACCTCAGAGTTAGGTTCACAAGCGGCATAGGGGAAGGGAAAAAAGACTTTACCAACCTTGTACCAGAGATCGACGTTTGCTCGGAGGTTCGACAGAGTCATCGTTATCTTCCCTTTGGGTAGAGTCTCCGTTTCCTAGCCTAGTCTAAAATTTATAAAATTCTTCTAGAATTCAAATATTGTATTAGAATTTTAACAGTATACAAATCAAATATTATCTTCCAACAATAATTCTTCTAGCACTATAAGTAACAGTGCTAACGTAATATTCAGTAGCTACTAGGTATCTATAAGGTAGTATATTTTCGTATTTTTAAGACCCTCCAACTAAATATCTAAGTACTTACGAGTACCTTTAATATTATAAAATTTAACACGCTATACGAAATAGGTACTTAGGTACTTATATTCTATATATTTACCTATAAAGTCTTAGGTAGGTTAATAGTCCATTTAAAATTACTTTATAAATCTATCTATCTTAAATAAGTAGATATACGCTAAGTTAATACTAAGTTTTCTTCTAAGAAAGTTCCATTGCCACTAATCTCTCCTTGTAAACTTAACTTCTTCTACGTTATATCTCCTTCTAAGAAGTATATTAGTGAATGATAAGGGGAGTGGTAGTTTAGGTTTATTCACCTATATCACGTGATAACCGCGCGGTCCTAAGCGACGTGTATAGGTGCTCGGGGAGGAGGAAGAAACTAAGTAAATAAGACTCATAGAGCCTAACTTAAGCCATTCTGTGACCTAAACCAATGGAATCACACATCTTGAGCAGTCAATTAGTATAACGCAAATTTAGTTACTAAAGTTAAGTGTAAGTCCTATTTGACAGTGCTTTAAACCGATGTCCCATATACCAAGAGCTGTATTTATACATCAATTCCCTCCCAATTTTTTAAGTGCGTCGGGATCTGTAATGGAACCCGATAGAGACCGAACAAAGTACTAAAACCGACAAATTGTGTTTCTACGAAAATGCCAATAAAAGTGTGCCATATAGCAACTGCAATTCTAGTATGTTCATGAACTTTCAGAATTGCAAGAGAAGCATTTAATTTCCTTGAACTGACCTGGTTACCAGAATCGCAAATGGAAGCCACCTTCACAACTACCATGTTAGCTATGTAATTCTATGTTTACTGCGAGAACCCATTCTTGAATGAGAGAGTGACCAATACTGCAAAGTGTCAAGTTTGCCATGGAAGAGATGGTACCAAGCTCATGAACACAACAAACAAACAAACACTGCATAGCGCAGCATTGCCTTTGTACACACGATTTAAGAAGAGGCCAGAGTTTTCCTCAAGCCTCGCCAGTTCTCGGCCTCAAAGCAGCTCAAATCCAAACGTAGACAAGGTAGAATCAAGTACTGTATTACGACTACAGACACGCAAGATATGGTTGTGATTATAATTGCTGTGTTGATTGCTTTGCGACGAGGTTGATATTGTAGCAGCATTGTTTTGTGCTGTGATGTTCGTTCTTTGAGCGGAGTGAAGTCTAAAAATAGAGCGACATTTTAGGCTGTTCTGGATTCCCCATCCCATGCATGTGGTTCGATTGCTGTGCCGCCCATCCAGGCATTATTTGTCTTCAAAACTCCCCTCAACCCTCCTTTGTTCTTCTGAGAGTCTTCTCATCCACACTCGTTTCATTAGTAGAAACTGTCACGGCCCTGGAAGGATTTGAGGCATGCTCGACAAGTTGTTCGCGCGTAACGGCCAAGACACGAAAGGTGGGGCTCCGCTCCTGGGCGATCACGATGTCGAAGGACATCAAGGACAGGGCCAGCACCCAGCAGCAATAACAACAGATGTTACGCGTAAGCGCAGAGCAACCTTCACGTCGTTACCGCGGAGACAGAGACTGGCAATCCTGTGGTGCTTATTCTTCTATGTGGTTGGTATCTACACTGTCGTTTTCCATCTCTCGGAAAACAGCTCCCACATCATTGAGTTGGCTAGCTCTGCCCTCACGAAAACATATGGCTCAATCACGAATTCAATCACAGGCTCGTTCGAGGCCTTTACAAACCCGCAGACCTCAGAAGAGATAGCAGGCCTCATGACCGAATTCTACGAACTTCTTGCGAAGATGGGATATTATGATCCTGCCAAGATACAGCGTCCTATACACACCCCGGGTGTCAATGTGTCGCAGGCGCTTGAACTCGGATACTCCCCGAAGGCAATTCAGTTAATGCAGATGCTGCCGTACCTCAGCCCGTATGACAATGACAACGAGGACGGATACGAGTTCCAGTGGTCCCATGGCGCAGGAGATAATGAATTCATGCTCTACGGAACATTCGCTGATCTGAGGGTTGAAGGCGCGCTGTCTGAATGTCGTGACCCGTTCTATGCTTTGTATGGCGCGGAGCTACACGGATGGGAGGAACCGGGCGGGAAGTATATGAAGCCAGATTATGTGTGTCTTATGTTTTTAGGCAACCATGGTGCAGCCATGGTCCTCAACGTCAAGGACTACCGACTGTGGACCATCGATCAAGAAAACGGCAACGCAGATCCCCTGCTTGAAGATCTAAAGGAAGAGGTATCAAACAATGATAATTCTTTGGACAACTACCCCTCGAGGCCCGCTAGAGATGCGTTGAAACATTACATGCAGAAGTTCGTCAATCTTGAGTGGATACCAGGTGGACTGGGCAACAACAGTTACGAGGGAGACAGCTACGCACGCCTGTATGTCGAAAATGGATGGCCAGACAACTTCAACGCCAGTGGCTTTGCCGCCGCCCGAATGCGGTGGGAGGCAGACGAAGATGCACGCAGGAACGCTGAGCAACCATTTGACCGTGTTCAGGATCTAGAACGGCAGGTTAAGTGGAACTCAGAAGCCGAGGTGAGGTACCTGCAGCAAATACTAGATGTTGATGCTGGGAAGGAGTTACCGGACAAGCATGTGGTCAAAGGCGACGGGTCCGAAGACAGGGAGAAGTACAGGCAGAATATCGTCGAATCACTGCAGAAACTGAGGGAGCAGAGACCACACTTGGAGGAAGAGCTGGCTGCTGCTCGCGACCTCGTAAAATCGGTCGATCCGGCGGTAGTAAAGGCGAGAGAGGAGAGGATCGCAAAGTACGGATGGTGATAATGTCGGTGTGTATCTGTGTAATGTTTTCAAGCCAACGCGACCCAACATACCCCTATAGCGTAACGCGTAATGCAGCCTCTTTCTTCTTTGACTCATAGATTTTCAATGCTTCTCTTTTGCGTACAGACCTGCACGACTATCTCAAGATCTCGATTTGCCTCGGATTCCCAGAGATGAGGATATGGATGTTGATAGTGAAGGGATACCAGCATACTGTACCATCGTCCTGGAATTGTGGCCAGAGGTCACCGTGGGGGTCATTTGATATGTTTTCTTCAATGTTTTTTCTGTCATATCTCATGAGCCACAAGCTAGCTCCTCCATGGTGTAAACCTGCTCAGTTGTACGACTGGCTCATTCCGAATTTCAGACGGTCAAGGATTGAGCACGCCACTATCTTCAACTGGCCGAGGACAACTCGACGAGGGATCTTGAAAGTTCTAGATCGGTGCACCCAAGCTCTCGGTTACGCTTCTATTCAAGCGAGTGGTTCGGAACTGCTTGAAGAATATCAAGATCAAGACCACAGTGACACCAATGTGTGAGCTCAGATGCAAGGAAAACATTTCTGATTTTGATTACTTAAGTTCTCCTTTGTCTAAGTAGACATTATTTTTTTAAGTCTATAACGAAAAAAAAACGCGTACGCCTCCGGAAAGTACGGGAATTACTCTAAGCAGTAGTCTAGCTCGATGGGTTCGCAGTACTGTACACGTTAAGGAAAACAGGCTACACAAAACAACCCCACCGAGGGGCGCCAGTGTGCAACCAACCAACCAAGCCGAGAAACGCCAGAAATATACCATTTTCCATACCAATTCCCAACCGCTTATGCAAAAGAAAACGAGACCGTGGGGAAATGCAAGACAGATGGCCAGACACGACGCCAAGGTTGAACACCAAAATTAACTTTTTCTCTCCCTCCAGATACGTGGCACCAGATTTCCAAAGAAAGTATTTGTACACATGCCCCTCCTCGTTTCGTGCAAGGCAGAGAAGCTAGCGTTGTTGTGCTCCAATGACAAGTTGCGGTGTAGGCCTGTCGATGTTGAGCGAGGTGAGACGAGATAGTGGAGATGCTGATGCCAGTGCGACAGATGAAAGAGAAGGATAACTTTCACATGGACGGCAGAGAGAAAGCAAGGCAGCTATGCGTAAGGAAGAAGTCGATGATGGCGTGATGGCGTGAGTGTTGAATACGGGGATTGTCGAGAGAGAGAAAGACCCTAGTTGGAAACGGCTGGTCCCGAGCCGGTGTGGTGGCACTACATTCTGTTGAAGAACCAGAAGGTAGGACCGGACCGGTGCAGAAGTGTATCGTTGCACGCAACGTGCTGTATGCTCTGACATGTCAAGACTCGTGGGAAGCGGGAGGCCACATGGAAAGTCATGTACATGACCATAAATGGTGGTCGTCGGCGAATGTGGATTTCCTGGATGTGGAACTGTTAGCACTCAATGCATCATTTGACTGGCTGAATTTGGCTGATAATATATCGAAATGACTTGGAAGTGAGTGTGAGGTGTGAGGTGTGAGGGAGGGAGAGGGAGATCTCGACTTGAGACCTCTTCTCGAGGTGCTGGGATGCTTTGCTGCACGTGACTGAAATTCACATGTGAATTCGGTTGTAGAGCCCCCTTTCCAAATCCTCTTATCGGCGGCCGCATGGCGATAAGGGACCTTGCTTCAAGCCCCCTGTGAAACCGGCAGGCTCACGCCCCAGGAACGAACGACCAAAGCCTCAACCACAGCCCTGTTTGCCACACACACACCTCACCTCACCCATCAAACAGCCAAAAAGCAAAAAGCGTTGGAAGGGAAAAGTAAGAATCCGAAGGCACGGCAAGGGAAGGGAAAGGTCTGACTCACTAGGCAGAAACAGCTGTTCCAGCGCCAGAAGACCACCACTGTTTTTGTTGCGATGACCAGGAGAAGGTTCTCGTTTCAGATGACGGCAGGGCTGAATAGAAGCTGAGGCTTCATTTGCCGTATTCTAAGGTTCAGATGGTCAGCAATTGAAGGGCACAGGGACAGGCAGAGTGCTGGCAGGCGCGTAGCCTGTGGAGGTAGGGTAGGTGGTAACTTTGGGCATGGTGGGATGATGATGTTGTCCTTGGTGACTTTGACGATGCTGATAATAGTTGTGATCAGAAAGGAGATGGGCAGAACATACCACTATCTCTCGGTGGTACACCACCACTTGGCTTCTTGGGCGGTTTGCGCTTGCCAAAACTTGTATCCCTTACTCCACGGGAGTCGTCGTCGTCTCCTTTCCGCATCGACCGGGGGGCGAGGGTGACGTGTGAAGACATGTCGAAGAGTACTGAGATGTGCTGTTTGGATGCGGACTTGAGGAGCTGGTGATGATGATTCTGACGGTTGAGATGACCAAGGCAGACTTGTTTGAATGGTGATGACGAGAAGATGCTTTGCTTGGGATTAACAGGAAGTTGATGACTGGGGGATGCAGAAGTTTCCAAAAGGGAGGATTGGGGTCTTTATATATCGGCATGTTGCTATGCGGGAAGCGACTTTCTTACTCAGGTCCCCCAGCTAGCCAGGAACTGGATCGCAGCGCGCGCGGGTCTCAAAGCAAGCAAGCATAAAGAAAGAACAAGCATAGCGTCATGTTGCCCGACCTGACTTGAGTAGTACACTTAGCTGCCTTAGCAGAATGCTGTGTCTCTTTGGCTTTGCTGCCTTGCCTTGCGCTCTTTCAAGCCTTGACACCTCGGTCTGCCTAGCGCAGCCAGACAGAAGCCTGGGATGGTTGTGAGCTAGCGAACAACGCTCACCTTGCCCACCGAGACGAGAGCACAAATTTGGGTACTTGCGTGCTTGTCATATCGCCCGTGGAAGCCCTGCCTGCCCAGGTACCGACGAACCTAGCACCACCAGCTAACTGCCTTTGTAGAGCATCCATCGCAGAAGCAAACCCACACCCTTCTTGGGCCTGTTACACCTGCTGGCGACCGTGGGAGAGACAGACGGCGAGCCCACCGGCCCGTCACATCTGCGGTCTCCTTGACCGATCGATATGATACTCGATGCTGCTTACCTATACGACCATGGTTCACAGATCTTGCCACCTCGCGCCCTACGCCCACGCACCACACACCAGACAGAGGTGGCCGCATCGAGCCAGTCCAGCATGCACTCTGGCTCTTTTGCAGCTTCCGTCCCCCTTCCAGAGGGACATACGTCCGGCACAGCAGGGCAGCAGGGCTCGGCTTGTCACAATTGCAAGATGCCTCGACGGATGCACGCCCGCTACCCACATCTTTGGGTTGTCGCTAGGTGTCATACACCCCTATCCGCACACGCCCGCCAGGGGATTTCCTGGTCGCTTTCAGTCAGTCCGATTTCAGCTGACGCGAAACGAGCGTGATTTTGGTTTGGGATAGCGAGACGTCGAGTGGTCGAGTGTTTGGGCGTGTTTGGCCAGTCACCGCTGTCAAACAACTGCATGATAGGGGGTCTTCTTCAGAAACGACTCGGGCTACGTCCCTCCTGGCGCCTCAGGCTGCACAGCGAGAGCTTCCAGAAGGCTAGAAGCCCGTCGCACCCCAGCCAACCAACCGCTTCGTCCCAACAGTGAGGCTACTTACCGAGCGAACCGTCGGCCACACAGGAACCATGAACAACTGTAATCCAGATCTTCAGGACTACGGTCAAGAAGAATCAATAAGTAGCAGCATCCCAGCTAGGGAGGGACCCAGCCATTCGTATTGGCGTGCGCCGTTCTGTACGACGTCGTGAGTATTGCCTGTCGCGATGCGTGTCGGTTGCTTTGGTTCGGTATGTACAGTTTACATATTTGTTCAATGTGCTTTGATCTGAGGTGATGTGACTTGATTGGGTGTCGGTGTTCATCTATTTACTTTTTCGCATGTCTCGCGCCTCTCGACGGACGTCATACGGTACAGCAGTCAACAGCAGCACTGCTGCAGTGGTGCCGCAGATGCACAGCAGACACGGCATCAACAGAGTCACGACCTGCCAGTCAGACAGACAGCAATCGGGCGAGACCATGAAGACGACGACGGAGGAAGTATTGGACGTGTGGAGTGGTGGAGACGGTGGATGTGATGGATGCGATATCAGGTGGAGTCACTGGAGTGGTGGAGTGTGTGTGGTGGTGTGTGGGCGATGATCGACCTGTGAGGCTTACAGGCCTGCGCTCAACGGTGAGAGGACAACCTACGGCGGCCCCTCCTTCAATATGCTGCCGGTAGCTGCCAACTGCAAGATCTCTCACATTGCATCCATAGTTTTATGTACGATGCGATGGGTCCAGGGATCTCACGTCTGGTAATGGCTCGCGGAACGTGAGGAGACGGTCTGGTCTGACTGAGTGAGGTACATGCATACATACCTACATACATACATACATACGGTACGGTGCTGGAGAGGACCTCGTAAGGGTCGTGATTACATACCACGCTACCATGCTACTACCACGGTGGAAAGTGGAAGAAGAAGGCCAGCAACAGTCGGTCAGCGAGAGGTCTGTCTACGGTAGTCTTGTTGTTGCATCTCGTACGCCGTGCCTCGTTCGTACTGTCCTCCGTCGTCCCCCATTCCCCCTTCACCAGCTTATTTCCTTCCGGCATCCGGATCCCACTCCGCTACGCTACGGTGGCTGTCCTGAGGCACGTTGATTTCTATTTCTGTCGAAGCGAAAGGAGATCTTCCGGAGAGGAGTGGAGTCGAGGGCAGCAGGTAGCTTGCAAGGCCCCAACGACTCAAGTCAGACAAGAAAACCGGAGCTCAGTCAGGGCTCTGGGCAGACCAGAGACCAATAATTCGATGCTTGATTATGTCCTTGCAAATTGGCAGAACCCCATCCAAATCTCTCTGCCACCGAACAAAAATAAACCTGCGGTCAAGACACGGTACAGTAGGACGAGGGCGACTTGGAGGCCGGAAGGACATTGGTATGTTTGCGGTACGGTACAGTAGTGTAACGTGGAGACCGAGCGCTGGGGGAGCCCTTGGTGGTGCACATCATCGATCGCCCGTTGCGTTTGTCCCTTGCATAAGCTCCCCTTGGTGTCTGCATGGCCCGCTGGATTCGGATGGGGGAGTAAGGGAGGGACCTATTCGTGGAATATGGGGACACGACAGTACATGTATTCTGTATTTCGGTCAAAGCAAGACAATTTCAATCCAGACTAGGCCGCCGACCATCATCTTCAGCAGACAGTACAGCACACAGGCCGTGGTCGTACGGAAGCACCTAGGAAGACGTCGATACCTCCTAGGACACGACGCCAACCCGAGGTCCCTCGCCGTCCTCCGTCACGACGCCCATGCCAGATCAGAACGTGAGGCCCGTCAGGCCTAGTCCCGTCACTCACCATCAATCTGTCAGTCCACCGATATTGCGCCAACCAGGCGACCAATTCCCTCCTTTTCTCCTAAATCTTATTGCGATTCTGGTCGGGTCTCGATGCTTCCGTGCTGGGAGGGCCTGCCTGACCTTCACGCGCGCGGTCCTGGAATCCAAGGCACGCGCGACTACGAGTGTCCCTTGGTGCAAGTGGCAGCCTCAGGCCTCCAGGCCGCGGTTGCGTTCCAAGTGGCGGTCACGTCTGCGATGGTGGGTGCCCTTCTTTTGGAAACACCTGCCTGGATGACCCCTACACCTTTCGTCCCATCCGTGAGTCAGACACGGCCGCCGTCAGGCATCAATCACATTGCTCATAGCCCTATATTCATCTATATGCATACGGTACGGTACATTAGCTACGGTTCGGTCCTGCTGTCATGCTGTCATGCCATCATGCATATCTCATAACCTTCGTGTCTGCTGTCATTTATGCCCTGCGTCGAGGACGTTTGCTCCCTCGTCCACCAACTCGGACCTCTCTTCCATCCATCTGGTCCATCATACTTTCGGTCCTGCCCTTCTGATACCTTCCCGTCGTTACGTCGTTGTCTCGTTGCCTCGGTCCCTCGTTACGACGGTCCCCTTTTTGTTCCTTCCCGTTCCATCACTAGTCAGTCCTGCTGTTCTTGCGGCGGCCACCTCCTCGTCCTCATCCTCGTCCTCATCCTCGTCCTCGTCCTCATCCTCATCCTCGCGCCTTCAGCATCATCGCATGCCTTGCCTACCTTGGCTGCAGTCGCCCCATCAAATATACTCTACAAGTCGTATCGTGTCGTGTCGTGGCGCCGTGCACGCAAACTATCCATCTATTGTTTCGTTTCGCTTCGTTTCTTTCTGGCCCTTCGTCTCATTTCTTACATATCGCACAAGGAAGTCACGCCAAACCGTTGTCTGTCTGGGCGTCGCCCACGCCACATCAAAAGTTGAGGAAGTCGCCCAGGAAGATCGAGGCAAGTCGCCCTGCATCATCGTATCGGATCTCGTCCGAGTCCCCCGGTCGGCTAGTTGTCGATGCCCGCTGGGCCTTGATCTCTTGATCTGTTTGCGTCCGTCAGCCTCAGCTTCAGCTTCGCACGGGAAAGACAAAAAAAAAGTCTCTTCGGAAGGGGAAACGGTGAGGGAAACGGGGGAAAACCTACCAAAGTCCAAAACAACATGTTGCAACTCTCTCACGAGCCGCACTTCCCTCAGTTCCATGTCTCTGCCCTTCCACCCGTCGCGGATGGGATTGCAGCTCTCCTTGCCCGCCTTCCTCGTCTTGAAGCGGCTGTGGAAGACTTCCTTGCAGCGCTCGAAGAGCTCCGTCTGCATCAATCTCATCAAAGATGCTTGCTGTCTCCTCTCGGCCGTGGCCTCACGGTCATGATGCTTGATCTCACCTTCGCAGAAGTAGTAGGCTGCGACCAAAGTCTTGTCCATGACGAGGATCAAGAGCAGAAAGACGCTGAAGCTGGTCACCCACTTGTGTCCATTGTTGGCAGAAGCCGCGCTAGTGCCCGTTGTTGCCCACATCAGACTGCCCCACTTGCGGAGCACGTCCACGATGCGCTGTCGTTGGGCAATGAAGAAGGCTAGCTTGATCTGTCGTTGTGCACACCGGGCTGCCGTCCGCGCTGGATATTCCTGCTGGAGGTAGTGCGACACCAGATTGATCGACTCGCGCTCGAGGATGAGGCTTCGCTCGAGGATGGTGCACGTCACGTGCATTTCCAGGGCTAGACGTATCATGTCGCTCTGAGAGCTGTTAGCCCATTGCAGATATCACCAGGCAGGACGGTGGACATACCTCGTCTTCTACTTCGACGCCCGCCTTGTGGAACATGCATATCGCTTGGAGAAGACGCCGTGGCAGGTCCGAGAGCTGGTCATCGTAGGCCGTCGAGACATAGCGGTCCAGGTCCGTCTTTACGAGATCTTGAACATAACGGGAGTACTCATCCTGCATTTCATTCATGGCCGCTAGGGGGATTCCGAGCGGAGGGCTGTTCTTCCGTACCAATACCGGTCGGTCATTATCATCGTAGACTGCTTGCGAATTATTGCTGAGTTCAGACCTATCCTCACGTAAGGTGAGTGCAACCACATTCGCGACGAGTGGGATCCGACCTCCCCAAGTCATACACACTCGGAAAGTATGGGAGCCCCATCCTACGGCGTGCTTCTGAACGAACGATTCCACATTTTGTTGTGTGAAGTGTCCCGTAAGGTAATCTATTCACAGTCAGATTTTATTCTTCTCAAGCCAGGTTCAGGTCTGTTTTCTTCCATACCAGGCACCAAAAATGTGTTCAACGACTCGATCGGGTCGTTGAAACATGGTAGATGACAGAACCTCCTCTTTCCAAGAAGCCTTGCACATTGCTCACATGGTGAGCCGCTCGAGCACGGAGAACACTGGTGGCACGTCAGTATCAAGTACTGCCATAGACATTTACGTGGGTGTTTACCTTAACCTTGGAAAGATGGCATGCCCAGCAAGCTCCGGCGTTGCGGACCTCAAGCGCCTCCTTCTTCCCCTTGACTGTCAGAGGTCTCATACGACCACGCTGTGGCTTCGCCTTCTCAATTCCTGACCTCACACTAAATATATGTGAGTGGTGTTCCGCAATGTACTGCCATGGCGAGCCACTGCGAGACCGGGATGAAATCCGGTCTTGGAGCTCCTTGCTCGTATCTTCATATGAGGGAGTGTCAGATCCTGGAGTGAGTACCTCGGAAGTTATCGAGCTTCCAGATGTCCTGTTATTTGTGTGGGCTGCAATCAACTCTTCTCGGGTATTGAACGTATGGTACGGTCCACCTCTTTCAGGCTCGAAAACCACAGCTCCGGCGTGTGAGTTCGATCCAAAGATGCTATTTTGGGCATCTTGTGAATTCCATGGATAGTTAAAGTTGGAAGAGTTTTGTGGATCCATTCCATTAGCCGCCTGTGGCGTCATGATATTATTCGTCGTGGACCACGTATTACTGTCTCCCTCGCCGGCCCAGAATGATGACGCCGCAACCCTGCCGTCACTCTCGAATGAAAAGACATCGGGATACAGCGGTGAACCAGCGTTCACGGGACTCGGCAGAGAAGTATTAGGGCTGGTTGCATTTTGGAAGTAGTCGCCTGGCAGCTGGAGGTCCTGAATGATGTGATGCTTGCTCCTAGGCGACGCAGGTGATCCATAAAGCGAGTTGGATGCCGATGACATGACCCAGCCATCAGATATTGGCGATGTCAGCGTGTTCGGGCTGGAAGTCACATATTCAAAGCTCCCATAACTTCCCAGCTGCTGAGTGTCCAGCATCGATGCCTCGCCCATGTCAGAGCTGGCATGTCGGGTACCGGTCGTAGTCAAATCCCAAGACAGATGGAGATCAGGGCTGGATATCTGGGGCGGAAATGTATCCTGGAGCAGCGACACATTGTTGGCGTCGGCAAGCTGAGGAGCCACTTGGTCCACGGAGGATGATCCATTCAGCCCTATCCAAGTGGACGAAGGCCACGACGAGTCAACCTGGCCATCATGGTTGATGGAAGCGCCGGCACTCAAGAGCTCGGGCGATGGGCTCCCAAAATCGAGAAAATTGAAGAATCCCGAGGCGGCAGCCTGTTCTGAAAACTGCGCTGGGTTGGCTGTGCGAGGGTCGAATTGCAAAGACGTGGTGGTGGTGGTCCCTGGAGAGCTCGGTGTCGTTGAACCAGGGAGGTTGAGATAGGACGAAAGGGCGGTGTTCCTTTGGCTGGCCGACCTGGAATTTCTCCTTCGCGGGATCCTCCTACCTTGAGACGTGGAAATCTCAATCATTATCCTAGGACATGTCTGAGGCAATGGACGACAAGCTGCTCAGAGATGCCATTCATTTACCTATGTATATAATGGCGTTGTTGGTTTTGCGTTGGAAGGTCGCCACGACTCGACGACGTCTTTATCAAACGCATGGCGCAGAGTCTCAAGCGCCGTTGCCAGCGCATATAGTTCATCAGGTCGAGCGTGGCAGCAGAGCCCCAAGTAACCCCTCAATTGGCTTGTGAGCGTACTCGGCGGAGCAGGTGAAGGTGCGGCGTACATATTCACCTTACTGCAAACGCGCACACCGAGTAGGCGACTGGCGAATGGCAGACAGGCGAAGCGACGCTAGGCCATCTCGTGTGTCCTCTGGACATGGCCTCTGCATATCCAAGCTTTGGCAGGCGCACACGGTGATTCGCAGGCCGACCATCGCGTCATATAACAAGCCACCGCCCCGGTCGCTTCACGACTGTCGAGAGGCGTGTTTGTTTGGCTTTGGCGTTGGAGTCGCCGTCGACGAGACGAGACGAGTCGAGTCGTCGTCGTCGTCGTCGACAGCTCGTGTGGGGAGGATGCAGCCACGCAGCCACGCAGCCACGCACCCACGCACCCACGCACCCACGCCCACCCACGCACGTACGCACACCTCATCATAATAAGGTAATGCCACAATGCCCCCAACGCCCCCAATGCCAACGCCCACATCGACATCCAGGACCTACCGACATGCGCCGTACATACGACTGAGGCATCGTCGTGGGACCATTCGACGACCCCTCGACGGAAGCGGCACGAGCCTAGCCACCGTGGGTTCGATGGACGACCAGCCCCACGGTCCACGGATTCTGTATGATATTATGCGCTAAATATATATATACACATGTCTACCTAACACATGTATACCTACCTTACAGTACACATCTACACCCGTGCATACTGTGAGCAGCCAGGTACCTCTCTCTCTGGTACCGTAACTATATTCCCCAAGGCTGTCGAGACTCGAACAAGTCCCCGGCGAACTCAGCCTGTGCCCACTGCCCAGTCAGTTCCACTTGGGCAGATCTGCAGGATTCGACAAACAGCCCGACCGCCCGACAGCCTTGATTTCCTTTCTTCTTTCTTATTTGCCGATGCTGCCGAACGACGTCGCTGTATTGAGACGAGAAAGCCGGCCCAATGAGTGAGCCCCAAGTCGACCAAGCTTATGCTACAGACACGCTTTGTGGCGGCTTTACGCACCCTGCAGACACCGGGCTTCACGTGATCACCCCGAGCCCTGAATGGATCGGAACCCACTAGGATGGAAGAGAGAGTTTGCTTGACAAGGGAAACGCTACCAGCTGGCATTAGCTATTGGCATGTGTTGTGTTGTCGGGATGGAATGCAAGAAGCCAAATATGGTGGGCATCGCTCCAGCTCCCCACTCTCACGTGGCCTCAAGCAACTTCTCTGTAGGCTGTTGGAAACACCAACATTGCAGTGGGAGTGGGCATGCATCCAGGAGGGAAAGGGCACCCTGGCCCTGGCATGGCTGGCGTACTTGCAGCGATGCTTCCATTCCACGAACTACGTACAAGTGCGAAGTAAGCGAAACGAAAAGGGGCATTTCCAAAGGACCGTCAGTAAGCGACCTGTCTTTGACTGAAAGCGGACTTGAACAAGAGGTACCATCTTCTTCGAATGCATATTGCCAGTTTGTCACGCGGTTACAAGAAAGTTTGCGAACAGTTATAATTGACCATTAATGACACTGCAAACGGCCATTCTCTTACAAACTCTATTGCAAGCACAACTCTTTGAATTCAAAATAAACGTAGGACTTCTAATTGCATACCTCAATAGTAGCCATACGTGAAAATGAAGCATGGCTATTCAAACCTAAATGCCGTTTACAGCAGTATTTCAGGTATGCGGCCCCTCAATTTTTCCGACCCACACAAGTAGCTTCTCGATTTCTCTTTTCCTTCCAGAAGGACTCTGAAAGGCCGTGGGTCATGGAGGCCCTGGACGACAGCGATAGCGATGCCAATGTGCCTTCCTACTCATACGGGGCCACCGTGGTAACCCCGATCTTGATGTTATCTCTCTCATTCCTCGCTGTTCTTCTCCGATGTTGGGTCAAGGGGAGGATGCTGCACAGTTTCACGGCTGATGACTGGTTGTTGCTCCTGGGCTTCGTTCTATACACTGTACTCTGTACTCTCGCAATCGTTTCAGCTAGCTACGGATTCGGCGTTCACTCGATGGACCTATCGCAGAAGAACCTCGCGACAATATACGAGGTAAGTTGTAATCCTACTCTGTCCAAATCGGTTGTGCAGAGATAATACTCATATGTCGCCTAGTTGTGGTTCTTCGAGGAGATCATCTACTTGCTAGCAACCGTCGTTCTCAAGCTCAGCATTTCCATTCTCCTCCTCCGACTCGTCGTTGGGCGTACAGGTCGAGGAGTGATTTGGGGTACCGCCATCTTCTACACCATCACTGGGGTCCTCTTCGGTTTCGGGGTGATTTTCAGGTGCCGCCCAATTTCGAAGTTCTGGACCGAGAACGACGATACTACCTCATCGTGTATTCCTGAGCATACCTTTGCCGTATTTGCCTACTTGAATGCTACCATTAGCTTGGTGACCGATTTGGTCTTTGCTGTTGTACCTATATTCGTCATCTGGAAACTTCACTTGGAAAGGAGAGTCAAGGTTTCTGTCAGTATAGTGCTCTGCTTTGGTTTCTTGTATGTGGAGATCATTCTGCCTTTGTCCTATTTGGGAGACTGCTGATCGTTGCTGGAAGCGCGAGTTGTGTGAATATGGCTCGTTATAACTACATTGACAACCTTGCTTCTGATGGCGACAATACTTGTAGGTGTTCGGATCCATGCTTTCATTGCCATAGCCTCGATCTAATTCTGGCTCTTCTGTTAAACAGTTGACTATTTTGTGATCGGCATTGTCAGCATCCTTGAAATTGGGTTCGGTATCATCGCTACTTCTCTAGCGACTTGCAGACCCTTGGTACGCTTCATATTGCTGCCATGTCTCCAATATGCAGAATCTCAGCGCACAGCAACACGCCGCAAGCTGCGATCAGGAGACACGACACAAACCAAGAGAATTCGAGAGAATTCGAGAGCTACGGCTGATGTTGAACATGGTACACAACCAACGCTGTGGACTGTTCGATCACAAGAGGAATTGGAGGATGATATTAGAGTCTGGGAGGATACATGTGCAAAGGCCCGAGAGAGGGGTGCGTTGATGCAGGCTTCGTTCCGCACCGGGGTCTTGTCGGACCACGATCCTCTAGGTCCCTAGGCCTGTGGCAAGTCGCTAATGTCAACAACGCTTACCCAGTTACCTAGATGTTCTGTTTATTCTCCGGATATGCAGTTATCAGCTTATTGACCACTTGAACAGCTACCGGGTACGAGAAGCCCTGGTTTTAGTAGTCTGTCATTTATCAGTATCATGGTCCTGATTGTCTCTAGCGGCTCGGTGTGAATTGCTCACTTCTTGCATCTGGTGCGATCTGGTCGGATGTGTTGGTCCTCAAGACTCTCACCTTCTTGTACGATTGGTCTGATCCATACGACATAGCAATAGTCAGAGGCTGACGAATGAGTTCCGAGTTATTTCTCGGGTCTGAAATCAGGTACCAAGCACCGGTGTCGTCCAGCACTCCCAGGAACTGCTTCGTTTTTGCGTCTGGTATATTTCTTTCAAATATCTACTTTGTCGGCGCTGTTATTGTCACCTGCCTTTCATGCTCGGCGCATAGCCAACAAGACTTACTTTATTTCCATATTCCTCCTCCACAACGGAGTACCAAGTTTGTCCTTCCGTATCAAACGTGGTCTCAAGCCACACTCGCATCGAATTGTTTGTGGCCGTGATGTCCCTCCAAAACGTCTGCCAGTACCCCCTGTCGGAATTGTAAATTGCATGTGTTACCTCCTGCAAGCTTGTTGTCGTATTTCCCGCGTGCAGCTCATTGTTATACAGCCATGCGCTCCATGCGGGGACCGTCTGGGGTTGCTCCAATAAAGCACTAGGCTTTTCTGCAATATTACAGAAAGCCATGTCGTACTCGGGGCCTGTATATCGTTTCGTTGTACAGCGTGATATATGTCCAGTTGGTTTGACAAAGCCAGCACGGATCCCCAATTACTGAACCGTTGATTGCCGAAATCTCACGCGCTATTCGGCCAGCTCCATGAATTCCCGATCCAGTACTTCCCCAGCAGAAGAAATCAGTCGTCTCGCCCACGGCCCAGATCGTCGAGTCATGTTCCAGTACTGTCAGCCCTCCGATTTCTCGCGGCCAGGTAGCTTCGTTGCACCAGTGGCTGAAATTTGCAACGTCTGTTTGGCTTGCTAGTATGGCTGCTGGTAGAATCGAATAGCTGGGAGACCACGTCTGTCCCCAATCACGACTAGTAGATCCCCAGAGTTCCATGCCCATAGAATCTTCGTCTATGACTGCGCTTGAATGAACAAGGGTACAGTGTGTTGTCCATAGCATGAATTGCTGGGTGATGAGCGTACGTTCTTCCAATCTCAGTCCCGTTTTAAACCATAATCTCCTTCTCTACTGGTATTTGCTCCCATCCAGCTTACAGAACATCGGAATAGTTCAGAGCTGGTGTTACTTGCCACTATTGGTCTGCATATGAAAGAGTGGCCTCGCCAAGAACATCTTGACCTAGCCCCAGCAAGATTAAAACAAATGGAATGATTGGCCTGAACTTGACTATATTGGTCTAAAGGGCAAGGAAGTGAGGTGGTTCATTCCCTCTTAAGTGCTCGGGTGATGACTTCGCCTATATATAGTGCTAACTACCTGCGCGAGATAGCATAGCTCGTCTTCCCGAGGTTCATAGCATAGATGTCTGATCGAACTGATATCCATCAGGCACGGTAATATACAAGATCAACGTTTATAAACAATTTACCATACGGTCAACCTACACAGGTCCTCCGATGTAACGTTGCAGGTTTGCTATCATGTTCGAAGGATGATGACGAAGCCACGTAAAAGAGTTGTCCAGAGTGGGGTTGAATTTACATTGTTAGAGATCCCTTGAAATTACTTCCAACAGCGTGGCGCTTCTAAAAGCATTCTTCGAACGATTTTCATCCTTTTCGAAAAGGTCATGTATGAAACTGTACGTAGGATAAACACGTGAAACACGTCCCCTCCCTAGTGTCCACATACCTAGTTACTTTATAATTAGAAGATATATTTTAAACTATTCAAAATAACTTAGTAACAAAAAAGGCCTCACTTTACTACATGTAGTAGAGGGAAGAGAGAGGAGAGCGCGAACTCCTCATAGAAACGTGTATCGCGATCCTGTGGGATGGGACTACGTTCTATAGAGGGGAACGCACGTCGTCGCTTCTTAGCGAAGTTGTTAAGAGGGCAGCGGCACTCCTCTGTGTATATTCGCAGATGCACGGATCAATAGGACGTGCACACCTTGTTACACACCTAGGCCAATAGAATATACCTACTACAGAGTATAGAATAGTAACACATATATCCTTTTTATTGCATTATAGACTGTTATTATAATTACCTACCTAACTACCTAGCTACTGATTCTAATCCTAATATAAATTGCGAAATAGTCCCTACATATAGTAAGGAGAACTACGCACGGGCCTGGTGCTTAATCCCTGTCTCACTGATATACATATACAGTGGATAGTCATGTTGAGCAAGTTTGTTCATATTAGAGGGTATAATATAACATCAAGAATAATAGTAATATGATAATTGATATAAAAACATACTGGCTTAGTCGTCGACCGTAATTGGGTTATCCAGATCGAGGCCTTCCCTAAGTTTGTCATTTTCAGTTTTATTTTCGGCCTGCACATCCAAACTATTATTTCTTGAATTAAGCCAGCTACTTCTCGACGAAATGGAGTCTGGACCGGAATTGGTGCTTTGTTATTTTGCAGCCCTTGGCATTAGCAAAACCGCCACAACAATCCCATCTATATCCCTCCGCAAGATCAGGGTCACCTACATATGGCCTAAAGCCATCGGGATTAGCATTAGCCCAAAAGCCGTCGTCGTCTTGGTATAGTTGTAGAAGCCCTGTTCAAATCAGCAGCAGCTTCCCCTTGCGCTCTCCTCACATACCATCGTGCCACACGCAGGCCCCCAGTTCATTCCTTGATGCATTATATTGCTTCTTGCACTGCGTGCATCTAGTTACTGTCGAAGAAGGCTGGCTTTCACAGACGTCTTGGAATGGCCTTTTCACCCCAGTGGATTGGAATGTCAATGGAGATTTTGCGATACCAAGGTCCAGTATTTCTTCTTCCATCATCTCCGGGACCTTCAAACCTGATGTGGGCTTGCTTGGTGTGCCTTGATCTGAGATCTTCTGTACTTTTTGCTTCTTTGCAAGTGATGCAGGATTGATTCCTTTGTGCTTCGATATTTGGCACCCCACCGCATTCCCAGACTTATTACAGCAGCTCCACATGAACCCCTCGCCGTATATGGGGTCGTCAATTACATCGTAAGGACTGTCGACCTGGTTGTCGCTCCAGAAGTAGCCACGGCGCCTGTACGGCTCCTTCTCTCCTTTAGACGAATGAGCATTAAAACACTTAGATCGAACCCTATTGATATACCTGAATGCCACCGGCACGTTGAGCCCACTTGGTTTTTGTTGATATCAAATTGCTGCTCACAGTACTGGCAGATGTCAAGCTTCAGGATTGATGGGGCGGCAAGGATGTTTGTCTTCTTCTGCTTCTTTGGTGGTGGTGGCAGAGGTGCTCCGCTTGCGAAGAGTGCGTCAAACTCGTCGGGGTAGAGAGATCCAAGCCTTGCTTTTGCTTGTGGGATGAAGGAACAAATATCCCAGAGGATGAGCTCCAGGCGATCCGTCGGGATGGCCGTGGTGGGGGCCATACTACTGGTTGTATCAAGAGATTTTGAGGACGCGGACGCTGGAAGTGGACTTCTGGTCACGAACAGCAATTGGCTGTCAAAAGCGTCTCGACAGGACGAGTGCTGGCGACAAAAGGGCATTCATTTGGTGTTCTGCGACGTTTTGTATGTAGCGAAGGTGTCACGACGATGTCAAGCTCAAAAGGAGCGCCATTTATTGAGAAAGGAAAAGATCTGTGGCGCCCAGGTAAAATAAAAACGCGCTTAGAGCAAAAGATTGTACGAAAGGTACCTACTTACGTGAAAGTGAGGGGTAAAGAGGTAAATGGCAATGGCCACCACTCAGCTTAAAATCTGAAAATCTGGTTGTACCCAGAAGCGTCTGTTTTGAGGTTCCCATGAAATGTAAGATCTGATCGACCTCAATTCTTGTGCGCCAACATGAATGTCCACTTCAGCAGCGTCTTCTTTGCTTGGCTCTGGTGAGCCACTGGCATTCAAGCACGTTGCTATGATCCATCTCCAGCCTTTCATCCTCCAAAATTCCGTGCCTATAGTGAATCCACAGTATTGGGAGAGGCGTTTCAAAAAATCAATGCCAGTTTGAACGCCCTCCTTTTGCAGCCGGAGTTCAACAGATCTTCGATTTCAGTAGAGGTTACAACATCCGAAGAAACGCGATGGACGCTCCACCACACGGCGAGGGAGAGAGACCCTCAGAGACCTGGAGTGAGAAGAGTAAACGGCGACAGCATATATCGGCTAGCTAGCATTACTAAGGCATTTACAACTTTGGCTATCCTCCAGCAGCACATGGCCGGGAACCTCAGCTTAGATGACCCGATCAACCAATACATCCCAGAGTTGAAAGGGAGTATTCCATGGAAGGATATCACGCTGAGAACCGCAGTAAGTCAGTTGAGCGGGATCGCTAGAGAATGTAAGAAGATGGACACGTTCCAAAACCAAGGGGTGCCTTATTGATATTGTGGTCAGTTGCCCAGGCCGACTTTATGAACATCGTTCCTGATCCAACGGCTCTGGGCCTTCCACCGTTACGAGGTCAGGTATGCCTGCATGCGATGAGTATTATGGCTTTGATAGGCCCTGCGAGAAGAAAGGTGAGCTGACACTATACGGTTACCTGTGCCTAACCAGTGCTTCCTAGATCTTTTGTTAGACCTTGCCACTAGGCGACCTCTATGGCCTCCTAAGCAGAAGTCAACATATTCAACCCTTAACTTCGTCCTACTCGGCCTTGTCATAGATAACGTAACGGGCCTAAATTATACGGACTGTGTAGACCAATCTATCCTTCAATCCTTAGGCATGACCAGAAGTTCTTTCGTCAAGCCGGACGACAGTGTTGCTGTCCTACCCCAAGGTGATAGTTATTGGGATATTGATGAAGGCATTCAGAGGCCGTAAGTTTCTGCCCATGTCACCAGCTTCCCCTCTGAATTATTGCTGACCTTTTTTCTAGTACTGGGGGCCTCTACAGCTCGTCAGCTGACATTTCAAAATTCATCCGTTACCTTCTCACCCAGTACAATGGCTTGACTCCCCAGCTCAACTGGTTCCAGCCAGCCTCTTACTCAACGACTCTGTCTTCTTTCTTTGGCATGCCATGGGAAATATTCCGCACCGAGACCATCCTCTCCTCCACCTCGAGGCCAACCACCTTCATAACGAAAGCTGGCGGTGTCCCAGGCTATTTTAGCAACATCATGATTCCAGATTACAATTTGGGAATCACCATCCTAACTTCGGGCCCCTCGTCGTCGCTTATGGAACAAACCCGCGAATTAATAAGTGTTCCATTGATCCGTGCTGCTGAACAGATTGCCCAATCCGACCTCTCAGCCCGCTACACTGGCGTATTCAAGGCCAAAGATCTGAACTCAACACTGACCCTTTCCCATACCTCCACCAAATCCCTATATGTACAATCTTTCATCTCCAATTCTACCGATATTCTGACTTCATGGCTCCCTTTCTTAACACCCATCACTGATGGTGATGCATTCCGTCTCCAACTTGTCCCCACGCTTCTCTACCGCGACGAGGGAAACCAGAAGGGTGAGTTGTGGAGGGGTGTCGTTTTCCCGGAAACGCGTCATCGTGGCAGGGTGTGGGATGATTTTTGTATCACGAATGACGATCCGTCTTATTATGTGGGACTGCCCATCTTTGAGGTTGTGCTTTGGGGGGGAGAGGATGGCAGAAAAGTTGTCCAGGAGGCAGAAGCGTCAGGATTTAGGGTTAAGCTGGGACGAGTTAATGACCATGAAGGAGGAACAGATAGCGGTTTGTGGAACGGGCCGAAAATATACCAGGATAGACATGATCAGATGCGAGAGGAGCAGCTGCAGCAGCAGCATGTTATCCAAGACATGACCAAGTAAATAGGACACCACGTCAAAACTCGGCACTCAATTCGAAATATCGGTATAGAGCCATCATGTTGCTATGCAGGACAGCCTGCAGAGGGTACGTGAATGCCACCAACACCGCGCAGGCATAACTCAATACAATAAAGGAGCCATCGCATAACTATTTCCAGCCGCCTCATTTGCTGTTCCTCGTATCTTCTGACAACCTCCCCTAACCTCGACCTCCGCAGGTATTTATCTCCCATTCTCCCCTCTACGCTATTGTTTCGTACCCGCCAGACCCCATGTGCTCACTGCGGTTCGAGAACAGCCAGTAGATGATCAAGCCCACAATAGGGAACAAGAAGACCAGGACGCACCAGAGCAGCTTGTGCGATACAGGACGGTTCGACTTGAGTACCTCGACTGCAGAAAGAGAGTGGTTAGTTCGTACGGTATACTAACTGATCATGCAGCAAGGAAGAGACGGGAGGTGCAGAATAGGGAAAACGCCGTACTGAACACAATGATGTCCAAAATCAGAATGATAAACCCGATGACTCCACCACCACTTCCGTACTTCCAAGCGTTGTCGTGGGTGGTCGTGGTGATGATGGGTTGGGCCATGGCAAGAGAGAAGAGGGAGAGTTGGAGGAGGAGGCTGAGGACTGATTGGAAGAAGAACATGGTTGCTGTTCGATGTTGATGGCTTTTGTTGTGGAGAGTAGGTAGGAAGAAGATGCGATTGATGTGTGTGGTTGTAGAATGTGAAAACTACGGACGTGAAGAAGACCGGACAATCTGGGTACAGTAGGTCCTACCAGGAGGCGGTATGACGTCGGCGCCCCGTGCAGCATGGCAGGAGCAGGGCAGGGCAGGCAGCAACGATTGCAGGCACGGGATCCTGGTCCCGGAACGGCCCAACCTGACCGCCGGTGCCGGCTAGGTAATAACAGGCCAAGCCCAAGGTAGGTACCCCGTGATTTAAATGATGAAAGAGACTACCTAGGTAATATAGGTAAGTAACAATTCAGGAACCGAAAAGAAAAATGTTCTTTCTTTTGAGATCGCCAGGTAGGAAGAGAGAGAACAACCAAGCATTGACAGACTTGGTGTTGAGCCCTGAGCCTGGCTTTACTGAGTTTCTCCTACGAAGAGGTACAGTAAGTGACAAACAGGACATCCTGGAATGCTACGATAACCAACCTTTGCCAGACAGTGGGTGACTAAGTGCGAAGTATCAAGCCCATCTCCCACAATTCCATTCCAACAGTGGGCGTGCACATTGTCTGTTGCCTTGCTTGAACGCGTGCCTGCTTTTGACAGTACCTATGGGTATACATTCTGCCGATTCCGCGCGTTCTGGTGGTTGAAGTACTTTGAGTCTTCACCATTCCTCGTTCCATCGTCTTTCGCCCGGTTTTCCATTCTCCACAGGTCACAGAATCGCAATCACAATGGCTGAAGAATCTGGGCAAGACTGGGACAAAGGAGAACAGTCAGCTCTGGTCTCCATCGGTGACCATAAACTTTATGTCTCCGTCGCTGGCCCGGATCGCAAACTGGATGAACCAGTCGTGGTTCTGATGCAGGGCCTCGGAAGCACGATCGATGAATGGGTCGGAGTACGGCGCCTCGTCATTCCTTTTGCACGATTCCTCTGGTACGACCGCTCAGGGATGGGAAAGAGTGGAAGTTATCCCAGTCCGCCCAAGGCAATCACTGCAGTAGCCATAGCCCACGAGCTTGACACGCTTCTCAAGCACATAAACATGGCACCCCCCTACATTGTGCTGTGCCATTCTTGGGGCGGCATATTATCCCGAGAATTTCTTCACTTGCGCAAAGGAGATGTGGTGGGCATGATCTTCGTCGATGCCAACCAGGAGACGACGTTCCCAGCGGACTTCCCACAGCCATATTTCATGGCTATACATGATGGATTTGATGACTATGAACATTCTGGAGAGCGGGAGCATCACGTCTTGTTCAAAGAGGAATTCGACGCAATTGAGAAAGCGAATAAAGATCCACGCAATCGAATAACACAGATGGCGGAGGTGGAGGGATTTAGGACTTGCTTTTCCGTCCTGGCAGCAAAGAAACAGCTTGAGAATCATGCCTTGGGAAATCATCCTATTAGTGTAATTCATGGCAGGTACACGGCTCGGGATTTCCAGAGGACGTATGATGCGGCGGTTATTAGGGGCAATGGAACCGAAAGGGAACGCGAAGAGTATAGGCATTTCATTGCAGAGTGGAAGGAGAATTCTGGCCCTCGTATGAGGCAGATCTTGGACTTGTCGAGTAACCCTGCCCTGAGAGCATACCGCGACTCAACGAAGAGTGGTCATAATGTTCAGATGTTGGAACCAGAACTCATTGCTGAGGAGGTTGAACGGGCGTATAATGCTGAATTAGAGCGGACTAAGTAGTTACCCAACTTCACAAACTTGAGAAGTGTGCCACATTACTCAATGGAGTCGCCGCACGAACTATCGTCTACAACCTACTTGCCTACCTAGTATGTTTAGAGCTTCCCTAAACTTCTTTCAGGCCGTAGTTTCTTTATATAAATGCCTAAAAATGCCTTAACATAAAACAACTTACTAATAAAATGTAAATATAACATAGAGTGTCTATAAGCTAGTACTCTAAAGTAAATATTAATAATAAAACTAGTTTTCTAAGAAGATATCTAATAATAGTATTAATAGTAAAGATATATAGTAAACAACTAGACGGTAAGCCTACAAGGTGCTTAAGAGACAGAGGCCGTAGACAAGACCTATAGTTATTACAGTATAATACCTAGTCGTAGAAATGTCTTACCACGCGCTAATTACATTATATAAAGAAATAAATAAGTAGTTTTCTAACACGATATAGATAATCTAATTGTCCTATAACGAGATAGTAATTTAAGTACTTATAGAGCTAAAGGCTAGTATCGGTGGTCTTTATACTAAACAGTTTAGAGAGACCCTTTAGTGGTGAACGTATTATAGAGTTGTTATATTGTATAACTAGGTACTATAATCCCTATAATTATAGTGGTCCTTAGTGACCTACTATTATATTATAAGAAAAAGTCACCTTTCCGCCTATAGTTTAGACTATACTAGTCACGGGATACTTACCTAGGTAATATATAGTTCCTTATTAGAAATAGAATATATTACAGGAGGAAATAGCCGAATCAGGCTAATAGCTAGTCTGTTAGCAGGGGATACTAAGATTAGTTACTTAGTTTAGTTAGACTTACAAGATAGTAAAGGTTACTATTTTTAGTATTCTATGCGAGGGAATTAATTAGGAAAGGATACACGAGTTTACTATAAAGGTAACTTGTGTGAGTAGTCTAATTAGGAAGTATAGATATTACTTTACTTATTTTACTTTATACTCTTATAATACTTATTTTACTTTACTATAGTTTTACTTAACTATATAAGGTTGTTTTACTTTATAAACATAATATTTATAGCCTAGTTTAGTATAGCTTATAACTAGCCTACTTTATATATAGGTAGTCGATTTTCCTTTATAGATAGTTAACTTTAATTTAAGTCTTTAACCTCCTTGTTAGGAAACGTTTATAGAGTTTTTACTATATAAATAGATTACCTTCTTATAACCTATAGAGTAGTTCTATAAATGTTTCTTAACTTAGGTTATATACTATTTTAGATTCTAGTGTTAATATAGCTATAATCCGGGGTATATACTATTTACAACTAGCTATAATAGTGATAGACTTAAATAGTGGCGTCGCTAACCCTATTCTATTACTAATAAATAGATAACACTCTTAACTTATCCCTAGTATCTTACCAGTCGAGAGGTACCTACTCTCTCTTATTTTCTTAGTCTAGGGGAGGAAGTTTTTCTCTTAACCGATTCTAGTTAACTATATAGGTATATTATAATATACTATTAGGGACTCTACTTAGACTCTTAACTTCTAAGTTAATATAGGTATCTCTATTTCTTCTTCTTCTTCTCTTTAATAGTCTAGTCTCCTTAATAGACTATCTACTAGGTTTAAGCTATCTACCTAATATTCTAATATAAAGTTATAGGCTATTAATTCTTCTACCTATTATATTTATTAACTGTTTAATTTTTACTTTATTATAAAGTACTTTAAATTGTTATAATCTATTTTAACGATAATAATATACTAGCTATATAAAAGGTAGTACCTCTAAGTCCTAAATATAAGCACGATAACTATTAGTTTAGTATTATAGGTTTTATACCTAGTTTTAATGTCTATAAACTTTTTTAAATAGAAGATAACAGGGTGCTACTATTATTTACTTTCTTTACTATATAATTATAACAGGATTCCTACTACGGTAAATCTAGACATATTAGTTTCTATATAGATTTATTTTATAGAGTTAAAGTGTCGAAGGACTAATACTATATATAATAAAATTCTTTTTTAGTGTTTTAAAAGCTTAGTTTATATTATTAGACTAATAAAACAGCTTTCCCCCTTTTAACAGGTATATTATTAGCGTTACTACTCTAGAATATATAAAGATAAATCTTTAATAAAAATTTATAAAGCTAAGAAAGGTTTATAACTCCTTAATAGTCTTTAGTACTAGCTATTTATCGATAGTATCGACCTTACTTTAATCTATTACTACACCTTTAGGGCTAATAATAAAACCTAAGTACTTAACACTTTATACACTAAACTTATACTTCTTTAGGTTTATATAGAGTTTATATTACTATAATCTTTTAAGGACCTAGTATACCGCTTTATTATATTCCTCCTTATTTTCTAAATAAATTAAGATATTATCTAAGTATATTATATAGATAACATTAAAAAGACCGATAAGTACTTAATTAATATATACTTAAAACGTTATTAGTACGTTTATTAGTCTAAAGGGTATAATATAATATTTAAAATAGTTATAACATATATAGAACACTGTCTTCTATTTATCACCCTCCTAGATTTTAATCTAATAGTATATATCCTTTAAGTTAAGCTTAGTAAATATCTTAACACCCTATAGCCGGTCTAAAGTTTTATTAATAAGAGGTAAAGAGGTTCTATTCTTAATGGTTATTTAATTTAAACCCTAATAGTCTATATAGAGTCGTAGTTTTCTATCTTTCTTAGGGGTAAATATAACTAGCACTCTAGCTAGACTAGTAGAGCAACGACTCTAACCTTTCTCCTCGCTTATTTTAAGATACTCACGTAATATTTCTAATTCCTATTCTAAGAGTGTATAGGTAGGTCCCTATAATAGTTTCTTTCCTAGTTTAAGGTCGATTTAATATTTTATTTTAAAGTTGTCAAGGGGGACTAAGGTTATAGCGTTATTAAACACGTCTTTAAAATCTATATATTACTCTAGTATTTCACCCTCTTTAAGTAAGGCTACTATACTTATAAGTCGTCCTAACGTCGTGTCTCTAGTAGGTATCTAGATAGTTAAGAATAAATAAGGTTCGTCCTTTGTTAACTTTATAAATTCTTTTACTATAAGTAGTATAATCTTAAATAACTCTTTCTAATAGTGCTATTAATTCGCCGCGAAGAAGATGTCTAGGTCTATCTATTATAGCTAAGAAAATCCTAAAATTACTTCTATACCCTCTAATTTAAAATTATAAGCGACTAGCTTATATTATACCTATTATATATATTTATTATCGTCTTTTATTAAAATAGATATTTTATAGTTTCTATATAAGTAAATTAATTTACTATTAGACGTCCTTAGAGGGGTTACTAATTTACCTCTAGTTAGATCTATTTTAAGGGCTATTCTCTGTTAAATATAATTTACTTCTACTCTAGAATCTATAAGAGCTTTTATCTATTATCCTACTTTCTTGTCTCCTAGAATAATTTTAATAACTATACTTATTTTTTATCGTTAGCCTAGATTAGTAGAAATAAGTAGAACTACTACTAGGTGTTATTATTTCCTAGTCTTCTCTACTTTAACTTTAGACAGCTCTATAATTTATACCCTATTTTATTATAATTATAATATGTTATTTTTAGGTAATTTATTATCACATAGCCTAGCTCCTTATATATATAATAAACAATATCTCTTTAGTTTCTTACTAGGATATTATTAAGTCTTAAATGTTTTATACCGTTGTTTTATAAGTAGGACCCTTTATCTAGGGACTTACTTCTTTCTTACTTATCTCTACTTCTACTCTATCACCTCTTATAGCTATAACTTCTACTTTAACGTCGTCTATCCTTCTTTCTATCGTCTCTTTGTTACTTATCTTAATTCTTCTACTAGTTTAATTTAATATAATTTTTAACTCTTATTATCATAGATATTAGCTCTCTCCTTGTTTATAGTTAAACTATCTACTTTATAATTTTACTATAGACTTCTAGCTTAAGTTTAATAAGTAGTATATCTTTTTAATAATAGTTATTAACTATATCTAATTTATCTTTAAGACTATTAAGGTATATAATAAATTCTTAGACACTTTCATAACCCTATTAACTCGCCTTATTATATATAGTGGCTACTAAAATTTCTTGATTTACTAGGTCTAATATTAAGTCCTTTATAAATTCTATAAAGTTAGCCTATACCGTTATATTTACCCCTACCTTAGCCTTCTATCGTTTCTATTTATCCCGTAGTACACCCTTAAAATAGGGAGTATAATAGGTTATTTTATCTATATTAGTTATCTAAGTTATATCTCTATCTTTACACCACTTAAGCTCCGCTTAATAGAAGAAGTTCTAGGCCTTCTTAATACTAGCTCTCTTATATATAGGGAGTTCTCTTGTTTTAGGTGGCTACTTATATTTAAACGTTGTTTCGCCGGCGGGGTAGGTGTTAGTAGGGCGTAGCTAACCACCCTCTAGTTGAGCTATAAGTTCTTAGGCTTCCCTTAATTACTTCTCCTACTATAATTATTCCTTTAATTCTTAAATCCTTTATTATACTACTTCTAGATAGTTTATAAGTTCTTGTCGTCTCCTTACTACCTCTAGAGTTTCTAGTCTAAGTATATATAAACTAGAAGGGTCTACTCCCTTCTAGTTTCCTAATAGACCACTACTTCCCTTCTAAGTTAATTAGCTTTAAGTAAAATATGTTATTATAATTTTAATATAATGTTGTCGTTATTATCACGCCTATATACCGAATATATAGTAAACTATCTCTAATTAGAAAGGGAGATTAGAATGTTAAAGGCTATAATAGACAGGGTGCTATATTAAGAGGTAATATAGTATATTATATTTTAAAGAATAAACTAATCTCTACCCTTCTTAAGAAGAGTGTCTAATTCCTCTTTTACTACACCTATAAGTCTCCCGTCGGCTACCTAGCGGGAACCCGTTAGAACACCTTTAGAATACTTTCTATAATAACACTAAAGTATAATATAAACCTAAGTAATGTAAAACAATAGTATAAGACACTAAGAGCCTCATTACTCGCTATAACCTCTAGAGGACCTCGAGTTCAGGTTGTCTTTACTAAGTCAGAGGTCTACCTATGATAAGTTAGTAGAAAAGAGAGTTATAGATCTACTTTATATTTCTTTTAAAGAATAAAAAGTAGATAGTCTAACTGTACTATTAGATAAGAATAAGCTTTTACACTTCTTATCACTTATAGACTTTAAGTAGTACCCTATAGTACTTATTAAGGGGGTATTTTATTTAATATAACTACTTACTATAATACCCTATAACTATAGTGGTCCTTAATGACCTACTATTATATTCTAAGAAAAAGTCACCCTTCTACCTATAGCTTAGACTGTGCTAGTTATATAACACTCGCTTAGGTAATATATAGCTCCTTATTAGGAGTGGGATATATTATAGGAGGAACTAGTAGAATCGGGCTAATAGCTAGTCTATTAGTAGGTGATACTAAGTTTAGTTACTTAGTCAGGATAGACTTATAAGATAGTCAATGTTACTATTTTTAGTAGTCTATATAATATAATTAAGTAGAGAAAGATATATAAGTTTACTATTAAGATAACCCGTGTAAGTAGTCTAATTAGAAAGTATAGATATTATAATACTTATTTTACTTTACTATAGTTTTACTTAGTTATATAAGGTTACTTTACTTTATAAATATAATATTTATAGTCTAATCTAGTATAGCTTATAACTAGTCTACTTTCTATATAGGCGGTTAATTTTCCTTTATAGATAGTTAACTTTAATTTAAGTCTTTAAGCTCTCTATACTACTATTATCTCTGAAATCTCTATTTTCTACTTAATATACTCTATAACTAGGTACTATAGCACGCTATAGCTATAGTATACCTTCGGCTTACCTCTGTCTTTATAATTTCAGCCAGCTTATACCCTCTTCACACTTGACATACTCTATATCTAATATAGTACTCTATAGTTACTATATAGTATACTTCTAGCTTTTCTCTAATATAATTTTAGTCTATTACTTATAGCTATTTTATAAATATAGTATTTAGTAGGTAGCTAAGGTACTAGGACTCTATAAGGACACCTCTTTTTCTAACTTATTTTATTACGACTATAATATAACCTTAAGTAGCCTTAAGTAGCCTAGTTTCTAAGCTCTTCGACGTCGGTAAAACCAGCATTTGGCCCGTCACGATCGAGCATATATTTATATTTGTCCCTGTTATCCGCTATGAACCTGGGAATATCAGTGTTCGCGTTAATCCTATTGTAAAATTCCCCTTCTCTATCCCACAGATCCTTCCCCTTCTTCACTCGATCGATAATCCTTGTCCTATCTCGAAATTTGTCTTCATTCAGCTTTGTATGCGAAAAACTCGACATCTTCGTCAACATCTCCTCGATGGTCGAAAAGCAGGAGCTACAATGCCAGGCAGCATTGAAGAGATCTGCTTTCTCGAACCAATTGAGTACACGGTTCCCTCCTTCGCCGTTACGGAGGTCAGCTGGCAGAATGGTACGAGAGGGTCCTTGGTACGTGGTCGCTTGCGGATGTGCCCATTCTTCACCGCGGTGAAGCCACTGGAACCCATAGTAGTAGAACTTGCTCCTCAGTGTGATACGCCGTGGGAAATCACAGTTCCGAAGGAGTTGGAGCGCTGCCGGGCGAGGGATTTCATCAACATCAGAGACTACAATAATATCTCCATTATGCGCAGCCTGAGCCCCCGTAAGGCCGGGGATAACCTGACTGAACATAGCATTCCGCTGGTAGTCTTCGTGCTCCCAAGTTATGGTTGAGTCCTCCGATGTCATGGGCTTCTCCAGGACGTGATGTATGATCTGCGGGCGAAACTTCAGAAATCGCTCCATATTATCTTGCAATGCTAGAGGTTTCGGCAGCCCAGTGAAGGTGAAGGGAGATTCGACAACGACGAAGTAATCGACGTGTTGGTATAGTTCATTGAGGCGGATCTCAAGCCAGTCCACTGTTCAGGAATTCGATGTTAGCATTACTTGTTCTAGAATGATTTTGGAGGACAAAGACATGTTTTGAGAGTAGCGAGGCAGGTCTCAAGAGTAAGGCCTCGTCGCAGCTCCCGAAACAATTTGGAATTGAATAGAAACAAACAGGATTCACGAACGCTCGTTGGTTATCATGAATAGGTCGTACACCTTGCGCTTCTCCCACGTCTTCTTGGATCGTGGAAATGGTCGCCAACCGTGTGCGGCGCAGTGTTTCTGTACATCGTCCTCTGACATGAAAGCATCTTGTGAGTCCGTTGGTGGTTGCTGTATGTTGGATGCTTCCAGAAACTCGATGTCTTTTGCGCTGACGGTCCTTCGGATGGTTGAGACCTGTCTGCACAAGTCATTGACAATATAAAATGCCAGCAGCAAGAAGAGGAGCTTCAGAAGGCGCAGCCTGCCAACGCGTCCTCGCGTGCTCCATCTCCTTGGTTCACTGCGGCCCTGTGAATATGGCATGGCTAGGTGTTCATCTCATGTGCTCTCGTGCGCTCGTGCTTTCGTGCTCATGCCGGATGGTCACAGTTGCACTTGAAAAGGGGGGAGCGTCAATTCTTGTGCTGAGTATCCGTCTTGTACTCGCAGTCGTAAGTGGTTTTGAGAGGTCGTCGTGGCAGTAGCCATGAACGTCCGTTTAGAGCTTGGCGAAGAAATGCCTCGGCCGTCCTCCTCCACTCCCTACGATATGTGCTTTACATCTCTCTGCCAGCTTTTATATCTTCAACCATACGCGTCTTCCGTATCCAGCTTCATCCCCAGATAGTTCTTAGCCTTCAACTTTCAACACCCTTGACCACTATGGGATTAATTGCCTGCAACAACGTATCCTGCCGGCCCCTACTGGAAGGTGGGGGGTGTCACGAACCATTCCGGTCTTTCACCCACTCTTCACCGGGTCTTCCACGTCTTATCTCGAGTTGAGGCGTGTTCCGATGATCAATATATTATTGTTATTGCGAACCCTCGTGCCTGGACCTTCGAAATGATCAGCACCAAGTGGATGTTGCTCTCATTGAGCGTCGGCCGAGACTCCTATCATAGAAATCACTAGAAGTATAAAGCTCCCACCAGTCCCGTGTCCTTCAATTCAGGTTCTAATCTTATTTCTCTCCCTCTCGCTCTCTGATCTTGTCGAAATGGCTTCTCCCATCGAGAAAGCTGCCCAGCCGGCGCCGGACGTCGTTCCACCAGATGAGAAAATCACTGCTGTGAGGACCGCCGATATTGAGGATTTTGAGAAGTCAGACATTCACATCGACGATGAAGCTGGAGCTCTGGCTGCAACAGCACTTGCAAGCGGAGTAGCAGATCCAGTGTTGTCAAAGAAGGTGCTCCGAAAGATTGATCTCTACATCTTACCATTTTTGTGCATCACTTATGGTGAGTTAGTTGCAAGGACATTAACGAACTGTGATTACTGACGTTCTTGCGCCGCGCTTCAGGCCTTCAATTTCTTGACAAGACGACTCTGGGATACAGTTCGGTTTTTGGAATTATTAAAGACAATCATCTTGTTGGACAAGACTACTCATGGTGCTCGTATGTAGGCCGATATATGCCTGGACAAACGAGGAGCTAAAGGCTGACAAACTTGAGATCGATTTTCTACTTTGGATATATGATTATGGAGTACCCAGTAAGTTAATCATATCTAGGTACATCCAGGCTTTACTGATTCTGACAAGGGTGTTGCTCTATTACAACGATTTCCGATTGCAAAATTTTTGGGCTGTAAGCAGAACAACAACATCCTATTAAGCCTGTTCTCTAACTTCTATAGTCAACATAATCGCATGGGCAAGTATCCTCATGATCACAGCAGCCTGCAGTTCATTTGCTGGACTAGCAACTGTCCGTTTCATTCTTGGGATGTTCGAAGCGACTATTTCTCCGGGATTCGTTGCCATAACTGGCATTTGGTGGACTCGTCAAGAACAAGCGTCGCGCTCTGCCATATGGGTATCCTTCCTAGGTTTCTTTGGTACTATCGGCGGTCTCATAACCTTTGGTATTGGCCATATTGAAGGCAGCTTGTCAACATGGAAGCTCATCTACCTAATACTTGGGGCATTTACTGTCCTCTGGGGTATCTTGTTCGTTCTTGTTGTGCCAGACAACCCTGCAACAAACTCCATTCTCTTCAGGTTGACGGAAGAGGAACGAGTGGTAGCCATTCAACGAGTGATCGAGAATAAGACGGGTACCAAGACCCGCACATTTGTCAAGGAGCAAGTCCTCGAGGCCTTCACAGATCCCAAAATCCTACTCCTTGGTCTCATCTCCTTAGTGAACGCCATTGCTTCTGGTGGTCTAAGTTTTGGCTCTATCATTATCGCCGGCTTTGGTTTTACCTCTCTCCAGACAACTTTGATGGGCATGCCTCTATCCTTTCTTCAAGCGGTATGCACTCTTTTGGGCGGCTGGGCTCAAACAAAACTCCCCAATGCAAGACTCATCGTTGGAAGTGTGGCAATGATACCCCCGATTATAGGAACAGTCTTGATCAACCAATTGGATACCGACAATAGATGGGGGAGATTGGTGGGTGTTTGGCTTTTAGCCGGGTATCCTACTGGCTTCATGGTTCTCTTGGGATTGTTGTCTACAAATGTTGCAGGAAGTACCAAGAAAAGTACTGCGAGCGCCATAGTGTTTATTATGTATTGCGTTGGACAAATTGTTGGTATGTGCACCTCTGTCTCCCATTTCCACTTAGTGTCATTTTGAAAGACCTGGGGCTAATGGGAACTCGCTACAGGTCCTCAATGTTTCAAAGCAGCCCAAGCACCAAAGTACCACGGTGGTATTACCGCCATGCTCGTAGGCTTCATTCTCAATTTGGTCTTCAACCTTGTCCTTCGCTTTCTCTATGTCAGAGAGAACACGAAAAGAGATCAATCGTTAGAGGGCAAGAGCGAAGAGGAATTAGACGCTTTGAGAGAACAGAGCAGAGCACAAGGCTTTGAAAACATTACTGATAAGGAGAATGTAGGTTTATTACTCATAACATTCATTTCGTAATTTTACTAACACTGAAACCTTTAGGTCATGTTCCGGTATGTTTTGTAAAACGGTAGAGGGCGAGTGCCGGTTCACCGAACACGTAAGAAAGGGAGCACGGCTAGTAATCGCTAAAATACCTACCTAACTCAACTGCGAAACACTCAATACTTTGAACGCTCTACAGGCTCCCCGCTTTCTCAGTCCAAGATTAATGCAGACTTTTTAAAATGACATGTCGAGCAACACTCCCGCTGTGGGCTTGAATATTGAGGATATATTGAACAAACGCCGCCCCATATTTCTATGGTTCTTTCAATGGTAATTATTATCACTTCTAGATCGGGTGATCAGATCTAGCGAGACTGGACCTTGCTTGCAAGACATAATCACCATTTATATCGAGATGGACGTCGCTTCCGCCACCTATACCAACATCAACCTCGCTGTTCTGCTTACCATTGTCATTGATATTTTCGACTGCCGAGAAGCTGCTACGTATCTGTAGAGGAGGAAGTTGTCGGCGACCACATCGAAAAGTTAGTTGCCTGAACAATTCACGAGGCTTTGCGAGGAGAAGAGCCAACCTTTTTACTTCCTGACTGCGTAAGCTCCTGGCCCCTGCTGGCGAAACTCTCTCCCACTATGCCATCCCAGAACTTGAGCTTCAAGCTTTGCAGAAACTCTTTTATATGTGCTTCGGGAGGATAATTGTCACTTTTTCGCGCAGGTCCTCATTGGATTAACCGGCCAATCATTACTTGATCAAAGCTCGAGTAACCCTCCACAGTACTGTACTGTATAGTGATTTATAAATGTTTAATATTTAATCAGTTATTCTATAGAAAAACGTAGGTCTATACCTTCAAAACAGCACTGACAAGAGAAGTCCACTGTACTGTAAACTAGTTGTGTTTCTTTCATTTGAAATATATACAGTTTTATTCTATATTATTTCCTTCTAGATAACTTCGCAAATCACGTACCTTCCAAGCAAGACTTAGCAGTCAACTTCACAACATTTGTATGACTATAAAATTGATCAGACTCGCAACAAGTATGAGAGCCTTATTTTATCAAGGTATCAACGCCATGCGTGCAGTTATTCTAATTCGCCAAGATACCATACGTTACAACCATGCAGGTTGCCAGCAAAATATTCTGGCTGCTATTCAAGTTTGTAATGGGAGTTTTGCCATGTATCATAGAAGTTGACGGATGTTTATTGCTCTACATAGCAGTGAATTTGTTCTGCGAATGCATGTCTCCTATCCAATAACTTGCAAGGGAAAGGGCGAGGAAATGATGTGTAACTTCGGATGAGCATGCCAAAGGAGTAGAGACTTAATATTTTTTGGCAAGGAATTCCGTGTTGTAAACGAAAGCTGTACAGGTGTGATATTCTAGCCATAACTGAATTACATTTGTTCCATGTGCACGCTCAGCATTACAGCCGTTTTTCCAGTCGATACCAGTCTCATATGCCGCCATTTTTACTCGCTTGGGCGGGTAGGGGATAGCACCAGGACAGAGCCTCACCTGAATCATTGAGTGAGTTTCAAGTCATCCAAAGAGAGGTCTGTGGATTTTATTTCAGCCATCGCGTTGATTTTGTTCGCGCGGATCAAACTATTCTTTGAACTCTGCTAGGAGATCGGGCGCGGTCTCGAACAGGATTGCTACTTGTTGACAGAGGCCTTCCAATGTCATACGACCTCGTTTGTACGCTACGAGGATGTCGAGGAACCGACTGTAAATCTCTGGTTGGGTCTGGAAACGAAGCTTTAAATTTTGTTGTTAGCTGGGTATTTTCGACCTTCTCTGTTCTGTCGTCATTATGAAATGAATGCTTGCACATTTTGTCTCGAAGCCAACTCAGTGATTGAAGGAATGGTGAGTGCATATACCTATTTCTTACCTCTACTTTGTCCAGATATGAAAACGCGCGATGAACCTCATATACAACCGTCACATATTTCCAGAAGTAGGGACAGAAGAGAAGACGATGCAACCACGCTGGCATCCTGGATACTTTTGGTACTGCCTGATAGCGAAATTGGTCTGTCAACCTCAAAGTTGGATTCTTGCCTCTCTCTCTTGACTGGTGCATGTTTCTGTCTGCCCGAGCTGCAGTACTAACTGTCGTTGTAGGGATAGTTGTAGAGATGCTGTGCGACAAAAAGAGGAGCATGTTGGGAACCGTGGTGTTGCAATGTAATTAGTGATGAATAATGAATAGTGGAGGAAAGATGAGGTCGACGGGTACACTACACTACCTCATGCCTTCCCCCAAGTCAGCATCTGATGCTCTTCAAAGGTTAGGAAAGGTGCATCGACGCTGTCTTTGAAGATGCCTCTTGATCCCATGTTTCACTATTCTCCATGATCATCGAGCGAGCATGGAGAGAAAATCTGCACTTACTTCCAATTTGTAATATATGGTGAGCGTACAGTTCAGAGCCATTTTAATATCCGTACAAACTATGATACACGATTCTTCGTTCGTCTCATGTCGTATTTAATACATCCATTCCAAGCTTGAGAATGAATATGGATGGTATGGCCAACTTGTGATGCGATCCATAGGTCAATATCTGGGTCCGTCCATGCCACAGCCCCTTCCAAATTCTCAACTGAAACCCCCCTTTCTCAACCCTCAATCTCTTCCAAGCCCAGAACCTTGACTTCGGAAATCCGCAGAACAGTAAACTTATGTTTGCTCTTGACCGTCTTTATCCGCCTGTTCCTCTGCTTCTTTATCTGCTTGATTCTCATAGGCTCCGCCTCAGTACCCATAACCCTGGCCCTGCACTCAAAAATCCTCTCATCAAGATATGGCGCTCCTTTCAAAGTATAATCTCTGCTTCCTAGGCTCGAAGCGCGGTTCAAACGGAGCACATCCCCGGGAACGACACCGGGCATGTGGAATGGAAGTCGCACAACATCGCCAGCGGTGACAAGGTAGGGGCGTGCGTGAATGTGCGCTGTGATAAAATGTGAAGGTTGGGCGCGGAGGAGTGGGAGAAGCTCCTTTATAGAGGGGGAGAGCGCTGGTGGCGCAATTGGCGTAGGAGGTGATGGCGATATTGAGGAGGACGTACTTGGCGTAGAGATTGAATTTGTCGTAGCCTTAATTTCTGAGCTCGACGGAAGTGGTGTTGGCTCTGGTGATGGTTCGACGTGCTGTGCTGTTGAATTGAAGTGCCTGGCGCCAAGAGGGAGGAGAAAGGTCGAAGGGAGTGAAGATATCGGTATCCGCGTGTCCAGAATGAACTTTCGCAGGGTTCTACTCATCATATTGACAATTTGATATGTATGTGCTTCCAAGTGTCCCAACCTGAAGCTATTCCCGCTGTCAATGTTCAGCTTTCAAAATCTTGGATGACTCAGCAAGCACCAACTCTTCTGGTGCTTGGCGTGACCAATTGTCGGCTGTCAGGTTAGCCCGTTCCGGGACCTTGCCTCGGATGGGGAATCTGACAGCCGAAAGCCGACGATCAGGGTTCGGGTGATAAGAAGATTACGGCTTTGCAAGCTCCGCACAATGGAACTCCGTTAACAACAACAGCTCAACATGGTACGATCCTCAACCAATCTCCTCAGAAAACCCCCAGCTAATGTGTGTTTCTAGCCTCAACCCCGAATATTTCGTGAATCCGGTTCATTTATATCCTAGTTCAGATCATTTCGGGAGTTGCGACAAGTCTACTCTTGAGACATGCCTTGCTACTCTCAATATGTCTTTGTCCTGCGAAATCATTTTATAAACGTTCTATAAGAAGCAATGCTAACACCTAATTCTTGAAGCACGGATCGGTGGCGCAAGCTGCATGGCTGGTGCCTCGACCACGAAGAGAGAACTCGCAAGAAGGCCGCAAGAGAAGCCTCGAAGGCCTCGCAGGATGCACAGAAGTTGACCGGTCTACGAGCGAAACTCTACCAGAAGAAGCATCATGAGAATATTCAAATGAAGAAGCAGATCAACAAGACACACGAAATGCGCAACATCAAGCCCTCAGCACCAAACGAACCATCGAACACTAGCTTTACAGTACGGTCATGAGCCCTAAAAGGACAAAAACAAGCCGAACAAAAAGGCTGCCAGGTCCCCAACGCTAGGTACATCATCATTTTCGAGGTTTCTACTACGTCGACACTGATTGGAGAATAATACTATACACCACACTCTCATAAATAACCTAAAGCATATCAATGAGAAAACGGCCTAAGCTTGTACTCCGCATCCTCTTCCGGATTCTCAGGTATCGGCACGTCCACGAATCGTGGCTCCAAATACCACGCCGGATCACCGCCACCTTCAAACATCGTCGTACTCCAACCATTTCCCATCCACCTTAATCGATTATTCTCCCTACTTTCAAACTCAAAGTCCTCCCACCTAGGGGCTCTCATAGTCTCCAAACAATGCAACGTACTACCTGGCCACAGTCCCACAATCCTCTTCCCTTTCCCCCCTTCACTCCTATACCAACTATTACACTCATCCATATACACGGTCTTCTTAAAATACTCACCAATATACTCTTGAAAATCATGAACGCGTTCAGCTTTAGGCATCATGGTAGCATAGTCTTCTTTTTGGAGTTTGCGGATGCATTTTACTATGTAGTCGCCTTCAGTCTCGATCATCATCGTGAGGGATCCAGATCCGACTGCAGAGTTAGGTCCGAGCATCATGAAGAAATTTGGGAAGCCGTCAACGGCCATAGTGAGGTAGGATTCAGGGTAAGGTAAAAAGCGTTGTTGGAGAGAGAGGTTGTTTTTGCCGATGACTTTGAACGGAGGTGGTGCTCCTGTCTTAAAGCCAGTTGCGCAGACCAAGGCGTCAATCTTGATCGTTCGTCCATTTTCCAAAAGAATGCCTTGGGGACCGACGGACACGATTTTATCGGATATGAAGTCTACGTTGTCTTCGACCAGTGCTTCGAGGTAGCCGGGACCTGGAGTCAAACGTCGACATCCTACTGCAAAGGAGGGAGTGAGTGCGTCGACGATTTCTGGTTTCTTGGCTAATCTTTGTTTCATCATTGCACGGAAGGTGTCAACGGCTTTTTTTTGGGTTTCAGAATCTTTGAATGTTACGCCGTGGATGGTGTTGCCGTCTGCTTCAATGATCTTGCGAAACTTAAGGAACTCGTCCGGGTTGTTCCTGAACTTCACTTTTTGCTCTTCGGAGACTGTTTGGCCTACTTAATAAAGGGGCATTGTGAGAGGGCTGTTGCAAACATACAGTTAAGTTGGTTTGAATCCAGTCCAAGTTTTAGCATTGCATCTAGAGTTCTATTTAGTTGTGGCTTGTGTCTGTACTGGTAATAACTTACTATTCCCAAAAGGATTAGATATCCAAGTTCTGCTTCTCACGAAACAACTCAACTTTGAAACCAGCGGTTGCAGATTGGGCACGATCTGTATTGAACTCGATCCACCACCAATGACGCCAACCCGTTTACCTCTGAAGTCATAACTACTGCTGTCAGCAAGCACAGTTGCATATGCAGAGGAGCTTACTCTTGATCCCACGCAGCAGAATGCATGACCTGGCCCTTGAACGTCTCAAACCCAGGAATACTCGGCCATGAAATATCATTCAAACCACCTCGCGCCGAGATCAATACATCCGCTTCATCTTCTATAACCTCTCTGCTTTTCGTCTGCTGTATTGAAATTTTCCTAGGAGTATTAGCTTTTATCTCTTAAGGATCATGGGACAATTGACTTACCACTTCTTGGCTTGATTATCCCATGTGCAACTTATGATCTTGTGGGATGTCTTGACGTATCTGAGAACTCCGTATTTCTCGGCTATTCCAGTCAAGTATTCACAAATTTCCTTTGCTGGGGCATAGAAGGCCGACCAGTTTGGATTGGGGTCGAAAGAGTATTGGTACGAATGAGCTGTATGATATCTTTATCGGTTTACATCCTTAATGCGAGACAGCCGACTAATACTTACATGGGATATCGCACGCACAACTATCGAATACTTCCAATTAAAACCACCTCAAAACAAGCAGTCCGGTAAGGAAGTACTTACCCAGGATATCGGTTCTGTGGCCATTCTCACAGTTAGTATAATTTGCCCACAAGTAAGGCAAGCATCCCAGATTGCCAAGCAGCTTCAAGAAATACGCACCTCCCACCACGTCCCCCCGATCCCCTCATTCTTCTCATAAATCTGTAAATCAACATTCCTCAACCGCTGTGGTATCCTAATCCCCAAGTAGATACCTGAATAGCCAGCACCAATAACCCTTACCTTCAACGGCCTCAAATTCTCAACGGGCTCATCCTTGATTGCGAATGGAGGACTAATAGAGCCCATTTTCGAGAACAAGAACAATACGTCTTTAACTTCCTACCCTTTGAATAGAAAAGGTTCAAGGCAACGCGAAAGCTTTTATAGCATCACGATCTAATGCAACCCACACCAGGCGATGTGCCACTTCCGCTCAACAAGGATTCATACCTGGCTAAAGAGGGGGATTCCCGTGTGCCGAACATGGCTTCCGCCCGGGTCTCATGCAACGAATTCCTAGGAAGGGAGGTTTCCCGAAGTCGGCATGCAGTTGGATTTGAACTGGCCTTTGACGGTTGAGCGGCTAGTGAAGCAAGCGGAAGTATGGGGGGAGTTCCGGTTTCCTTGTTGGAGCTTTTGCGAGGTGGTGAAGTATACTCGTTACTGAGTGGTTTTGCCGAGCGTCGGTTAATGCCCCATTCTTGCTCTCTTCGCCTCTATTTACAAAAGCTGCATCACATTCATTTCAGTCACACACAGTCCAATGAAATGAATATTGCACTGGAACATTTCATTTGCACTTACTGATGTCACCCTCTCAAGTAACTACTAATTAACCTGACCAGCCTTGAATCAAGCTAGCAGAAAAGGGTAGTAAAAGAACCATTTAATGTTCCCTAGCAATATGATAGGTGAGTGCAACTTTGTGGGGATACAAGAAAGACAATGGAGATGAACCGGCGACCCACCAGATTTGGTGACGAATGCAAACGATGTATGTCGATCTTTTAAAGAAAGCACAACGGTGGGTTCCAATCCTTTATCTTCTCCTTTTGCAGGCAACAGCTTTGCTGAACCATTCGGGAGTTTCCAAATAAGTGGGTTAGTTGCTAAGTGCGACTTAAGGAAGGTATCTTGAGAAATTGCTCATATATGAAGATTGAAGAAAGATAGACCCACAGTCCATGGTTTTATCATTGACTGGAGAACTTCAATAGCCGAGGTCAATACTCGCCATACACCTTTCACTTGGAATGGTTCAACCAGAGCCAATGACCAAATAGCAGCGCAAATTCCAATGAGAATTTTTGTAGTAGTTATCTGACTATGTTATCTAATACCACCCCCTCATTTCCAGTTCACAACAAGTTGTTTTGCATAATGTAAGTGGACAGAAGCTCTTGAATATATCTATTTAAATTTCTCTTGCATAAGAAAAAGGGTCCCCTTTTCCATTTACACCTAAATCGGTCCCAAATCTTGAGCTCAAAGAGCCACTACCGCAAACTCTATGGCTACATAACGACACTACATCTTCCTCTTTCTAAACTCAACCCTGCTCGGATCTGGCATATTCTGCGCTTGAAATAATAGACTCTTGGGTCTCCCTTCCCCTTCCCTAAAACGAAACTCAAACTTCAACAACAACTGACAAAGAATCATTTAATCTCGTGACCAGCAAAGAAGCGTCCAGGACAAGCATGTCTTCCACCTCCAAAATGCATTTCTGTGCTACTGGTGGAGGTGAACATGTGTTTATTGGCATCGATGGGAGACTGTTGGCGGAGCTCATAAAAGCGGAGGGGATTGAAAATTGTTGGGGAGGTGTAGATAGAGGGATCCGAAGAGATTGCTAGAGCGGGGGCGAAGAGGAGCGTATCTTTCTGAAGATGTGTACCGTCGGAGAGGGTTAGGGGTTTGAGGACTCGGCGGGTCCATGATGCTGGGTGGGAATTAGCAGCGAATATACTCTGAGGAGGTAGATGAACGGTACTTACATGGAATTGCACCACCTATGCGCTGTGATTCTTTCATGAAGCTATCCATTTTCTTCAAGCCATTCATGCTGTCCGAGTTGAATTCACCTCCATGCTCGCCGAAGACCACCTCCATGATCTCATCATGCAACATCTCGATATACTCAGGGTGCGCACAAAGGTCGTAGATGACGTTGGTAACCATCTGGCTTGTGGTATGGATGGAAACCGCACCAAATAGCAACTGAATATTGCTTTGAAACCCATAATCGCCCTTAGCATTAGCAGATAACCCATCTCTCACCCATTCAATGGAATCATTTGGTCTCTCGTAGCCGTCCGACTTCTCTGTGGACTCACGATGCTTAATCATCGGGATGATGTATTTTCTTGCTATTTCATTATGTTCGCGCAATTCGATGAGTTCAGGGATGAAGTATGGTCCAAGGAAACGTATCCATGGGGTCCAGGTTCGTAGCTTGAGGGAGCCTTGGAAGGCACAGCGAGTGAAGTTAACGCTGGTGTTGAGCCATTCTGGGTTGCGGCTGAGTTCGGGGCCTACGAAGACTCGACCAGTCATTCGTGAGATGAGACGAACAACCTGGGGATAGAAGGTGATAGGGGCCCAAACTGAGACGTGTTAGATGAAAGTTAGTGAATGGTAGGCCGGTTCAAACTTGCCTTCGCCTACTGGAAACTCGCTCTCCATTCCATGGTCAAGTTCCTCTTTCAACTGTGGGAACAACTTTGCTGCGGTGAAAAAGCATCAGTGATAGCGACAGAAATTAAGTACATGATATGTCATACAAATATGCTTATTTAGTTCAAGTTTGACAAGACGGTTGACTAAGAAGTCATGCCCTTGGAGCGATGGCATTGTGTATTTGGCTTGAAGCACCTGCATCACCTCCGTCAACTACTACCCACATACCATGGGAGGGAGACCTTACATCTGTTAACGAGGATCTGATAGTAGTCTCGGGGAGCGTCTTCAGCTCATCGATGAACCTGGGTGGTACAGCAACCTGTGGCCCTTCGGTTGTCCAGACCTGGAATACGCCTTGGAACTGCAGTGACCAATGTAAGCAGATTGGTCACAGAATTGGAAGGAAATCCATACCTTCTTGTAGCCCTCTTCAATTAGATTGACGCAGTCGAACATCCATCTCTTCCTTTGTGCCTCGATATCGTTTGCGTCTTGTCCGTGGAAAGGGATTGAGGACTTGCCTCTATTGGATTGGGCAAAGGAAACGAGAGAGATAATCAATAAGACGAGAGCAGATGCGATTGGAAAGAAACCGGAGCTGTCCAGAAAGCGGTGGAGGATATCTTGGTTTCCAGCCTGAGAAGTCATGTTGAAATTTCCCATATAGATGTTGATGAAGGTAATAATGTTGCAATAGAAACAGAAGAACAAGTATACAGTCTTCGAGTGTGGGGTATCAACTATAAAGCCTAAATACCCTTCGCAGACAGCAGTTGACAAGTTGGTGTCCCACACAAACGTCTGCAGTAAGATTGTGCGTCAGACTTAAGCTCCATTGTACATCTAGACCATGGAAGGGGACCGCAGTGCGACATGTACGTGTATCCTGTCCTCGATATTACACATGGTACCTTCAGACACAGTACCGTCGGTACGCACGAAGTTGGCAGGTCCAGCTCAGCGCGACGGACTTCCAGATACAGTATTCTGTGGATCAACCGAATTCAACTGGTAGATCGAATCTTGAGTGACATTTGTGGGCGTAATATCATATAACATGAGAGAAATGCCCTTACACTTATATGGGCAAGGTAACCTACCTTGAGTGACATAAGCCCTAGCTGCCCGAGACGACAATGACATCAGAGTTGGAGAATATACAAAGCAGCATGAACTTTTCGAGATGGGTTGTGCAACATCCGAACGTTGGCTTGCCCAATGGTGAGTGTTGAGTATCTGTTGTGTTGTTGTGGTGTATTGACAGTATTGTCGTCGCCCTTTGATGGCTTCTCACGTGATCTCATCCATGAGCACTTCCATTTTCTTCTCGTGCTTCCTCACGAACTCCGGAGAAGGAAATAACGAGTCAGATCTAGAATCTCATGAGTTTTGTCACCCGAATAAACGGGTTACGCTTTGCAAAATGTCGACTGGTTGAAGCAGTGAAATGCCGGCCACTTACCCCTCAACTCGATCGGCTAAATGCCAATCATTGACCCAATCGTATTACAAGACTCGTATGTTTTTACGAAAGAGCAGGATGAATGTCCAGCTCGATACACATACTCGTTTACAGTACAGTACCAGTTGTATAGGAAACCTACGCCCATTTCATTTTCACCATGTCAAGTGGTCTTGTGAGGGCGCTTACTTGGATGGGCGCTTTATGGACGTTGACACTTCTAATCAGACTTGTGCGCTTTATCCATCTTTACACACGCCCATCCTCCCTGGACCGCTATCGTTACATGGTCCAAGAAAAGGCTCCTTGGGCTCTGGTGACAGGTGCGAGTGACGGGATCGGCGGCGGCATCGCACGAGAACTTGCTCATCGAGGGTTCCATGTTGTCTTGCATGGCAGAAATGCCACAAAGCTGGAGAATTTCAAGAGCGAGTTGGCCCGGGACCACCCAAAACAAAAATTTCGAGTTGCAATTTTAGATGCAACCGTTAGCGGCTCTGAGTCTGTCAAGCAGATCAATGACCTGGTGGAGATTCTCGAAGATGTCAATCTGACGGTATTGGTGAACAATGTGGGCGGTACGCCTTCAACGGATCCACGCTACAAGACGCTCGAAAAGCATACGCCTTCAGACATTGATGCAATGCTGAATCTGAATGCTCGGTTCGTGGTACAGCTCACTGCTGCTATTTTACCGCTGCTACTTCGTCACAATTTGCCTACCTTGATCATGAACGTATGTTCAATTGCAGAGATAGGAGGACCTTACCTGACAACCTACTCTGGAGCTAAAGCGTTCGACAAGGCATGGAGCATAGGCCTGGCCAGAGAGATGAAAGCCGAGGGTAGAAAAATTGAGGTTTTAGCCATAAATCTCGCAACCGTAACGGGGACTACTCATAGAAAAGAGAAAGGGACTTTCATGGAGCCTGATGCGTCGACCTTTGCAAGGGCAGTCCTCGGTCGTGTTGGTTGTGGGAAGCCAGTTATTTTCGGGTATTGGCCACATGCGGTCCTGAGGGCTGTTCTCGACGAGTTGCCGGAATCTGTAGTTGCCAGCGTCTTCACCAATGCAATTAGGGAGCAAATGAAGAAGGAGACGAAGGGCGCTTGAGTGCGAGCAGGTCTTTTCTCTTGTTATCGATGATTTGGTGTGGTTCTTCTATGTAGGCAGCATGTAGGTCATGAAAATTTGCTCCAATAGGGCCTGTTTCTTGTCTCAAGAATGGGTGACCTGTGAAGGAAAAAGGGTACCCTGTCGAATGGTTTAATAATGGCCTATCGAAATGTACAACAGTGAAAAGTAAAAGGGCTACATCATTTGATAGAAGGCTTCATTGATTAAATTACAGTCAATCTAGACGTTTTCTAGTCCTCAATTAGAGGTCTCACGCTGAGTGTATTCTGGGGCAAGCTCCCCTGGGAAGTCTATAGGGATTGGAGAATAATCCTAGAGTTAGTAACATGGTCACTACCGCTTGAAACCAGTTACCGGTCCGGTATTGCCAGAAACCGTCCCCTCGTAAAGGTTTCCAATACCTTTTCTCTCTGCTTTGTTTACAACTTACCGCTAAAAGAGTGAGGCAAGTAAGTAACCCTATATGGTGACTCTCGTATTACTCGATGAGTGATTTACTGGTGTTCCCTGAGCCATTGCCTAGGCGCACATATAATCCAACATTCCCAGGAGCTCAGTTATTTCTTTCAGAGGCAGTATTTATACTAGTTGATGGCACAAGGAGCTTTACATTTAGATCAAAAACTAATTACAAGACGTAGATCTTGTATCTTCTCCATTGTGCCTCGCAAACTAGCATCAATCCTTTCTAATTAACCCGCAAACAGCATTGAACCAAACCTAGCTTCTGCTGTAGGCATTTAAGAGCGTTACCACTCTCTTTTGCAAGATCTAGATCAATAGCACTCTTAAGGAAACAAACAGAGTTTAAAGAAGTGCTGACACAAAGCCGTTGTCGCTTATAACATGTAGCTTAAATTGACTGGAACCAAAGTCAAAGCTACCCAAAGAGAACAGACGTAGAATCATAGTAACTACCATCATTCAAGAAAACGGCCTAATCTAAGTCCACCCGAGGCAGAAAGGATAACTGAGCCACGTGATCATTCGCCGACACACTCCTCACCTCAGGGCATACAACTCGGCGAAAGCCGCGTCCAAAAAGCCACACTACCCTAGTGAAGAAGCCCATCACCTATTTATGAGTACTTACTTTCTTTTTCCGCTACCCGGTTCCGCTTCCCGATTACCTGGCCGTTATCCACAGTGCTACTACATCTACAGACTACAGTATGATGTTGTGACTTGTTCTATTGATTCTCCTTCACACATCGACAAAGCTGTGTGGTCCGCAACCAGATAGATTGTTGGCTTTGCGCTGTGGCATTTTTATAAGGAGGCGAGGCCCTTGGAACATTGGATGGACAAGGATGAGGAGTTCAAGCATTGTGCTAGTAAGGAGTGTGCTGATGAGTTTTTTTGGGAGGATGAGCGCGAAGAGGAATGAGTTGATTAATGGGAAGAGTTATGCCTGTGAGTCGTGAACCACTATGAGGGTGGCGACGCTGGAATTGAGTTAATGTTAATGTGGTACGATACTATAGTCCTGCAGATCTTAGCTGTCCTGCCTTCGGCTCTCTTGAGCCAAGGTCCCAAGGCAGCGGGAGAAGCGGATTTACCAGCCTACCTCGAATCCTCGCCGAGAGGTTACAAGGTCTACAGAAAGCTCGGTTTCGGGGATGTGATGGCTTTTCTATCGACCGGGAGAAGTATGGGGGAACGGGAGATGCGAAGATAGTTTGTATGTTGAGACCTGCTGGTACTGAGGCTGGTATGAACTTTATAAATTATTTCGCGACATTAACGAAAGAGGTAATGGGTAACACAACGCTTGCTTAGAAACAAGAAATCCCATCAACTTTATTCCTTGTTCATGAGGAATGGACATTCCGCTGGCGAGGCCGTGCTCATTTCGGCATGCGTTAGTTTTGTTTCGGCACTCTCAGCTGGAAACAAAGTGGCTGTTCCTGGACTCCTCAGCGGGCGTCCGCCAACAAAAAGATGGCTGCTGTCGATCTCGAGTGTATGGTTGACGATCTCTGGGCCATGCAAATGCGACGTTATGTCTTCTCCAGGCCTCGGGAGAGAGAGCTCTTTATTGACGACACCATCTGGTGCAATCTGTCGAAACATCTCCAGAGGATCGAACCAAGTCTCGATGGCCTGTAGTTGGAGTTTGTCGTTGACTTTGGCGACTGTAAGGCCTTGGATATCGATTGAACCGCCGTGCGCCTTTGCAGTCACCTTTTGCCCTGCTCTGTGATGACGTGTTAGGCATACTGTAGAGATGTGACTAGCGTCTTTGAGAGGTACGTACTCATTGAATCCCACGTAATCATTCTTCATCGTCCCCCAGTGCCGCCATTTGAACGCAATCACAGGTGGGCCGCTATATACCTCCGTCACTTCCCAGGCAAACGTCGGCATCATCCGTTTGAAGGTCTTGTGGCTAGAGTTGAAATCCGAATGTTCTGGGCTGTAGTACTCGTTTGGTGCGATGATTGCGTTGTATGTTCCGACCTTGAGCATGTGCTCTGCCGATTGCGGAGGGCCGCCGTTGATGGAAAATGTATAGTTCGACTTGTCGACAGTACGCCAATCATTAAGATCCTTCTTGAAGCTAGCCTCGACCTCCCAGTTCTTGACTAGGTTCTCGACGATCTGTTCGAGGCTGCCGGCTTTATGCTCCCTACTCTTGGCTGGAAACATGTTAGCAGAGGAAAGCAAAGACGCACCATAAGCCGGGCATATAGGCGTAGAGCCTCGAAGGAGGGGACTTTAGAAAATGAGCATTCATGAGAATGGACGTACTCTGATGATAGACTGCTCGTGTTTTGGTATAGTCGGGTGCACGGCCATATCGCCAGCTAGGAACCCTATCTTTGAGGATGGCATTTGGGTCGAGGACATAATCGGGCAAAGCAGGCGCCTCGGCGAAGGGCTGCTGTACATCGGCTGCTGCCATGGTCTCCTCGGTACTTTCTGGAAACAAATTGAAGCTTTCACGTCTTCGGCCTGAGCAAGAACGAGGCAGGGACTGTGACGAGAGAGACAGAAGACTCGCAAAGAAAGACGTGCTATATTTGTGGCGGGGCGGCAGGAATGTGTACGGGAAAGCAGTGCCTAATGTCAGGCTGAGGCCGAGGGAAGTAAATTGAGGGCCTTTATACACCGCAAGAGCGGCGCAGACCAGAAGAAACCAGGACGTTCCCTGAACACGGCGCAGATTTGGAAGATCTGTGCCGTCAATTAATGTAGAACTCGTGGTTCGGGCCAGGACAATTGCGGCACCCTCTGCATCGATTTGACCTTGAATATGGCCATGGCTGGATATCCCCCTGCATGATTCGCTCCAAGCACGTTCCGAGCCGCACGTCTGGTAGCCAGATCCCTGCCCATGGTCGTTGCTTGTGCGAGCGACATTAGTATATTGTATTGGAATGTAAGGAGCATCGAACCGCGTCCATAATGCCTCCAACCCGGGTAATCAGGTCAGATCCCTAGCATTTCTGAGGACGCTGCATACCACAGCATCACCACATCCCCCGCGCCCCACCCCGACCTTTGACATCTCCAGGCTCGCACGACGTGGAAACAACGTGGAGATCCTGCGTAGCGGGTTCTTCACAATGGTGATACCTTCACGCTTTCTGACACGTCACTTGGAGCAGATAGACATGAGTGCCAAGAGTTGCAACACTTGTCATCTCATGCCGGGACCAATTCCGCTTGGAAGGATGGTAGCTATTGACTACCAAAGGGACGCATGAAGTGCCTTGGTCCTCAGAATGCGGAGAGCCTCAACCAAGACCCATTTTGCACGGGAAATGGCCACCTTAACAGAACTGACGCAAGGAGGCCAGAATGTAGTCATCCTGCAGCAGTGTACCTCATGACTCGAGGATCCGCGCTCTGCGAACTGGTCCGCAACACACGGACGGGGCTAGGAGATATGGTATTGATGATGAAGTGCTAGAAATATGCAGTTGAGCAGAGTCAAAGCGGTTTCCCTTCAGCTCTAAGCCAGCTAGCTAGCTCTAAGCCAAAGCGGGCTCCAAAAGCAAATATGACAGGCTGGACTGGCAACACGCAACTGGCAACGTCAACAAGTCAACCTTGGCAACTCTACTCTAGCGTTAGCAGATCTCATCAAGTCTCTTATCGTGACCGTGACCGCCCAACATCTCTGAGCCGTTGTTTGCTCGTTTGGAAAGCTGATTTGTCCATGCTGGTGATGGAGTGCTACGGCATTCCACTTGAACAAACTTTGGTCGAAAGGAGAATACGACGAAACAACATATCCGAAATAGAACAATGAGATATCCCAAAGTCCACATGTCGATGAGATGACGCAGGCAACAGCTTCCCAGCGCACCGGATGGCTATATTTGAACGCATGTTGGTGAAACTCCAATTTGGTGGCCGAGCTGATTTTTGCGAGGAGTGGTTTTCGCTAAACGAATGTGTTGGCCTTGCTTCTAAGGACTTCCATACTTCTTCAGGTCCTCCTCAGGTAGGTAGGTAACTTAGGTATGGTATCTTAGCAGCTTACCTAGGTAGCGATCCAACTCAGCTTTGCTTGACCTCGGACATTCTTGCATTCCTCTTGCGACCTCGGCATACTATTGAGCACATCAAGATGTTGTTTTTCAGGTTCGTGCGCGCTGAATGCCATATTCACATAACCACTTTGGCTGACTATGCGCCTCTCTGCACAGCTTCTTCAAGACGCTCGTTGATCATGAAGTTACCGTCGAGCTCAAGAATGACATCCAAATCCGCGGCACCTTGAAATCTGTCGATCAATACCTCAACATCAAACTCGATGACATCTCGGTGGTGGAGGAGCTGAAGTATCCACACCTGGTCAGTACTTGCGCTGCTTGTAACCTGCGCGCTTTGTGGGCTGTGGCTAATGTTTAGAATATACAGTCATCGGTTAAGAACGTCTTTATTCGAGGCAGTGTCGTACGATACGTGCATTTGCCTGGCGGTTCAGTAGATACGGCGCTTTTGGAGGATGGTAAGGCTCTTCTGCTTCTGCTCTTCTGCCCTGCAAGCCTAGGCTAACATATATGGACAATAGCAACGCGGAGAGAAGCATCGCAGCAAGCAACAAAGGGAAAGTGATGGGGTGAGGGAATGAGTAGTCACCAATATGGAAATTTGCTTCAGCTAGGGTGAGTACAGAGAGCGCTTGTATCAGACAGGCCGAAAGCAAATGCGCTGGGAATTGTGAAGTACCCGCAATAGGGACTGAGCTGCTTCGCAATGCAGCTTGCTTTTAGATTCTTGGAGGAACACCAATGATTCCAATGACGACAGCATTGCGTATGGAGTCTGGCGTTAGTAGCCTTCACAGCCAAGGCAACTGAAACCAATCGTCAACTTGAAATATACCCCAAAGCATTAACAATCCATACTTCAACAGATACAAGCAGAGCCAAAGTTCTATTCGTGAGTTGCTAAATTGCCTGGAGTAACTTAAGTGAAGAAGATCAACTAGTGCCAATGCTCCATAGAGTAACTTACCTACCTAGGTAGGTAGGTAGGTAATGGCGGGGAACATGTGTTTGTCACCTGATATCGCGTACAGTAAGTCTTCGCGTCGAGAGAAGCGAATCAGCAAACCCCTCGCACGATTTGTTAAATACCATCAACTATCACAGCGAATTCACAATAGACTACCCCAAAATACTTCCTCTGCCTTGAATTAAAGGCGCCCCACAAAGACGAATCGCGGCCCACCTTCTGTGCCATACAAACAATTTGCCCACGCTGATGGCAGTCCTGTTTTCGTCCTACTATGTTTCGAAATCCACGAGAGAACTCCTCTTCATCCATGCAGACGCCTTCAAAGCCATCAACTGGTCGACCTCCGACTCCGCCAGACGGCATACAAGAATCTCGAGCAGCATCCACAATGACGAGTCGAGGTTCGACCAAACCGCTTACGCCACGACTGAACACGAAGTCGAACGTGCCAACAGCGAAAAGCATAAAGAAGGCAGGAAATGGAAGAACATCTGGAAAGCCCAATGGAAATATCCTCAATTTCTTCAAGAAGGTGGACTCTCCCCTGAAGGACGACTCTATTTTCTTGTCCGAGAGGAACCAGACCAGTTCCGTACCAGAAAAAGCCAGGTCCTCCAGCGTGGACCATTCTGACCCTGAACCTGGCGATGTCTTTGGTGACACCGAGAGCATGGATAGTAGACGGTATAACGAGGCCGAAGGATCTGTCAAGAGGAGGAAGGTATCAAATGGCAGCCCGCGAAATGTGTTGAGCATGGAAGACTATGTGTCCCCATTCTTTGGGGACAATAACATGCAAAACAAGCCAAACCCTCCTCCGTCTGAGACTTGTACACCACCTCCACCCGACATATCGATCCCCAAGTCTAAGAAATCTCGCAGAACAGGGCCTTTCTTGGAAGATTCTGATTCAGAAGCGGAGCTAGATGACCCCAAGATCCAAAATGCAGCTGTTGAGGCAGAAAAGAAGGAGCTGGATATTCAAGTATCCCATCAACCAGAGGAATTGAATGTGAGGACTGAAACGGAGACCATTCAGCAAGAACAGATTACTGAGAACCGACCTATAGTGCCAGCACTTAAACCTATAGAGTCAGACAGTCACAAAGTAAGCGGCCTTTCCCATACGGGAGACGTTTTGGATGAGCATTCGCAACAACCAGCTAGAGAAACACCTCATCCCGGATCTGCTAAAGAGCTTCCATTCATGCCATCATTAAAGGAGGGGACAAGTGAGGATGATTTTGCCAACTTTGAGGACTTTGCCGGTTCTCCATATGATGAAGCCCCTGAGGGGGAAGAATTTGTCGAGCGAAAGTGGATGGAAGAACAAAATATGCTAGACGCTATACTAGACGCAACCGAGGAAGACCTGGAGGATGGACCTTGTAATGACTTCAAAGATCTATCCAAAACAAACAACGCGGGCGAAATGACGGCATCTTGTCCTATATGCAATACAAGTCTTAATAGTATCGCCCCAGATGAAGCTACGCGGCATGTCAACGGATGCCTGGATGGCAAGCCCATACCATTGCCATCACCTGTAAATGTGGATTCATCAGAACCAAAACTCATGCCTGCTGGAGCAAAGAGTCGATTCTCAAAGGCTGCGATAGCAAGACCTGGGCAAGAGAACCCCTTTGAGTTCGGTAATGCTAGTGCAAAGCCATCTTCTGCTTTTTCAAAGCTCATGTCATCGAAGGCGGAAGACACTGCGTGGGCAGCGGCCGCAGCAGCAGAGAATGCCTCAAGAGGAAAACCGGCATATAAACGGACATGCCCGTTCTACAAGATCATGCCGGGCTTTTTTATTTGTGTTGATGCTTTTCGATACGGGGCCATTCAGAGTTGTAAAGCATATTTCCTGAGTCATTTCCACAGCGACCATTATATCGGGTTGACCGCTTCTTGGTGTCATGGGTCGATATACTGCAGCAAAGTTACAGCGAATTTAGTGAAGCAACAACTACGAGTGGATCCAAAATGGGTAGTTGCTCTGAACTTTGAAGAAAGGTTTGAAGTGCCTGGTACGCAGGGTGTTGCAGTAACAATGATTCCGGCAAACCATTGTCCAGGGAGTTCATTATACCTTTTTGAGAAAACAATCGGCAAAGGCGCGAATCCCAAGATACAACGAATACTTCACTGTGGCGACTTCCGTGCTTGTCCAGCTCATGTGCAACATCCTCAACTTATGCCAGACATTGTCGACACCATCAATGGCAAGACGAAACAACAGAAAATCGATGTTTGCTACCTCGATACCACCTATCTTAACCCACGTTATGCTTTCCCTTCCCAAGAAGATGTCATCACAGCATGCGCAGATATGTGTGTGAGTCTCAAAAATGAGAGAGCTGAAGAGAATGACGCGTGGGAAAAGGTCAAGAAAGAGCGTGCTGGGACTGGCATGGCTAAATTCGTGAATTCTAAGATCAAATCTAACGACGATAGTATAGCTATGGAAATTAGCGGTACTAGAGCTCGTGGACGGCTCCTTGTCGTCTGTGGTACTTACAGCATTGGCAAAGAGCGTATTTGCATGGGCATAGCTCGGGCCCTTGACTGCAAGATCTATGCGCCACCTGGGAAGATGAAAATCTGCAAGGCGCTGGAGGATCCAGAATTGATGAGCAGGATGACGGCTGACCCAAGAGAAGCTCAGATCCATATGCAAATGCTCATGGAGCTCCGTCCAGAGACATTGCAAGATTATTTAAATGGGCTCAAGCCTCACTTCAGTCGGGTTGTGGGATTTCGACCTAGTGGGTGGAATTATAAGCCACCAAATTCCAGGTACGTCCTCTGGGTTCCCAATCTTCCTGCTATGTCTTAACAGAATATCAGATTCACAGACTCTCCGTCCATCTCTACCATCTTGCATTCCTCGAATTGGAAGTCCCGTTACACGATGGCCGAACTGGTGCCTCAGCGAGGTAGCACTCGTGAGGCCTCCTGCTTTGGCGTCCCATATAGCGAACATAGCAGTTTTCGCGAGCTTACTATGTTCGTATGCGCCTTACGCATTGAGAAGGTTGTTCCAACCGTCAATGTGGGGAGCGCGTCTGGGAGGGCGAAGATGAAAGGTTGGGTCGAGAGGTGGTTGGCTGAGAGGAGGAAGAACGGTTCTGTGAAGTTTGGTAATGGCGAGGGAGAATGTCAATGGTGAGAGGGACAGCCCAGAAATATTATACACCTGTTGGGATGATTAACACAGGCACGTGTCTCTCGATATCGATGCCAGCAATCCCTCAACCACCGAAACTCCTTCGTTGAGACAAAGAAGCGAGTGGTGGCATACCTACCTTGGAATTGCAGTTTCTCGATGCTCGGGCTACAGGTGTCATTCGCTATCGTTCTCAACCTCAATCACTGTCGTGTACCACATTCAGTTGTCTGCCTGCATTACCACATCTTTGGCTTCAACCATCCTCGAGCATCTGCCACCTTTTTAGTCGCGCGTCTTGGTTGATGTTCAATCTTACAACCACGAGTCTCAATTCATCATATGCCCTCTTCTGCCTTGTGTATCGAGTTCTTGGCAAGCATGGCTATCGAGCAGCCAGTCTGGCGTACATTTCTCAGCATCCCTTCATTATGTTTTTGCTACCTTTCGTCGTGCATGCTAGCGCGACTTTTTCTTCTCTGAATCAAGGTTAGGTATGGATTCATTCTGGAATCGCGGCTTAGGCGCGGTGGGTCTATCCGTTATTAAGGCGAATTGCACACCCTTTTTATGCTGGCTTCTTCACGTCTACGTACGGGCCTATCGTAGCGGCGCAGTTTGCATCTTCCAGGCTTCCCCGAATGTTCTGGAAAAGGCGTGTTATTGGTTCGGGCTTCACCATTCATGGCTCAAGGCTCAACTCCTGAGCGTAAAATTCGGTTCACCAGTCGACATTCCCCCACCGTGTGTGGAATATGTAACTTGCTTGTCAGGGCAAACTCTTCAAGTCAGGAAAGCAGTGGATTGAGACTCAAGACTTAATGACACATCACGCGCATCTCCTTCCTTCCGCACACAATACGCCAGCATTCAATGGCATCCGATCCCTCAAATCTCTCAATCTTGGACTGGACCAAATGGATTTTCTCATCTTATTCTAGAAGGTTGGCATCGTTGCCTAATACAGCCTATCCCCGTCAAAGCCAGGCGATAGTTGTCGAGATGGCACAGCGGTTGAAGCCATGACCTTGTCATGGCAGGCATATTGATGTCGGTGAGATCGTGATGTCGCTGCCCCTGCATGGCAGTGATCGACAATACATGCACATCAACAGCTTCACCACGGCCGCGCTCTCCTTCATCGACGCCACAAAGCTTCCTTCTCTGGGCATGTGTGCCTCGCCCCGGGTAGGGAAAGGGGGATGGGCTTGGCCATTGAAAGCCAAGGACGCCCGCCTCCTCGTGCACTCTGGGCTCGAATTCCCGGAGCAAATCATACCCAAGACCTTGGCCAAACGCCGGCGGAGCGTGTGAATGCTTACTTCAACTTCCATTCATTTGGACAGTATTTTGATACCTAGGGAGGCAGGCGATAGCAGTATCCCGCCTCGCTGCCGCTGTGTAAATACAGCTCTTCACGGCAAGACCAGCAGGAGAGTTTGGGCGGATTCTTTTGAGATGCCTTGCGAGGGTGGTGAGAGGTTCATGACGAGGTGGACTGTCTTAGTCTTTGTCAAGCCGCGGTGTTTTCCAGTGAGCGGGCGTATGGACAGGACTCAATGGCACACGTGGGATTGATATTTAGATATTGGCCTGAAGTGGTTTTAAGGCCGCACTTTACTAGCTCGCAAGGCATTCATTGATCCGTCTGAAGTTCTGAACGTGGACGAGGTGCACCAAAACCAATGTGCATCCGAGACAAAGCGGCCAGTCCACCTGTATTGCATTGTAATGTATTTGCATTGCATTGCATTGCCCTTACCAAGCCGTTATGCAAAAATGTTGCGAGGACAGTAATGTAGGTAGGTGGTTCAGACACGAATTTCACCGAGCCTCAGATTCATTTCGTGTCCAGGTTGAACGTGTCTCGGTCCATTTCTGGACACGCGCGCCGGATATAAGGTATGGATGAGGATGAGGATGAGGCGTAGAGGCGTACCGACTAGGGCATGGAGGCGAACGAGGCAAAGCAGGGGCTCCCCTGTCTAGCGCAACCCCAGAATCTGAGGCTCTCGTCCAGCGAAGGTGCAACGTGCTTTGGCTGGCCGCTGTGATTGGTCGGTCCCAACGTCAGTTGAAGAAACTCATTTTTCCCCTTGGCGAGGCGTCGGACGCCACGCCAACTGAACATTTCAAATGAGGTTGACGGCCTTTTCCTCGGCACGGGGGGAGAATGTAGAGAAGACGAAGAAGAAAAAGCTTGGGATGCTTGGGATGCTTGGATGCGGGAACGACGTCAGTGAGTCGCGTGCCCGGATTCTAGAAATGCTACTGTACTGTTTGATGATTGACAATCATACAGTATGAGCGAGCATGCGATGCTTGCCTGCCTTTCATAAGTAAGGCGATAATGGAAGTAGGGACTGTAGATGATAATTACCAATGGGACACGACACTAACGTAGGTTGGTACGAGTAAGGGCGTACTGGGGGCCTACTGGTTTGGGCGCAAGGTGCCGGAAGGTTACTGTAGTACTGTAGAGTAGATTGGATCCTCAATAGGTTCGCTGGCTTTGCCGCAGCGGAGAGAGGAGGGGGAGGGGAAGGAGACTACGACGTACGAAGTACGAGTATACCGTTACTACGCTCTTGTACGGTGTGATTCCGCTTGTTGCATGTCGGTGCGGCCCTTCTTCAACGCGATTATTTATTCTAGACGGGTAGGATGCATGGCCGCTGGCCTTGTGACGACGGTAGTTGAATCGATGGATGAGGAAGGAAGAAGCATTGATTGAGTCTATGCCATCGCTTGGAAGTTGATTACTGGCAGCGTATCAATCACGATCCCGTGCAACCAGACCATTTTTCTTCATTCTTTACCCCAAGCAAACCCAAGGATTGTCCAAGATGTGTACTCGTAACCAGATGGCGTAAGTGCTCCAAGGCCGAGAACCAATAATGCTGTACAGGCGCTCCCAAGCCAGCACGAAGTATCAGGGACCGACACAGCGTCGAGATATCATAGAGTAGATGCGATATATCATAGCAGCGGGGCCTAAGTCGCGGGGGCGTCGGAGTGTCATTGGTCGGGATTGGATCTTTTCTTGGTGGGGGGTGAAGGAATGTCGGCGGGTGCGTGATAAGGTTGGATGGACCTACACTACTGTCGTAGTGCGTGCAGGCGTTGACCATGGTCGGACCGGCGCCGTGTGTCTCCTGTAGTCAGGGAAGGAGCGCTCCATGACGCCCTTGCCCTGGCTTTTTTTTTTTTTTGGCCGGGAAGAAGAGCGATGGATGATGCACGCACACTGCCCCGTTCCATCTAGAATACTCGTGATGATGCTGCCCAATGAATGAATGAAGGAATGAAGGAATGAAGGAATGAATAGCAACGCCAACAAGAAGAAGAAGAAGAATAGCAGCAGCAACAACCGCAATGACAATACCAAGAGCATCACAACAGCATGCTCTCCATTCCTCTCTCTGCCCTCCTTGGTGCGTAGGTAACAAGCGAGTACCTACCTACCTTAGTCCCATCCCACGCGAGCGTCTTCTCCTCGACTCCACCACCATCAAGGACGGTCTCCATCTCCATCTCCATCTCCATCTCCATCTCCGACCCATCACCTTGCACCGTCGGTGCATGTGCCTGCCACGACGAATGAGCTGAGCCAACAACCCAGCAACGACAACCCACGTTTATACAGTAGCCCAGGGAACTACTCGCAGCTCACTCGCACACCCTCGCTCACTCACTCCCTCACGTCTGGTCTGCGCTACAACACACACACACACACACACACACACACACACACACGCCTGCACCCTGCGCGCCCACGTCCACATATATTGTGTACATATATATATCTATATATATATATATATATATATATATGAACTGCTTCCCCTCCGCAGCCCTTGACCTTCGTCCCTTTTCCTTTCATTTCCTTCCTTGTCTCGGCACCGATCAATCACCCCATCGCCATCCCTCAATCGACCGTCGCAATGGCTGACGATGGACTTGCACACCACGCGCACCACAATCCTCAGGCCGGTGCCATACCGACCCCCCATGGCCCAGAGACCGGCGATGACCATGCCTCGTACCCTTACAACCACACCGACGAGAGCGAGAAGCAGATCTTCCAGTACCTGATCAAGCCGGACGACTCGTACAATGACCAGGGCGTCTACTGGGCCGATCTGCCCCTGGGCCAGCGAGTTTCTTTTGTCACCAAGTACGACAATGCCGAAGCGGCGAAGGAGCTCAAGGCCATCGGCGCCATGGCCAAGAAGGATCCGTTAGCTCCAGTGGCGTGGTATTTCCGTAACGCCGTCTTACCTGGTGCTGGGCTCGGCTTGGAAGGGTATGTGAAGAATTGATCCCATTGAATCCTTTGGTGTGGCCGGTGCTGACCTCGACCCAAGTTACGTTCTGTTTTCCATCGGTAACTTGTCCTCGCTGTTTTCCGCCGTCTGGCCGCAATGCTGGGGGTCCAAGGCCACCGTTTGTGACGAGCAATGGGTTTTCGCCGTCACGTACCTCGAAATCGTGGGTATCATTGTTGGTCAGATTCTGGTTGGGATTCTCGGTGATGGTCTCGGTCGTCGCTGGGGTCTCATTCAAGATGCCATTATCATGTTCGTTGGTCTGCTCATGCTTACGGCTTCGTGGGGGACCAACCTGCAGGGATGGGTTATCTGCTATGCTTTCTCCCTCTTCTTCTACGGCATTGGCGTGGGAGGAGAGTATCCGATGACTGCCACTGCAGCTATGGAGAACTCGACGGGATCCGGCCGTGTTTCTACCAAGGAAGATCGTCTTCATCGTGGACGCAAAGTCACCATGGCTTTCTTGATGCAAGGATGGGGTCAATTCTTTAACCAGGTTATCCTCATTGTCCTCCTCCTCATTTTCCACCACAGCGGTAACTACCCATACTCGGAGGTTTCTGCCCAATGGACTTTCCGTGTTTCCTTCGCCCTCCCAGCTGTCGGGACGCTCTGGCTCGTCTACTACAGATGGTTCAAGATGCCTTTGGCCTCCAAGCAACTCGCCATTTCCAAGCAGAAGGCCAACGTGACGGGTTACGATGTTCAGTCCTTGAAGTTGACTTTCTACCACTTCGGTCCTCGTATCTTCGCCACGGCGGGAGGATGGTTCGCTAACGACGTGTTCTTCTACGGAAACAAACTCTTCCAATCTACTTTCATCAAGGCCATTGACCCTAACGTTGGAAACAACGTCATGACGGGTTGGCTCTGGAACTTGGTCAACATCGGTGTCTCTCTCGCCGGTTACTACCTTGCTTGTACGTATCCTCATTTCCCACCGACCGTTGTTTCCACGCTTGCTAACTTGATGGTCAGCCTTCCTCATTGACAACAAGTTGTACGGACGCAAGATGATGCAACAAGTCGGATTCTTTGTCTGCTTCCTCATGTTCGTCATCCCAGCCTTCAAGTACAAGTACTACACGACCACGGCACACATTGCCTCCTTCCAGACCATGTACTTCCTTTCCTCATTCTTCAACCAATTCGGACCCAACAGTGTCACCTTCCTCGTAGCTGCTGAGGTCTTCCCCACCCCCGTCCGTGCAACTGCCCACGGCTTCTCCGCCGCCGTCGGCAAACTTGGTGCTCTCCTTGCATCGGTTCTATACAACTACATCAACACCCAGCAAAAGTTCTACTTCGTTCCCTGGTTCGGTCTCGCTGGAATGTTGATCACCTTCTTCTTCCTCCCCGATACCACCGGTCTCGATCTCAAGGAGCAAGAGCGCAGATGGCAGTATATCCGTGCTGGTAAGGAGGATGAGTACCACGGAGTTGCGGTCCACCCCAAACACTTGAGTTTGTGGGAGCGCATGCGGGGTGTCGGCAAGCACTACAACCCAGACCTTGACTACCAATCCAAGATCAACGACTATCGCGCAGATTGGGAAGCCAAGCAATCCCAGAAGCAAAACAACGAAAATGGTCTCGCAGATGACGACGACGAATACGACGCCAACGTTCACTCATACTTCCACGCTACCAAGGGCGGACCAACCTCGGGCTCCGGCAAGGTTGTCAGCAGTAATAACAGCGAGGATGGTGTCTTCTCGAATGAGAAGACTGTGTTATAAAAGTCTGAGCCTTGGAAAGGGGTTGTTGTGGTTGTTTCAGTAGCATTGTTGGCGAGATTGTTGTGACTTGTACTACCTATGGGTCGCTTTGTTGAATATGGAAGCATGAGGCACGGGGATTCAATACCCCAGCGAATTGAATGGATGATAAGAATACCACTGCACGTTTTTGTATATAGACTATGAGAATTTCATTGAGTGTATTAGAAGAGCGTTGACTACTTTACATAGATATTTTCAACTTGCCTTGTAGTGGTGCATATCTTTAGTTGTGATCTTATAATACTTATACTAGTAAGTCTTTATGTAGTAGATAACATAAACTAGATGTGTTAATAGAGAGTAATAGAGAGATCTTTCTTTCTACTATTATTTAAGTATTTTCTCAAGAAAAAAATTATATATAGTAGATAAGAAGTTTAGTTTATACTTAGAATAAATGTCACGTAACTAGTGATGTAGTTAGTCACGTGCTTGGCGAAGGCCTATAAGAACCACTCCTTCCTATAGATAGTATTTTTCAAACTATATATATTTATTATATTTTAACAATAAGTATACTATATAAGAACTACCAGGATACCAATCAAGTAGTTAATTAATTTAACCAATAGTTATATTTAGATATACTACTTTACTTAGTTTAGAGGCTTTATTATAAGTATTAAATCTAATATACTTATACTAATTCTCTTAATAAACCCCTATATACTTCTAGTACTATTTATAAGTAAGAGAAGATAGAGTAATAGTAGCTAAGAAGAGAGTATTTATATTAGTAGAATAGAAAAACACACTTTTACTATTAGAGAGCAATCTAAATTTGAGTTCTTTTCTCTAGGTTGTTCGATGATGATTATAATTAGTACCCGCAGTTTTATTTAGCACTAGAAACTCTCTCGACACATCCTAGGTAGGTACCCTTAATCACAATCCTAACCCCTGCGCAGGTCCGCGCACCCTTCACAGGACATGGTATAATTAACGACCTATCTATACCTTACTATCTAGCTTACTCTGTAGAAACCGTAAAGGAACACAACCTTTCATGAGTGAACTAACATGGTCTGTTCCTCCGACACACCAAGTTAAGGACGGGGTCCTAAATCTGTTAACAATATTGTGACGACTACTACTACTACTACTGCAACTATACTACTTCGTTTACAACGTCTGTCTACCCGCTTAACCAGAGGCAGAGAGGAGAATTGTTCCTTCTGCTCTGTATACATGTCTACCTACAAACTGCCTAGCTTATCTAGAAAGGGAAGTTGTCAACGTCGTATCTTAGAAGATACATTATTGTCTCATCCTTTGTAAGTTTTGTCTTGTCTTGCTGTAGCATCTCTCCTCTCATAACTTTGCCACTCTTCTAATCTTCTCTCCTATCTTTTCTCTTAGGCTAGATGTAGGATTCATATGCTGTTGTATGACACATCCGACTTTATAATTCCAAAATTCCTACCTGTTCTCTTGTCGGCCTGACTGTAGAAAAATAGCATGCATCCTTTTGATTCTCTGGTGATAATTTGTAAACTGTGATGAAGTATATAGGATGATGTGCAACGTCAGATCAAGCACGAAGAAACTGAAACTCTAATCAATTGAGAATGTCTGCACTAAAATAGTACTCTCAAAAAACAAGCTTTACGAAGTAAAAGTCAGTAGAGTTCGTATTTCCTCTGCAGTATAGAACTCAACGTTCGAGCCACAGGGCGGGCTGTATAATCTGTTCTGATTCAGCTTCAAATCAGTACGCATGTACTGTACCCGTAGAGTACGCAGAGGTGAAAAAAGCACAGTGGTCTCCCGCCGGTAAGTGTTATATCCCTAACACCTAGAGTTCTATACCGCAGAGGAGAGAGATCGCCAGGAGCACATCGATGTCATTATTCTGCTCGCTTCTGCGCGATTGAAAGGTCACTTTATTGCTACCTGCACCCTAGTTCCTCGAGAAGAATAATCTTCAAGAACCCAACTTAAAAGCTCTTGGAACGTCATTATCAAATCGAGACAATGCCCTCTTTGGCTGGCCCCGGGGATGACACGTTATCGTGGAAAGTAACACTGCAGCCAGACTTTGCCACTCTGTATGCATTAACCCTAGGCTTGACTCTAGATACCGTTGTCCTTGAGTAGCCCGTATCGACGAGGAAAAGATGGGTGGGCCGCGGTCCTGCTAGGCTGGGACTTTTTGGGTTCGTTATTAGAGAATCTCTCCGCTTTATCCACAGTCTCGCATGATCATAATGCGCGGGGTCCCGTGCATCTATCCTGTTCATGAATATATCAAACAGATCTTCAGTTTGCTCATCGGCCCTGGATGAAGGCTGCGAGCTGAGACGATATTTTGGCTGATCGGAAGGTGAAATCGCTTGTAGAGGCTGGTATCTTCTGCTCCCCCAGGGCCTTCTAAGTATACTATCTGGGAACTTTGTGAGGAATCATTAAGCCCGAGAGCTGGCACAGCCCAAAGAACACGACCTGCCGGCATCTGGCCACGGCAAAAATCTAGATCGACTCCCCGAAAAGCTTTTATGGAAGCCGAGGCGATTTTATACACAAGGGTCTCACACAGCTCCTGTAACTCAGCGGTAGTATCGGGCGACTTGTCATTCAAATCTAGACAAGGCACAATCTGATGAATGAGGAGCGTAGTACATATTACTAGAGATGCAGACTAGTCTGCTGGCACTGGCTGATGGCAGCAAGCTCGTGCTAAGCTGAGAAGACCCAAGACTGTATTTCTCGGGTCTTTCCACTACAAGCCCTTGAAATCCAGTTCCAGGTCTGCCAGTGGCGGTTATAGGCTTTCATTTGTGCCTGTATTACCATCCCTTCGAGCATTGATCTGTGGATTCAGTCGGAAGGGCGCCAGTGTAGAGATTGAGAACTGATAGGAGGCGCGGAATGTGACTCAGAGCCTGCCATGATACGGACGCAGAGTCGGCTTAAGAACATACTATAGTAAAAGAAAGGGAAAGGAAAAAGTAAAGGACTCCAGAGACAGACTAGGTCCTCGTTGTCAAGTCAAAGTTGTTTAGTGAAAGGAGCAACCTTTGCAATAACGTCACCTACCTAAATAAGAATGTTCCGTATGTCGCATGGCCAAATTAATACCCATGTGAAAACAGTAGCCATAAAGGTAGCTTACCTCTCTTCGACTATTGAAATATATCTGTAGAGGTAACAACGACTGGTTTTAGGTCTCTTCTAAGGTAAGTAGGTGTTAGTAGGTGTCTATATGTAGAGGATAGGGAAACCTAGGTCTACAGACGAAAATGGAGAATGCTCATGCAAATTCCCACGTCGAGTATGCTGTTACATCGTAAGCCAATTGGCTGGCTCCATCCATCAGCTATTCATCATTCAGCCTAGCTCACTCACCATTGCCAGTTCAGCCACGCCACTACAGCACATCACCGTCGACATGAATCACAAAAGACAATTGTCCAACACGCAACCATTCGAAAGTCCAAGGGGGAAAAAGCTCGAAACCACAAATTCATCTGTCTTTCTGTCTGTATTTACAATGCACTGACACCCACACATCCCCACAAGTAGTAAAAAACGTAATAGTCCCTGAAGGAGTTTTGATCCGGTGAGGGATATATCCCCAATTTCTAGTAAAATCCGCCAAATCCATTCCATCCATGTCCATGTCATCAAACATCCCATTCCCCATATTTCGGCTCGCTTCATCCCATCAACATGTCATAATCCACCAAACCACCCATCTCATCCCCAGAAGAATCAAATAAATAAAAAGTAGCTAGCTTTGCACAGCAGAGCAGAGTAGCAATAGAAGAAGAGGGCAGAAAAATAAGCTCGTTGCGAGAAGAACAGAAAAGGAGGAAATCAACAACAAAGGGGGGGTATTCTAGTGTTCCACTTCTCTAAGCGAGCGACAACTTGCAGCGGGGAAAGGATGAGAGCAGCAAAGAAGAAAAAGAGTGTCCTGTAATCCCACATCCCATATGCATCCCAACCCGCCCCAGCCACCACCGACCATACAGATCCCGCTATGCCACCAAATCAATTGAAAAGGAGAAAGCAAAAACGTAACTCCCCCCACCACTCCGTTATTTCCTTGATATTGAGGGGAAAAGCAGAATCATTTCATAATGCTAAGCCAACGCTGATGAAGTTGAAATTCCAACAAGTAAAACAAAACACGTAAGGTCATTAGTCGTAAACAAACATGAAAGAGATATTTGTGATCATGATAGCATATTTCAACCATCATCATCCGCATCATCGTCATCTTCTTCATCGTCGTCTTCCGCACTGCTCCTCTGTGTCTTTGCCTTCTTATTTGGCGTGGAACTACTCCCGGTTGATTTTCGCTTCGTACCCGAGCTTCCAGTAGATTTGGCAGACGCATCCACCAGCGAGCCTTCATCCCCGCCGTCACCCTTTGTCCTCTCAATCTCGGCAACCTCATCGGCCGTTAAGAAGCGTCCACCGGGGCCTCTAGGTCTTCTCATGGCATGGTTGTGTCTGCTCTCGTGCAAATAAGGCTTTCGTCCTTTCGAGGTCAAGCGCAGCGCTTCCTCGAGCCTTTGTCTTGCGACGCGACGTTTGAGTATGCGATGGAACTGCTTTGCATTGACATACAATGGCGACTCCTCAACGGCGCCCGAGACTAGCTCAGGAGACTGAGGGTGTTGATTATTGTTCGCCATTGGCGGTACAGAAGGTCGCGGTGCTCCGTGGTTCATGATCGGTTGTGAGTTTGGAACAGCTGGGCTGGTACCGACTTGCTGGCTCATGCGGCGACCCTGCTGGACTTGAGGGAGCTGGTGGCCACCTATTTGGTTGCTCATCTGTTGCGGCGACCTGGGTCCATTTCTTTCCTTCTTCACAGCCACTCCTATTCTTGGTGACGTTTGCGGTAGCCCCGAATCTGGCAGGCTGTAAGAGTAGCCTTGACCGGATGCCGCCGCAGTGGCAGCCATTGCTGCAGCTTGAGGCGTTATGCCCGGCATCCCATAGTGCATCCCAGGTTGTGGCACGGCGTAAGTTGGCTGGTAGTTTTGCATCTGTTGCATGGAATGTCCTTGGTTTTGGCCTGGGTGCTGCTGCTGAGATGGTACTATTGGCGATGCCTGGTTGTGTACATTGTGCTGAGAAGGAGACGCGATGGGCGCTGCGCCTGGGTGTTGACCGGAGTTGGGGTACCCGCTCTGGATGTGTCCCTGACCATGTCCATGCTGGGCTGGCGCCGGTTGTTGGTATTGCGCGTACTCCATCATTTGTCTGGTCCTCTCGGACTATGTGTTTATGTGTGCGAGACGCGACGCTGTGGTTGCGCGAACAGTGCAGCGCGTTTACTGCAGTTCTTTTTCGTGGGTATCTGGACGTTGAGAATCGCAAAAGGGTCGAGGATGTGGGTAAGGTCGTATCGAGTATTCCAAGTATTACTTTGGTCGTCGAGGGTAATGTGGAGTAGCCGGCCGGGTCCAAGTTCGAATTTGCGGTCGCGTAATGACTGTCGTCGCAAAACCGAAGTTGGCAGTACTCTAACTAGTTATCCCGCTTCGCGTCGAATCGATATGCGTGGATGTGCTGGCAGGTTATGATCTGGTAGGTGTACACCGCAATTGACCGCAGCACAACATATGCAAGCTGATGTAGACGAAGGCGTTCTTGGGAGAGAATTTGCAGGGCTGGCGGATTCAGGCTCGATGGAATGCAAACGCGCACACGTGAGGGAAACAAGGCGTAAGTTGAGCTGGTGAGGCTATTCACGTCGTTGTTGAGCTTCGCGGGAACTAAATTCACGAGCCACTGAAGGATCGCGGCGTTCCCCAGTTATTCTCGAAGGCTTCGTAGATAACTACCCAACCACAGGTATTAGTTATTGAAGTGATCAAAGCTCAGATGAGCTCGAGGACGATTGGGAGGGGGGGGGTGCTGGGTCGGGGGTTGAAATTTTGCCCTCGACCAGTTGATGCGCTGGCATGCATATTGGCCTTGCAGAATTAGGCTTACCTTGTCAATCAGCTCCGCCGGCAAATGCTATTATTGTCGACGGGAGTGTGACGTCTCCCTGCGTGATGCAAACGAAGACCTGGATGGATTTTCAAACGTGCAGATGACGATGGGCGGCGTTGTTGAGGATATCGACGCGGCTGAAATCGCGTGTGCTTGACGTTTGAGAGGTAGGCAGGGCTGAGGGCGCGGACGTGAACGAGCGAAAAAGCGCAATGGCGCCTCGAGGATAATCCGGCGAAATCTGAATTGCGGTCGCGGTGAAGCGGGAATGAATATCGATGAAGGCTATCTATCGTAGATCATCCGTCAGTTGATGCTCGGGTCCAATATCGCGAGCTTGCTCGTTCGGCAGCGCGACGACGCGCAACCGCGATGAGCTCTTGGAGCCTCGACAACGAACGTTGAATTAATTCTCCGCCGCTGCGCCTGGGGGACCAACTGACCTCCAATACGCGACGACCTTGGGATCCAAGAGTCTTCAATGGAAGAGGTGCCTATCCTGCCCGCAGATGAGATCAATCACGGGATGGGGGGGGAGGCCAATTGCGGTGCTGATGAGGCCGGTCGCGATGGTGATAGGGCTCCCTGGGTCGAGTATCGTGGTGTTTGAGGACGAGTGTGATTCGCAGTGTTCCGTGCAGGCTTCCAGATGCGATACAAGGGACACCAGAGTATGGGCCCCGAAAATGGGTGCAGCGTATCGTGCGTAGACCGGTAGTCTAAATTGGCGAGCGATCTGGGTCTGTTATCAGAGGCCGTCCAGCGTTTTGTTCGCACTGGATGGTGTTCTGAGAGGTGATTTGATGGAAATGATGATTGGTTGTAGGAAGGTGAGTGGTGGTTGAGAAAAGAACGAGACGAGGGATTTTCATTCGTGGCAGGAAGAAAGCTAGCGGGGACCGGGAAACGACAAACCCCGTGCACAGTGCACGTACACAGAGAGAGAGAGAGAGGAGAGAGGAGGGAGGACAGCAGAGAGGCGTTGCGAGGGCGAGGGCGAGGGCGAGGGCGAGGACGAGCTGGGGCGGTACGACGTGCGCAGGAGGACTGCACTGTAGTACTGTAGGAGTAGGTAAGCAGGGAGCAGGCGAGAGGCAGTAAGGCAAGGGACTGAGGTGTCTGGTAGCGACGGCGGCGGGACAGCGGAAGGCAGCCAAGGCAGCCAGGGCACCAACCCCAGGGCAGGGGGGCCCAGAGGACGACGACTGGCGGCGGAGGCGACGACGCAGGAAGAAGCGCAGGGGGAGGAACCTACATGGCAAGATGGCGCAGGGGCGCTCGTGATTGGCAGGGCCGGCGTCGATGACTCGTGATTTCGTGGTTCCGGCGCTTCGTTCACGCTTCACGCTCCCTTGGCTTCACAGTTCTGCGTCGGGCGTCCTCGTGCAAGCTGCTCCTCTGCCTTTGCGACCGGCAGAGGGAGGCGAGATGGGAGAGGGGAGAGGGGAGTCACAAAAGGCGGAGGTTGGGAGCAATTGTGCCTCGGGTGACGGGACTGCGCTGGCGACGAGATGATTGCTGATGATGACGAGACGGGGGGACGCTTGCTGTCGGAAAAGTCGGTGTGATGCCCGAAAGCGGCGACGAGCCAGGACGACTTGGACTTGGACTTGGACTTTGGGGGCGCAAACACACGGAGGCTCTGTTGCTGCTGCTGCGTATCGCCGTGGAGAGAGCGCCGTGTGGTGTGTAGGAGGGGTGTGTGTGTGTGTGTGTGTGGGTGGTGCGTGGAGTGTACGGCCTGACTGTCTGGGGCTCCTAGGCATGCAATGCAGTCCGCTACCGTATGTGTCTGTCTGTCTGTCTGTCGGTCGGTCGTGCGAGCAAGCAAGCAAGCAAGCAGGCAGGCAGGCAGGCGTTCGAGGGAAAACCCGACGAGCGTACGAGAGCGTTCGAGGGCTGTCACACCGCTGATGGGGGTGGGCAGGTGGGCACGTAGAGTCGCTAAGTACTCCGACTGTAGTAGGATGATGGGATCATAAAATAAAGATGGATCCTCTTCCCAAATCCAAAATCGAGGGCAATGCATTTTTCTCACTGGTGGATGCCGCCTGAATTAATACTTTCCAATCCTTTTGCTTGATTTTCTCCTCGGCACGTGTCTGTTCTCAACTCCCTCCTCTCCGCTTGGCCCTGGGCCTTCATGATGGTCGCCATGTTTTGAAGCGAAGGCCAAACAGGCTGTAGCCCTCCGATCCTGGTCTGCAGCATGTCCCAGCACAGACATTTGCACTGAACTCCCGCCTCTTCTCTTCGGGGGACAAATCTGCTTCTTCCGCTGTCTTCTTGTTTTGGACTCTTCAACCAACGATATGCCCGCCAGCCCAGCCCTCCGGCGTCGAGCCTCTCCCAGCATCGTCATACGCTACCTCTCGTACAAAGCATTTCTAAAGCGACGCACTGAGTGACGGCCGACGTGCAACCAAAAGTCTGACCTCGCAAACCTCACGCAAATTCTAAATCAGCTTGACTGCGAGAGCTTTCATGCACTGGCACACACACTCGTGGTAATTGCACTTCGTCTTCTGCAATATCGCGACCAGATATACCCTCATTGTCCTGCTGTACTGTACCTCGTATACCCGCCGCGTACAATAATGAATATCACGCAGTCCTTCATACAGTTGCACCCTAACTCCGTGCTACCTCGGTGCTACAAATGGCCGTGTGTGTGTGTGTGTGCTATCAGTCTGCTCAAGCAAGCGAGGCAAAGCAAAAGCTGTCACAAGTCACAATCTCTTCCCATCCTCCTTCTCATCTAGGCATCAACTTCCCAGGCCCGGAGGGTCTGTTAATTTCCAGCCTCATCTTCTACTACCACCTCGTGATCTTCAGTCGGGCTTCAATACGTCCGCCTCACTGGCACAGTGGCTCATCAGCGTTGCAGAACCCCAGGAGAACCCCAGGCTGACTGCGAGAACGACCTACCCACTACTACCACATGCATCACCGCCACCACGACCAAGGACCCAAGAACCCAAGCGCATGCAGAAAGCCACACATCGTCGTCGTCAACAACTTGTGAAACGCATTCCCAAAGCAATAATAAAACGTCCATCATAAGGACAACCCTTCTGTCAAGTGTCGACCGTTTCAGGACACTTGATGATGGCCGTAGGTCAGCGCGAAGTAGCTCACGCGCCAATCACGAGTTGAGAAGGCCCTTCGGCGTTCTTATTCGGCGCTTGTCCTCCCAACCTTCCACACTCCCCCCCCCAATGTGCCACAACTAGTTTACGCGCTCAGGTGGGTGTGATGGTTCAGGGCACAGGATATGTTTCTTGTTCCTGGCGTTTAAAACAACGGCAATAGTACGGGGACGTTGGCTTGATGTCTTCTTTGGATGAGCGTCGACAACTCCTGAGCTTGGATCGCGATGGAGGGAGATGAGGATGGAGAGGCTCGGGCCGGGTTGAGGGAAGGGCCCGTAGTTGATGTCCAGATGTTCGAGAGGTGACCCTTGATCCTAAGCTGTTTTGTTGGTCTGAGCCTTCGAAGATTGCGCTTTACTGGTTGTAATTCGCTGAAGAAATTCCTGGTGCTTTCGTACAACCTAAGCAGGTGTCGAGTGGCCACTGGCGCCGTGTATTATCGTTTCTTGGCGTGGCATCTGTCAATCATTAAAACGTCGCCTGTTTGTTCCCCTCCAAGTACGAATGAAGAGCGTTTCCGAGTTAAGCACGCATCTCCGATTGCTTTCCAGAACTCACTACTCGACAGTCGACTTGGATTTTGCCACGAGGACAGGACCATTTAGTACGCGTGTTCTAGATGACGAGATCCACCGGTCTTCGCAGTCCACCTAGTACGAATTAAAAGTGTTCCCGCGGTAAGCACGCATCTTCGATTCCCTTCCAAAATGCCATAGTCAAAGTTGCCTCTTCCACAAAAGACAGCACCACCTCTTTAAGATTACGCGAGTTATAGATAGCAAGATCTACAGACATTCAGGTTCCTGACTCTTTCTTCTGCTTTCAGTACGAATGAGGAGAGCCTCTGTGTTGGGGTCACATTCATCTGCCTTTCAAGATCCAATACTCGACTATGTCTCAGCCAGGATCTCTTGAGAACAGGACGTCTGTTGAACAAGTTCTGGACATTGAAAAGCCACCAAGACTCAGCTGGTCCCGAAGACATAACCCTCATTCTGCTTATACGAGAAGCTACATCAGTCGAATGTAACGACCAACTTCGAGAGGGGGCGAGTACAGATGCGCGATATGTAGATCACTTGTTATTCGCAGATGGCCAGTTCTTGCGCAAGGACAGGATCTCTTACGCAAGTGTTCTACACAGTAGCAATTCAACTGGTCCCGACAACATCAATCAGCGGATAATCGACGCAATCAGACGTGTAAAGTCAAACGTAACAGCAAACTTCAAGAATAAATGTGAGAGTTCTGAACCGTGTACGTCCCTCATTGCTCGCAGACTGGTCAACCAGACCCTTCCGCAAGGACTGGACATCTATCGCGCAAGTGAAACACAGCGCTTCTGGTAGCAGCACTTGCCTTTTGCTTGTACTCGAAGCTCATCAGGCAAACGAATTCACTCTGAAGTATCACCCCACGTCCAGAGTCTTTCACACTTATGGTAGGAAAAGACGAATGGTAGGAAAAGACGAGCCGTCGAAACTCCCAGTATCAGAATTCCATCTCTATTCTTCACTGCATCTCTAGCAACTTGTAGTCATGAACCCTTTCTAAACAGCGCTACAGATCTGTCTTCCCAAGAGTCTAGCAGTGCAAAAACCGTGATTTCAGGTCTTTCCTTTCAGCCATAATCATCTTTAGCTATTAATAACCACCTACGGTTTCCTGATTTTAGCTAGCTAAGGTAGCTAACAGTTTCCCATCACAGGGGGCTTCTTTTATTGCTACTCGTGAAACAAGAGTCTTCACGGGATCCCTAATCTCCCTACCAGGCTACCAAAAGCTACGAAGATTAATCTGGAAACACGCACTCGCAAGTGCAGCGGCTACGCTAAAGACTTCACGATTGCCATCCAACTCTTCTGCCGCACAGACGAACTCCTCAACCCCCCCAGAAGTCCCATTGATGTTCTTTTATCCAAGGCCTGACTGAAATGGCTGATCCGTTTTGTTGCCACCGAAAAGTCTATCGGCAATCATTTGGCTGTTGTCATCAATATCGCAATTCACGTTCCTAAAATTGGTTCTGTTGGACTCTGCCTTTGTGGAAGCTACCTTAGCCAGGTAGAAGAAGATTGCTTGCCTCACTGCCTGCCTGCCTGCCTGGATGATGTCCAACCAAGCAAAGAACACTTCCTTTTAAGTGCTGAACAAATGGTGAGTCGTTGTATTATGAATGGAGCAGTCCGAACTTCTGATTCTATTCTTGACAGCTTGTGTTAGCATTGAAAGGCAATGGTCCACTTTCAGGCATCTATCTACACAGAATTTCTCTGCCTTTACTTACCCCCCTCCAGCAGGTGCAGTGCGCTTTCTTTCTTTCTTTGTTTCCCTTCCAACTCTGGTTGCTTTTCATCCATCACCTCTTCGAAAGCGCTATTTCGCGTTCTATATCCTTATAAAAAGTCGGCTCCATCCCCTCTGTCTCACAGTACGTCCTTTATTTCCGCTAACATCTTCTTGCTAATATCTTACCTAGAACAGGACAGTATCAGATCATCGAACCTCCCCCTACCTCCTCTCAAACCTACGCTTCATAAGCTCCTTTCATGAGACCGAAACTACCACATAAATCTCTCCAAACCAGGAATACTGTCTATCTACCTCTCACACTTGAGAAGACGCAATGCTTTGCCGGAAGAAGCGCGATAACAGAGCCTGTACAAAATCTTTCGTATCTTACAATATACTCGCTACTGAAAGGAGAATCGGAAGAAGCTTGATCTCCATTCTGAAACAGTGAATATGGAACCACCGTGGCTGGTATTAGAATAGGTACCGATAGATAGACAGCTCGTACGGCTCATAATCACGCTATTGCGCCCTGGATTGTTACCGCCAACCGAGACCCTCTTGGGAGTTCCACGGCACTTTAGTTGGCAAATGGAGTCCACGTTGAGGAAACCTTCAGTTTCCAGGATATGGGAATACGAGAATTCGAGGGTTTAGAGGACGAGGACAAGGACAAGGAGTCCATAGGCACAGCAGCGCTATGGGATGGTGAGCGTGTTGGAGAAACACCTTCAAAGGCATATTACCAACGGCGAAGAGGATCCAAAATGAGCCGTATTATACACTACCGAAGGATGTCGACTTGTATGAAGATAATGGTTGGAGGATTCATGGCTGAAAGATTAAATGTTTGAGGGATGGCTTGCTAGTAGATAGTAACAGGATAGTTAATTATAGCAAGGACCAAAAAACAATTATGTGAGCTTTAGCAGAAAGCCAAGGGAGGGAATTACACAGAAGCCATGTGCCATTCAGCAAGAAATTTCAACTATGTACGTGCAATTCAAGTCATCTAGGATGTTTCGCTATTCAAGGGTTTTTTATGTGCATGGTCTTGAGCTTCCATATCTACCTTGCTCTATTTAGGCTTCTTGAAGTCGAGATCCCGAACTATCGTCCATATTCACTAAAGTCTTGCTATCTGCTAGGTGCTGTGTGACTGCAGACACTATACTACAAAGATACATATTTAGTAATTCTTAAGTATTACTATTAAGTTGGTACACTGTTTCGCTGTGTGTGTAGCCTTCTTTCATTCTTTAGGCATGGAGAGCTTATGTCCTTGGACCACGAGATACACTTTTTCTTGAACCGTTTTAGGGCATAATTAGCCTGCAAAAGCTTGTGTGTTACTTTTCCCTCGTAGAATATATACAATGAAGTGTGCTCCACCTAAGCAGTGTACACATCTGCAGGAATACCATTAAGCTCGTCTTACGAGAAGTTTGAACGTCTGGATTATGAACAGAAACCTTGTTAAATTCTCTACTACCCATTTTCAAAAACCCTTCTACAAAGCTACGATAAGAGCTGATTGAGATGCTGCTATTAGTCTGCGCTATTATGGTGTAGCACTTTTTTGGCAGGCAATACTGCTCACTTCTCTTGTATATTCAAAGTCATTCAAAGATTCCACGGTAGTTGGTCTAGCTAGCACAACAACAATTAACTCAAGCCTTCTGTCTTAAAGCATTTACAATATCCATATCATTGTTATCCGAAATTGAGGAATCGAAATCTCCTTGTCTTCGATACTCCAGGTGGCGCCATATTTTACCAGAAGGTCATTGACTTCCACAGATCCCAGCCTCACCGCCCAGTACATACAAGATTCGCCCAACTGTTCAAAACATAGGATCGGCCTTTGTTTCCAAAAGCTGTTTGACTACAGCGGGGTGGTTCCAGTAGCATGCCACATGCAACGCAGTTGACTCATTTAGACCCCCAAGGGCATCTACCTTGATTTGAGGTTCCAATTGAAGAAGCTTGCGAACAACATTGGTCATTCCGAACAATGCGGAATAGTACAGCGGTTCAGACCTCAAGACAACCTCCCCATCTTCACCTAGGGGTAGTGCAGCAATCCGGGCTCTGTAACTACCACAATCACGCTTGTATCTCGTGCTAAATAATTGCTGTACAAGCAGCCATGTGCTCCCATCAAGGTCACCACCCGCCATACTAAGGTGGTATGGCCAGATGCGAGATGAGTAGTAGTACAATGGCCGTTGTTCAAGTCTCATGCATAAGGTTCCTGAGTAGTACGTTGGCCTCCATTTCTCGTTGAGTTTCTGGTATCCTCATAAGAATCCGTTCATAGGTTCCTTCTAATGTTCTCGGCATCATTACCAGCTTTCTGATCTTGTCGAAATGGCTTCTCACCCTGCATCAGCTCTCAGCCCTATCATATCTTCTTGCTTGTCAGCTTTAATCCATGATTTGTTTGTCTCATTTCAACTCCAATCCTCAACCTTGACTATGCAGTCTCATCCATGGTCATCTGTTCACTCCCTGCGGCCCTCAGCAATTCTCACCAACCCAAGTGACATTACGCTCTCCACTTTTATCGACGCCGGCAAGCGCGGCGATTTCTCCACTGTCGAACACTTGCCAATGATCGCAACCCCGCCAACTGCTCTCTCAACTGCGGTCTCTATGTTGCATTGAAAGCCGATCATACGGCTGTCGCGAGAAGTGGTGGTTATCGATGGACGCATCATCATGACTGCCAGGTCGCAAGAATGCTTCCAAGCGTTGAAGGATCATGGCTGGGATGTAAATGATGCTCTAGGATTCGGATGTGTTGTCTTTACGTATGGTTCCCTACTGTTCTCTCTATGAAACCACCTCATATTAATGGCAGGCACATTATAGCCTTGGACAATGAGCCCCATGTCAAGTGAAGTCTATCCCAAGGCGCCGTCCTTAATCTGGGACCACCTGCCAAAATTTCAAAGGGCAATGTACTGCACACCATCAGTCAATGACTTGCTCATCGCGGAGGGTGCGAAGCTCAAAAACAGCCATAACGCCCTGCAAAATGCGGTTGTTGATAAGGGTGGACGCACGAGTAGTGAGCGTATCGCGATGGTGGGTGTGGACTTGAACGAGATTGAAGAGGTACCCGGCTCTCCATACGGGGAGCGCCATTACATGCGGCATGGACTTGGGGACGGGTCGATGGGGCGAAGTGGTTATTAGCTTGGAGAGCAAACGAAATTGTTTTGGGTACTCGTACCTGCTGATGACCGAGGGTCCCAAGAATAATCCTCCAAAAATACCGAAAGTGTATGAAATATGTGGGGCTAAAACACATACAGAATGAATGCAGTTCTACGCACGGCAGTTCGCCAGGACGGATAACGAGAGGCAAAAAGGGCTACTTTTGTCAAGTGGATGCTGTAGCCTTATGGCAGGTTCAATCCTCTTTTGCCTTTGTCGCCAATTTCTGGAAACCAATATGTCTCGTCTGGTGTGTGGCTGATAATTCTTAGAGAGACAGGTTCTGAAGGCGTAATTAGAGAAAGTTACACGCCAATAGTTGAACGGAGTTAGGGGTAGATAAGGCTGACTTTTGTAGCTTCCTTCAAGAATAAAGAGTAGACCTACTGCAATTAGAATATGTCAAGAATTGCAAGAATTACATATTTATTGTTGAGATGTTACGAGTATTAATGTTACAGACTTCTTGATACATAACGGAATTTGTAGGTAGATGGTCGCATGGATCTCTCGCCTACATGGGCTGTGGGCTGTGGGCTCTGTTCTCTTGAGCTTCATAGTTGCTCATTCAGGTAATAACCTTGGTTCTGAATTCAAGCCCGGAATCTGAGCCTCCCGGCCATCAGGTCACTTAGACAGTCAAAGAGTCCTTGATGCTGGGCCAATGGAGGCGTTCCACTTGGAAGTCTCCATTCCCCATATCTGCTAACAATTCACACTTCTTAGGTTCTTCAGTTGATCTAATTAGACCGCTATCTCTCCCACTGAATTGACTGCAATCCGTGAGCTTATCACCTTTTGAAAGTGTCCCATGAAGCTCTACATACATGATAGGGCAGGCTTCTACTGTAAGTAAAGTACGATGGGGAGTGAGCTTATTGGAACGTTCAACTGTCTGGGATATCCCCTAGCCACTGTCGTGACGCCAAGATTCGACCCTCCGATGGTGTCATGCTCCGGAATCAACCCAAACGATTCTACTGTACAGAGGTACATATACGCGATGCACTGGACCGAGGTCCAGCTTCAGTCACAGAGTAGTGTTTAAAGTCAGGTACGCGAGCGGCCTGAACTTTAATCAAGGTCTTGACATCCGCCACAGGTACAGTACTACTGTACGAAAGTACTGATCTACTTGCTGTAGGTATAGGAGTACTACGAGTTCCATACAGAACTGCCGCTACGCTGGAAATCTAAAAGCTATATTTTATGCATAAAGCGAGTGATCCCGTAAGCGAAGAACCTATCGCGGGTCTTTGGACTCCCACTAGAGAACACTCCCAACCAACATAACCCCGCATTCGAGCGCTGTGACGACATGAAAGTGGTCAAAGTGTTTCTTCTAAATCATCTCTCCCGCTGGTTGCTATGATTGATCCCCATGTTGTAAGTAAGGGTGGACCGTCCCAGCGTTCTCCTACAGTATCGATTTATGCTTAATTCGAGCCATACGAGTACGAGTAACTCCCACATGGCCACAGACTCCAAGCTGTGATGCTGGTTCCCTGTTTCCATTTCACTCTATAAGAACTCGAATGGCAACCTCGCCGCTATGGTAATCTTGGATTGTGTAGGCTCCCTCTCTACTCTCAACTCTTCGATTGTTTCCATAACCTCATACTCTTTGCACCGTGCAAAAATGTATAGGCCTCTTTTTGCCCCCGTTCTTCTGTTGCTCTCATCAGTCTCAGCTACTGCCCTTCCAACATGGCAGACTATCATTTCAACAAGGCAGACAGAATCCTGCCAGGGAAGTCAGGTCCAAACATCAAGTGGCATGGTGCAAGGTCACGTCGCATCTTGGCCTGAGAATACTACCGTTCTCGAATTTCTCGGAATCCCGTACGCACAGCCCCCTACAGGCCAGCTTCGATTCGCGGCACCCGCAGCTTTTCAAGCGAACGACTCTTCATCATTATTTGTGGCCGATAAATTTGTAAGTCACTCAGGATCTTTGGAGACAAGATGATGCTAACAAAAGTTAGTCTCAGTAAGCTAGCTCCTGGGAAATAAATTTGGGTTATATACAAAGGTCAAAACTGACTCTCCACTTCCCAGAGACTGTCAGGTTTGTGATAAAATTACTACTTGCTGCAAAATTTGAGGGTATATCTTTCCATGCGATCAACGAAGCATTTAAGAGCGTCCCGCTAACCTTCAAGCTAGACTAACCTATGCACAAAAGCAATTTGTCGGGGCGGCTCCACAGAATGTAAGTGCTGAAGTGACAGCATATGGAGAAGCAATGGGCGGTGGTTCTGCTGCAGAGCCTCATTCTTACGGCGAGGACTGCTTGTCTATGAATGTGTGGACAAAGCCTACAGGGCAGCAAAATAAAGCCGTAATGTTGTGGATATATGGTGGAGGTAAGTTTTCGATATAAACCTCATTAACATTCCCGTAGCTGCTCTTACTGATTCTGCCAAAAAGGCTTCTCCGCTGGCACATCCAACGCGCCATTCTATAATGGTGCTCGACTAGCAGAGGATGAAGATGTTATTGTTGCCAGTTTCAAGTGAGTCTCTATTACCTAGTCATTGTGGGACCAGAAACATCTCTAACAGAATTATAGTTACCGCATCAACATCTTTGGTTTCCCTAATGCTCCGGGGCTACCCGATCAGAACCTCGGCTTGCTAGATCAACGTCTAGCTGTTGAGTGGGTTCGAGACAACATCGCCGCCTTCGGAGGTGATCCCGCCCGCATTACTCTCTTCGGCGAGTCTGCTGGCGGCGCCAGTGTGGATTATTACTCTTTCGCCTGGACTGAAGATCCCATTGTGAATGGATTCATCGCTGAATCTGGCACTGCTAAGTTGTCATCTTCAAACAACAACGCATCCGACTTTTCGGCCTGGTACAACATATCTCAAAAGCTCGGCTGTGGTGGAGCAGAAGCAGGCGAACAGACTGTACAGTGTGTCAGAGCCGCCAACGAGACGGATATCATCAATGCTGTTGGAGAACAAGCAGCGGGTAGCCTATCTGCAGGATTCGGCCCTGTAGCTGATGAGAAGGTGGTGTTTTCAGACGTGAGGAATCGTTCGGTAGCTGGCAATTTTATCAAACGGGTACGTTCAATGAGACCATCTCTATTCCGGTTCCCATCCTTGGCACCTTTTCTACCTACGCGTACAACATCACTTGAACAAGCAATTCACAAAGAAATGAGCCGAGAAAACTAACACCACCTGCCTAGCCTTTGTTCGTTGGTAACAATGACAACGAGCTCGGTCTCATCCTCGCCGTCGGCAACTCGTTGTTCGGGGGTGGTGGCGGACTTGGTGGTAACCTCAGCACCCCGGACTTAATCAGAGTCGGCTCTGCCGCCGCATTCAATTGTCCTGCTGCACAGACAGCAAAAGATCGCGCTGCTAACGGCGTCCCGACGTGGCGATACCGCTACATGGCTGTGTGGAACAATACGGCACTAGTGCCAGGGATGGGAGCATATCATTCTTCCGAGATTCCGTTTGTGTTTGGGACCAATGTGTTAAGGCCGAATTCGACTGCGGATACTGAAGAGGAAGTGAACTTGCAGAAGGTTATGGTGCATGCTTGGGCTGAGTTCGCTAAGGACCCGGACAACGGATTGACAAACTTGCAGTGGCCGGTTTATGATCCGAATGGTAAGTAGTTGTCTTCTGTGTGGCTGGACTGAATGCCTATCGTGGATATAATTGCTGACGCTCTGGTGAACAGGGTCTACATTGGTCAGACTCGGGTATAATAATCAGTCCGACCCGAGTATTGGGAACAGTACTCAATACGATGACCTTTGTTCTGTTGTGGGAAACTGATTCGATCTTCCACACTACTCAGGAAATATGTATTTCTATAAATGCTTTGAAAACTGGGTTATATCTAGTTTCCTGTATCTACTAGCTTTACGGTTTCAATATATATTATTATAACGGCTAAAATCTGCGACAACCACTTCGACTTTATTATTATGTCACTCCCTATATGGGGTATCGCTAAGAACCTCATACTTTCCCTAATTAGGCATCCTCCGTTCTACACAGGCTAGGACACCAAGGATTAGATCTACTCTGTGCAGCGCACCTAGACCTAGATTCTCGTACGAAGGTATTCAGAACTTATAGCCTAGAGCTAGCTAGCTAGTACACTAGTGTCCAGTATTCAGAGCCCAGAGCCCAGAGTTAAATGGTCCCTCTCGATATAGTTGTTTATAAGGCACCTACGAAGTATGAAGCCTGTCGGTATTCGCACGACTTCTAACTGCGACTTTTATAGGTCCCTAGCGTTCCACTTTGTATAGGGAACATGTAAGGCTCGTAGGAGATACCTACACCCTATGTAGGAGGTGGCATAGTAATTGAAAAGTTGAAAGGGGTGTAGCAGGCTTTTGCTATTATTATAATTAGAACGCTATTTGCAGTTGTGCCCTTTTCGTGCTTCTCGCTTAGATGTTGACCACTTAGTAGATAGTGAGCTCTGCCGAAAGTTCATGAACAACTTAATTTGTACAAATCCCTTGCCGAATTTTGCTAGATTACTAGCCGAGGTGAGTTACTCAAAGGAAGCGAGTCGTTTACTTGTGCAATGGGGTTACCAAGTATTATACAAGAGGAGAGAAGCACTTTCTATTTGTAAACAATGAGGCGGAAAAATCTAGCTAAGAATAGTTTTCGAAGTTAAGAGAACCAAAATATGAATACTATAGTTAATGGACATATCCTTGTTATCCAAAAATTAGCTGTCAAGTGCGAACAATGGAGACCTTGCAAACCTGTTCTCAACTCTCTGCTCGCTTACACAAGGCAGTTTTCCATCCTTCTCTACCATATTCTAACATTGAAGAACTGGTTCGTCGCCCTTTTTATAAAAGGCACGCAGGTCCTCTGAGACGGGCAATGTACCACCGGCCCGGGAATCCGTCTACATAGAACAGCCGGTGAGGTTGATGACGTTAGGTGAAGGTATCCCTCCTGGGAGCAAGGCGCATTAAACTAAGACAAAGAATTATTTGGAGCTTTGGGAAAGATTGACGGTGGCACTTGAAAAAACATTCGTGCCTATACCCAACAACACTGCTAGATCTCACACGTACAATGCGAAACATTATTATATACTATATATAGATCGGGGCGAAATAGGGTCCGAGGAATGGTAGAAGTGATCACTGGCATTGTCAGTGACAAGGGATAATCCTTATAAGTTATAACATATAAAGGATACTTAAATCTCGTGATCAAGAGAGATTTCGAGATAATGAAGAAAAGGAATATAAAAGAGTAATAAATTTTAGGAGGGTCTGACCGAGGAAACTAACAGAAGAGCCTACCTATGAAACTACTATCTATCAAATAAAAGAATATATATGACTAAGCTGTCACCGTATATCAAAAGCATATAGTTGTCACGTGAATTCTCACTGCTATATAGTAAGATCTATTATTGAAAACAAAAACCCTATATCGTTCTCACTTAATAAAAACATCGCCCTCTTACCTAGCTATACTTTGAGTAGAATTTACCCCTAGATAATTCTCCGATATTCCTTAATCACTATACAGGCTGCTCTACCCCAAGGGCAGTCTAAACACCTGTATAACTCTCCTTTTACTGTAGATAGCAGTTGTTACTAAGAGACTTTACTATCAGAGGTCGAAATTAGGTGAATTCAAAGGCATAGACTACTTTATAAACCTAGTTACAGTAATTCACAAGTAAGTCAAGGACAAGAGATAAATTACAGATTCCCGTAGATTCAAGACTCAATTTAACATCCCCTAGGCAACGGCACCCACGAGTGAAGTAACTGATAGATAGGTAAGCACATCCTTCTGACTATAATGGTACTCTCACAGTATAAGCCTTAACAACTTACTAGCTAAGTTAGCAGACAAGAGCTTAAATCAACACTAATAACTAGTTTTCTAGATTTAGGTAGGAAATTATTTCTACTCAAGAGAAGATAGTCGTGCTACTAGACAGATCGGTAGCACTTATACTATGGCAGTTAGGGTAGATAAGTTTAGGAAGAAATATAGGATAGTACAGGAGAATTACTGTTTACTTGTAGACTAAATTAGGGGTAGACAGGCTTTAGACAGGCTTTGTAAATAGTTATAACTAATATTAAAGCTGTCAATACCAATTCGCCGCATAGATACCGGTGATAAACACAGATATATTAACAATAACAAAGGCTACTTCACATCGTCGAATTAGCTTAAGTCGGGAGGGTAACTTAAACTAGATCAAGGGCAAGCTACTTTTACATAATAAACCTGTATTTAGCACCTACCCACTACGACCTTTGACAGAGGAAGGAAGACAACACTAGAATCTAGGACATTTTTATAAAATCTAAGCCTCTTAGCGTGCTTTTATAGGATACTGTCCTTTTTCCCGACATAGCTTAGATAAAAAAGATGCTGTAAATCTTACTTAGTCGTGGGAATACTTATACTAACAGTTGTTCCTAACCTATTTAAACACAGTAGGAATATTACTTTACCTACTGAAAGAGTCTTGGTCTTTCTGTCTGATTAAGTCAAGCTAATGTCGAAGTACTTGCACAGCCCTAATCGTTAGAGCATTAAAAAACCTGGCCTCTGACAACTAGCCATATAGAATACATCGTAGGTAACGGGCTACTCGGTCTTCGAGGTCGTGGTCAAGATCAAGGTGCGTTCTAGCATTATGATACTGTAGAGAAACGATTGGTCAGCTATAATGATGTTAGTATCGAGGCAAGAGAAGATAAGTTCTTCTCTTCTTCTAGGACAAGGGTGACTAAACTAGTCTTTCCTCTATTATTTATCAATGTCCCTCCTCTAAATACCACAGAAGAACATACGACTCACTGTTTTCACTTTAGCTTGCCAAGGACTTAAGTTACCTACCTAGCTTAAGCAGAAAACTTGCAATGAGGGTTTAAAGTTTTAGCGCTCGGGACTTTCATGGACGAAGGAATACCGTCGGGTGCCGGGGATAAGACCCTCTAATAAGAGTCTGGCATAGTTGCAGAGAAGAGAAAGAAAAGTCACATCAGCCCTCACTCAATCTGTACCAGTATCTTCTAGAACCTTTAGGGATTTAATCTGCATTGTGCACCTGTCCAGAAGAAAAGCGCCTCGACGGTGAGATATTCAACCAGGGTGTAATCAGAGCATAGCGATGTTAATATTCGTTTCTTTTGTAGCGGAGCTAGACGCGGTGATTACTATGCTAACCCATGGGAAAGCAATCTGAAAACAGTTTGGAATATCTCAGTACTTTAGTGACGTGTCCAGGATGAGAGCCTCAGATTGAAAGACATCCCGCGATGGGTTTCTGTATCAAAAAAGATGAAACACACATGTACTCCACGCATACTCGGCAGTACTGCGTACATATTCTCCTCTGATTCTCGGTTCAGCCATCGATACATCTAGGGTGTTTTAAAGTTGTCTCGGCTTACAGCTAGATAAGTTTCTTTGAAGGTGTAATGACTTCCCATCAATCCTATCAGTGTCACTATAAAAGTGGAGGGCTATCGTTCGAGAACTCTAGCTTCAACCAGCACCAGAGAGTTAATGCATCTAGCGCCAGCTATCAGTGTACGTAAACTTATACTTTACCGCTGAATTTCCACGTCCTCAACCAAAAGATATGAGCTACTGTAAGAACCTACAGTAGTGTCATGGGCGGCCTGAATGAAAAGCACAAATCATTCAGGCTAGTCTAAATATTAAAGCTTTGTGCTTGGGTCCAATAAGCTAGCTGGAAGACCGCGTGGTCCTTGACGGCAGAAACGCTTTGCTTATATATGATTACTGAGTTCCTCTCGGTCTGCTACAATAGGAAATTGCGCGCGCATTATAAAGCTTTGTGCAAGTTAGAAACTCCGGTAGCACTACTGCTGAATTGACTTCAATGATGGGTGTCCGTGTCGCTTAGGGGTTATAGTTACTGTAAACCTTCGGATATCCTTTACGTTACGCTGCGTGACTGAATCGAACTCAATTACCATGCGATAAAGTAAATATCTTAACACATTACAAAGCAAGAAAAGTATATCTTCGCGTATCTTAACTTTGAGAAAGCGTTTGCACTGAAGGTCCTGTAAAGGAAGAATCATCCCTGCACCGACATGCTTTACAGTTCACGTAGCACGAAAGGGAAACAGGCCGCCAAGACAGCAGCGACAAACGAGGGACTGCGAAACCAACAGTAACCAAGAGAACGCACGGAACAAACCCCACAACTTCCCCGCGTTTCGTCGTCGCCGCCCAGCTGATGATGGATGGGATCAGTAACTAACGCCTCGTGTCCTTTCGTCGTACAGTACGACTGTAGTAGTACTACTACTACTACGTACGAGGAGCATCAATTAGCGAACGCCTCGATGCCACGCAATTCTTCTTCTACCGGTTCCAGAGCAGCAGCAGCAGCAGACAAAACACCTCTCAGCCTCAGATCTCAATCATGCAGTGGCCTACACACACCGCCTCTGGTCCAGGGACAACCCCCCCGCCGAGCGCCAGAGAGATGCACGTGACACCACCACCACTGCTACCCCACACTTTCAGGGTACATGCTAGACTGGTACCTGATACACTTGCCAGCTCAGAAGGTCTCACTGCTTGTTAACCATCTCACTCAAGGACAAAGCCATTGTGTTAACGTGATGTGGTCAGCACCAAGAGCCTTCATCACTTGATTCTCCCCTGTGCGGTGTGCCGTCGGTAAGGTACCTCAGGGAAATCAATCATGGCTTGGTTCTCGACAATGACCGACCTATTCATTACCACAACCATAACCGACGACCGCCTGCCCCCCTACACCCAGACCAGAAGATCCTCGGCTAAACGTGAAGGACTCCTTCCACCCATCCATCCACTGAACCACCCCTTCTTCAACATCCAACCCCCAGAAGATAAATACGACAGAGAAGAAGAAGAAGAAGACGAGGAGAAAAAGAGAATTCCTCGGAGCCCCCCGCCGCATTAGCGCTACGCTCAAACCACAACCAGCTAGCAAATAGCCAGTACTTCGTGCTACTGTATAGTATGACTACGATATGCATCGGTTCACCACAGCCGCAGCCGATCCCTAGTCTTCCCTCCCTCCATCGCGCGCCTCTCAAACTCACACGAGCACTAGAATACAGTGGTGGCTCAATTGCATGAAATAGCATCCGAGATTGCCCGCAAAACATCAGCTCTACACCGTACGCTTCCCACGTCGCCATCCTAGCATCCTAGCATCCTAGCATCCTAGCATCCTAGCATCCTAGCATCCTAGCGAGCACGCCAACTACCGCTCTTGCCACCAAGCCAGAACGACCTAACCTACGCCCAAACCACAAATCTTCACGCTACAATCTACTTTATTCACGCGAATTAATTCCGACATCTGATCCGGCCGTAGATACGTTTGCATAAGGCAGGAGCAGGAGCAGTACGAAAACAATGCACGATTGACAGGAACGGTGCACGAGCACACCCACCATAACACCATACTACTAGGAAGCAAGACCAAGGCAAACTCCCAAGCATCTAGAACCGGCTGAGAGGGTAAAATGAGGAGATGATGGAGGTGATGTGAAGTCAATAGTTCTTTTAGTACGTATACGTGGTGATGATCGAGAGGGTTGGAAGAAACATGTCTCGTGAAAATGCAATGATTGTGGAGAGTGAATTGAGACCTCTTACCATCTTATCTTGACACTGACTGCTACCGGCTACGGCGCATGGTGGTTACCAAGCCAAGCAGTACTCTGGACCTGGGAACGGTGGTGTTGATGATGGGATCCCGTTGAACGGCCAGTAAAGTTAGAGGGAGATCTGCTGTGTGACTACTCCCAACAGTTCACTGCAATGTTGAGTAACGGCGACATTTGTCCAATGTTTTGCATCGTATGACAAGCTTGTCAGGAGGGCAAGAAAAGCTTCATGTCGTGTAATGCAAGGTCAGAACGTGCAACACGCCTCCAGTGCTCAGATGGCATGACAGGCACGGGGGTCCGTGGGGGTCTCAAAAATGGTGTAAGATTTTTTGTAGAATTCCAATTCCCATCTATGTACTTTTGATTTTCCATGATCAGTTTCAAGCTGTAGCCTGTAAAAGTCGTTTGGTTGCCTCCTATCCCTTGCCCTATCCTGCCCAGTAATCCTGCCTACTTGCGTAGCCCATACATTCCTGGCCTGCCTATACCCCGAGACCCAAGCCATTCTCTTATCATAACCTCCCAGAAAAATGTACAGCAGGATGGAGGAAGGGTTGGTGTAAAAAGAGAAAAGAATCCAAAGCGCCGTGACCCCGTTCCCTAGTAATGTGGCAGTGATGTATATATTTGTAGTAGGATGCAACAGTGTCCGCCCAGTACTCCAGCCGCAATAGCGGCATGCAATCATTAGTATTCCTCCCAGTGTATCCAGTGTCGCCGAAGCAATGTCGCGAAAGGGTCGGGACCAAGTAAGTTCTGAAGATTTACCGGATCCTCTTAACGACTACCGCCTCCACCCAACATTCCAGATAACGTGGGCGATATCTTTCGCGGTATTTACAGTGTCGACAACCTTCCCAAAGAGCCCTTCTGATACTACATCGTCCTCGTCCTCTTCGTATGGCATAAACATCCCTGATGGCGTTCTTCTCATTCCCGATGGCTCTCCGTTGAGACTCGTTGAGCAGCCGGAAGATTGTGGATTCTGGAATCGTTCCTGAGTTACTGCCATGCTATCCTTGCGGTTGGCGAAGGCACTCGGTGGTTGCCAGTCCATATCGGCGTCATCGTCATCATCATCGCCAATCATCATCCTTGATGATGGCTTTGATGGCCTCAATGTCTCTTGGGAGGGTGACGGAGAAAGTTTCGTGCCATTCCAGTATCCGTTGCTATGTTTCATGGCTGTGTCTTGTGGTTCGGGCGTGTCTTCTCTGTACTTCAGCGTCGTAGAAGGGAGCATAGCGATGGTTTTGCTCTCAGATGCACCACTGAAGCTTCCTTGTGGTGTCGTTTTCTTGATCGGAGGTAGCTTCTTCGAGTTGCTTCGTTTCATCATAATTCCACCATCGTCAGAATCACTATCATCGTAGTCTTGCACGGCATAAGAGTCCTGATCATCGTCTTCACCCTTCATCTCCAATGCTATACACTGCTCAACCTGCTCATTGAAGTGAATGTGCTTCCTTTCACCGCACCCGGGTGTGGCTAAGCCCGAAGATGTGATTGACGAAAGTGCACTGGTGGTATTATCTCGACTGAACCGCCTCGACGAGAAAGGAAATGTAACGTAATCGGAAGTAGCACGATTGAGACCTGGACGAGCAAAGTCACCGTCGCCCGCATTTTGCTGTGCCTGGACTGCTGCCGCAGCTTGTTTGAGAAGGGAGGACGCAGAGAGAGACCTTTGAAGCATTATCTCGGACATGCTTCGCTTCTTCAAAATCGGCTTCTTATTGAGGAAAGAATTTGACTTTGAGATCCGACTACTGTTGACAGGGGACGAAGATGGCATCCTGAATTGCTTATCAGATCCAGTTTGAAGTGGTCCGTACAGCCAGGTGACATCGCAGTCCTTGAGCCTGGTGATTGTTAGAAATTGTGGTTTATGAACATATACATATCTACGCGTTTCAATATAACATACCAATTGAGAGTTTCTGGGGAGATGGTCTTTAGCTTGTTCTTTGACTTGATCCATGTTCTCCAAGACGCATTTTCTAGTCTCGCACTGTTATTGTAGGCTTTACGTTTCGAGACAATGTGCTGCCATGACCTCCATATGTCCTCCTCCTTCCAATTGTGTGATAGGTAATCGACATGCCGTGAAGGCTGTATCCGTACTGCAGTATCATCCTCTGCGTGCTCGACGGGAAGCGGTGAACCCGGCCTTGACACATTCGTCGAGTTGCTGTTGGTTGGTGACACCGTATAGGAATCACCGGTTCGAGGGCTTGGTGGTGGTTCCAGATCTTCGGCTTGCTCGTAATATTCCGCGTCGTCGTATAAGGGGAAGAAGATGCCGTCCTGGTCGTCGTCAATCTCTTCACAGTGAGCGTCAAGGGAAAGACTGCTGGCCGGCGTTGAAGAGTATGAAGGTGCGGAGGAGTCGGCGTGTAGTGTAGTCGGTGAGGATGGCGCCGAGGAATCTACAGAGTTGGGTGGTGAAACTATCGTATGGAAGGAGTGGTTGCTCCGGGCCTTTGGTAGAGATTTCGAGGAGTAGGGGTGATGCGGTGCTCCAAACTTGGGCTGCGAGTGGGATCGACGGAGATTGCTTGACGAGAAATAGTTGTTCTCGTCGGCATTGAGCACCACTGCCATTCTGTGGGAGGAAGCGTGAGGCGTGAGGGCGAACAATGTGGTGGCCGACAGGAAGGAGTGTTTCGAAGTCCCCGAGGTAGAAAATCTCTCCTCGTTTCGACGGTAGAAGAGCCTTGAGGATCTTCGCCCACGCTCACTCTCAGCGTATGTAATCCTTCAAGCGTCACAGTCATCAACACATACTCGAGGGGTCCGCTTGCCAATGTTGTGTCGTGGTGGTGGTAGTGGTGGTGGTCGTCGTCGTCCGGTAGGAGTGGAATGGCGGTAGAAAAGTGTGCACTGGGGAGGAGGCCAAGCCAATGCTATGCGGCAGTGTCCCGTTGAAATCTCGGACTCGGGGGTTGACGATGTCGGCGGTGCGGAGAGGAAGTGTGGTGTTGAGCGAGGAGACACGGGGGGGGGGGGCGACAGCGAGGTATATTTGAGGAGGATATGAAGGTTTGGGGAAAAGAGTGGAGAGGAGATTGGAGAGAAGGGCTGGCTTGCGTATTGGCGTTTGGCTTTCTGGCTAGGTCGTGGGTTGATAGCGTGCAGATGGGATCCTTGGTCCTTGGATCCGCGCAGGCTGGCGGCCGGGCTCAAGAAGAAGAATGCTGCAGTCCCGGCATTGGAGCTAACGCTAAACGAGCGAGCGAGAGAGCGAGATCCAGGCCAAAAAGGCCCTCGATCAGAAAATCCCCCCAGAAAGCCAAAAAGCGCAGAATGCTCTCTGGGCCTGCGTTGTCTGCTGATTTGCATTTCGACGACAGCACTCAAAATCCGATGCATCCACATCCGCGTCGCTGAGGCCAACAATGCGCTACAGCTGCCCGCGCGAGGAAGCCTTCAGAACTCTGATGGCTGAATCTCCATTGCTCGATCGCCAATGGCTTGCAAGCAGCCACCAAGACAGGATCGGCTTGCAGCTTATCCACAGTGCAGTGCAGTGCAGGACTGGTATCAGCATTGTTGCATGCCATGTCGCCAGGGCCCAAGAAAATGATCGCCCCCGCGACATTGACAAGAGATGCGGAGATATCAATTTTCGCCTGGACGATGGAGTGACTTTAGTACAGTGCGAGAGCGGCCAGTAGGCGGTTGGGACGAAACGCGACTGTCGAGACGAGGAGGAGGGGACGAGACTCCAGTGCAGTACAAGGCAGGGCAGCTTTGCATTGTGATTGTGCATGCTGATAGGCCGCCAGTCCTTTCTTCGCCAAAACAACGAACAACAACGCCCACAGCAAAACAGAGCGCACCGCACATCTTGATGCACGATGCCTGTCCGCCATGTACGAAAGATACTTAAAAATGCCCCGCAGAATGCATCGCTACCGCTTTCTCTCTCTCTCTCTCTCACACACACACACACGCTCTCTCGCACGCCTCCAGTCTATACTTGAGTGTTGTCGACGGCCTCCTTCTGCAAGCAGTGCGTGCGTGGTGCATGAAGCGCCTAGTGCCAGCAATTTCTGAGTGGCTTTCCAGTAACACACACGTCTCTGAGGCCCGGCTCAAACCAAGGAACGCGATGCTATCTCTGGGCCGCCTTGTTGGAACGGGGAAGGCAGCAAACATGCTCCCTGTTCATGGCACCCCGCCGGCCCCGACCAAAAAGTTCCCGTGAGGATTGATTGATTGCTTCATCGTTCTGCTTCGAAAGTAGCTTTCTAGGTTTCTAGGCTTTCGTGGCTATGGCTGTTGCGACAGGTTCCCGGACAGTCGCAACCGAGCCACCAGAGACCCCCCACCCGCTACTACACCCTCGTTTTGGTACACCTTGACATCCTGGCATCGTCCCTAGGATGACTGTGGGGGTGCAAAGCCAAGCAAGTAAGCAAAACGTGCGTGATTGACGTTACTCAGGGTCAGACGAAAGAGGTGAGAGTTTGACCGAAGCATGCCACGTAGGTTTGAAAGTCACATAACTGGTTGCATTATTAACTTACCTTAGATATTGAAAGGTACTTCCCTCGAGGAATCGAGACGAGCATTACCGTACGGGAGTACAAGGTACAAGAGAAAGTTCGGCGGTAGAGCAACTTGGCCGGCCCTAGTCAACGAATAGCTCAATTTAGGTCATACAGACTCATTAGCACGTACTAGCACAACATCGTTCCTTACTTAGAAAACACCGCACCAACCCCATACAGAGCTAGGTCCTGGAATGTGGAAGTTCGACCCGGTCTTGAAGCTTGGGGGCCATTTACCAGGAGGACCTAGTGGGGAGGTATTGCACCCGTTTAATCGGAGAAGTTGACATTCCAAGCATATCTCCTCTCAATTCTTCTTCGTCTGCATAAACTCCACAACCTCAACGCTTCTGTTCAAGGCGGCTGGTTATTCTTGCTGCAGGCAAAGGCAATTTGCTACGGAGGACTCCTTTGCTAGAATATTTGCGAGCTGGAGGCTCGGATGCTCCATTATTTTACTCGGCGCTTCTTTTGCTTGCAGACAAAGCCTTCTCCGGCTTCCCAAAGCGGTTTGGGAGAGTGGAATGGGCTCATTTTTTTTTGCGGGAGATCAGCGTCTCAATAGCCTCTCATCAGGGTTATGCTGCCGTCGTCCGTGCTTCATACGGTGGTCTATAAGCTGGCTCTGTAGTGGAGTCACCCTACTGTATGTCAAAGATTGAATAGTCGCCGGGAAAAAACGGACCGTTCGAACTCTAAGCACCAAAATAAGAGATCCCTGTTGCCATTATCTTCGTAATACCGCGAATCTCTTTGGCCGCTTTGGCGGCAGTTGTTAAGTTTATCATTGTCTAGGCCAAGCAATGTCCAAAATAACCAAGCATGGTCTTCACGTCGTCGACCTCACAAGGCTGTCTTTTGCCGCAAGGCCATGCTAGAGCTTGCAGAATTATATTTATTCAAGCCTTGCAACCCCCAGGTCTTAGACTTCCGAGCACCTATTAATTGCATTGCAATGAAACCATGCCTCGTCCTTTTGCCCGCTCAAATCAATTCTTCACCAACATATCCATACATCTTCAACTGTGGACCCTAGCTCTTCATTTTCGGAGACGTTGCTAGGTGTTGTATGTTTTCTTCCTTGAAAATCTACATTATTCATAGTGCTTGGCTACGAAGTTGAAACCCAACATCGGTCTGCGAGGTACCTCTACACTGTATAGCGGCCTAGCCCCCGGGTTTCCGGGTTGACCGGCCTCGACGCAACCAGCTCCTTCCTGTTGCTTTATTGACTCCACTTAATTACACCTTATCGGTCTGCTTGCAGGAGGAGTCGGTTCGACCTTGCATCCATCCATCCACAAATCTTGACATTTGATGATTTGCCCCCTCGTATCATTAAGAGTGAACATTGCCATACAACCTCAGACGCTTGATTGTGGACAACTGACAGGATGTGGGAGAACACATGACTTTATCAGAATCCACAAGGCTGTCCGCACCTTAGGGGTACTTTTGTGGCAGAGCTGCACCTTGCTTAAACACAGTGCATTATTCCCGTGTTCACATCCCAGCTGCGTGACCTTGCCTAAGATAAGGTAATTCGCAATTTTGCTGTATATACACTTACTCATTGAAACCGAGAAACACTGAGGTCATCCGATATTTAACTCGTTCCGAGAACATCCTTATGTTCAGAGGAGAGCTCACCAACTAGTTATGCCGGGGCAAGCTCCTTAATCTTAGGGTAAGAGTAACTTGAAGGCGCTCGCATAGCGAGCTTGCGAGACAGCTGTGCTGGAAGCATGGTGTACCCTGTGTCATATCGAGATACGTACAGTACGACTGTACTGCAGTGGTAATTCTGGTGCCGAGAACCAGAGCATTGTGTTCCTCCAATCAACTGCTCGATGTGGTAGGTGGCTGAAAACCAGGCAAGAGGATCAGCCTACACCAGCCACAACAGGTCTGCAGCATGGGATTGTCCCTCCTGTGGTCTCCTCCCGTATCAAAGCTGCTTTATCACCTTTGCTTCGAAGGGCGTGCATCGGAGCTGCAGAGCATCCATGTATAATATGTACGTACCTTTCGTACCGGTAACGCATAAGCGACGACCGGCCATTGGAAAGCGAATTGCCAATGGCCAATTGCCATGGTGCGTGCGGTGAGCAAGACTGAGCAAGACTGAGCAAGACAGAACGCCATCAAAATCCCGTCGCACCAATGACAACCGGTGGCAGCCACCAACGGCACCGGCCCCTTACCAAGTTTGTCTTGGTACGTCGAGCATGCATCCGCATCCACACAGCACAAAGACATGACGCCACCCACCGCCCAGCCAACACAGCGGCAGCAATACCAACCCGAGATGACGAAAGGCGATTGTTCTCTTGAGACGGCGAACACAGAGCTCACTCCTTCAACCCATGGCATTGTTCGGTGTCGGTTCTGACGAGTCGAGTCTCACAACATGGCGTCCCCTTGCGCTTGACGGCGAAGTCGAGCCATACCAGGTCTCGGCCGTCTGCTGGAGATAAGGCAGCCGACAAGCAAGCAGTATTGACTATCTCTGTCCTGGGTCTGGAGTACCGAGTCGGCGCTCAACTGTTCGATTATCTATCTTTCGTCGCGCAAGTCATGCAGGCCATGCAGCCATGTCAGCATCAAGCAATCGCCTCCGGCCTACCACGTCCGCCGTCATGAACAACATGAAGCATCTGCAAGACCGCTTTCACGTAGCTAGAACGACACTGCAGCCGTTATCAAGTCTGTTGCACTCTAGTCTAGACTTGCAACTTGCAAGCTGACTTATCCACAAAGTCTCCGAAGGGAACCTTATTATTCTTACTCATGCAAACCGCTTCAGATCTGGGGGGGCTCTCGGCCAATGCTGTCGTCCTCGCCAGATCTGATGTACAAACTACATCAGCCGCCATGAGGTCCATGCTTGCTGCTGTCGTCGCTAAGGGCATGGCATGGAGATCTTTGGGGACCTTCTCTGGGCACCCCCCCACGGCAGTTAGATTCCCCGCCCAATAGGTACCTGCCTCCCGTGTTCGTTGAGCGGCTTCGAGTGTTTGATGCAGTTCTCCAGGCCTTCCCCGTCTACCCCTCATGGAGATGTTGTGATGCCAACCAGGTCGGTCATAGGTAGTGATTCTGGCGAGCAAGAGTGGTTGATGAGTTACAGAACCGGGATCGACGACTCCGGTAACCGCACGCGCACTATGTTTGGCATCCACGCGCGCGAGGATCAAGACCCATGTCTTCCGATGGAACCAGGGGTACAGATGAATACGACAAGTCACAAAACCCTTTGCCCGGACATCCTCAGAAGCGAGGAAAAGGCTAAGAGGCGTCCTACTCAAACTCGATCGTTATTATGCCGCACCCAGCTGGCATCAATTGCATTCGTCTTGCGATATCTTGCATGCGCATCTTGCTGGTGGTAGAGAGTCGATATCACGCGTCTCGTCAACCACTCCCGGCCTTTGAAGGCATAAGAAGTCGTCAACGCCTCGTACCCGGTCCTGGCAGACTTCTTTGCCGTAGTTCCGATACCTTGCTTCAACAGGGTTCAACCGCCACTCCTCAGAACCCATCTCGGGTTGCCATATTCGACCAGAGAGCACGCAATATAACTCGCGTAATATGTTCAAACCTTGCTTGGAGACGCCGGTGTTCTTGACCAATTCCGTGACGTTGACTTGCTACGGATGGGACGTCGTCTTTTAGGAAGGGCCACGACCGGCCTTTCGTCACAGATCACAGTAGTGGTAGAGCGTTGCTGAGTGGCAAGCGTGAAAGGCTAATGGCCTTGAGGCGTGGTCTTTCTTAAACGGCCGTTTCTTCAATCACATGTAAACAAATTCTAATCTCAAGAGCAGTGGATGGATGGATAATCCGATAACGATGCTAGTCGCAGTTCATTGGCCCCCTCTCTAGTTGGCTGTCTTCATACTGTAGTTGGTGTTCGGACCCCATGTGGAGAAAGCCTCCAGATTGTGAAGTAGGAGGTTTTAAGTGGCCAAACCACTTCCCCAATGTTGGCTGCTCTTGTGTAATCGGTTGTCGGGACTGGCCAGAGTAGTACTTCAATTGCAAACATTCTTCCATCTTAAGCAAAAGAGTGCTTAAGATGCATGCAGAAGATTGCTTCTCATTTTTCTCGTAGATAAGCAACACGGCATTGGCATAGTACACTTTTTCTTTGCTCCCACCACTCAAGATACTCATTAACTTCGAGTTGAAAGATGTGGCTCTCCATCTTCAATGCTATACCAGAAAACTTCTTCACATCCTACACTGGGTTCTGTCACGGCTCAATTCGTACTAATGGCCTCAAAAGTCCGGCTTTGGCCATGGGTACCGAAGTGTATCTGTCCCAGCATTGCATAGACGATACAGTTCAAATTTAGTATTCTGGAGAACAAACTTCTCTGTGGGGGTCTGCGAATTCTTGTGGAGACGTTGCACTATAGAAACAAGTGCGAAGCAAGGAAGAGGCGTGGAACCTGTTTCTGCACACAAAAAAAAAGCAAAAGAAAATACCATGGTTATTTCGTATAGACGCGGTTTTTGGGTGTAAGAATCCACAAGAAAGCTACACCATGCCCACAAGTTCCAACATTGGGAATTGGTACGAACTCAAAATCCCTTCGCAAACACCAACTGCGCGGCCGTGCTCCAGTTCTCAAGGAAAGGATGTTCGCAAACAATGTCAGCATGACAGAAGAAACTTCAATAGCACATCGGTTCTTACTTCTAGCAAGCCTGTAAATATCGACAATCGTCGTATGTTATTCTCCTGCCTTCTTACTGTAGCTCATGGTAAGAGTACCCGAAGATTTGAGTTGGACTTGATTTAAGCATAGTGATTTCTGGGGTATCTAAGTTCAAGCCCCCTTGCATCAGGAATGAGGAAGGAACCGCTCATGTTCCGCATGCCCTTTTTATATAAAGCCACAATGTGTTGGCCGCTTTGGTTTCCGGCGATCTATGTCCAGCCACTTACTTTGAAAGAACGATCTATCGTATTCTGCCGCATCTACTCTAAACTTTAAATCCCCACAAGAGCTATCAGAAATCTGTTCAAGGGCTTGACTTGATGCATTTCAAAGCCTATGCGCTGAATATCCATTCTGAGTTTGGGGCAGCTATGTAAGGACATTCGAGGATTCGAGTTGTTGCCTTGTCATGAAATGGTACAGGCATTTTAAATTTCGCTTTTGCCACAAGTCTAATGTCAAAAATCCAATTCACTCCAGACGAACTCATACGATGCAAGATTGGCATTTTCATTATTGGTCCTGGAATTCTACGAAGGTGGACTGGTCTCGGATCGACGTTCTGTGTGGACACAAGCTTCTGGAGTCGCGGCACAATTGGCGATTGGCGACCAATTAGGGAATGTACCTGCATACCGTTTCGCTCGTTCCTTTTCCTTTTCTACACGAAGGGAAGTATGGCGTCTCTAGAAAGTCTAAATTGAGTTTATGGGTTGGTGGAAGTTGGGGTTGGAGATTATTGTCTATACTTCTGCGTGTACTCCTTCGCCACGGACAGGCAAGGCTTGATGTGATTTGATTTGATTTCTTGATGATGGCAGAAATGATGACGACGATGCGGACAGTGGAGTGAAGGATTCTCTACAGGATAGCTGACAGAGTTTGCGCATCTTGTTTCAGAGAGACCCTTCCTTTGGCGATCATGACTCGGGGGCTGCGAGTGTTGATGATGCCCACCACAAGTTACCTGTCTGGATGTAGTTTTAGTATTGAATCCCAATTCTCTCCCTTAAAACCCATACAGAGAATCGATCCTGCCGCTTGCTTCTCACTGGTATGCTCTTGGTGGTGGTAAGAGAAGAACTCAACTCAAGACCAAACCAATTCAGAGATTGTTTTCCTTGCTCTCTCTCTCTCTCTCTCTCTCTCGATTATAGATAAGAATGGAAGAATGGAATGGGTCACTCTTGTCCATGTACGTAACATGGAGATACTCTTGGTTCTAGACTTTTTGTAGTCACCGCATCGAGGCTGGGCTGGCTGCACATCGCTTAAAATATATTTATCCTAGGCTGGCGATGAGAACACGTTATCAGTATTGCTTGCAGCAAGTCACCCGCTTGATTCACTTGCGAAGAACGTTGGAATACTTCAACTACATAACAGTCATTCTGCTGTATTTTCTTGAGCACCGTGCTTCGCAAGCCTACCACTTCTATATATCTCTCTCTCTGTCCCATTCTCCTGCACAAAACTTCTTACGTATTGGCAGCTGGTTCATCTGGCAGCAAGCGAGGGACCTGATGCAGCGACGCATGAGCAGCAATTTCTTTACGCGATATTAGGATGGAGAATGATGACTCTGAGGCTACAGATTAAGTAGTCGTGGTTGAAAAACCCATAGCCTATCTCTTCTGTGGTATATTGCTCAACGCAATGGCCACGGGGATGTGCTGTAGAATCTGTCTCTAGTCAGACTCAATTAGTGCCTACAGATATAACGAGCTCGACGCTCTTTCGCCGTAAGTGCTACATCCCTCCTCAACACTTTAAGAGATATACTGCGGATGTGATACACTCTAGGCAATGAGCTTCAAGAATTACAAAAGAGATTCCAGCTACACGTTCCTCGCAGGTTCGCCGCCCACATCCCAGCTCATCATGTCAGAAATGTAGGGAGCAATACCCCATTACTCCATCACTAGCCTCATAAAACTCAAGTGAGCACCAAAACATAACTACCTACACAACACCTAACTATCTACAACTAACCCAAACTCAACTCAATACAATCCATAAAACCGAAAATAAATCAGTAACACCCCATTGCGATCGGGGGACCTCCGGGTTATGAATCCGACCTAGGTAGGAAACTCGTTAGCCGGAAGAACTTGTGTACCTATGTATTACAAGAAAGAGAGAGATAGAGATTGTTTGCGTGAAATACTTATGCGCTTCCGCTGCACCATGTTGCTCTACTTTGTCTGGCTTTGCTCGGCATGTTTGCTGGGTGTACTCGAGCTTTTTTGGGCTTACGTACATACAGTACCTAACTTCGTAAGTACCTTAGTGGTGTGAAAATGTGTGAAGTGTGAGGAAGGATGGGAGGTAGAGATAGGTGATTTTTGTGAGGATGTGGGTTTGGTGTGAATGAGTCGTTGGCATATGGAAATTTTCGTTCTTGTTGATGATGGCGGAGGAGGATAAGGACTTTGATAGACATTACACGGAGCCTTTTTAGTAGTGAGAGGCGTTTGGTCGTTTGGAAGATGAAGGAGTAGTTAGTTTTCAAGTGTTCATTGGAAGTCTAAAAGAGCCCCTTTTAATAGCCGAGAGCTCGGTTAATGAAATGCTTCATACCGACCTCCACCATCTCATATGAAAAAGGGCCATATTGCATTCCATCTAATTGTGTAACAGGTACATTTGTAATATACGAGAAAAGGGTCAAATTGGGGTACGGTCAACGTAAATAATTTTGTTAAGCTAGCATAATAGAGGACAAAAGGAAGAAAGAAAGAGAGAAATCGGTGAATTTGGGAAAGCATATATTGCTCGAAAAACGCCTTTCATGGTATAATTACAATCCTTCGCTCCCACCCTTCGCTTCCAAACTCCCGGCCAACCCCATACTCCCAAAATAAGTCATTCGAATTTGCAGGCAATCCTCAAAGGGTCTTTCGGCCCCAGCCAGTAACACTTCTCCATCCAGCACCACAAGTTCTACCCTCCTCAATGATATCCTGCACACCATCAACGCGACCCTCGGGCCCAACAGTCTGCACCTTAGTGCGGAGCAACCATTTCTCCCATGCCCAGCCACCGACGAGACCAGCGACGTTGGCCACATTCTCCGTACTGCCCTGAACCATAGCCTCCAACTCCAACTTAATTTCAACACCCAAGCTATCTCGATCCATGACCTTCTTAGTCGTGGTGCCCATGGGCAAGAAAACCCAGGCGCGCTTGATGTTGATAAAGCCAGCTTTCTTCATGCGGCCCAACCAAGTCTTGGTTGGGGAGGGGTCGTAGCCAAGGGTGCGGAGGTTGAAGCCAAATTCAACAGACTTGGCAGCACCGAGAGGACCAGCGTTCACGATATCGGAGTCCATGACAGAGAACTCGAGGTATCCGCCTGGCTTAAGAATGCGCATGCATTCATTCAAGCAAGCATCCCACTCATTTTGGCCATCTCTACCAGTCTCCTTCAAGATACTGTATATCTCTCGTGCATTGATCAGATCAAACTGGTTGTCTTTGAAAGGGAGCTTGATGAGACGGTTAACGGAGACTTGGCGATGATTACCGGGACCCCGAATGTTGGAGTTGGAGAGCTGGCGGAGGGCTTTGGTGGTTACAGTGTAGACCTTCGCGTTCGGGTATTCGTAGGCACAGTGCCAGGCCCAGTCGCAAGTTGCTTGGCCACCGAGATCAAGAATACGCGCACGGTCACGTGGGTTACCATTCATATTAGGTCCCATAGAAGAGAGGCGAGCAAGTCGTTTGGCGACCGGTGCAGCGATTAGGCGCCCACCGTTCAGGAGCCTGGTGGCCATGACGTTCCAGGTTGCAGGAGCCATTTGCAGCATTGCCTCATTCTCTCTATCGCGCTTAAGCTTTACCGGATCCTCTTGGGTCATCTCGTCACCACGGGCTACGTTTGCTGACATGCGACGCTTAGCGGACATTGGAACAACGCTGAGTTGGTATTTACCGAGGAGTTGTGCTCTGTGAGCAGCTGGGAAGGAAACTCTCTGGGATTGCAAGGCTTCGTAGCGTGGAATTCGGTGGATGAAGGTATCGCGGTAACGAGATTTGTTCAATAAAATCTGGAACGCGCGGTAGTAGGTGGATTCTTGATGGCCAAACTTCTTGATCATTGGCATTGCAACGTCGTCTGATGTAGAAACCATTTCAGAGAAACGGACACTCTTCTTTTGTGGTGGTGAATTCACGACGGGCTCTTGCATCTCTTCTGCCACAGACGAGCGTACACTGTTTGCTCGGTTGAGGAGAGCAACTTCATCATCTCGGTCCTCGATGGGGTTGATGAGAGATGAGAGGTAGCTGCTTTGTGCTGCCAACCACATACCGGTCCTGTCAAGGTTGACTCCTGCAGTCTCCTGGAGCTTGTAAGAGTAGTCAGCGGCATGGTTGGTCAGGATCTCATCGGCGACGATCTCCTCTTCCATAACTGGGATACCTGTGATCGTCTCACCGGAGCTGGATGAGTCTTGATGCTTTGGTGTTGGTCGCACGGTTGATTGGGATTCTAACTGAGCAAGGTTGGGTCTGGCTGTTGGAAGTCCATCAGACATGGTGTCCTCGTGAACCTCGACAACACGCTCCACGGGTGCTGTTGATGTCCATGGTGTCTTGTAGAAATGCTCAGCTGTGGTCGAGGACGGTGGGTGTGCAGACTCGGGTGTAATTGCAACTAAGTGCCATGTATGTCTTGCATGAGTTGACAAGTCAGAGAAAAATCCTCCCGGGGATGGGATTTCAAGTCTGGTCAAGCTGCTCATCGCTCTTTGTTGATCTGGAGATAGCACGACTGAATTTAAACGCCGAATAGCGGTATTGAGAGGGGGTAGACTTTGCTGCATCTCTTGGGCGGGAGAGTTACGCGAGATCTCAATGACCTGCTCGGTCTCCTCAAACTGCCCATCGCCGCCAGACAAAGCTTGCAGTGTAGCCAAAGCACCAGGTTGTAGCTGCACTCCTCCCCAAGTATTATCTCCTTGGTCGTCAATACCCATGATAGGTGTAGGTGGCGCAGACAAAGCTGCCATCTGCTCCGAGCTGAGACTGCCATCGAGGGATGGAGGTGCCGAAGATGAAGGCACATCTCGGGATTGGAGATAAGAGAAAATGGCAGGGGACATGGGGACCTTTGCTGGTGGTGTTGGTGGTACGGGAGAGGTGAGCTTCTTGTATGCCTCGACACCTGGCCACATATCACCACTGCCTGGAATGACAAGAGTGGGCAATGGAGCTCTGTTGTTCTGGGAAGAAGTGGAAGAACGGTTTGACTGGGTTGAGACCTGCACACTATTCCTCATCCTAGCATTCCTTTTCCTATCCTCGTCGTCAGATGCATCGTAAATATCGTCGAAGTCAGTCATGTCAGTTGAAAAGCTGTCCCTCGTCCATGGCGCCGAGGAAGGAGCTGGCGAATCGCTCTCGGCATCTGAGTATGTCTCTGACTGTGGAATGGGCGCAGACATAAAGTGGTTGCCTCGAGGTGTTGGGAAATGGTCGCTGGCTGGGGTAAGCCTGTACGCCTTCTGCGGAGATCTTTCTCGGCCTCTCGTAATTTCCATCAGTGACCCTCGGTTCGACTCCTCGTCATCTTCCATTATCGTATTAAGTGACCGCCGCCGCCGTGGAACCTGCACAGGCGACGACGGTTTGTAAGTTGTAGCGGGCAAGAAATCTAAAGTCGACATTTTGTTGGGTATCTTAATAGGAAATGTGGAAAAATGCTGCGTGCCTGTTGAAATATAAGAAAGTTGAGTGCAATGTGTAGACGACCAGCGTCTGCTTTTTTCCGTAGGCAATAAAAGTTTGATTAAAAGAGAGTATGCTTCGATCAACGAAGACTTATGAAATGGTAGAGACGACGACAGCAGTGACAGGATGGAGTGACCTTCGGCCTGCATGCTGGGCAGGCACAATGTTTATACAGATGTCGACTGATCTCACCGGTGCCCGAGAGCGCGAACTGCCACTGGCAGCGCTAAGACGGCATATGGGCATGGATGTCGGGTCCCAATCTGGGTCGGCACTATTGACAACGGCATGCACACCCAAAGACGCTCCCCAGCTAACCGTCTCTGCTGCAGAGGACGACTCCGCAACGAGATTGACGAACAGCACTTTCTCATGCTCCGGTCAAAAGCAACCACTTGGTAGCCAATAGAACCCCCAAAGAGAAAGTTCTGCACACAAAATCCAAGAATAGCCAAAATTAGCATCGTGAGGTTGAATGCGCGCGCGATGGCCAGGTGAAGGTATACCTGATTGGCGGTAGTTTGCAGATGCTTGATCCTATCAGAAGCCGCAACGCCGAGCAGTCGCCAACATGGGCGCGTAAAACATTTCCCCAAGTGCAGTGCATCGCAGCAACTTGGGAGTGACTGGATGATGTGCTGGTACCGACCAGGCGGTCATCTCATAATTCTTCCGATGCCGTCGACGCGAATACAATTTGCCAGACTGCTGTCCCAGCCAGAACAGCTCAGAATGTGGGTGTTCGGTGTATCTTGGGGGCCAGCATGAACGTGTGGTTCTATGAATAGATTCCGAGGTATCCAAAGTACCTTGTGGACTATCGAATGCAAAATTCGAGTCGCATGGCCTCTTGATGGCCCGAAGGGGTAGTTGTCGGTAGCAGATATATTGATGGCGCTGTGGTGGTGATGATGATTTGATGAGGAGGATGCGTCCTTTCCCGAGAAGTCTTGCTTGAATCTGACTGAGCACATCACCACATGACCACCTTTGTGGTCACGTGGCATTTTTCATTATCCTCAAGACAGCTGGAAAGTTGAATAATGGGCTCTAACACGAAATTGGGGAGGGAAAGCGAGGAGTGATTTCTTTTTTTCTACTTTTCCCTTTCTTGTCTCTTTCAACAAGACTTGTACAAGCTGTTTGATCAATCCTGTTGCTGGGCCCATGTTGTGTTTTATGGCCCCTTTAAATCAAGTATTTCGTGACCGTTGCGTTACAGAGCTGCAAGGCTCAACAGAATGAGAATGGTGGGTTCTGATGAGAACGATTGTATTTACCTACTCACTTTTAGTAGCCGATTACTTGCTAATTTTACAACTTTGGCCATAGCCGATAAATTCATAGTCCACATCTCTTTCCAGAAAGCTTCGGACCGCAAGGTATCGTGGAAAAGCTCGACAGAATACCCATCGGGGGTCGGGGGGGAGGGGGGATACTGAAGACCAGAACGTTGCTCAATGTGTACTTAGTGCATAGGAATGATCTGTTCGGATTTAAAAAAAATACCTGCTGGAGAGGCCAATGGCTCCTCCATATGCACACGAGAAGTGCAGATCGAACGAGAATCTACATATACCTTGTCAGTGCATCTGTGAGCAACCGGAAGTAACTCGTGAAAGATTACACAGACACAACATCGAAGGACACAACGTCGAAGAACGCTGTCAAGAATGCAAAGCCAGTCTCATAATGGATGACAGCGGCTTGGGTTAAGCGAGCAAGTTTAGCGAAACACCAGAGTACTCCTCGAAAGTATCCAGTACCCTGCTACTGTGGTAAATACAGAGACAGCAACGGTACGGAGTCATCTGGCTACGCACCGTGATATTTCATGTTGTCTTGAGAAGTCGAGAAACCTCATCGACAAAATACAGCGCTAAACGAAATAACTCCGAAGCCCGACCATCTTTACAATACGCAATGTCAGAAATCTAGCACTGTGAACAAAAGCAAAAGCTGGACCTTAGAGAAGATACTTTGGTGCTCATGCAGAAAAGTCATGATAGGGCTTGGAAAATTATGGCCCTGTGTGACCAGACGGTGCAGAAGGGAGAGGGAAATGGCTGAATACTAGAATCAAAAGTCCAAAAACTAATTTGGAACTACTGCAAGTGATAATAGGCCGTGATGGTCTTGAGAGACCCAAAGTTGCATAAGAATTCCGGTGTTCACCTTAGCGACCAGATACAGGACGTCCATGCGGTGTTATAGTCGACAAACTTCTAGTGGTCGACTTCGGGCAATATTAAGGCTTAACAGTGCAAAAGCCAATTGGGCATTTTTAGGCCTATTAGTAACTAAAAACTTCAATCCTCTCGTAAATACACAGAGGCCGACAAACTTCTGCGAAGAGTACTGCAGGCATCCGAGGATTCTCTGCAAATTAAGTACCCGTACACGGCATATCTTTGTCGTGGCACCTAAACACAAGAATCAGCCAACTAGGATAGATTGCTACCAGACGCAAATGTACGGTAGAATGTGTGTGATCATTGTTCCGAGCAGCTTGGAATTTCTTGTAATTTTCAAAGACTACTCGCTAACCTGATTCGATCCTACCTACTCACATTTGCCAGTTTAGGAAACTCTTCAAAGGATGTAGGATTTGTTTTAAAGCTATGCGCACACTATGTGTAACGAAAGAACAGAGACGTACTGAACATCTAACTGTATGGGTATGCTTCGTAAACGCCTGCGTTTGTCTATCTCTCCCCTATGCTGCATATTCCTTGGCCTTAGATGACTGCCGACTTTAGTTTGTCGGCTAAATCATCAACATCCTTATCCTTCTGCTGGGAAATTGGTTCTTCCTGTGCCTCTTCAGCCTCCTCAATCAACTTCTCTCTGCGTTCTTCAGCCTCTTCTTCCTCTTCCTCCTCACTGCCTTCCTCTTCGTCACTCTCATCCTCCAAATCACTTAGGCTGTCAAGACCCCAGTCATCTTCAATGACTATATCACCAGAAAGCTTTTCCTTACGTTCCTCTAGGATTTCCTTAAGCTGCATGATGGCTTGGTCTTCCTCAGAGAACTTGTTGCCATTCAGCTCGATCTTCTTCAAAGCTGGTAGCGCCGTCTTAGCTGCTTCTGCAAAGGCTTTCAAGCCCTTTGCGTTGATATCGTTGTACTGCAAGCGCAAGGTCTCCAACTTCTTGTTTCCACCCTTCGAGAGTGCTTCAGCAACCAAGATTCCTCCCTTGGCCCCCAGTAAAGAGTCACCAACACCTAGCTCCTGAATCTCAGTCCACGCGGGCACGACCTTTGCCAAAGCCTTTGAGCCCATAATGGTGAAAGTGTTGTCCTGTAAATCCAGAACCTCAATACCTTTAGCATGATTCAAGCCCTCGGCCAAAAGATGCGAAATTCCTTCCTGTCGAATACCATTCTGAACCATTTTGATGGTCTTAATGCCAGAATGCAAGCTATAAGCTTTGGCCCACGCAGTCATACTGCCATTCTCCAGTCTGTTCCGCCCACAGATGACCGTTTCGAGATCTGGGACCTGCTTGCCGACCTTTCGCGCTTCGACTTTCTTTTCGTAGAGTGCAGAGAGTGCATCAGCAATAAGAATTCCGGCATGGGGCCCAAGACCATTGTTGTTGAGGATGAGGTGTTGGAGGGGTACATGAGAGGAGATGAAGGCCACCAAGGGTGCTTGTGTGTTCAGACCGAAGGCGTTATCGTTGAGATTGATTGTATGCAGATTCGGTAGTGTGAGGAGAGAAGTAAGTAGCGAGGAAAGTGCTTGAGGAATTTCGTTAAGCAGACGTCCAGTGAATATGTCGGCGAAGTTCGCAACCTAAAGCAAGACTCAACATCTCAATCATGGACCAGGGATAGTCCCGCAGAGTTTGGGCTATTGATAACATACCTGCAGGGTCTTTTTCGTCTCTAGAAGTTTGCCTAAAGCTGCGCAAGCCTCAACACCGAGAGTATTGCCCAAAAACCTCACTTCTACAACGTCTTCCATGGATTGCAAGGACTCGATGTGGGGTTGTAAATCAGCCGCTGTGTCGAGCTTCAACCCCTTCCCCTCCAATGAAAAGATCTTCGAATTGGTAGCCATGTTCGTAGAACTTGTCGCAATTAGTTGTGCCAGCAAATTTTGTGCAGAAAAGATATGGTTGGTTATGATGCAGAACTTGTTTACTTTGAGTCTTGGTGGGGTTAAATTCCATATCTATTATCCCCTTAGCGTCACTGGCACGTGGTTCGGCGCTGGTTCGGGCTCGTTGCGCAGCAGCATTGCAGCTTTAGAAAGCTCGCGCGACTTTTTGGAAGGGTTACATATCATCATCATCATCACTACCTGGGATTCGCAATTGAACGTCCGCAAATCAATAATATTTAATTCCTGTCCTGTCAAGGAAATCCAAGGAAAACCCAAACACCATGGCTACCCGCGAAGTCACAATGCGTATGCAATCACACCTCTTCTTCCTCCACCCGGTCACTGACAGTCAGTTGTACAGCTACTGCCACCTCCGCGAACATGGGTTCAGATCTCAAGACCTCCTCCAGTCAATCCTCAGGTCCCAAGGTAGCTAGCAACTCATTTGCCATACCTTCTCACAACAATTGCTAACAACCTTCGAAGCCATGTTGTGTGTGCAAAGACGAGAAAGCCTCCCGCGATGAGTGCATGCTCTTTAGTAATGCCAAAGATCCACAAAAGGACTGCGAGTCGACAATTGATAAGTATAAAAGTTGCATGAAGGGCTTCGGCTTCGACCTACCTTAGATGGAAAGGATTTTGTGGGAGAAGGTTGTATACTAGAGCGACGTTGCATTGCTAGGGCACAAATATAAACGGAATATCAGGGATTGTACAACATGCTGTAATATCAAGGTTCCTGAGAAGGAGGAATACATCACAGCTCCAGAAAATATCGAGGCCCGTAGAACCCATAAAAGGACTATACTTGTCAATGTGCGACCTAGTATAATGTGCTAATTTAGCATTGGAACTTTGCAGGTCAAGACCCGTACTTTCATTACTCTAGCCAACTCATCTCCAAAATCCTCTTGGATATTTACTAGACGGCAATCCCCAAAGGCCATCATTAACACCACATCAATCAAAGATGGCACGGTATCATAGTCCCGCAAGCACACTCTGAACTCCCACACTTCCCGAATCATCTCTTCTCACTACATAGGCTCTGAAATCGGCCTTCTGCAGCTTTTTAGCAACTCCACCAAGTCCACCAGCCTGAAGGAATCTAGACCGCTCCCTTAAAGCTTCTGGTCCGATAATAAACAAGTTACCAATCTCACTCAACAATTCCACACTGCCTTCAGCCTCCTTGGACAAGGGCAAATCTTTTAAAGTAGAGACATATCTCGAGATATCTTTGGTGACCATAAGACCACCTGTGGCGTTGACTTGGAATTTCTTGAAATGCTCAAAGAGCAAATCTCGGATGCTGAAAGCGAGCTCGCAGCTGAAAACCTCGAGATTTTGGCCATCAATGGCTTGCCCGGAGAGAGTACCTACACGAGCGAGGAAACTACAGATGGTTTGGCATGTCGGCGTTTGCAATTGTTCAAAGACACTCTCGTCATTGTCCTTCGGCCTGAAATCAAGTTTTTTCTGTGTCGCCAACGACTTTGTAACCCAATTTATGACTACAGTCATAGTGCTTCGCATGATCGCATTGGTCTTCTTCTCAATGCTTTCAACGCCTTGTTTTGCCTGCATCTCCATTGAACGTCGTACCGTGGTGTTTGACTCGGCAAGTCGTATCAATACTGCATTGATGAATCGGGACATGATGTTCGTGATGGTTATTGCTGGTTGCAGAGCCGGAAGATACGCTAGGTCCGGCTCAGTTTTGATTGTCTCCTGAACGAGAGCAGCGTCGCTGGCTGCTTCTAGTGCTGTTTCAACATAAACCTGGCCCATGCTAGTCAAGAGGAGATTGAGAAGAGCTGAGACATCTTTAGGAACATCACTACCACTGCCCAGTTCCAAAGCTCTGCGAACACTTTCAGCCATCCATTTAAGCATGCGCTTTGCGTTGGGGACACTCAATACCCCGTCCTCGTCTGTGACCTCCACCTCGTTCTTGTTATCTCCTTCCCGTATGCCTGCAACTCGGATCATCATTGCCTTCTGAGTCGCTGTAAGTTCCGAGGAATCAAGCCGGTCGATGTAAGCATCTTTAGCTGATGATAGCAGTTGTGTACCTTGCTGGGCCAGGGATGCCATGAATCCAGTCGGGACCTTCTTCCGCCGGGAATGATATATCGTGTATTTAAATAATAGGGAAGAATAGAGTTCTTCCAAACTTTTACGTTCCCGGTCAATGTACGAATTTCCAACCAGGTAAGGAACGAATAATTCATCTAATTGCTGGTCGAGGCTCTGAGCCGTTTGGGCTGAGCATGCCTCGGGATGCTCTGTCAAGCCATGCGATTTCAAATCCTCGATCAAAGTGTTGATATAACTCCTCGAAGCATGAAGTGACCGGAGAAAGGCCAAGGAGGATATGGTCTCGGCTTTCTCTAATACCATCTCCAGGCGTTGTTGTATTGATTGTTGGAAGATTCTTTGTATGAACTTAGTGAGGACCACTTCGTAGAATGGGAATGCGCGCTTGATAATGAAAGATTCGTCTTGCATCACTACCCTGACTTCATCTATCAATGATTGCAAGCTTGGCTCAACACCTGGAGGGTCAGAATCCGGATCGGCCAGCTTTTCCCAAGTCTCGTTATCTGTGGTCACTTCTTCGGTGATCAGATTATTGCTGTCGATGAAGAATTGATGTTGATTTAGGAAAAGCGCAACAACACTCGATCCACCATTGAAGTCATGCAAGACTTTGGCGCATTCGAGCATGTCGTCGAAATTCTGCCGCCGGTAGCTACTGTTGAACTGCTTAAGCAAATCCTTCTCCAAAGTCTCAGAGAATTTTTCGATGATTTCTCTCGTATTGTGGTTTTTATATCCAACAATCCCATTGGTAACACCATTGACCTTCCTACCCGCTCCATTCACTGAAGCCCAAGAAGTCGGATCCAACCTTTGGCTCATTCGCATAAGCTGTCTGGCAATAACAGCACATCGCACTTTGCTCTCCCCTCCACCCTGCCGCTGTATATCCTCTAGTGATGTGAGTAAGCCGGATTCGCTGAGCTCAATCCAGCATTGTATGAGAAAGGTTGCGTCCAGTGCCCGCCTTCGCTGCTTGTCCAAATCTTCAAGCTTCTCTCCTATTTGCACAGCAATATTGCCACCCCCTTCCGGGCGACCGTTGCGATCATTTCCATTGAGAGCCCCTGGGTTGTTCAACGTTATGTCGAGCGTTTCGAAAGAGTCTATCGACTGATCCAGCTTCCTCCCCAATGTATCGAGGGTTTGATCGTGTTGTAGTTCGGCGCGTCGGACGGATGTTAGAAGATCCGTCTCCTTCTCTTCAAGCTCCTCAGAGAGTGTCGCCAGTTGGGATAATGCATCTTGAGGGTGTTAGCACTCAGCTTACCACTCAAACTGGCATGCGGGGCATACTTTCAAAAGTCCGTATAAGAGGTTTGGCGTCAAATGCTTGCTGCCCAGGTCCAGACCTGCGGTTCACAGGCACCGCACTTTCAGAGAGACTCTCGATAAAATCTCTCACGATGAAATCCTTATTGGAGAAGTTCTCTAACGTGAAGCTAGGACCTGAGGGGAAGATAGACCTCTGACCGCCCGCAGACGTGCCATTAGGAGGCGCCATTGATGACTCTCGAGATCAAGCAAGACCTCGTCCCTACATCGAGTATCACAATAACCGCAGATTGCAAATATTTCGGATTGAAGAAAGTTGATGTTTTGTTCTCTTACAGTAAAACATGTGTCGTTAAAGTGCTTCACATCGTCCTGTAATAGATAGGTATCTAGATCTAGAAACATTTGGTGTGCACGGATCATCGTTGGTAGCCTTGCAGACAAGCCACTCAGCCACATTCCGATCAAGCTCAGCAGCCTTCCAAGATTTCCTCAACGAACAGGGTGACGACGTCTTACATACGGTGGTACACAGGGAGGTATAGCTCTGCCATGAAGTATATATTGACATCCTACTTGGAATCGCAGCAACTTTCAACTGTCACTCAGCCGCACCTTGGTTCTACCTGGTTTAAATCCAACGACAGCCAGCACCATGCCTCGCGCAACCAGGGAGACGGAAATCTACAGGCGTGATGCCAAAAAGAACCATAACCTGCTCAGTCCAGCAGAAAGGGAGAAGCTCATTGAGGTGTGCAAGAATACTATTTCACTAAGAAGCGAAAATAAATTACTAACATACAAAAAAGCCGTACCTCCCAAGTCCTCCCTCTCGATCACCCTCCAGACGCAGCAAGATGGACAAATCTGGGAAGATCCGATTAGATGAGACGCCCAGACGCAGATCAAGACTTGGGGTCCGGAGCTTCGTCAAGAACCAAATACACGCACTTCTTTATGGCATAATACATACCATTTTCTCTGTGTACATACGATTCCGGTTCGCATATCATGCTGTAAAGGATCGGATATTTGCCATCCTCTACTATCACCACCGTACGCCAGAGCTCATTCAGAAGGATGTGAAGGGTCTCTCCAGATTGCCAGAGCATCTGAGTGTCATTCTGGAACTTGAGGATGGGAAAAGAGGTGGTGCCGGTCTGGAAGCTTTAGTGGATGAGGCCGCAGAAATCTCAGCGTGGTGTGCATGTGTTGGAATACCAATGCTCTCAATATATGAGAAAACAGGTCAGTCGTAGAATCGAGGATATTTAATTCTTTGCTAATTTTCGCAGGTATCTTAAAAGGCTATGTACCTGCGACACACAGAGCCATAACCCGGAAGCTGTCCTCATATTTTGGCCCCCAACATCCGGCCTTGACATTACGGGCACCACACATCCCGTCCATGGAGTCAGCACCCAGCACAACCACATCCGAGAGCTCAAGCTTTCCCAAACAACATCTATCAGTCCTCCTTCTCTCCGCAGAAGATGGAAAAGATTCCTTGGTCGACCTCACCAAAACCCTCACCGAGATGTCGCAACGCTCTAAGATTTCACCAGGCGATATCAGTTTGGATCTGGTGGATGCTGAAATCTCAGAAAGTGTAATGGGAGAACCAAACCTCTTGGTCCTGTTTGGGCCGACGGTGGAATTGGCAGGCTACCCCCCCTGGCAATTACGACTCACCGAAATCTTCTACGTACAGGACAACCAAGGCGTTGGATACCAAGTCTTCTTGCGGGCGTTATACAATTATGCAAACGCCCAAATGCGATTTGGTAGATAGGCTGGCAGAAAAATCTAGGCTTTCCACGGCCTCATCTCTCTGGTCGTTGGATCCCATTTATATACCGGACCGCTTCCAACATTATAATTGTAATAATTCTCGGTCCCACTCCTCACCATTGCCTTCCTGAACGTGATATTGATTCTGCCTCCATCTTCAGCATTCTTTCCTGTTCGTTTGGGTACAGAGTGCTGCCAATTGGCCTGTGTTCTCCCTCTCATCAATATCATATCTCCACTCCCAAGAGGCAGTTTTATCGGTTTCGTTTCTGCTGGCGGCGCATTTTCATTCGGTACTAGGGGCTTATGCTTCATGAGAAAGTCCCTCCTTGCACCAAGAGAAAACGAAGCAATAGCCGGCAGACTCCCCAGAAACCTCTCGTCGTCGCTATGATAGCTAATGGAATCTGCACCCGAAGCGTAGTAATTCACAAGACAGAAATTAAACTTGCATCCAGTGGATGCTTCAGTGGATATTCGTAGGTCGTCCAAACACTTGGGAATTGGTCGTGGTGGGTATCTGTTATAATTCTTGTCTTTCTTTACTGTCATTCCCGTTTTCGTATCAACCACTTCGCCTGCTTCATCGAAACGTGATGTTTCATCCAGGCCAAAGACCGTTGTCCATCTTGGAGTTCTTATTTGGGTTTCAATCCCTCCTCTCCTTATTTTGTATTCTACTCTGTAGAACGGCAATTCTGAGCGAAGGAAATTGAATATTTGGCGTGTGAGATAAGAAGGGACGTATGGCTGGAAATAGAGGAGGTCTAGATCCGCTTGATCATTGATGTGCTTTCCAATTGAGGACGGTAGAGAGGCCAGTTCTTGGGTGATTAATGCTGGAAAATGCGGTATTTGGAACGGATAGGTGGTATGGCGTGAGTATTCCTGCTCATTATAACATATTAGAAAGGATCAGAGGGATGTGAATGGTTCGCCTACAAGTACCTTTTCCAACCATGGTTGTAGATTTTCTTCACTCGACTCGACTTTGGTATTTGCTTCAACGCGTTGCTTCTTGACCGGCGGCTTGAAGAATGCATCCAATGTGCGCTTGTTAGTTGATTCCGGCATTTCGAATGAATTATCACTTTTATTCTTCAATTTAAGGTGAAAATGAAGGGCGCCTGAGTACATAGATAGCATCAAAATCTTGGAGATCAAGCGTGACATCATTGACTTGCTCGCAGCCTTGTTTTTAGCTCAACGCAAGATTCACAGCCTTGTGTGCGCCTTGTGCCCAAACTTTTAATTTCTTCGTGACTCTTCTTCAAATGCCTTCATCACTCCCCAGCACTGCACAAATGGAACTATGGAGGTTTGTCTATTGCGTCCACTATCATAGATTCTTGCTAACACATAAAATGCAGAACCAGCCAGTAACTTCCTCTGCAGATTCTATGTCGCTCTTCCGTCCTCCAATTGTTCGCTCAGCGTCAGCCGTGCTCGACCGCTCATTGTTTCTGAAGAAAATACCCATAGCAGCTGCACGGATCTGGAGTCCTAAAAATATCAGCAAAGTTCGGAAGCAGCTTGAAGGAACAAAGGAACTCCTTTCGTTGGAGAGGTTAACCAGTGTTCGCTCGGATCCAGATTCGACGATCGCATCCAAAGGCGGGAAATGTGTACTGCTGAACCCAGATGTTAAGCCTGAAGGTAAGAATTGTAGGTCGACTTGGTGATCCCACCAGAATCTGATAAAGTTTAGATCCAAGTACATGGAGCCGAATTTTGCAAGAGGCTGTCAAGACACAAGAGCTAGGTATTATTCAATATGATCTAGAACTGGACTATGATTACTGGAATTATTGTGAGTCAGAACACCATGCGTGAGTAAAATTACCTAACGGAGCGCAGTCGAGATTATGACATCTATACTTCCAGAGGAAGATCAAGGAGAAATACCCGTTGGTTTTACTAACGTTGGTGATGTTGGTATGGCCGCAGACATCCCATTGTTAATTAATACTTACTGATAGTTACAGCACACTTAAATCTTCGAGATGAATATAAACGATATAAGTATCTCATAGCCGAAGTCCTTATGGACAAGAACAAGGGCATTCGAACTGTAATCAACAAAACTGATGATGTCGGGGCTGAGTCGCAATTCAGAACATTTAGCTACGAAGTTCTGGCGGGCCCAGATGATTTGAATGTCGAGGTCAGCGAGCTGGGCTGTCTCTTTCGGTTCGACTACTCGACAGTATACTGGAATAGCCGTCTGAACACCGAGCATGGGAGACTTGTATCAGCTTTCAAAGCCGGAGAAGCAGTTTGTGATGTCATGGCTGGTGTAGGACCATTTGCTGTTCCTGCTGGCAAAAAGGGCGTTTTTGTTTGGGCCAATGATCTCAACCCAGCCAGTATTGCCAGTATGAGAGATGCCGTAATACGAAATAAGGTATGCACCGACTTTTCTACCTTCACTCCCATCCCATTTTATGATGATCTTAAATATCACGACGGTCAACCTAGCCACATGTCGGCTTTGACGAAATCGCCTTTGACATGGCACATATCTGACAAATTTTACCTACTCCACTGAATTGAATTAAATCCAAGACAAACGACTAATTTCTTCGTTAGGTCGAGAATTATGTCCGGCCTCATTGCCAAGACGGCCATAGATTCATCCACGACGCAACTGACGATCTTTTGCAACTGACAGCTACTGGCAAAAACCAAATTACAATCCCAGGCATACCCCCACGTTCTATATCGATGAGTGAACGATACGCATACAGAGAAGCTCACTCAAAAACGGTCACCATCCCTCAAACCTTCAACCACTTCGTCATGAATCTTCCTGCCACAGCAATCGAATTCCTTGGCTCCTTCAACGGCCTCTACTACACGCACGAAACCCTCTTCGAACCTCATACCAAGACCAAACTTCCCATGATACATGCCCACTGCTTCTCTACTAAGAGCGACGATAATGTGAGGGAGGGTATTGATATCTGCCAGAGGATATCGGCGCAGTTGGATTATGAGATCAAGCCTAGTGATGAGGAATTGGTCATTCACGAGGTTAGAGATGTGGCGCCCAATAAGAGGATGTTCTGCGCTAGCTTTAGACTGCCGGCTGAGGTTGCTTTCCGGAGCAGGAGGCCTTGATTGGCCGGGTGGAAGTGACTTAATAGTCAAGCTTCGAATCCTTCAGCCAAGCCGCGCACATTTTGGCTAACATATGGAGCTCATGCAATGTCACCAATCGCTTTCAAGCGATTAAATCTGCCACTTACTCTGTCATTCACCATCACACTTGATTGTTTTTTTCTGGCTTTGAAGGCACTTCCTTTTCAGTCGATTTGTTTCTGTCTACTTGGTTATCTCTATGACAATACGCTTGAGTTCATCTCTTCTTTTTGAATTTAGGAGTTAGTATAGCTTAGTACTGCTCCGTAGGGTCCGGCTCCCATAGCTGCTTCTGGAGTTATACCGGTTGGCAACTTGGTATGATATTTCCGACAATGCTGTGAGTGTGAGGTCAAGTGAGTCTAGCATTTTTTTGATTAAGGTGCTGAAGTAAAAGAATTTTGAGACAGCTCAGATTTTCATGATAGAAATTTAGTGCTGGGTAATTTGAACTACCTAGAAAAGACAATTCGGTAAATTTGGAAGGGGATAAGTATTCCAGGATTGTAGCCACTACTTATAAGACGCTGAGAATACAACAGAGCAGAAAACATGCACAATCACCACTTCAGAAAGTTGAGCGCAAAGCCTAGCTCTTTAATTGCATGGCGGTACGGTGGTAGAGAAACAGAGTTGAGTATTACATATCTCAGCTTTCTTTCCCGCTCTTATCATTACTTTAAGCTGTGCTGTATGAGATCTTCACTTCCAATAACTACATCATGTAAACATACCAAAAATGGAAGTAACTGTGCCTAGAAAATTCCATTCGATGGCAGGTCCATACCCTTAAAGACTGCAAGTGAGACGACAACCGAGGTACGTGTTCACGGTTCTCGAGAAGGTCACACTTTACAGGAGATCTAAAAGAAATTCAATTCTATAACAAGTTGACTCCCTTTGAACAGGAGCAGGTCGGGAGTCAGAACGAGTGGATTGATGCCTGTGATGTGACCGCAAAGCTGCATTTTCACTCGGTGCTGTGTAGCATGGTGGAAGCATCAACTTTATGTTTGCACAATAAGGAGAAGTGAGTACGAGAAAGATTCTCGATTACAAAAGATTCAAGCAAGCAGTTGTTTGACCTAGGAGGTTACGCTTTGCAGTAGCTAGACCACTGAATCCTTCCAAGGGATACATGCGGAACTGATATGTGTTTGCCATTCGATACTATTTGCCGAAATTCAGACTTTGGAACTCAGTAGAGCTAATGGAGCTATGCATATTCTGTACATTATTAAAATCACTAATATGAACTAAAAATAACTAGAAACCTAAACCGTTTGCTTGAAGCGCCTTAGACTGTTTTGAAGTCTTCACTGTCGTTTGTTGGTAGCTTTCCTCCCCTTTCCGCTCGTTGCGCTTAACTTGTTAAGCGAGCGAGGCTAGCAACTAAAGTTTTCCTTCACAATATCGATAAGTTCCCAAATACCGCTGTCCCAATCGCATACGTAAGACATTCAGTAGCCGAAACTTTAAAGCTCCTGTGGAATTCGAACTGTGAGAGGAATTTGAGGATTTCGGTCTTGCTATGCTTTGGCTTTGGCTTTGAGGAGCAACAGGGAGGGAGAATGAGAAATGTGCTTAGTGTTGGGACTTTGTAGCATTTTGGTGAGTCGAAGCGGATAGAGTTTTGTAATGCTGAGTAAGTCGAAGATTCTCAAGCAGCTTTTGAAAACGTGAGTAATATTTTCGGTGCAGTGAATACTGTCTTCGTCCTTGAAGAATGAGGCTAAAGTTTAACAAGATGAGAGTTGTGCCGATGAATCGCTTAATTCACAAATCTGTTAATGACTTAATGAGTCTTAAGGAGATTAACTTACTTTATTTGGGAAACTCACTTGACATAAATGAATCGATGAGGCTAAGTAATCTAGCACAGTTCAGGGAGGGATTCCTGAAATTAAGCGATTTGTGAGCTTGTTGGCACAAAGCACTTACAGTCGATGGCACAAATATGCGGACAGATACCTGATTGAGGTGGTGTTACACCTCCACTATTGGCGAGGCACTACAATCCGTGACATACTGGTGTGTGTGTAATGCGTTCTAGCATACAGTCAAGGCAGTCTTAATCCAATACTGTATGAAATCACAGTCAACGCACGGTCAGGTATCACTTTTTATTTTTTTTTTAAAAATAGGTAGGTACAGTAAAAAATAATTATGGACCGGTGGACGAAATTGCTTCACTTGCCTCATTTCAGATATCCAGCCATCTTTTCCTAGGAGCTCTACCAACTCTCGGACGGCATCTTCTTAGAAGACATACCCCGGCCATTCGAAGGACTCCTCTTCCTTCCTAACTGCCATCTTCCTGGCCTGAATACTCGTACGCCTCGGAATCCAGCTTTCTCGTCCCTCGTTCTTCGGTGGCTGAAGGATCTTGGATGCAGATTTTGGGAGAGGGAGTGCGGAGGGTTTTCTCGGCGTGGGCTTCATTGTTTGCTTCTGCGGTGTTGATGGTGCTGCTATTGGACGTTTTGGGGTCGTATTGGAGGTCGAAGGCGGTTGTGGATGCTTTGCAAGCTGTGAACCTCCCACGGGGTCAGCCAACCTTACCTCTAATCTCCATCCTGTTACATAGTCTGGATCGCTCACCAATTTTGTCGCATAGCTTTTCTGCGCGTCCTCTCGAGACGTTTGCTTATCCGCTAGTTTTTCCACACTTTGCTTCAACTCCCCCAGCAATCTTCTCACACGCCGCTGAATACTGCATTCATTGCATGTGGTTACGACTTTTCGAGCGTGGTAAGCGTGGAACATTTTGTCCCCGCAGTGAATCGAGGATCCGGTCTCAACTTTCTTGCAAGGAGCGATCATTTCTCTTCCCCATGCGACACAGCCACACGAAAAGGTATATGAAGCAAAAAAACACATGGTTTCGTATTGTCCTTGAGTTTTGAATGAAGACAAGCTTGTGGCGTCCCTGGAATTTGGGTGAGAAGATACAGCAAAAATACGACAGGCCCTGAGAGAAGGACCCTAAGCTTATATCGAAAGGGAATGGAATTGTTCTGCAAAGTGTTGTCTATTGCTTCCTTTGAGTCCCAAGATTCTTTGTGAGACTTGTCTTCAATACTGCACTTTCCACTCGCTCCCCTCCATCACACAAGAACTTGCATTGGATAAAACAATACTTCTTTGTTCAGCCGTAAATAGAATCAAAGCAGCCAACATCAGACAGTCTTTGTCCCTCAGAGATGCTGGGGCCGCCTGTGACTTGGTGGTTTGTTCCCACTCGGCGCACGACGCATGTTGTAAGCGAGCCGAGTCAAAAATTTCAGCCAGAGAGGTCCCCACCTTGATTAAGGTGAGGGACTAAAACGGCAAAAAAAGAGTTGTTAAATAGTGACCTACGCAGGGATCGAACCTGCAATCTCTTGATTCGTAGTCAAGCGCCTTGCCATTGGGCCAGCAGGCCATGTTTGTTTTTGAAGGAAAATGCTCCCTAGGCTATATACACCCGAATTCTCTACCTGGCACACAAAGAAAAGGAATACTGCGTAGAAGGCTGGGAGTAACGGTCGAGGGATAATTACCACTATCTCCACGTCGCGAAAGTTTGAAAACTTTTTTATATCGGGCTGTCAGAAACGCATGGCTATTCCACTTGGAGGAGTGTGGCATGTATGAAGTCTTAGAACATTCGGACATATAGACCTCTAAATCCCTGACCTTGGGCATTTGTATCGTTTGCACAACATTTGACTATCACTCATTAACCACACCACGATCAGAGTACTAGTGGAGAAACTGATTTGTTCGGACTATGGCACAGAGGGGTTATAGACACATGCGGTGATAAAAGGAAATCTGTAATGCGCGCAGAACACTGCAGTTCTCTATTATGCCTTTTGGGCAACGATCTCTGCGGATTTTGTTAGCTATCATAACACATCTCATACCCAGGTGGGTCTTACTCTCTACATCTGCAACACTCTGCTGAAGAATTTGTTGCAATACCTTGGGGTTCTCGAGCTCCTTCTGGATCTTGGCAATGATGCTCTCGGAGAGCTCCTTCTGTTGGCGGATCTTAACCTGTCCCTCGTATCGTACCCATGAGTCGAGAACAGCCTTAGCCTCTGCAGCAAGAGCAGTGGATTGTTGGAGCTCGAAAACTTTAGCCTCAAGCTTTGCGGTTTCCTACAGTGGATTAGCAAAGGTCCATCCGCAGTTGGATTTCTAACTGCTTACCTTTGAGACTTCGAATAAAGTCTTAGTAACCTCAACGACACTGCCCAATTGTTGAACGCTATCAATTCGTGTCTTGACAGCCTCAGTGTGATCGGCTCGAGCAGAGTTCAAGATGTTTCTAATCTTGTTGGATTGTGCCTCCGCCCACTCGCTGTACATTGGTCCACCGTACTTAATAACAGCACCCCAAATGCTCAACAAGCACAGCATAACAACAGTTTCTTCATTGACGACATAGTATTCGTTGCTCAGGGCGTAGATGGCAGCCCCTGCTCCTGATGAGAGAATGGCAGTCTTGGAAATCAAGGAGTTGCCTGGCAGCGAGTCCAGAATTGACTGAGCCTTCTTCTTTGGGTCCTCGGCTGGTACAGTGGATGCTGAGCGGTAGCTTGTGAGGGAGGTGGTGAGGGCCGGGAGGGTTCGGAGAGGAAGAGCTGGTCGAAGACGAGCGGAGGCCCCTACGAGGTCATCAGCATCCCAATGGCTGTTTCCTGTATGTGTGTGCGATCAATTACATACCTAGGGCGCTTCTTGCCACGCGTGATGCCATTATGAGATGAGGGGAGATGTGGTAGAGCTTCTCGAAATGCTTGAAAGGTTGCTTGAGGTCTTCCTGTCGGCAATTCGTTAGGTAGAATCTAGCTATGATGCCTTAGGCCTTAAATTATAAGGCATCAAACACTCTTGACACCATCTTTATCGCGCTCGCGCCGGAACATTTTTTTCGTGATAACGAAATAACAGCAGCAAGAAGTATTAATCACAATGCCTGGCCCTCTGGAAATGGCTGGCCAATCTGCCAAAAGAAAGAGGGCTTCTATAGAGAAACGACCTACAAAACGTGCACGGTCCGAGAGCAGCGACGACAACGAAGGTGCACAGGATCAAATTCTACTGCTGGAAGCCGAGATCTTCGAATCAAAAAAGAATTACAACAACATAGGAAAGCTACTCAAAATCCTGCAGAAAGACGACGACGAGGCAGATGATGCAGTGATTGCTGCGATATCATTATGCCGGGTATTCACAAGATTGTTGGTATCCGGAGATTTGGTGAAGAAACAAGGGACCACAGAGAAAGATGTCGTTGTGTTCCGATGGTTGAAGGAACGATATGATGAATACAAGAGTGCTATTCTCGGGCTTCTTGGTCGGGAAGGGATTGGATCTACGGCATTGACTCTCTGCATGAGATTGCTGAAGACAGAAGGGCAATACCTTCGCAATGGGCAGGAGTACCTCTTCCCGACTACATTTCTTGCTGAGATTGTTGAAGCACTTCTGGACCCTGGGAGTGAGGAGGATCTGAGGACGGAGTTCAGTGATAAATACGTGGAGGAATACGACGATATTAGATTTTTCACTTTCACAGCCATTGCGTAAGTCTCTTTTCTCTATTAAGGATACTAGATGCTAATCATACTTGCAGAGAGATACTAAGCGAAGACGAAACACAAGTCGAAGTCTTTGATAGCGCTTTGGAAATCCTTACGACTGTCGAATCCATCCCTGAATCTAAAGAAGAACTCGAGGATTTTTATATTGACGCTCCGCCGAAGAAGACACACGCTCTATATTCCTTGACGCAACATAAGAAGCGAGCAGAAGCAGCTTGGTTGTCATTGATGAAGATGCAAATGAGCAAGGAGCAGCGCAAATCCGTCCTGGGACTAATTACAAAATCAATAGCTCCGTGGTTTATGAAGCCAGAACTCTTGATGGACTTTCTCACAGATTCTTATGATGCTGGAGGATCGACCTCACTACTTGCACTCTCCGGTGTCTTCTATTTGATCCAAGAAAAGAATCTGGACTACCCCTTGTTCTATAGGAAGCTTTATTCTCTACTTGATTCAAATATTCTGCACTCCAAGCATCGATCAAGATTTTTCCGACTATTGGACACATTCATGGCATCAACGCATTTGCCAGCTGTGCTTGTGGCCAGCTTTCTCAAAAGACTTTCCAGGTTGACTCTCAACGCACCTCCCGGAGGTATCGTTGCTGTTGTTCCATGGATCTACAATCTATTAAAAAGACACCCTTCATGTACTTTTATGATCCACCGAGAAGCTAGGACAGCTGAAGAAAAGGAACTGCTGGAGCAACAGGGGTATTCTGACCCTTTTCTGATGAACGAAGAGGACCCCATGAATACCAATGCCCTCGAGAGCAGTTTGTGGGAGATTGTCACACTGCAATCACATTATCATCCTAATGTAGCGACGCTGGCAAAGATCATTTCGGAGCAGTTCACAAAGCAGCAATACAATATTGAAGACTTCTTGGACATGAGTTATGGAAGCCTGCTGGACGTAGAGCTTACGAAAGATGTCAAGAAGGCTCCTGTCGTAGAATTTGAGATACCCAAGAAGATTTTTATGAAGCAAGACATGTCGTCGGGTGTTGATGATAGCTTATTGGTAAAGCTGTGGGACTTCTGAAGATTGCTGATTGCAATACGAAGTAAACACGAAATAATTGTACTCTGATGCCGTATTATCATGCATTTTGTGCTAGAAGTAGTGATAATCGTGGTAGGGCTCCAGCCCCAAGCTGGTGATTAAGAGGAGTTCCCCCTTAATTTTCCGCTGCGTGACCCTCATCTATTTATGATGTGTATTTATGGCGATCCTGAAATAACTGCATTAATCGTTACGCATACCGGTGACTGAGTGTCTTTCAGAGTGGCAAGTGAGTTGTTCGTGCTACCTACAAACTAAATTAGGGAGCTCCGTACGCGCCGCAACACGAACTAAGCCTCCATAACCAAGTCCTGCAACCACTGCGAGAAAGCCATCTTTGTCAAAGTCCAAACAAAGATGCAAAAGTCAATCGCAAACGTCCAGAGGATGTTCCTTGGCGTCCGACAGCACGGAGGCTGTAAGATTGACTCCTTTATCACACTACTACAAGGCTACAGCTAAATTAACAGCCCGCTTGCTTTCTTACAAAGACCACAAGAACGTCCAACTCAATCAACACGATCAACACAATGTCTCTCCGTGACCTGCTGAAGAAGAAGGAGATGGCGGGAAAGAGCAATGCTGTTCATGACGACTCCGCGCACGAAGCTCCACCGCCAGTACCAGAGTTTACATTTATGCGCTCGGAGTGAGTAGTGGTGATCCCCCTCAGTCGAGCAGCAGATCAGCAACTAACCCGACTCAGTACCTTCACCCAAGAGATAATTACACCGCCTACCTTCAACATCACCGAAGCGCCAACAGCTACCGACGGTACCAATGAATCCAAATTCAGGCATACTCTATTCGGAGGTCGACAGCGCAGTGCCTCCAGCACGTCAACGTCGTCGAGGACAAGCGTAAAATCGAAAGAGCGGCCACCAGCTAGTCCAGGACCAAGGAGGCTGTCGCATCGCCTTGGACTGAAGAGGGATGATAGCTCGTCAAATGTGCCCCAAGACCTACCGGAGATCACAGCAGGTGAAAACGAGGGAAAAGAGTCACAATGGGAAAAGAGGGCTACAATATTGGCACTCACGAACGAGAAGAATAGGAGCACACCAGGCACACCAATTGGATCACCAGCTAGCTCAGGTTTTAACTTTAACATGAGCTCACTGTCACTAGGAAGCACAGCCGGTGAAGGCGCAAGTCATGAAACCGGGGTTGTGTTGACAAAGGTTGTGGATGACAATATACAAGAAGCCATTAGGCTCCATGAGGCTGGGGAATTGGAGACCTCCACGCAAATGTTCGGACGTTTGGCAGATCCGAATGGAGAGAATAATGCTCTGAGTCAAGTTTTATACGGACTGGCATTGAGGTATGACGAAATTCAGCTTCATGAGTCTAGAACAGCAGTTTCCTTCTATCCTTCTCCCAAACCCAACTGAGGTCATTCTGACATAGATCAGGCATGGTTGGGGCTGCACTCCCGATCCTGCAAAGGCTGTCACATATCTGTCCGCGGCAGCATCAAACGCAGCCGGAATTGAAGACCTGGCGTTGCAAGCCGGCATGAAGAAAGGCGGAGCTGCAAAGGGAGAACTCGTGCTCGCAATCTTCGAGCTGGCGAACTGTTTCCGTCATGGCTGGGGAGTCCAGGTCGACAAAGTTGCGGCCAAACAGGTAAGGGATCACGATGTATTGGACCGGGGGAAAGCCTGAAGACCACTGACCTTTGGGGGCAGTACTACGAGACAGCAGCAAATCTGGGCGACACGGGTGAGAACCCTTATTAAGGCCTCAATGATGGGAGAGACTGATAATATGACAGACGCGATGAACGAGGTCGCTTGGTGCTATGTCGAGGGCTTTGGCTGCAAGAAAGACAAGGTATGTGACATTTGGTACATTCCCAACCTCATATCGACATGCGGACCACAGTCCTGGAATAGCTTGATCGTATCACAGCCATTGAGTCACCAAGCCTCGCAGTTATTATTGTGTGTGGCTTGCTCAATAATCTGGTGCAACAATCAGGAGAAAAGGTCGTCTCCTACAGGGCCCGTTGGGCAGCGATGAGGCTTCACCTCTCCCAAATGGCCACGGCCGTTGCTGTACCCCACTCACAACGTGCATCAACCACCCAGTAAGCCATGGCACCATGAGGCTGACCTACCATCTCTTCCTTCTGTAGTATCTAGGAGCAAAATACTACCGGCTAGCAGAGGCGGGAGGAAGTAAGACTCTGGGCAATACTTGGTATGTCGTTCACGTTCCCTTACTCAGTCTACTCGGATTTTTTTCCTCGGCGCATTCAGAAGTGTTCTGAAGAGAGCGTGCCGTTCTTTCGCTGTTATTGTTTGTTCAGTGGAGATCTCGATTTGAGAAGCGTTCATGTGCATGGGCGGCGCGTTGCGCGGCCGTCCCGTGCAGCGAGGCCTCTCCCATGATTTAGTGGCAGCCTATCAGGCTTCTCGCTCTCGAGTCATCTGGAACTGCTTTGCTTCCCACTGCTGTGCCCGCATAAAGATTCAAAAACAATTCCTGGAGATAAAGTCGGCTGACGGGAATTTTTTCATTGGTGCAAACAGGATATGGAAGGAGAAGTATAACCCGCCTGCGACGGCTAGGAAGTAACTGTTGTGCCTGCCTGCCTACGGCGAACGACTGCGATCAATGTCTTTCGTGGGGTTGGTTCGCAGTTTGTAGGGGCAGTGGAAGCAAGTGGGAGTTGGAGTGCGAGTGCGAGTGCTGGCAAGCGGGGTTGGCACTGGTCCCTCTTTTGAATCAGCTTTGAATCAGCCGTTGGAGTGCTGACCGGTTGCCCTCTTGGTCTTTGGCTGAGATTTTGAGGGCCGTTTCGTGGGTCTTTTCATCAGAGACATATGTCTTCGGTAGGACCAGCTGCTCCTGGTCAGCGGGGGCGTGCGTGGTCTTTCTTCTTCGCCATGACGATCCTTTTGGGCGTTACCAGTAGTGATGAACTTTCGGTCTGGCGTAGGCAGACGTATGGTATTGGATATGATGAGGAAAGGATACTTTCTTGGACGGTAGAGTGGTTGAATCAGAGGCATTCGGTACCTTCCTATTTTCAGGTTTTTTTTTGCCTTTGGTGGCGTAGCAAGCCAAGCGCAGTATCTTACATCTTACATACGCATCCATTCATCCAACCTGAGACAGTACAGCACACGCCTCAGATTGGATTACAGATGCGATCGACCCAGCGAAAGAGACAGTCCGCGGAGAAAATCCACCGGTTCTGTACGTAGTAGTACTTGGGAACTATTTTTACACAGAAAAGTATTCATGAGAATATTAGATTTCAGTGAAACGTGCAAAGTGAGGCAGTGAGGCTTTTCTGTTCCTTCCAAATGGCTGGCTTGCTTGCTTCATTACGCTATGAGTAAATAAGATATTTGCCAGGCCAGTTTTACCCCCGCAGCATCCCCAGCTTCGTTAGACTTATTACAGAGTGTGGTATGGAAGGTTGGAAAAAAAAAAGAAAAAAAAAGGGAAACAAAGGGCCAACTGCCACAACAAAACAAAGCCGCAGTTTTGGCCATTGATTGTAATTCGCTCGCTCGCTCTTGAGCAGATCTTCATGATCATAATTCATAAATCCATATTTCCCTCGTGTCCTGCATTCCCACTCGATAGCGTCGATAATGCCCCGTATGTATATGGTGGTGTGGTTTGTGTGTATCGTTCGTGAGAAGATTTCGTTCGATGCTATGCCGAAAAACTCCCCAAAACAATATGAACAAAGTAAACCCTTTCCTTCCATCCCACCATCCCTAATCTCCCAATTCCCTCCTCCTGTCCCTCCCATAGATAACCCAAATTCAGTTTATACATCTCCAAAGAAAAACGAAAAATGTACTGGCATCGCTTCAATGAGCTTGCATCTTTATTGTAGATATGTCCGGCCATTTGCCCAAAAGAAAAAACACCTTGGGTGGCCGTCGCTGTGCAGTTGTAATGAGAACCCCTGAAAATGCTGACAAAATGAAAACCGTGCCAATGAAATATAATGGTCAACCAAAAGGATCAAAAAACGCTAGACGACGCTTGCTTGCTAATTGCTAAACTAATGATGGAGATGATTGATGACGATTTGAGTTTTAAAAAAAATGGTTCGATGGATGCGTGAGCAATTCAGAGTCTCTGGTGCTGAAGAAGTATCGGAGAATAATAGACAAGAGTCCAGAAATGTCGTGAGATATCGTAAAGCCCGCAAGCCGTTTCTGTTTCGTGACAAAGGTCCGTTGACAGGAAGCCGGAAGAGGCGATCAGATCAAATCGAGTAATATATTTAATGGAGATGCGTTGTCGATTCAGCCAACGGTAGAGCAATCATCTGAACCTGTATTCTGCGAATTGCATTCGGAGACAAGCTTGGCAAAGTTGCGGACAACCTCACTGGGCACCTGGTCCCAGAGCAGTGACCGCGTGTATACCTCGGCAGCGGACTTCTTGCTGTCGGAACGCATGGCGGCCAGGGTTTCGCCAAGATTGCGTCGGCCAGCTGAGGTCGATGGTGGAGGTGTGTTTTGGAGGAAATCGTGAGATGTGAGGCCGTTGTATTGTGCTGCCGAAAGGGAGAAAAGCTGCTCGTTGTTCTGTTGTTCGGTAGGTTGGGCAAGGCTGTCGACGAGGTCGCCAAGAGTTGAAGAGCTGACACCGACCATATCGCCTCCTCCGAGATTTGTCGCAGGGGAGTGTGCGGACCAAGGGTTACCAGATGGGAGCGGAGCCATGGCTTCAGATACACCGGAAGCTGTTTGTGAGACCCCTGCGTCTTTGAACAGGTCTTGAAGGACTGAAGTCGCCCCTGCTCGCACATCATCTGACATGGTGGGTACACTTGGAGAAGAACCTTTCGAGGCAACGAAAGCACCGACGAGCAATAGCATGAGGAGTAATCCATGGGCAGCTGGCTTCTCTGGGTCGCTGAGGAGGGTTGACTCTTTCTTAGCGGGCGCCATAGCGTTCTCAACCTTGACCTGAGCATCAGACTCAAGAGCGTAGTCGTTGAGGAAAGAGATGTTGTCCCAGGCACCGTCCATAGTGAGACTGTCAATATCGGCGTAGTCGGCAGAGAATCCAGTAGAACTTGGAACAGTAGACATGGCAACACTCCCCATCTCCATTTTCTGCATGTGCTCGGTGAGAACACTGACTTTCTTGCGAAGGTCACCAGTCTCGATCGTGTGAGCGCGAACCATCTCCTCCTTCTCCATCTGCATGTTCTCGATGTACTGCTGGTACTGTTGCTCTTTCCGAGCCCAGTCATCCAGAGCAAGCTTGGCCTCAGCCAAATCCTCCTCGAGATCGTTGATCAGAGCAGTGTAGTGTTTCTTCTCATCCTCAAGTCGCTCAGTATGTTGCTTCTTACGTTGCCGAGAATCAAGTCTATACACATCGAAGAGTTAGTGGGCTGCCATAGCCAGAGGGGGGAAGTAAGACCAAAAGTCCAGAGGCACGTACGCTGCTTGTCTGTTCCTTAATAGTCGCTTTTGCTGCTTGAGCTCCTTGATCTCCTGCTCGTCGGTTGACTGAGCGATGAGTTGATCGATGTTGAGAAGGTTCCGTTCGGCCGGGATATCAAATCGTGCGTTCTTCTTTCGGATACCATCACCCCTCCTCGACATGTCCGGATGCGACCGGAGAGTTGGGCTGTGGGGTCGCATGCGTTTTGGCATTCCACGATGGTCCATAGCATCAGCCACCGACCACTCCTTTTGGGGGGACGTAGGTATCGATCCGCTGCTGGTGTTTGATGACGAGAACAGGGGTAATTGTTGATTTCCGGGGTTGCTGAAGGGCGTTTGCATGGGGCGTTGGAAGACAGGCGCGTTGACCTCGAATTCATGAGGCATTCCATCGTGACCTTGCATAGGAGTGCTCATGCCCGAGCCGTGGTTCATTCCCCATCCGTGATTCTGGTGGCCATATGCTGACGCTTGTGCCGAGTCGATGCGCATGAATGGGTTGTTATTCTGCTGCTCGACAAAGGGATTGTTGGACCCCATGGGGTGCATGTCCACATGTTGCCACTCGTCCGTCTTGGGTGAAAATAACGCCGACGACACGGCAAAGGATTCCCGCCGGCTGCCGTTTATGGGCGGTGACATCTCCAAGCCAGAGTCTAACGCACCGTTGTCGAGGATGTTCTCGTCGAGAATGCTGCCCTCGTCCTCTTCAAAGTAGTTGTGAGCGTGGTGAGTATCGACCGTCAAAGGCGACGGTCTGTAGTAATGCTGCATTGGAAATGCAGCCATGGTGGGAGTTGGATGTCGAAGGGTGGTGGTGGAATGAAGCGAAGTTCGGATGACAGACTTGGGAGGGGTTGCTGTGGCGGTGAAGCGTAGCGATGAAAATAGATAACGTAGCGCGGGCGGTGTTTATCGTCGGCGATGATGCTGCTGCTGCTGCTGCTGCGACAACGACCTGGCGGCGAGGAAGAATAGAAGGATGATGATCTTCGTGGGGATCACTGAATGTCGCAAAGGCAGCAAGAAGAATCAAGTATGTGTGTGAATAAAGTGTGTGTGTGTGGGTGTGTATATGTGAGGACGTGGTAGATACAAGGCAGACGGCGGCTCTCGGGAAAAAGAGAGCGTGTGTCTGAGTGACTGTTGGTGTGTGTGTGTGGTGGTTGTTGATGGGTGGTGTTGGTTGTGCAGAAGTACCGTGGGAGGTATGAGGAGAGATCGTCGCGATAGTGAACGGGCCCTCGTCGTGCTTTATCCCTCCGTGATGTCCTGATGAGCCTCTTGCCCTCCTTCCTGGCCATGGCTGCACCTCTGCACGCTGCGCACCTGTCTGGCAGCGGCTGTCGCTCAGTGGTGCCAGTGTCCCACCCGAAAAGAGTCAAGTGGATGGATGCCGTCGTGTATCGTAAGATGCTCCCCTCTCAACTGGACCCTAGCGCCGTTTCTCACCCATGGGCGGCCATGGCAGGCCAGAGAGAGAGAGGCATGCATGTCCCGTACGTACTACCACCACCACCACCACCACTCCCACCGTCCTACTCGTGCTCCATGGCGGCCCTTGGTCAAGATTCCAGAGCGCCAGGGTCGACAGGGAAGCGCACTCTGCGCAGGGAAAACGGAAAAGCAGGGCGGGTGCGCGGGTGCACGCGTTCGAAGCGATATAGCCTTGGTCAGTTGGGCAGGAATGCGAGGAGGAGCCCGGAGACGATAGCATCAAATCAATCCCGTCAGAGCAGATGCTGGTCAGAATGCCACGCGCCGATAGGGTCGAGCAGGTACAAGTGTATGTTGCATGACAAGTCGCCGGCCTCAAGTTTGTTTCCCATTGCCCAGCGACGGCCGCCGCGCCTGATTGGCCCGAGCCAGTCCCCTCTACGACCGTACCGTTGCCCACCGTCGACGAACGCCAGGCCGCACGCTTCATAGGCTGGAGGGGGAAAACGCGGGCGCTCGTACAGGAAAGGATTGACGAACTCCAATCGTCGCTCTTGAGGCAATCTGCGCCTACGGTACCACTTTGCTACCTGCGCACAAAGGACGACCGACAGTCGAGGACAGCAGCAGCAGCAGCAGCAGCAGCAGCAGCAGTGGGAATCATCATGCAAATGGGAGGAAATGCTGTCTGTCGACGACGAGATACGGATGCTACTTTCCCCTTGGCTCTGGCTGAGAGGTTGGACCTTGCTCGCACGCATCCACTTTAATCGCGATCAAGGTCAATATTCCTTTGTTTATGATGTGCTTTTCTGGGTTGAACCATCTCGCGCGTGGCTTTGGATCGGGGGGGGGGGCTGGGGGAACGAGGATACAGAACAATGAGCAATGAAATGCCGTCATGCTTTGCTGCTGCAGGAGTCAGGACCTCGGCCCCATCTCACGAGAAGATCGCCATTCTCCGAGACCTTCCTCTCGTCTACAGGAGTACCGTACTTTCGTACAGTAGCAGCAGTAGTAGTAGTAGGTTAGGAGCTTTAGTCTTCCAGCCCTTCACACCCCCAACTCCCAAGACTTTTCCCAAGGACTTTCGTCGTGTAGTGCAGCAGGTAGGAGTACCGTAGGACCGTACCTTGTATCCTCCCGTACAGCAATATCCCAAACCCCAAATCCGGCCGGCATATCTCACATCTCACCGTCCTCACGCGTTGGCCGGGACCATGGGGAGATTCCGAGTTGCTAAGAAAGTCAAACCCAAGGTCTCTGTTATTTGTACCCAACCGCCCCAGAAGAATTCGATTGGCGAAAGCAGAGTCGCGCATTGCTCAGTTACTGGTGTGCCTGTGAGGGCTCGCTCAGTTATCACACACCGTTCCTTTGGTGGTGCGCCCGTCTCGTTTCCCACTTGCTGGAGACGGAGCCGGGAGCTTACGACATGCTGCTGCTGCTCATTGCACGGAGCTACGGCCATGGACCCTGGTCCGCATGCCATACCTTATTTTGGGACATCAGATAGTATCGGTGTAGCATCAGCGCTCCGTCCAGTGGCAGCGCTGGGTCGTCGACGAACGCTGCAAAACTTCACAGGACGCAGACGCAGTGCTGCGCGCGGTGGCGATGGTGGGGTTGGTCAGACTGGCTTTGTCGCTGTGCAATGGGAGCAGAGCGTGCGGCATGGCGGGCTGGCCTTTTGTCCTCGTCGACAAAGCACCAAGGACAGAGCTACAGTACCGGTCGTCGGCGCGATATGACAGGAGCGTGACATCGATCCCCAGGCGCACATCGTGGTGATTTGGCGCAGGGACTGGGGGCGAGCGGGGGGCGACGGCAGGTGGCTTTCGCGCGAACCGAATGCGCCGAGGGAAGCGTCTGGACTTCCAGAACATGACGAGGTTCCGTACAGGACTGGGCAGGCATTGTTCCTCCCATTCTGGCTCTGGCTGTGGTGCATTCATGCTTCGCCAAGAGCGCAGGCGAGGGCGGTGAGCAGAGAGGCCCTTTCGTACGAACCATCCGTGCCACCTTGCCTTGGGGCGCGCGCTGTTCGTGCTGCTGCTGCGCTAGGCACGTACAGGAGTCGTCCTTACAATGGGGTCGTCGTCTTGACACGGACGGCTCCACGTTGTTGACCCATCCATTGTTCATTGTCCATCTTCCAACACCCAGCAGCAGCGCTCCTTCCTCCGCCGTATGCTGGCGAGTAGTGGCTGGTGAGTTCACGACTCTCCTCTGACTCACGAACAGCTGCCTCAACTGGTACTGGTAGCTGGGAATGCCGCCCACTTGACCCAATCCAAGGCCCCAGTTCCTCCCAGCACTCAGCATCAAACGCACGAGCGCGCTGTGAAGGTTTCAGACGGCCCTTCACCGCCAGGGCCCTCATTTGCGTGTTGTTGTTGCTGCTGCTGCTGCTGCTGCTGCTGCTGCTGCCCTTACCTTCTCTCTCCTTCTCTGCGCTCGACGTACGCTCTACGCTCGACGCTCCAAGCAGGAAGCCTTTCCGACTTGTTGTTGACTCCCGCCGCCGGCCAGCAGACAAACAAGGCCTTTCTTCCTCCCTCGCTCGTTCGCTCTCTCTCTCTCCACAATGGGATTGTCGGTCTGGCTTTCGCGTCCGGCCACACGCCTAATATGAGGCGCGCATATCAACGACAATTGGTAATAATGGTCAACAATCGGCAAACGCAGCTCCCCAATCCGGTAGTCCCCAATTGTCCTTCAATTTGGGAGGTGCACAAGGTGCATCCTGTAAAACCGCGCGATCCTCCCGCGGAAGCGTGCAGCAGTGCCGAAAATCGTAAATGCCATTAATGCCCTTCTGTCACACACTCACACACACACACACACACCCGCCTATTGTTATTTTGGGCCCATGACGATCTTCTCACCCTGCCTTGGGAATAATTTTCAGATCCGCACCTCGCGATCCTCACATCGGATGAGGGATGCTTCTTACGAAAGAAGGAGGACAGGCGGTGAATATTCTCCTTTTGGCTCGATAAGATCATCCTTATGGATTTAGGCGTCGACGACGCGTCTCCTTGAACCAATCAAGCTCGACGCCAGGTACCCTTCTGAAACCCCGTCTTTCCAGCCACTGGAAAAGTCCTCGGCGATGGCGTCAAGTAGTCTAAAGTCTCGTGTTGACATGAGATCATATCTCTCCGAAAATACTGATACAATAATGAGATGGAGCGTCCCTCAGAACTATAAACCCTAGCTGAACTTTGCGGGCCAAGTTACCCCGTACTTGCAAGCAGCGGTGAAGTGAAGTCCTTGCTTCAGAGTCATAAGAAAGAATATAAGGAGTTCACCGTTGAATCTAGATGGCCATCTATAAGTCTTCATATACCTCTCTCCGGCAATGTATGACGGCATAGAACCTTTTAAGAAACTCAAATCATAAAAAACAAATCCAACGCACCAAGTTTTTAAGCGAGTGAGATATCAATAATGCTTTTGTATTGGTTATTCTTTTTTTTTACTCATACAGGTAATTTTGCTCTGATGCGAAAGTGAAAATAAACGCCCCAAAGTGAGGACTACCAGTCCGGGTATTTCCATCATAATGCCCATCATGAAAAGAGCCTTGGTAAAGAAAAGGTAGAACCACGACTGTGAAACAGCGATTCTGTAGACTATCCACCTTAATCAAAGACTAATTTGAAAGTCAGGGCCAGCTAGTTAGTAGTGATTCTTGATCACGAGAGATGAACGAAGTCCTGCTGCATAGGAACGTCGGTATCCATCTTTCCATCAGCGTCGCCGAAGTATTCCTCATTGAGGTCATCTGAATCAACGTCGTCGCTGTCGATTTCGTCCTCATCATCACTCGATAGATCACTGTTATCCTCCGCCGAAGCCATCTCTCCTCCAGCTGTGTTCCTCCGAATAACACTCGCTTTATAACGATGTAGCAGTTTGCAGCCTTTTGTAGGACAACTTCCTGTATTGGCGAATTCAGGGCACTCAAATGCATGGCGTTCTGCACAAGTTGCTCCTTTCTCGCAATACCCATATACTCCAAATGCACGGCAGTTGAGGGCGTTTGGAGAAACATGAACATGGGTGTATCGACAATTGGGATTCGCACAGTTTCCCTTCCCGAAATGCAAACAAGCTGGTGTTCTCTCAGGGGTAAGATCATGCGAAAGGTCACAAGAGTCTCCACTTGGACATGACCCCTTTTGAAGAAAATCTTTGCATACTGCAACCTTTGAAGGATCATGAATATACCGACATTTGGGACCCTTTAAGCATGAACCTAAATACCGTAAATGTTAGCTTGGGATCGGGCATTCGCCTCCTGTCTCCTGATGCCAAAATTAGAAGGTGTAGGCGTTGAAAAGAGGTACCCGTAGTTGTAAATATCTTGCATGGCTCATTGACTTTCTTGACAACGCCACTTCGCCTAGTTTCCCAAAAGTTAGCACCACTCAAACCAAGTTTTGTTGAACCCTGAATATGAAAGTAAAAAAGCCCCTCTGGGAGAGATTAGTCCGTACCCATAGGCTCTGATAACCCCAGAACGATACATGTTGCCATTCTTGCTTCTGTGGAATTGCACTCCGCCAACGAGGGCCGTCTTTGGAGTAGCTTTTCCGTAATTGATATCGCCTACTTGTGGTGAGCTGAGACCAAGTAAATGCAGGTAACCCAAATTTTGGGCTGTGGCTATTTGTGAGCGCTCACCAGGGACTTTAACAAGCTTGCTGCCATTCTTAGCAACGTTGAATAGAACACCGTGAAGATGGATTTGATAATTGGCTGGGGTACTAGCAGAATAAGATGCTGATCCGTTACCCATTCGCTGTAAATGCTTATGGAGCTTCATCTTCTCTCGGTCGTCTCGTTGTTTCAATTTTTGCTGCCGTGTCTCCTCAATTGCTTTGGCTCGAATTTGGCTATTCTTCTCGTAGACAGAAGAATTTATCAATTGGATATTGTGACGATCAGTCTTTGTAACGTATGATGGAGTCGTCGCAGTGGCAGACGTATTTTCTTTCTCTTCGCCAGCAGTTGTGCTTAGTCCTTCAGCGTTGGGTGAATTGCTGTTGAGTACCAGTGTGCGATGCCGATGGAGCTGATTTGGTCTTCCGCCTCTAATTCCGCCTCTACCACCCCGCCATCCTGCAAAATCTTCAGATCTGTTAGTGGCGCATTTGTCGAACTGGGCTGACGATTCCATACTTCCACGGCCTTGAGGTCCTGCATACTGCGGATAGGGTGAATGTCGATATGGAGCTGAGCTAGTAGCCTCCTGTGTATTCTTATGCCGGTTGATCTGGCCTAGAAGCACAAGTTATGGTTAGTGGAATGCGCAACCAAACATGACAATCGTGGAGGCAACTCACCAGAAAGCTGGCCGATCTTTGCAAGAAGAGCTTGTTCTTCTGAAGTCATGTTAAAATTCTGCTTTATGTTAGTTCACGCAATCTATGACTGTTCAGTCAAATGTTATGTTGGAATGTCGAGGTTTTAGAGCGGAGAGAATTAAAGGGTGTATGTCCGAGTTATTCAGGTTTAGAGCAGATGGCGACAAGCGGCGGGCGCTAGCATTAGCGCAGAACTGGCACTAGATTGGCGCGCATCTAACAACGAGGCTTCATTCATTCACACGGGCTCTGCTTTGAGCTTTCCTTTGGCACCTTAGTAGGAGCACAGGCTTGAATTGATTTAAAAGGCCGCCATTACCTGCACCTTGCCCTTAACTCTGCATGGAGAACCTCCAATAAACTGCACCTCCAGGACGATGGCAGATACAATGATCAAGCCGGATCCAGAGACGGCGGGCGCGTCCCCAGCAGCATTCTCAGATGCAGATATCTACGAAGACACCGAAGACTTAGAGTTTAATAGCGACCCGAAATACCAATCTCTTTATCTCGCCAGAGTTCCAAAATACGTGTGGGAATCTTGGCAGGAGCTCGATGATGATGCGGAGATTCAGATTGGAACCATCAGGTCAGAGACTGTGACGAAGAGAGATGGCAAGCAAACGGTATGGCGCGCATGCCTCAGAGAATGGATGGGTAATTTCTGACCATGTGTAGCAAAAACTTTCCATGCTCTTAACTTCCGACCTTGCCCAACATCAAACGATCCCAAAAGAGTACAAATTGGATTTGATCACCGAAGATGTAAAGAATACATATGTCTTTACAGAACAAGATCTGCCAGGATTCAAGTCGAAAGCGAAGCAGAAATTTGACCCTGTCAGCGCCAACATGCCTGCTAGGCTCAGTCGCCCAAAGACAGAGAAGCCCAAGGGGCCCTGGGATCCAAACAAGCGGTTCCAACCCTACTTCAAAAGAGCCGTGCCGAGTAAGTAGTTGCAATTCCGGCAGGATTCAAACATGAGGCTAATACGATCAATAGAGCGTACGACCCTTCAGGGAAAAATCAAGCATGATCTTAGTGCAATCCCGGTGGTAAACGAGGAATCTGATCGAATTATTCGAGCGCGGACAATGGATGCTATGCAACCGAAGCTTCACACGAAGTTTATCAGCGATGATGTATCAGGAATTAATACTGGTTTTATTCAACCAGGTACTATCGGCGCAAGTAACGCATTTGGTGGATTCATCGTAAGAATACTCCTTGTGATGGAATGGCCCAAGCTAACAACCACAAGAAAACGACAGGGCCGGCTGCAGGCGTCAAGTCACAGCTTCACAAAACTGCTCGTATGCCTCAAAACGAACTTCTGGACAAGATTTTCAACTGCTTCCGAAGATACAATTACTGGTCTATGAAGGCATTGCGTTCTGAACTTCAACAGCCAGAAGCGTATCTTCGGGAAACACTGGAGAAGGTAGCTGTATTGGCAAAGAGTGGGCGTTTTGCAACGCAGTGGTCATTGAAGGAAGAGAATAAATTGATGAACTACGAAGGTGCTGCAGACGCTCTAGCTCCGACGGCTGCCGAGGGAGGCGACGATTCTGAATTTGGAGACTTAGAGGACGAAGATGATGAGGACGTCAAATTTGAAGATGTTTCCACGGCTTAAAGTGTAATCGATGGTCATCAGCATTCATGGCATGGCGTTCGGGGGGTGAGGTATTATGGTGCATTGGGCGGCGTTATAGGCCTGTAAGAGGGCATGTCGATTTTATGGGTTTGATCATCGGGTCCATCTGCAGAAGGTGATGGCCGCTATACCTCTTGCAAATTGTTCAGATGCTGCATAGGATGTCTTGCAGCTAGCCAAACTCGAGGAGAGCCAGTTTTTGTGTGTCTCATATCGGTTGAGGGAACTTTTAGCCTAACGAAATTTGACTTCAAGCTTCCCAGCATTTGCTTTGGTGATCAACTCAGGAGCTACTCCTTAAACTATACTCAATAATCTACAAATTGTCACGAAGGCCCAAGGATTCGAACAGGGTTAGGTTTTTCTTTGCTGTATGGCAAGCTATCTCCTTGTAGTCGATTAAGACATAGCCATGGGCCAGCTTTGCGAGTCAGGGGTTTTGTTGCTGCTGCTGTTGGTGTTTATGTTTATTACACGGGCATTCTTCATGCTATTGGTCCTGATCCTTTTCAGCGGAATCAACATGAAAACACATCGTCTTATGAAGAAGAAAGGAGTCTGGATCTGATTCCGGCAGGCTGAGCGTGGCGCGTCTGGCCTAGACTAGGTGGACTCTATTGTACAGTATCTACCTACCTACTGTACTCGTACGTAGGACTAGGTACCTTTCGTACTACCTACTAAGTAAGGACCTAGGTCCTCCCAGAACCCCACTTCACTCCGTCCGACCTTGCTCAGCTCCATGGATGACGACAAGACGCGAGCAGGTGGCAACGATCACCATGAAACAACAAACTTCATGTTCTCTTATTGAAGTTCTATTAAGGACATACTTTCGTCTAAGAGGCAAGTCCTACGAAAATCCCCTCTTGGCATGAGTGAGTCTAGTGTGTGTATTAAGTATTCTCGCGTGGTAACTACTGTCTTTACACGAGAGCAGCATGCCCGTCCCGTGATCGTACCCGGTCATATGCTGCTCCTCACGCAATACCCCTCACCAAAGTATTCTGCATCCACGGCCACAACTCCCAAAGAGACGAATGAGAAGATGACAGAACGTGTCTGCGCACACACGTAAAGTGTTAGTCGAAGCATGTCTTGGCTGCTGACGGTGTGAGAGATCGGGCAAGGTAGCCGGCATTGTGGAGTATTGCTGGAGGCAAAGAGCGAGTCTGGCCAGGAGAGTGAGGACTTTCTTACAGAGCAAAAGCAAGCATGCGGAGAAGGGCTCTGAAGAGAGCAGTTCAAGACACAGGCTTTACGACGTACCTGCTTGCACAACTGTCTCTCGCCACCCTCGTCCTTCTCGCCAACTTCCAGGCATATGTTTCCGATGGCCGCAGATATGTCCATGCCAATGCCAATGCCAATGCCGTGCACGATGGGAATGTGAGCACGCTGACTTCCGGATATCAACTGGCGCCATCCCACAATCGCCCTGGGAAATAAATCAGACGGGGGGCTCTGCAGCGACACAAGCTAGGCCACATCGAGCGCGCCCTCTCGTGCATACTGCATGTTGCCTCGGGCGTAGTCGTAGTAGTCGTAGTCGCAGTCGCAAGTCGTGGATCTCGATGGTGTCGCATGAGCTTTCCATCCACTCAGCAGCTGAGCGCATTGCCTTGGTCCAGCTTGGCTTTCACCGAATGCAGGGACCCGCCACCTTTAAAGACGTCCATTTCCTCCCATTATTCCCACAACTTCGAACAACAATGAGGCATTTACTTGAGTTGTGCGACTAGTATACTCGAGAAGGCGTATCGACCAGCAATCCGGGTTTGGCGAAAGTTCATCTCATCCCCACCTTCCGAGCAGCTTGAAGCTTTATAAACGAAAAAGGAGGCTGTGCGGTGCAACGTGAACCTTACTTTCGAGTGCAGAGACCTCCAAGTTGATGTCATTTGGTGATTTAAGACCTTGAGTAGGTGAGCAGCGTCTCTGTGTTGAATTGCTGCCAGAAATGAGTCTTGGGCGTCCTGGATATCCTCGTCATCTTTAGTAACAGCAAAGGCTCGGCCAAAGGCTCGGCTCTCCGTATTGCAATCAAACCCGGTTTGAAATCATGTATGCAAACCCCCATCAACTTCAAATCGCATTTCACTAATGGCATCCAGGAGTGGACGAAGGGGAAAGGGTCCGGAACCCTTAAAGGCTCCGGAGAGATCAAATGGCGTCGCTGCTGGCAATCCTCACGCTTTCGCATCGTCGTCGTCGTCCTCCTCAGGTGGTGCAAAGACATCACCAAAACGTGTGCTCAATTCCTTCCTGTCTCATCACCACGGAAACGGACCAGCAGGACCAAGAGAGAGGCTTGCCAACTCCCGCATGTCAGGGGAAGAAGCAAGAAAGGGGGAGACGACCAAGTCAAGGGGGCCTGCAAATGCTTCACCTCCGTGGATGCAGACAGACCGGAAATATCATAGGCGGCGAAACTCAGCATCATCGGCTTCCCTGAAATCATTCAAGTCATTCACCTCAGTCTGTTCCTCCATGACGTCCAGGAAACGCAAGTTCTCGGACGAGCCAAGTCTCGCCACCATGCCAAGAGAAATCTTGGACTTGATCTTCCAGTACCTGCCTCAGACAGACTTGTTACATGTTCTACGAGCCAGCCCAAACCTCACTGAGGTGGCTGCACTACACATGTATAGCGAGCCAAAGTTCGCGAGCACATACCGATACGCCCAATTCGCATGGACTGTCAGTCACAAGGAGGCCTATGCCGAGATGGTACGGATTTTGGATCTTAGTCACTTCTCGACATGTCCAGATGGACAGGCAAAACCAAGCCCACAGGCCGGATGGAGGGAGTTCAAGTACAGGCACCATGACAAATATTTTTCTGGCGAGATGATGGCCGCCATGGCAGCTACCTCACTGGGCCCAAAGTTGCCAAATTCATCTCACCCAACTCCAAGCCCAATTCTAAAACGATATCGTCGGACAAGGGATTTGCCAATTGGAGGCATATGTCACGTTCTTGCGGCATGCAAGAATATCCGGTAGGTCTTCAACTAGACATTTCTGGTATATTCTGGCTAAGATCAAGATAGCAAAGTGAACTTCTCTCAACTCCAAGTTGCTGGTGATTTCGTAGTTCAGCACGAGTTACATCCAGCTACAGCCTTCACGGGCCTAATTTTCGTGTCTGACGTGCCGAAAGCGTTTACCTGGGAAGACCACGAGCTGATTCCCATGAGCTATGACGAGATCACAGATGGTCTTATCGGGCTACAGCAACTCGAAACCATCAACGCCACGAGTTTCCACTGGCTGAGCACGGCAAAGGTGAGAAGTCTGATGTGCAATCGCAGTTTGAAGGATGTCGATTTCAGAGACAGTGGTTTCGAGAAAAATGTTAGGTGGAACATCAGGGGGACAAAGGCTGAAATACAGAAGATTTTAAGATATACGGATGCTGATGGCAGGAGTGTGAGGAGTGCAAAGGGCGCTGGGTCCGCTTCCGCTTCTTGAACATAATCAGCCATCCTGGACTTTTTTCATTTAATAAAAAGGCAAAGCGGGGTCTAATCTAATGGAATTAAGGCACTATGGAGTATGGTTTTGGGGCTTGGGGCGATCGAGGGCATCACTTTTTATGACATTCATTTTCAGGTGTTTTTTCATTTAGCCATGGGACTCGGTTGGTCTTTGGAGTTTACAGGTGGAAGGAGGCTCTTCGCCAGTCTTTGCATGTCCAGGTTGGAAGGCTTACAGTACTTACTCGGGCACTACTGAGAGGCGTACGGGATGCGAGTACTGATAGTAGGTAGCAAAATTGAAAACACTACTCTTCAGTATCTGGACGTTCTAGAAATTTCCGCGTTACTCCATCGCCATGGTGGTATATGTTTCTGCCGAAAACCTCACTCGTCTACTTGGGTACCCTTTCAAGCTTTTCCAAGAATTGGAATGCAGTGCAGTCAGTCCTCAGAGGCGAAAATGCTCGGTAGTCTCCGTCAAGTCCTGCCCGGGTCCTTATGACTCATCCTCCGCATTTACTTTCATACCGAGGTAGATAGATAGTTAAGTTACCCTAGGTACTGTAGGTACTTAGTGCAAACCATCCATCGTCAGTCAATACGACACAGTACGAAATACCTCGTCGCGTGACTGAGCTAGAATACGCAATCTATCGGAAATCTCGGGGACGAGCACTTGTCACGCCTGTCACTGGAGGGAAATTCGTACAAGGTATAGATTGCAGTATAGTACAGGGCAGGACAGGTAGTTGACTTAAAGTTTACGTTTCACTTTCAGAGAGTGCAGATGATACAGTACAGTAGTACAGTATGAATGCTACTCCTCGTGCCGCGCCTCAACTACCGTTACAGGACGGTAATGTAAGGCCGCAAGGTAGTCATGATATCAGTCTGCGGAAACTCAGTTTCGACGGAGAGGTTCCGGGGACGGAAGCCGCTGATGTGCGAAAGGACCAATACTCTGTACGATGCTGTACGAGAGTAACTAACTTTCATGGTGCGGTGGCGGTGGCGGTGGATGGATGGTGGCACATGAGTAGGTAGGTAGGTAGGTAGTGAGTGGGCTTAGAAGTTGTTTGTTATTGTGTGGGGTTCTCTTGCAGTAAGTAAAGGGACGGCTGTTCTTGGAAGCCTCGTCGCTAGTGTATGGCTAGTGGTTCGGAGTTTTGGTCCGTCTGTTACGCGTATACGCGTACTACTTACAGTAAAGTGAGTAATGTTCTGTATTGTGTTGACTACATTGGTTTTTGGTTCTAGAACGTATTCGTACTTGCGTTGCCCGCCGAGGGATTTTAAGCTTTCTTTGGTTTTCATGGTTGTGCCGTTGTTGCGTACTGTACCGGGCTGGTTGGTGGGTGTTGAGGTTGGCATTACTCACCAGACTGTATGAAATCCGAGGAACTTTCGTTGCCGGCGTTTCATGAGAGAGCCGTTTCTACGGTGACTACCTAGTCATAAGACTTGCCGGTCTGACGGCTGGGTGTTCGGCATCCTTTCTGTACCGAGATGGAAGGAGTATATCTTCTATGATAAGAGCTCTGTGTTGATACAAACGGTACATGCTTGAGTTGTGTACTACTGGGGAAGAACCTGGCAGGTTCTGCATCTGTGCCACGCTTGTGACCTGTGCAGATCGTGGAGAACCTGGTGTATAGTGGGGAATGCTATATCGCGGTTCGTCCGAAAACGCTGGCTTGTGCGCACTGTTCAACAGGATTGGAGTTGGAAACGCTGCCGACACTACTAAGGAGCCTCTGGGAGTCCTGAAAAGTGGGCTATTGCTATTGGGTTATCATATGTTTTCTTTGGTATCGAAGCTGAGTTCAGCAGTTGAGATAAAGTATCTCTAACGGCCTTGAAGACACATTCATTATATTTGCAATGGTGGAGAGGGGGAGAGGGGGGTAGGGGGAGAAAACAGGAAGCCATATCATTAGAAAGGCCATAGATTCTCATATCATACATAGAACGGTAGACAGTTCAACAAGCTAGTGCTTAGACTTTGGTCTGTCAGGTGTGGAAAATAGGTCAGAGCCGGGTGTAGAGCTGCGTGGATTCTTGTTAGACCTAACATTCTCTCGTGGTACATATGTAATAGTATTCTGTTAGCATCAATTAAAAGTTCTTTTTTATTACATCGTTTTGTCCTTATCTCTTGCGTTCGTATAGTCGTTTCTAGATTTTTGTCAGCGGCCCTGTTAAGCTCCACAGAGGGAGAAGGAGAAAGAGAGAGAATCTCTAGCTGAACTGAGACATGTCTTGTTAAGGCAATGTGGTAGTCTTCTCCGCCGACTTGGGTCTGACAATCATCAGGACCATACGACGCACCGGCAGTCCCAGCACGTATTGCGGACACTTCGTGTCTCACAGAGTGCTCCTTTCTCGCTGAAAGGGCACTCCCTCATCCTATCTCTATATAATCTGGTGCTCTCTTCGTTCTGCTGCCTTCCAATCTGGGGGATAGCGCAGGCACGTTCTTGAGCCAGCGCTTCTGGTGCTTACCACATTTTTTACTAAATGTTGTAACAGCTGAGATAGAGAGCAGTTTATAAGAGTGTACATTTTATCATATCTCTACCTATCCTCAAAGTCATATAAATCACATCGCGGTATCTGTACACAGGCAATAGCAACAAGTACCGTGTGAAGAGGACAGCGTATATTCTTCTCTACGTCTAAAAGAAGCATCTTCATACTTTGAGTTTACAGAAAACAAGGGTTGATAGTTAGATCTATAATAAGTGTCTACTCAGTGAGTATTCTGCCTTGGGAGTTGCTCAACTTGTAGAAGTATCTTAGGTCGAGTAAGGATAGAATCTATATCGGCAAACGGCTTGACCCCCTAAAACTCTAGCCGATCCGTGATATCTGTCGCTTACAGAGTGGTGAGATGAAGACTTTTTAAATTTCAGAAGCTAATTGAGTGATAGAAGTTCAATATACCAGCAACCAAGAGTAAGACTTAGGGAATGTTAAATTGTCTTTCTATATTGTAATTTACCTATATCAACGCGAGAGTCTCGATGTAGTCAACTCATTACTAAACATGGCTATCCTCGTGATCGTTAACAAAATCTCTGTCTATGCACAACAAAGTAAGAGTTAAAATCCTTTATCACCTTATCGTCATCTTTAAATACTGACTGTGAGTACACTCGAAAGAACTCTTAAAACATACATTTCTGCCTGTGTAATCGTGAGTCAATCAACATGATTATAGGAGTTGTACTTTCTTGCTTATGCTTTAGTGGTAGAAGACTCAAGGAATTACAGAGGGGCCACTTAAGACTCAATTGCTAGTTCCAGAGCAATTAAATCAACCTCCTCGATTATCTAGTGAGAAAACTAGAACATTTATTGTACTAGTCACCGGGATGAATATATTTCTTATTCCTAAAACTTTGTGCAAGTAAGCACACCTAGCTTGATAGTCATTTGTTCAATGCTGTTTCCATAGGGCCTCCCCAGAAATACAGAACACCATGAATGCGGCTATTGTTCCGAAGATGCAAACACATCTCGCCTAATCACCAAACTCCTTCACAGACACCTACCACTCTTATTAAAGCATAATCCTACACCAATCGATATCCAAATCCTGAACCCAACTGCATCTTCGGGGTTTGTAGTAGAGATAGAATACAATTTCGTCCGAAAATACACCAAGGAGCTATGACAGGAGTACCCCAACTCTGTTAATCTAATTCTGCAACTCGCAATGGCTGATGATCGGGAATGGTAGACTGAAGAACGAAGTGCCTCGAGAGAAGGGACTGTAAGGCCTGTTGACAAGAGAATGTGAAGTGGGAAAGTGGTGATGCGGTGAAGTATTATGCCGTGCCTGATAACATTGGACAGACTTTCAAGAGCATTCCAAAAACCTTTACTTGAAAAAAAGAGGTGCCGAATCAACTATAGGCTGGACCAGCCTTGCCCCAGCTTTTGAAAATGTGTATCGGCTAAGACGCTGTTTTGCCATTTACCTGACTGGAGGGATAAGAAGTTGAAGACTAGGAATGATTTGCTTGTACTCGTACCTTGATCAGTCAAATGGCTCTTAACTAATATGGACAAGAGGTAGTCATGTCTTGTCACTGTTGTGCTTTCCTAACCATTAAAAATATACTTCGAATAAGTAAACCGCGTGTTCTGTTTCATCAGTTACCTAGCTTGAGATAGTAAAAGTTACCCCATAAGTGAGGTAGGCGCGAGGTGGAACCGAGCAAGTCTAGGAAGCTTCTCAAGCACTAAGGCACTTTGAATAACTCAAGGTGAGCTTGTGAAGAGCATTTAACACGTCGTCTTGGTGCCTCATTCCGATGATCCGCTGCTTTCGAAACCATGTGACTTAGGAGGCAGATATTTGGTTTCCTACTAAAGTAAACCAAACGTTTGTGGAGTTTTCCAGTAGGGCTTTCCCAATCCGCAGTTGGTCATCATAGGTACAAATCTTCGTCACCAGTATTTAGCTCTTGACTTCCCAGCTCAATTTGTTGGAGATACGCGGGAAAAGTGCTCGTAAATACTAGAGCTATTCTTCTGAGTGTCAGAAGTACTTTATTTTCTTTATTCCAATTCCAACCCCGCGCCTTCCATATCACGGGAGGGTGGGCGATGACTCGTCTTGTGTCCTCTTGTGCTTCATAGGTACTTATGACGGCACTTACTGCCTAATTAGGTAACTACCAAATTATTTCGGTAGACAAGAGTTCAAGCTAAAAACACCGGGTTGGATTTGGACTGAGGTGCCACTATATTTAACGAGATACCACTTTCCTTCCCACACACAACTACACAACTACACAACTACCAATAACCACATCTTCCAAATCATTACAGAATACCTCAGAGATTTTGAGCAGCAAAACAGTAGTCATGGATCTCACCGACGAACTCGAGAATATGGCAGTCGATGCCGCATACGAAGAACTTGCGGAGGATACATCCGCTGCATCTAGCAACCCATCCCAATCAAAGATCAGGGTGTTCCAAGAGCGCTCCGGGTACTCATACGAGAAAGCCGCAGAACTCCTTGGGATGGCTACAGCTGCCCATAAGCCTACACAGGCGCAAGTCATGCTCACGCCATTGCAGGCCCGCAACATTTACGCAATCAAACTTGAAGGACCACTCGATACTCCCCAGAAGATTCAAATTGCGGCAGGTAAGCAAATCCCAATCTTCGCATCCTATATACATGAATGAGAAGTTTGACTTCGGCCAATTAGGTCTAGCAAGAGTCCCCGAAGCAAGACGAGGCAGAGGAGAGGAAAGCGATGCTGTATTCTGCAAAATCGACGGCAAAGCGCGACTGGCAATCCAAAACTGGATTTCAGAACAAAAACTCGACTTCGGCCCATTATTCGTGCGGGAAGGAAAAGCCTACAAAGAGTTGTCCAACTGCTCTATCTACCCAACCCTGGGGAGAGACACAACACTTCCACATAACCGCACCTCCACTACCCATATAACCTGCATCGATCCAACCCAAAACCAGTATCCAGTCTGGTACTTCTTCTACGGCACACTTGCCGATAAGACGAAGCTATCCAGTGTTCTTGGTCTCGCAGATATCGAGACACCTGTTTTGCACCCAGCTACTGTCAAAGGAGGCAAGATGGCAACGTGGGGAATGGGCAAGTACAATGCTCTTGTCAATGGACCAGAGGCTACTCGTATTAGTGGATCCGCTTATAAGGTCATGTCTGAGGAGCATGAGGATTCGTTAAGGAAGTATGAGACGAATAATTATGAGGTCGTTAGATGTTCTATCTTGACAGAGTTTGGTGAGGTCAAGGGATGCACTTTTAGGTTTGTGGGGGAGACAGATTGAGAGTTCCCATGTAGTTTACCTGTTTTGTGTAGGAGGAATAATCTAAGTCTCTTGACTTAAACACGTATTCAGAATGCGTGAACTCATGCCCCAATGTGCATATACCATCCAGCACTTCAGTGCTTTCAGGAAAAGTGTTGGTAGGCATCGGTGCTTGTCACATGGCTGGTGTATAGATATGCTTAGAAAACATCAGTACATATATACTTCTACATATAGCAGGACGGGCGTACAAAAGGGCAGGGGCAAGGTTGAGGCCATTTGTTATCGGGCATAGATACCATGAGCAATTGCTGCGATACGGCGGCTGCTAGAATTTTGTGAATAGAGCACTCGCAATTCTCCTTTCAGTAGCTCAAGGCACAGTGGAGAGGAAACAATTGTTTCTAGTAGAATGCCGATTCTGTGAGGATGACGCCTTAGTGTTGACGTTGAAAATAGCTACTGACTTGAGTGTTGAGATTGTGCTGATCGAGGAGGCAGGCGGTTCTCTAGTATCATATCCATTTCCATTTTACCTGCCCCAGACACAGTTATAGTAAATCACGAAGTACAGTTTTCGTTCGTTTATGCCTTTGATTTGCAGGAGATGAGGGGAGCTGTTGTCCTTTGATTGAAGCAGCTCGGCTACTTACACACCGGCGGTTAAGAAGGCCGCCACCAGGGAACTTTCCCCACATCTTGCAACCTCAGCCTTGTCTCCTGTAACTCGTACCTCATCACAATCACATCACAGCAACCCTTTTGAACGGCCCATTCCACACTCATTTAGATCTATATCTGCCATCAAAGCTGTCACAGCTTCGACCAAACTGAGCCATGGCGACTCCTTCTCAAGGCTGCTCTCCGACGGTAGCCAAAGCTCTATCAGAAACGCAGTCTCCCAAATCCTACGAAACTCTCCTCCGTGGAACTATCATCCGCAATGACCTAAACGCCATCCTCGACGCCATCCTCGCAGACTCGTCACTTGGCATAGTAGGCACGCGAACTCTGCTATCTGTCTTCGTCCAAACCCTCAAAACTCTTCCGAGCAACGACACGAAGATACAAGTCGGCGAGCACGCGCTCGAAGTCCTCAGAGCACAAGCATCTTCTTTCGAAGAGCAAAATGCGGGCATTCGCGAGATCATGGCAGATGCCTACGAAGCGGACGAAGACTTTCTACAGGTTGCAAAGGTCCTGGCCGGTATCGCGCTTGAATCATCTCAACGCAAGGTCACAAACGAAGATAAGGTCCGTACTTGGATTCGCATTACACGGGCGTACCTCGAGGTCGACGATACAACATTGGCGGAGCAATATTTGAACAAGGCGAAGAATGTCCTGTACCTGGTTAACGACCGGGAGATGAAGTTGCACTTTGAGCTCAGTCAGGCACGAATCCAGGATGCGCGCAGAGAATTTCTGGCTGCTGCTCAGGGATACCAGAGGATTAGTGAGATGACCATGCTTGCAGAGGATGAGCGTCATCACACACTGAGCATGGCTATCAAGTCCGCAGTTCTTGCTCCTGCTGGACCGGCAAGAAGTCGTGCTTTGGGACGGTTGTACAAGGATGAGAGATCTCCCAATCTGGAGGAATATAGCATTCTGGAGAAGATGTTTTTCGAAAGACTACTTACGCCCACCGAAGTTGCCAAATTCGCGGAAGGCCTTCAGGCTCATCAGCTCGCTATTACAAGTGATGGATCGACTGTCCTGGCGAAGGCGGTTACAGAGCACAACCTGCGCGCAGCCTCGAAGCTATACAGTAACATCAGATTCGACGCATTAGGACTCTTGCTAGGTCTGGATGGTGAAAAGGCAGAAGAGACGACGGCGAAGATGATTGAGCAGGGAAGATTGGTGGGCAGGATTGATCAGATTGAGCAAGTTGTTTGGTTTGAGGGAGGTGAAGGTACGGGCGAGAAGGGTAGTGGAAGAGCAGCTGGTATTGTGGGGCGAGAGATGAGGCAGTGGGACTCGAATGTTCAGGGACTGGCTGAGGAGGTAGAGAAGGTGACTAGTGCCCTGACAGACGCATTTCCGGACTGGGTGGCTACAAACTTGGTGGTTTGATTAAGGCAAGATGTCTATGAAATATGAGAGGCGTTTTAGAGGAATATTGCATGGAAAGAGGCGTTTGGCATGGCGCGGATGCAGTGGCGTCCATCACGAATGAAGAAATTCAGATACAGACTGGGACTTCGATTCCTAGAAGTCGAAATACAGAACATTCTCCGCCACGATCTTCTCTGAGCTTGTGGGGATTGGCTGGGTCCTACTCATATTACATGACTTTTGATACCCAGTGCATTCATTGCTTAAGGGTGGCAGAGGGACATCAGGTGTCTTCTACTTCTCTTTTGTAGAGTGCCGAGTTTAGGTTCTTGCTAATTATGGACTAGAGTAGCTTTGCCTATTAAACAAACAACCATCAGGTTGTATTGCTTGATTTTCTACCGGGCCGCATAAAAATCGTCCTCTGCGACCATAATCGGTTTACTCCCCAGGAACTTCCCCTTTACGGGACTCTGCACCTTCAGTGGTTTCTGAGCCATGTCTTGATTGACACCACGCTCTGCCTGCTCAATCTCAGAAATCACCTCCGCAATCCTGTCAGCAATCACAGAGCCCATCAAATCATAACCCTTGGGCGTGAAGTGGATTCCATCCAACCACAATTCTTTCCGCTGATCTTCTGGCATGGTATCCCAAGGCATCGCTGCGTGGAAATCGCAAGTGTATCTATTAGACAACAGTTAACATCCTAAGATATACCACACCCAACCCTCGTCCGTTATACTTACAGGTTACCCTGTTCGTGGGCAAGAATGTAAGCATTGTAAGTATCTCGGCGAGCAGACAACTCTGGTGTGCACATGGGCTGAGCTCCGCACTCGGGCACTGTCAAAGCAAGGACTTTCGTGCCATTGGCAAGTGGAATATCCCAGACTTTTTGAATGCTTTCATACATCTCATCGGCATTATGGCCCCAGCCTAGATCGTTGGTCCCGCCGAGGACTACGGCCCAATCGTAGAGGTGTTTAGATTCTTTGTCTATATATGTGGTAAGTTGACTGAAGAGGTAGGTAGTCGCTAAAGGAGAACTTGAGGAAGAGACCGCGTCCTCTTGCTATCTCTCTCAAATTGTCATGCAAAGCCCTTCTTGAACAGACTTTTAATCTTTTTCATGTCCAACTTGAAACTCGAAACTTGAAACACATGAGGCTGAGAGGGCAGAATACATACAAATCATATCTATTCGAGGCAAGAATTCTCCTGGTGGGCTGACCACTAGATCTCCATTCTGACCCTTATTATCCGGAATGACTTTGTGGCCTGGAAGAAAGGCTTCAAGAGATGACTGCAGCGACCCCGTATAGGCATGTTGTGTGAATCCCCTAGTAAGACCCCAAGTCAAGCTGTCTCCAAAGCACAGGATTCGTAAAGGAGCCATTGAAAGAAGCATGGTGGAACTGGTGGAGCGTGTTATTCTCTGAAGTCTAAGAAGGCCTGCCAGTGCTGTTTCTGCGTTGGACATCTCCAGCTGAAAGGAAGGGGCTTAATACATCCGCGCATATCGAGGCCGAGGTCCCTTGTATCAAAGAGTCATGTGAGACGACTGACTGGGAGGCTTGAACCTTGTCTGTCTACGCTCTGGGCGTTGATGTTGGCATTGGCGGCAATCTCTCGCGTGTCGTCGTGCCAACCATGTTTTTCCAGCTTTTGCAACCAATCATTCTTGGTGCGACCTGACAACCCAACGAAATTCGAAATTCGAAATACGATCAAGGACAGCTTCAACACGCGACAATTCTTGCTTTGCACGCGCAATTGCTGTCTAACAATCCACGAGCCTTTTATCGAAAATAGAATGGACAAATACGGCTCATAATCTACCCTCTACTTCTAATATCGACTAACCCCCCGTCAATTTGAGGAACAAAGACAATGGCCATGGCATCACCAACACCAATGGGCTCAACCCACTTTGCTTTGCCCTCGCGACGACCCTCCTCTCGACAAGCCTACAGACACATTCCTGTGAGACCAAATTTAAGTCGGAACGACCCTCTGCCAGCGCCGTCGCAAACACGAAAGTACCCGGAGTTGAACGACAGCTCCGATGACGAGATACCGCTCCCAATGAAGTTCAGTGCCCTCACAAAGGCACTGTTAAACGACGAAGCATCTCTTGTAGAACATTCCCCACCAAAACGCGAAAGCCCAAGGCCAACACATGCCCGGTCAGAAAGTGTGGGTATGATAGAACCAAGGATACGAGAACGCACTCCAGCTGCAGACCGAGATGACAGCCCAGTTCCTCGCAGGGTCGTTCGGTTGAGTGGCACACCTACAACTATGAAGAGAGATTCGATTTCCAGTGCGGTTCAGCGGCGCGCTCAACGAGCTGCCGCTGCTGCCGAGAGCCCTCTTGATCTCAGCACTCCCGCACAAATTCCCAGGACAATCAGGATACCTATAACGCGTTCGGGCAGTCAAGGATTATCCTCTGGAAAGCTGTCACACAGAACTGATTCGGCGTCGCGAAACGATGGACCTGGATCTCAGGAATATCCTACCACAGTTGCAAGATCACATCTTGCCACCAGTCAAGGAAGTGTCTCGAGATATGGCTCATCGACTGTTGGAAGAGGGAAATATGGTGAAGAGCTGGGCTTGCAGAGTTCAATGCGATTAAAGAGACCGGGGAGAGTGGGTGGAGGTTTTCTGAGCGGACCTGCACGACGAGGCAGGATACGGATGAACGACGATGAGCAGAGCCCGCTTGAGGAGCATGATGATGGCTTGGACGCAGCTGGATCTAGCCAAGAGCCCCAGAGTCAAGAATCACAGCCCCAGGAATTTCAGAGTCAGGAAGAGCCAGGTTCAAGTCAGGAATCAGAACCTGCACGGGCATCGTTTTATGCTCCACAGTCAAGGGACTTCGCTTCAGGAAGCCCTTATAGCTCCAGGGAAGCCATCAGATCAGCACTCCGATCAAATTCCCCACCACCCCCAACTCTATCCAGCGCTACAAGCCTATCCAGTATCAGCAAAAAGCAGAGCTCTGCAGGAGAAAGACTTGAAGATGCAGTCCAGCCAATATTCAAGGTCCCAGCACCACGACCGGATCTTCCATCAACTCATGATCAGGAAAATGAAGCCCCTCCAACGTTCAAAAGAAACAAGCAAGCGCCTTTAATACATCTTGATAAGATGGAGAAAGTAGCAGTGAGACCTGAGAGCATGGACATGAGTGCATTACGTACAAGTTCACCAGAAAGACATCCTTTAGCAGCGAGGAGTCAAAATACACCACGGAGGCCTGCGCCACCTCCACCAAAGATGTCTGTTCTCGATGCAGCAACTACTACGGCTGGTGCGGCAGCCACATCGCATGCGAGCAAGAGGAGAAACGTTCTCAAGGTCAATGGAAAATCTTTCACTCGAATTGATATTCTTGGGCGTGGAGGAAGTTCTAAGGTCTTCCGAGTCATGGCCGAGAATGCCAAGTTCTTTGCTTTGAAGAGGGTTTCCCTGGACGATGCTGATGAGCAAGCTGTTCGGGGCTTCAAGGGAGAAATTGACTTGCTGAGGAAGCTAGAGAATGTTGATAGGGTTATTCGACTCTATGACTATGAGTTAAACGAGAGCAAGGGTACATTGAGTGTGGTAAGTGGGCGTCTTCACGAGTTGCTGAACATTCGCTAATCGTTGCTTAGCTCATGGAAATTGGAGAGATGGATATGAACAGCTTCCTGAACCTCCGCCTCAACTCAGAGAATGCCAAGTTCGACCCTAGCTTTGTCCGCCACTACTGGAAAGAGATGCTCGAGTGTCTGCAAGCCGTGCACGAGCACGATATTGTGCACTCAGATCTCAAGCCTCACAACTTCGTGCTTGTCCAAGGTCGCTTAAAGCTCATTGACTTCGGCATTGCTAATGCGATCCAAACCGACGAGACCGTCAACGTACATCGTGAGACGCAAATCGGAACCCCCAATTACATGTCTCCAGAGTCATTGATGGACTCGAATGCTCAACCCGATTCGAGAGGCCGCATCATGTCCAACGAGCCAAAGCTCATGAAACTAGGCAAGCCATCCGACGTGTGGAGTTTAGGCTGCATTCTCTACCAAATGACCTATGGCCGTGCACCTTTTGCACACATCCAGAACCAAATGCAACGCTGTCAAGCCATCATCAACTTCAAATACGACATTGAGTACCCGTCAGTAGGCATTGGGTCAGTTCCCGTCCCAGCCAGTATCATTGCCACGCTCAAGAAGTGCCTGAACCGTGATCAGCATAAGCGACCCTCTTGTGAAGAGTTGCTCAGTGATTCGGATCCATTCTTGAACCCGGCCGAGTACGACCCCGAGACATCGTTCCCCATGACGGAGGAACTGCTTGGTAGGATTCTACAAAATGTCGCAGCGAAGTGCAAGGATAGGACACCGAGTGATGCAGAGCTATTGTCGTTGTGGCCTGCTGGGTATTTCAATAATTTGAGGAAGCATGCCGCTTCCTCTTCTCAGTGATGCAAGGGGATGGACTTGTATCGACGAGTGGCTTCATTGGAGAAGGGGGGTTTAAAAAATAATTCTGTGTTGTTTTGTTTAGCGTGTTGTTTGATTGGATACGATGTCATGATGGAGGGCGTTCTGGAATTCAATTGGGGGCGTGGCTTGGGGTTATATACCATTTTTACGAGAAGGCATCTTCATTTCTGTAGGATTGATTGTTAGTATTGCCGAGTGTTTGGATAATGATGATTAGCGTGGATGGGCGAATGGAAGTTGTTGAATGTTACCTTGGTACCTCTTTTCTTAAGTAATATGAGTTGTGTGAAGTGCTCTCTAGTTCGAGTTGATGTGGTTAAAACTTGGTTATAAAGTCTTCGACTATCTAACTTCAACCTAAGTTTCCGCATACTACAAGCTCCGTCCTACTGCGTTGCACTCGACCAAAACATTTATTACACTTATGCAGAGGCCCTAAAAGTTCTAGTACACAGGGAGCAACAAAGCACATTAGAAATGTAAACGTAGATAATCGTATAGGTAGAACAGTTTACAGGCTCTAGAGTTAAGGTCACTTACTAATAAGAATAGTACTACCTAGGTAGCTATACTAAGTAATCCTTGTAGAGACTCCTAATATACTATAAACTGTTTAGATAGTCTTCTATAGCTACTCTCCCACATGTTTATATAGAGAGCTATAGTAAGTAGAATTAAAGTCTCCTTGTCATATTTTATAAGGAACTATATAGAAGACTAGCATTACTAGACTTTAGATTCTACGACTTCTAATTAGGAAAGTTAGAAATAGAAAGTTGTAGAATGTTCTCAATACTATATAATATAAATTAAGGCCCGGGAAAGTAAACCCGTTTATATCTCTGTAAAACTCTAACTATCCTTGAAGCTCAACAAGTATACTATGTACTACACACATAGCTAAATAGTATATTACTTGCCTTAAACCTCGCTATCACTAACAAAAACATTATCAAGAACTACCACTTGATTTCTATCTATAAACAATCAAGTCTTCTAGACTTTGTAAAGCTAGAACTATTCTGTTTCCAACAGATAACATTTTATTAACTACGTTAGTACTAATAATACAATAGTATCCAAAGCATTACCCCCCTCCCCCTCTTTCCTAGACAGAGAGCAGTGCCCAGCTAGGTTTTCGAGCGGAGCTTTTCATCTAGACTCTAGAGCCCTAGATTACAGTACTAGCGATACACCAAGGTCTTTCCTCTATCACTTATTCCTTGTAGCCTTTCATAATTGCGGATTAGCATGGGTCTACTGCTTGATACTATATGCGTGCTTTCGAAGCAGCGAAATGGATCACAATTAAAGTCATGTTATTGACGTGGGCGTATAATACAACTCATTCCAGGGGAATTGCAATGCTGCTTGGGAAGAAGGTGATGTAAGTAAGGTATATATTGGTATGAAGTTGTCTAGAAATAAGACGTCTGGTTAGCTACTTTACTAGCTTACAAGAAGAAAGACTGTTAGAATAGGGATCTTTGTGAGTTCCTTATGCTAGTGAAGTGGCTGCCGTAATTTCCATGCTCCGGCAGCTTTCGTAGAGTTATGTGGATTTACTACTTGTAAGCTCCTTTGAAAGCCTAGAATTGGTCGTCCACAGGTTTTATATCAAATCCACCGAAAGAGCTTCTGGTTCAAGTCCGTGAAGACAGTTTGAATGGGTATCTCTGAATTATAATATCTCGAAAAATTAATGCTCACTCAAACTACCACCTCACATACCGCCCGCCATTGGACAGGTTTATTCAAATCAAGGAGCCGAGGTTTGAGACTGTACCTCCATCAGCTGAGATGATAATCTTGGGTTCCTGTAAAAATCCCCTTGCCCTCCTTCCAACCCGTCCAAATCCCTCTAATTCTTTCTTGCCTCAGCTGGCAAGACTATTACGGTGCGATCTTAGCTCCCTCGTCTCAACCACTTCGTTCAACCATCACCCTCACTTCTCAAACACCCGAAACAACGCACCTCACCTTCTGTGCCTCTCTCCACACAGCATCGGCTACATACCATCCTCCTATGTCCCCCCGCCTTTGCAACCATAGTACCATCCTCATCATCAGCCTCATAACCACTTCGGCCCTCAAATCTCTTTCCTTCCCTCTCCACCGCCCCATTCCCACCATGAAAAGTCTGCCCCCTTGCCCCCCTCCGATCCGAGGCTGAGCCCACACACTCCCGAATGCAAATATAGCAAGTCCTTTCCCCACACCCCTCACAATCGGCATAAGAATCCAAATCCGATCTCACAGTCGGTTTACGGTGGCAAATATGGCACGGGTCTAGCACCGCTTTCACTTTTCTCGCTTCTTCTGCCTTTAAGTTCTGTAGTTGATCGTTGCTGGGGAAGATATGGAGAGCCGGTTGCTCGTGTTCGACCCGTTGACGTTTTATATCATGGGGGCTGAAGCGGATGGGCTTTAAGCGTCTGAACTGGGCATGAGGGGATTCATCATTCGAATTGTGGGAGGAATTATGGAATTCGTTGCCGGAAGGGAAGGAGGATGCGTTTCTAGGACTATATTCAAAGTAAGCAATTTGTTGTGGACGAGGGGAGTGATGTGAGGGTTGGATGTAGGATCCGTACCTAGACAATTTCATCTGAATCCCTAGATCAAGACAGTTGTTCTCATCCTCTCTGCGGCGTTTCCGAGACGGTACCTCAACGGGAGATTGGGCTATTGAGGGCATTCTGCTGCCGCCGAGACTATTGAGATTTGTTGACTTGGGTTTGGTAGGTCGTAGATGGTTGACAGAAGATTCGGCAGCCTGGTTACATTGGCGATTAATGACGGCTGGAATAGATATGTTGTAGAAATGACAGACTCTCTCTTCCGTGAGGCAACGGAGGAGTGAGGTGAAGATGTAAGCAGGTTGAAGCACGCTCGCAGATGGTTGTCGGCGACGTTATCGTTCCTGGCGGCTGATTGTCGGGAACCGGCGGCTTGGCAGGGGGCAACGACCAGGGGTTCATGAACATGTAAGAGGCGATGGGTATGGGAAAGATGAAGATGGCATGAGGTTGAGAGGATTAGTATGTTGAAGACAAAGGTGATTTGGGAATTGCCAGTTCGGGATGAAAGAACGATTTGCTCCTTGCGTCTTGTGCACATAGAGTTTGGAACATCTCAAGCCGAATGGCCCAATCAATGACTTAGTCGATTAGTCTACAATGAAAGACCGTTCTCAATGAAACGTGCATTGATGTTACAATTGGAATGGTATCAACTTTTGTATACATTTGAATGACAAGGCATACCAGCCTCAATATTCAGTACCCCAACGCCCTTGGAACTCACATCACAAGCCCTCCATGTCATTCCTGCCCCATAACTTAACAGTGCGATCATAGCCACCACTAACAATCCACTTTCCATCTCTGCTCGCATCAACACTGTGCACATTTCCCGTATGTCCACTCAGACTCTGCACCAGACTCCAATCATCCGCCGAAAAGATATTGACATTCTTATCAAAACCGCTCGACACAAAGAACGTGCCTGATTTCTTTGGTTTTCGCTCTCCCTTCTCGTCGAGCTCCGGAAGGACTCCTTGAGCTGGGTCGTCGAAGCCCTTGAACCACCGGAGATCAGACACCACACTCCGGTGAGCACCCACTCCGCCTGCTGCTTGCACTTTCCGTACGTCCCAGCATTTGATCCATCCATCTCCTGAACCAGAGAGTACTCGGTGGCCGTCTACGCCCCAGTCTAGTGCATAGATTGGTCGAATGTGCCCATCTAAAATCATGACCGTACGTCCTGTTCGAAGATCCCAGATACGTCCGATACTGTCCATCCCAGCGCTAGCTAGCAACGAGCCATCAGTATTGAAACTGAGGGCGAAGACGCCTCGGGAGTGGCCTTCTTGAAGCAGGAGTTCCGTAGTGGTTTCAACATCCCAGAGTCGCCAGGTAGTGTCTTCAGATGCTGATGCCAGATATTTGCCAGATGGATGAAATTCTACTCGACACACACGTTGGTTGTGACCCGCGAGTGTGGAAAGAGGTGTGTCTTGATTCAAAGACCATAGATGAATATTGCCTTCTGCTCCACCGGAAGCCAAATTTACTGAATCTGGCGAGACTGTCGAACTCGGTAATGTTGCATCAGGGAACCATGAGATTCCTCCTATGCGATCCGTATGCCCTCTCAAAGTGTTCTTCTCCTCTAAATTTGGTACATCCAACAACTTGATACCACCTCCCCAATTTCCAGCAGCAATAATCTCCCCGTTTGGTGAAAACCTCGTCACACTGATCGGCCGCTCTCCAGCCGTCTGACTGCCCTGAAGTTCAAACTCCTGTAACCGCTCCTTGACGCTCTTCCGGAACTTGACATGCGTCCGTAATGGTATTGCTGATTCAAGTTTCTGACTCGCCAACCTGTTCTTCGCTCTAGGTAATGAATATTTCGCAATATCCTTCCGCGCAGCAAGAAGTTCCTGAATGCCCATCGTATAGAACTCCTCTTCCTGTTCATTCGGCTCCTCGTCAGCCGCATCCTGCATCCGCGCATCACCATCTTCGTCTTCGGCCTCGTTGATCTCATTCTGTATTTGCATGAGACCCCTCAACCGTTCTCTCCTATCGCCAGGGCCTTCTCCAAAAAGAGTAACGGGCTCGCTCATCTCCCGGAGCTGTGCTCGAACGCGCTTGTCATCTGTAGGTACCGCAATCGCAGCAGCCTTTCTTTTCCGATCGAACTGCGAGAGGATGGCGGAGGCCTTCTCGGGCGCGATGCCCGCTGTCGCTGAGGGCATCTCATAGTCGCGGTCGAGAGCTGGTTAAAAAAATGAGCATGTAGCGGGGGGAGCTTGGTTGTATAGCTACTTACGAACATCCTCTAAGTTCATCAATCCATCATTCTGTAAATAGCACCAAAGCCATCAGCTTTCATGGTCCTCGAGCTATAGAGACCGCATCGTATTCGTCCCTCTAGGATCATATGAACACTGTCTGTGCAGGTGGGGAGGTTGGGGATAATCAAAGAGAAGGAACGTACCTCTTGAGGATCCTCCTCCACATATGCTTTGCGTGAAGGATGCATGATTTCGCGCTTCAATATCTGAGCGTGGTATGGCGACTGGACGCTTTCACAAGGGGAGCTACTGGTGGTGTCGCAATAATGTTGCTGATCGCAGGACGTTGCCTCGCTAAAATTTCATTCGAAGGCTCAGCCTTGCCAGCCTCGAGTTACAGTACTGTAAACATGTACCTCGTTAGTAAGGTACTACATACTCACAGTCACTGAGAGGAGTCAACAATTTAAATGATTAATCACGACGGCACATTTCAAAATCGGATATAAAAGGTTTATGAACATTGATTGTTAAAGAAAAGAATCTAGTGAGAAAAAACCTCGGATGGTATGTAGGCAAGAATGAAACGCTGAACAATGCGACTAAATACAGGAGACTGCTGATCATGTGTTGGTATCATGCAGTTGATCATTTCTCATTTCTCATTTCCCATTCCTAAACGCCTAGCTCGACATGCAATTCCGTAAACCCATGCATGAAGTAATTCCTTACGAAGTGAAGTTTTGAAGAAGAACACCCGACCACTATGGAACACCAACACTCTATGCCCTGAAGCTCAATTCTCGTTTGGCGGATGCTGACTGGTAAACTTTGACAGAGTTGATGCTCCAGTACGCATCGGCGAATGCTGCGGGATTCTGACCAACATAGTCGTCACAAGTGGCAGCGAGAGAAGCACAGGAGTCGCTGCTCCAGACGTTTCCAGCCCAATCTCCACAGAACGTTGTGTCGAAGATGATGTTGTGGTTCATGAAGTGGTCGTTGATGTCACAGCCAGAACCGCTGAAGCTGGCAACTGGACTTCCCCAGGATGTTGGGTTTGGCGAGCCAGAGGTGATGTCGGAAGGGATTGAGCTGCGCGGGAAGAAGTACACTTCGATGGCGGATGAAGTCCACTCCATTGCGTATACACCCCCACCAATGGCGTTGAAACCACTGCCATACCCTTGAGTGTTGGTAGTTGATGTACTGCAGCCCGTGTTTGCGTTTCCGGCGTTGCAGTCTGTATCGGCAAGAGACGAGCTGGAGAGAGCCCCGGTGGAGCTCATGGTGCAACCAGCAGAAGTGTGTAGAGTGACTGCGTTGGTGGTCTGAGCGTTGACTCCCTCGATGATATCAATCTCGCCGTTTTGTGGCCAATTTCCTCCTCCCAAAAGCCAATATGCACCCCATACCCCGCAAATCCCTCCGGGCATGTGGGCGATGTCTGCTATGAAAAGGCCTTTGGTGTATGATTTGCTGGAAGAGACTCTGACCGAGGGACGACCACCTGTGGGGTTGACAGTGGTGTGGTCGACACCAAGGTACACGGCACTTCCTGAAGTGGCGGCTTGATAGCCAGCGATCCCAGATGTGTTTGCGGCAGTGGCTGAGACGTAGTCAACGAAACCATTGGTCGGATCGGTGCCTGTGAAGAAGTCGAACTCAGTGAAGAAGTTACTTGAGTCGAAGGTGTCGACAATGGCGTAGGAAGAAGCACTTGCGATGCCAGCAGCGCAAGCGAAGAAGGCGCCGAGGCGCATGAGGACGTGTGAAGAATGCATTTTTGTGCAGATGTTGAGGTAGTTTTTCTTGATGTGTCCGTTGAAATTAACTTGAGACTTTCGAGTTGAAAGAAGTTGAGAGAGACAGTTCTTGTTGTATGAAGTTGATGATTCGAGAACACCGAGGAAGATTCAAGAGTAGATATAAGAGTGTTCCGATGATTGGATTTTGCGTGTGGCTTTCTGCTCTTTGAATATGATAATGAAAGACTTTCGGTATTGTTGAATCAAAGAGGAATATATATGAATAGGTATTGTGGCTGAACGAAACAACAATCAATGTCGAGATTCGTTGGTATTGTCAAAGGCTGGACAATGGAATGCACCGCGTAATGAGTGACGGTGAATGGCAAAGACACACAAAGATGGTGGATAAGGAGGAGAGAAAGACGAAAACCTTCCTACCTTTGAGGGGAATTGAGGTGGTCAAGTAGTCAGACGCGCCATGAAGGTGACTGTGTGAGCTTGCACCGTTTCTTAGGGTTCGAACTGTCGAACTCCAAACCCCGTTGACTACCCCCCCCAGCTCCTGACAAGAAACTCAAGGGGCCCTACTAAGCTTTTTCCTGGCCCATCCTTCCATGAAGCGGGGACTAATCATCCTAGTTGATCATTCCACGAGATGGGCAGCATGGGTTCTAGCAGCAGGAAGGTGAGTGTTGGCCACTGGAAGTGAAGACTCAAGAGGCTTGAGAGGTTGGTGTCGTCGCAATGGCTAGCAAAATCAGATGGAATCGGACACAGTCGCCGCCGGTTATCCCAGACAAGAGACATGAGATGAGCAGTTGAGCCCGTCAGAGCCAGTCAGAGCCTCGTTCGACGTCCTTCGCGCGCAACATTGAATCGTGGGTGTCGTTGTCGTTGTTACAGAGTTGACGTTCCTGAAGGCTCCAGACCAACCACATCGTCTTTACGCTTCCTCGCTTGGACGTAGCGCAGATCTCCCCGTGCAGGTTCTCTCCAGAAGCGAGCCTCTGCAGCTCTGGGCTGTCTTTCACACGCCGTGAAACATTTTCAAAGAAAACATCAAACATTGAGCAAATCCGCTTACTTGCTCCACGTAGGCTTTGAACAAGAAATCACTCAATCCCATGCATTGATGAAACCGTGAAAGGGCAATCCGATTCCCACACGTGCAAGTGGTCGAGCTTCGTCTGAACTAATCTCACCCCCATGCCCTCCCCCAGAACCTTGTCGCCAATCGCAGCCAGATCTCGCCATGCAGATCATAGGCGACACATGATGGGAAACCTAAAACCCTGTCCCAGATATCAGCCTCCTGAGTGCTCCCCTACCTGCCAAAATCCCAGTCGAGATTTAGCAGAAAGATTCTTGCCATCTGTTTTTTCTTTGATGGCCCGTTAACCGGTCCGACTTTCTGATCTTATCAGGTCTAGGCACTACTATTCTGAGCTTAGGTTCCATTCTCTGGCGCGAAGAGGATACAGAGCCTCAGGGTTCTTCTGGTTTCGAGTCCTGTGCATGGTACTCCAGGCGGAGATTGAATACAGTACTGCAGGTCTTGATAATTGCTAGTCAAGTACAGTACCAATCATGTGATAGTCCCATGCACACGCCATCTAATTACAATCGTCGCCCATGATCATTTAATAATTTAGTCATACAACACAAGTCAAGCCCTCCCACCAATCTCCGACTCCGGAAAAATGCTAGTAGCAGTGTTGCGAGTCCGAAGACAAAGCTAAACAAACAACAAAAGCCATTTTCTTTGCAAAAACACTGCAGCAAAGCAAGCCTGCTCTGGGGAATAGAAGCGAGCAAATGATCCAAGCCAAGCCCATCTATCTATGCAACGATCGATCCCTCTTTTGTAAGGCAAATAAAACATACAACTGAAAGAAGAGAACAAGGAAAAGGCAAGGCAAACTCCACACTGCGCGGTTGAGCGAGTATTCATACAAGAACAGAGCACTCGTACAACCAGAATACCCCGACCCAGTTTTGTTCTCGAAATAGCTGGCCGGAAAACACTTTAGATATGGATGGTTTTCCCAGTGATCTTAAACCATAGCTTAGCCACCAAATCTTCCTTGAATCGTTCCCACCAAGTGCGGTTAAGGAAGTTGCTCAATTCGCGGTAATTGTACATCTCGCCCCAGCAATCCCGGCCCCACTCACAACCAGCCATGTTAACCAGGAAATCTCGGTCTTTCTGGTCATAATGGATCATCGTATTGTTTCCATTGTCGCTGCAGGCTCCAGGGGGGAAGCTGTTGATTTTTCGCTGTTGGATGAAAGCTGTATGTGGTCTGATCCATGGCTGGTTGATGTACAAGAATTCAAGTGCGTCTTGTTCTTTGTGTTCCCATTCCATGTGCTTCTGTTCATAGCCTACAGGGTCCCACCATACGTCAAGGAGGCGATCAGTCCATGCACTGCGGCGGATGAAGAAGGAACCCAGATTGAAGCCCGAACAATCTTGGGGCACGATCAAGTTTATAGACTCAGCCTTTCCATCTCCAATAGCGCTGCGGGACAGAGGATCGAGGTATTCGCCGGTAAATGGATGAGAGATATTAAGAGGATTGTACTCGTTGATATCGCGGTACGTGTTTGAGGCGAGATTGTTGAAGATGTGAGATTGAAGAGAGTAGGTAGGCTCCATTATGAAAGTATTGAGATCCAACCACCAAAACCTGAATTTGAGATTAGTAAATCATCTGAAGTAACATAGACAAACTGTGAGTGTTACCATTCAGCATCAGGATATTTCCGTAAGCAGTTCCGGATTGTGTCCACCTTCTCCCAGCTCTCTCTCCATTCGTGAGCGTATCTCTTCTTTGTGCTCATGTCGACGATTTCCAGATCGTATCCCCATGTGTTTGCATACTTCCGCTTGTTGCGTACACTGTCACGCTCAATCGCCCACTCCCTTGGACCCTTCCACTCCATCACACCACCACCTTGGTTTGCCGCCAGTATTATAACATGTTTTTTACCACCTCCCAGTAAGGGAGCTCTGCGCCACCAGTAATGCAAAGCTAATCCGTGGTCAGCGAGACCCCATTCGGCCACAGAGGGAAACTGACGTGTCGAGTAGAAAATTATTGCTAGCACAAAGAAAGAAATAAGGACTATGACACGCTTCCTTAGGAACGAATTTCGACCCATGCGACTCCTTAACCACCCTTTAAGGCCAGTTCCAGCTTGCCACGGTCGTTGAGAGGCATGCCGTCCCCGCCCAAGCTTCTCTTTCTCCGCGTAACTCCTGCCATCCCTTCCTATGTTGAAATGCGGCAGGCTATTCGATATCTTCCGGTAATGCCGATTGAAGAAGCCATTGTTCTGTGTTTTGAATGAGGGGTATCCATTCACACCTTCACTCTTCGCCCTCGCAGACTCCCAAGTTACTGAATTCGCTCCATTGGCGCCGCTGTAGGTCTTCGAAGGGCTCGATCGATCGCTGACAGTGCCGAATGGACTGTTAAGACCTGGACTTGACCAGCCGCCTCCAGGCCTGGGCGAGGGACTCCGCGACAGAGACATGGGCTCGTTGGGCGTCCCTGGAATGGTTGATAATCTCTCAGTTGACGACGAGAGACGCCCGGAAGGGGTTTCGTCCGTCGCACTGGAGGCCGCCGCAGGCTCGATGACGATAGTCGGTGGTAAAGGGTTTGCAGATGAGGATTTGCGTCTTCGATGGCCCGAGAAGGATGCGCCTAAAGACGATGAGGAGATGTTGGGATTTAGTGAGGAAGCCAGGACGATAGATTTCAGGAGACCAGAAGGCACGATTGTGACCCTGGAACTCAAAGAAAAGTATAAGTGCTAGCACCGCCTCTATACTCGCCCTCTCCTCGTGTCAAGTGTGTAACAACGTCACCGGATTCGACAGCCTTCCCAGAAGCTGTTATGGTGTAGGTGGCTCGAGAAATGTCGCGAATCACCGATTTGGTCTGTCGCTTGGCAAAAAGGTCAGAACCTCGTATCTTCAGAATTTTGGACCACTGAGTGAGTAGAGGAGGTTATCGTAAACGCTTGTGATACAGTACGGCGACGATTGAATTGAAGAACTGTCGAAGTTATCGGCGAGGAAGAAAGAGATTGTAGAGATTGCGGGAGAAGTTGAGCAATGCAATTTGACGTTTTAATTTCAGAATGATTTGATACCCTTCTTGGATGAAATTGTATGGGGGCCCTAGCGCCAGAGATGGGGCAGTCGTCTGTCTTGTCACGTCGTCGCAAAGTCACAATGCTCTCTTGCACCTAGTCTCCTCCGCAACTTTTCATCTGTTATACTATTTCTCTCTGCGCTGGCACCTTTGCGGAGCCTTACTTCTGGCTCCTCGGAATGCCGTCTTTCAAATTTAATCAATGCAAGTCTCCCCGCCTTGCATATGTGCTCGGGTATTTAATCTCTCAACGTCGCTGTCAAATTCTAGTCTTGACATGTCTCGGGGATCTGCATATTCATCTCATATCGATATGTTATCTTTGAAATCTACTGTCTATCACTTTTCGTATCAACAGTTCCGACCACTCCTCTCCAGAGCCTTTATCAGCACTCTGTCGCTTGCAGATATGTCGTTTTCTGACTTTTCTTTTCCTGCCCCAACAGGTGGCCTTGCCTCGAGATCGCAGATGGTCCCACGTTCCCGGTTTGAAAGCACAATTCGTGCAGAGGATTGGCGTGATGATGGAAAAGTGCTGCGGTGGAGTTTATTGAACATGTGAGAATGCTTCTGGACTATACTGCATCAAGGTGGTTGGAGGTGTAGACCGTCAGAGATTTGTGTAGCACTCAATCCTTTGAAGCTTTCGGCCGTAGTTGGTCAATGTACGCGCACATCGAGATGTCAGCAGGGAGAGGATAGCAAAAGTTAAGATGAGACGTGCTTTGAACCAAGATATCAAACTCTTCGGCATCTCAACACTGGCACCACCACTGGTTGGAGCAAGCTCTGAATCTACCGGTACTATCGTCTGTATGACTTTCCCAAATCCACGAAAACAACTAACACCTAACTCCTGGGACCACTTCCAGATATACCAATTATACTTCATAGACTGGAAAGAACTGATACATCACTTATCACCACGGGACTTGAACCGCTAACTCTATAATGCGACTCATGTCTGCATCCGTTGCGGATTTGACTCGGAATGAACTTGGAGCGGTAAAAGTGTGATCCTATGGAGATGCTGGTCTGCGATTTCGAACAGCGTTGCCTGACTTGCATTGATCAAAATGCTACCTCTGCATCTTGGCATGTTCTATACTGATATGACTACCGACATAAGAATCTTCTGGCGACAAAAACAACAAGCTCTGCATGCTTTCGCATTTACCTGGTGGTGTGTAGTCGGTCAGATCTTGTGTATACGGATTCGAACCGCAACAGCAACCACAACTGTGGGTATCTAAGGTAGGTAGGTAAGATGTAGATACGAGTAAGGTAGGGCGGGACAGATGAGAGGAGCGGGGGTTTGGGGCTTCAGTACCTGACTAATGTCCAATACGGCTAGCTTAGCTAGCTTAGGTACGGGTACAATAGTAGCTTAAATTACTGGCAGAATTACTGACTTACGTATCTGTACAGGAGCGGTGAGACCTGGAACGACAACCTCGCCCATCGAAGAACAAGACTCTCTTCTTACCAATCATGTCTCTCTCTGTGTAAACAGATGAATGGATGCATCCACCGAGAGCTACGATACCTACATACAATTTGCTTCTTTGCCTTCACCTTCATCTTGCTGGTCGTTTTGCCTTGTTCGAAAGTCCCTCCAGGATTAATTAATTGGCTATGAAGACTTCTAAGCGCCGACCAATTGTGGTGGAGCCTGGTGCTCTGGTGAGCGCCTATGCAGACCTCCTCCAACGAGTCAACGTCTTGAGTCTGGTCCAGCAGATGCTTTAATACCTGACCTGGCGACTGTCGCCGAATGAAAGTGTCTGATCTTAATATGGAACACGCAAGTAGCTTCGACACCATTACCCAAGTATCTGGGTCGCATTAGACTGTGATGGCCTCCATCTGACGGCCATCAATCTTCTGCTTCGTTCATTCCTACTCCAAAACGTTTGATATTTTCGTAATCATTGTCGCAGAACTCACCGGCTTCTCTGTGTCCGGCTTACTGTCTTTACGTTCATTGTTAATTTGTCGTCACTTTCACTTTTTCGTTGTACCAACTGCCAATAACCCATTAATTGTCTTTCCTATTGTTGCAGACGAGACGGAGCCAGAATTGCTGCCTTGCACGCCATTTGTCCTTTCTTCTTTGTTGACTCACCACAATCACCACAAGAGATGTCTTAGGAATCACTTTGGCACTTTCCTTACAACTCAGCCTTACACCTTCCTTCCTCGAGAAAGGAATGATTCTACGACCTCCACGTCCTCACAATAATAGCACCAGTCAAAACCACATCTGCGCATAATATAGCGCTACTTATCGAAGTTAATTCATCACTCTTCAAATAGCCACTATCCAGAGACACGATTCAAGTGGCAGATCCGCTCCTTTTCGCCCATATTTTACTGACATGTCTACCACAACGTTCTTGGATAAGAAACCTTCAAGCCCTCCACATGGCCCTAGTGCCGGATCTGCGAGCAACCCTTTCCATACACCTTTTGATGGAGACGATCCTGAAGAATCAGATGTGGATGATGATGATGAATGGTGGGACAAAGACAGCAGTCCATCTAGTCCAACCAAGAGAGCAGAGATTCTGTCGTTGACAGATTTTCCCAGGCCTCCAGACAATGCCAATCATGGGATCACCACGACACATGCACGTCGTTCTAGTACACACCGGTTTGATAAGAGATATTCGGTACTGAAACCCTCACGAGAGAAGTCGAAAGGGAGACAGAAGAAGCAGAACGCCAAAGCTGGCATCAAGGTGGTCACTACATTTACGAGGCACGAGGCACCTACGCCAAAGGCCCTGCTACCAACAACGGCAGAGGTATCTAGGACGGGGCCGCAAGCAGGCTGTTTTGTAGACCTGGCTGCTCTCCAGGCGCTGGGTGGAGATGGTGCTGAGGTGCCATTAGCTTTCTGGAAGTCAAAGAAGAACAAAGAATCAGGAAAGACTGGCAAGGCTGAGACTGCTCCAGCAAAAGTATATGGAAACATCTTGGAGGAACCCATTGAAAATCAAACAGCGGCTAAGAAGGATTCCATACTGTCGCCTTTATCACCTGATGACCGCCCCATTGTGATTGGAATTTCTTTGTCGCCTTCTAAAGCAGCGGAACATATTACAAGCCCTCAGACTGCAGCATCTGAAACCTCAAAGATAGTACAGAGTTACCAACATCGTACTCCGATTCCCGAAACACCTGCTATTGTCATCACTCCAGCACAGGAAAAGTCCTACTGGTCCCCTTCCACAGCAGGGACGAATTCCGCAATAGATGGACCTCGAGGAACGTCAAGCATTTATTCATATCCTCCCTTTAACGCCCTAGGATTTTACACTGACAAGGATGCGCCTCCTGTTCCTACGATGCCATCATCGATTTTGGATATCGAGCGGCAGAAGGAAGAGGCTCAGAAAAGCTATTTCTCGCCAGACACCGATGATGGGATGACGTCCCGGTGGCATAGCACGTATACCACCAAGTCAAGACCCCGGGCAGATACTACAGGATCTGCAGGTACAATGTTTGAGGAGGATGACAGTCCTGTCGCTACACGAAGAGCAAGAGCCGTATCATACTCCGAAGCGTCCAAGTCTGCCAAACATGCCAGCATGAGTACGGTTGCCACCCGACGGCGGTCAGGATGGTGGAATTATATCACCACGCCATTCTTGACTCGCTCGAATACATTTGCAGAGAGGGATCAAAACTCAGATCAACCACCCGCTGTACCCGATCTTGCTCTTGCGGCTGCAAAGGCCCAGCATGCAGCAACCGATGATAAATCATGGCAGAGAGAATTCTCCCCAATGACTCCAGCGACCTCCACTACGATGTCTTCAGATGCATGGTGGAATACAATATTAATGGAACAAGCGAAAATCCAGAAAAGTTCCCAGCAAAACCCCGTGGTGCACGAAATCAGACATAAAGTTCAAGAATCAAGTACCACTTTACCTTTCGTTTTGTCACATGTCGGGAATATAGCAAGTCCTTCAATGGCCAGTGTTGTTTCTGCAAGTTCTGGGAGCCAGCAAGATAGCCCAAATCTAGAAAGGAACCAGTCAGTTGCGGCTCCTAATGCCGGTTCTATCGCCCGAGCGGTACCAATACTATCCAACCCACCAAACAGGAGAAGTTTGCAGAGCAATAATCCTTTTGTGCAGCCTAGTTTGGTCGATATAAGTAGTCTGCCGGCGAGAATACATCGAAATTCCAGAGTTTTGGAGCCAACTCCCACCACCGGTGTCGAGGTTCCTTTGCAGCAGAATGGACCTCTCTCCAGCCCCCCTCCACCACCATACTCACCACCTCCTGTTCATATCCCCAGATTTCGGGCGGTCTTCCCCCCTGGACATGCAATGAACCTGGAGCAACCTACCTCACCAGGTCCCTTATCTCCTGGTCTCCAACGAGCAATGGCTGCAGGTGGAAGTATTCCCTTATCAGAAGTACCATTGACGCCTGCTGCCCGTCGACCGATCAATCTGAACTCAAGTTACCCTGAGCTACTTCCAAGAAATGCACAAGTTTTCATTGGCCCTGACCACTTTAGACAGCCTTCTAGCAAAGCTAGAAAGGCCGAGGCTAGGCGCCAAAGACATGAGAAGGAGGATGTCGTGGCCCGTCGAGCTGGTGGGTGGTGGAGAGGTCGAGGATGTATTCCAAAGCGAGGATGTTATGGCCGTACAGGTGCAGAAGGTCGCAAAAGACGCAGATGCTACTTCTGTCTGATCATCGGGTTTATTTCTATGATCATCCTCATCGTGGTGCTTGCAACGACACTGCATCACAAGTCGAAGACAATTACCGAGCAATCTCGGTGGCTGAATCTCACGGGATTTCCACCTATACCTACTGGTCTTTCTACCATAGCAGCGCCGGTAAATATCGTTAGCAACACTGGTTGCACATTTCCGTCAACTGTGTGGAGCTGTGATTTACCAAAGGAGCAACAAGCTACTATAGAACCAAGCCAACCGGATCAGCCCAACTTCATATTGCAAATCCAATGGGACAATAGTAGCGCTGCGAATGCAACATTTGCCAATGTGACTGGCAGTTCCAGCTTGGCTACACGTAGCAATATTGGGAACGCAGTATCCGCCAGCAATTTTATCAGGAGCTTGTTCCGGCGACAGGTTCCTACATTCTCTCCAAGTCCATCACCACCAAACTTTGCCGAGGAGTTCTTCCTGGGAAACACAACTGATTCTGCTGCCTCCAATAACAAAGCTGGAGAGCCAACACCTTTTTACATTTCTTTCCTTTCCACAACAAATGCCACAGCTCTCGGCGGACAGCTCTCGAAACGAGATACTTCGAACGACACGGATCCCTTTCCAAATGTTACGGCATTCATCCCAGCACCAAGTCTGAACGCCGACGGCACAGCAGCTCCTGCAAATCTACTCCCTTTTCCGATCCAGCAACCAATACGACTTTATGATCGTGGTCTTCCAACCGAACGTTACAGTTTTTATAACTACTTTGATCGCTCAATCTTTTTGAAGTCACTCAGCCCACTGAACGGAACAAATCTGGACAACGGCAATGTCCCTGATGATGAGAACGGAGGTGCAACGGAGATGGAAGCTTCTAAAAGATGTACGTGGGCTCAGACAAGATTCCTCGTTGAGATTTGGACCAGGATGAACACCACGGCTCGACTAAATAACGACACTGCCTCCTCAGACACACTTTCTTCTTCCACAAACACTGCATTCGATTTCACTCAACCCGGATCATTTCCTTATCCAATAACTATGACATTAGACCGACATGGTGGCGACCCTTCCGCAAAGTTGTTATACTGTTACGGAATCAACGACCGGGAAGAAATCATCGCTTCTAGTGGCCAAGTGCTGGCCGAGAATCGAGGGTTTGGAGGGACATTGATCAATCAGGCTCCTAGTGTATTTAATAATGTGTCAGATCCTACTCTAGGTGGTTTTGACGGGGGTACTGGGGGTTGTAGTTGTCAGTGGACGAACTTTGTCAAGGTCATTCAGAGTTAGGTAAGTTCAGAACTTCAAGGCAGGATTGGGAATGGGCTGGGCTTATTTGGATGCCTAATAAAACACAAGCATTGCGTGGAGTTTACTATATTTACATGTATGTAAAAGTTGAGGAATAATCAAAAAATTTATATACCTAGGTCGTTCTATTGACAGAACAGATACGGCAGCGCTTCTGGCGATTCATACGGTGATAGACGAGCCCCGGACTCCCTATTACCACCCCACACATCCGAGCATCGGCCTCGTCAAATCGACGTCATGAACTTTTTGTCTTTGATGTTGACATTGTGAAGCTTGCCACCACACACCGTGCTACAATCCTACAACGTCCAAGTTACACCGAAGCTTTTTTTTTTAAATACAGCTGCGTAGTGCCACGGACAGGCTGGACCACCATTAATCATGCGCTCCTCCATGTTAACGCGGAATCAGCAGGTCTTCCGGGTCTGCGAAGCAGCGTCAGCACCAACACGGCGAAGCTTCAGCAGCACATACACAAGACGAACGACACCTCGAATCGTGACGGCCAGCTGCCGAATATGTGCGCAACAAAGATCTACGCGTACTTCATCACTGCCACAGCGAAGATGCCAATCGCAAACCTCAGCCGCCACCAGTACCACTGATCCCGAGCCACCGATTACCTCTTCCAGCCCCCCCAAAACACACTACGACCTCTTCCCACAAACGCTGCCTCAAGGCCCACCTCCAGCCGGGCCCTTCAAAATAGACATACGCGCCCTGCGCAAGGAATTCCTGCAGCTACAAGCAGTGGCACACCCAGATCGCCATCCTCAAGAATTGAAGAATCGAGCAGAGGCTACAAGCGCGTTGATTAATGAGGCGTACAAGACTCTGCAGAATCCATTATTGAGGGCGCAGTATCTCTTGGGGTTGAGGGGCATTGATGTTGCTGGGGATGAGACTGCTAAGTTGGGGGGCGAGGATCAGGAGTTGTTGATGGAGGTTTTAGAGGCGAGGGAGTGCATTGAGGAGGCGGGGTCTGAGGAGGAGTTGGAGCCGTTGAAGAGGGTTAATGAGGAGAGGATCAGGGCGAGTGAGGCGATGCTTGAGGAGGCTTTTAAGGATGGGAAGCAGGAGGAGGAGGGGCTGGCGAGGGCGAGGAATGAGGCCGTTAGGTTGAGGTATTGGGTTAATATTAGGGAGAGTATTGATGGCTGGGAGAGGGGGAAGCCCGTTGTGCTTGTTCATTAAAGGGAGCGTTATCAAGAGATGGGAGTTTGGGATCGGGTTGCGTTGTTGCATATATTGGGAGACTTGCGTCTTGTATAGAATGTACTATAGTGATACCCCATGTAACCCACAAACGAGCTGTGCTCGTATGTTCCACACAGAGATCTAGACCGTATTGGCCCAGAGTCCGCCAGAAGATCTCAGTAAGTAAAATGAGGGACACTCATCATCCCTTGACCATTATCTGTGCGGCCACTGCAGGGACCCTTCCACATTGTCAATCGCCAAGCTGGACTTAGCGAGTGCGCTTAATCAGTGTTCTGCATAGCAGTCTGACCATAAGTACGTCTGATAGTATCTTTGGTGTGCCATGCAAAGCAAGACGCATTTGTCAGCAGAGGCTGATTTGTGTATCACTGCCAGATGGCATGTTGTCGACCCATCATCCATGGTTGATCTCCCTATCTATTCGAGATAAGGTCTGCTGTAGTTCATCCCATGGTTGGGCAACAGTGAACTATCCTCAAGCAGCCTTGCCGCCTGGGACAACCTCTCTCCCTCTTCGCTTTCTCCTCCTCCCTCAGTCTCGTCGAAAAGTGAGGATATACTTGTCCAGGGCATTGTGCATACGAGAGCAAAGTAGTGGCGGGGGTGGTGTGGGAGCCGAGCGAGCCGAGAGCTGCTTGCAGGGATTTGACACGCTGAGATGCGTCCGTGTGCGGCCATTCTAGCACTGTAGTGACGTTGAAGTAGTGGATTTTTGTAGCCTCATCATATTTCACATCTGGACAACTCTGCATTTCCAACATTGACCTGTATCCTCACATCTGATCGCATCTCGTCAACTTTTCCATCACGATGGTTCTTTCGTTATAACTTTCGTTTCAGTGTCACACAACCGCTGCTTCTTAACGCGCCATACGGAGTATCTCTATCCCCTATTCAGCCTCGACAGCCTCGAGTTACAAATATGGAATCGGCCCTTCAGAGAGCAGCAGCAGCAGCAGCAGCAGCACGCCGACCCATTTATACATACGGCAGGATTGCATTGGGTCGTAGCACGTCCGCGACCTCTCTACGACCTGTTCAGATTCGTCACAAATCTTCAATCGCATCTCGAACCTCGCAACCCTGCCTTCGGCGACCAAGCCAACAGCCCATTTTCCCACAAACACGTTTCAGCGCATTACACACCGCATCAGCCAGTCCTTCGTCCCCAAAGTTTACGTATGGCATCTCAGCATCCTTCACAGCCAAAGACCATCGTTACAATCCCAATGTTAACGTCTTTTCGTTCAACCCTTACAATGCCATCCGCGCGCGCCGGAAGGACAAGCGCACGCGTCCCGATAGCGGTCAAGATGCCTTCTTTGTGTCGCGCATTGGAGGGTCCTCAGATATAGCGTTAGGAGTTGCAGATGGAGTGGGTGGATGGGCAGATTCTGGTGTAGATCCAGCAGATTTCGCACACGGGTTTTGCGACTATATGGCCTACGCCGCCAGTATATACTTGCCGGATGCGACAAAGGCGCCCCTGAGTGCAAGGAATCTGATGTTGAAGGGGTATACGGATATCTGTGATGATGATACGGTACCTGCTGGTGGAAGTACGGCCTGTGTAGCTCTTGCACGCGAGGATGGGACGCTGGAGGTTGCGAATTTGGGCGATTCGGGGTTCATTCAGTTGAGGCTGAATGCTATACATAACCTTTCGGTTCCACAGACCCATGCATTCAATACACCATATCAACTCAGTAAGATGGAGAAGAAGGAGAGGGATCACGCGGCTCTATTTGGTGGAACTCAGCTTTGCGATCTACCTGGGGATGCGAATGTGAGCAAGCATAATCTGAGGCATGGCGATGTGCTGGTCTTTGCTAGCGATGGAGTTTGGGATAATCTGAGCGCGCAGGATATTCTCAGGGTTGTATCAAGGCTTATGATTACTGCTAAAGCATGGGAACATACCGAGGAGGGAATAAAAGTTGGAGATAGGTTGCGCGAGTATACGATGGACGCTCCAGAAAAAGAAGAACTCCCACCTTCTCTACAGAGTTTCCTAGCAATAGGTATCACGGGCGAAGCAAAGGCAGCGAGTGTTAACACCAAGAAGGATGGCCCGTTCGCGAGGGAAGTCCAGAGGTACTATCCTAATGAACATTGGAGGGGTGGCAAAGTCGATGATATCTGTGTTGTCGTTGCCATTGTCGTTGAGGAGGGCAAATAATGAAGCGCGCCTCCGTAGATTTCTCTTTGATCTGTAAACTATCGGCATTTGTTAGGAGTTGGAAAGCATTGGGTGTCAACGTAGGTAGTGGTGTTATGGTAGTAGCTTCATAGAACAAGAAGGCAGCTTCACAACAAAATCAAAGTGTATTTTTATATGTCTAACTTTGCTATGATGTTTTGTTGTAATAGGCAAGCTAGCTAGCTCTATGAACATGTTCTACTAATAGACCTTTGGCATTAGTAAGTCAGATTCACAACTTTTTTAAAATACACCTACCATCTTTAAGTAAGTAGATAAGTAAGGAAACATACCTAACTTGTCTAAAGAAACCAAATAAGCAATCCTACAGTAGCTAAATTATTCAAGAATAAATTATGTTCTGAGACACCAATAAGTCAACTTAAGTAGCTAGCTGCAAAAACAACTTACTACTACTACCCTTTATTTACGTATCTTCCCTCTCCCTTTCCTGACCACAAGCGCTTGTTACGAGTCAGTTTATAAACTAAGGCAGACTGAGGTGTTATTAATGTAATTGTAAGCCGAAGGCCACTTCCCCCTTGCAGCGAGGTTGCGCTCTATATATGCATGAAAATGCAGCCATTTCCCTAGTGTGTTGGCACACCTAGTGGAACTCAAGAATAGGTAGCTGAATACAGTACTAAACCAGACTATAGTGTTCCCAAGGACAGGAAATGCAAATGTAAAACCTAGTCAGATGATTAAATATATGATGAGGTTGACTAGTTAGTCTAGGCTATCTTAGGCCATCAAGAATTAGTATAATTTCGTGGCCCACCGTCTAACAGTACTACTACCTTATCCTACAGAGAACCCAATTGAATCCTATGGCGTAGGCTTTTCTCGTTGTTAATTTGATTTTGTGCTGTACCTTTGAAAAGTCCTATACCTCCTATCATGGGTAAGATGGTTCTTGTCAATGGAAGGCTTTGTTTACTTTACCACCTTAGCATGTCAAAAGGTTAGTTGGTATGTGAAATGCGAGACATGAGTAAGCGAGGAGAGGATGGCAAAAGGCTACGAGAAGTCTTTTCTTCTCGACGTTGAGTCTTGCTTGCGGGTAGAGAAACAAGATATATATGTAAATAGAAGCAGCTGATAAAGCTATGGGATTTCATTGATGTGTAAAGAGAACTAGTTGACCTGCAGACCATTACTGTACACCTCAGTACATACTGTAATCCAAACCAAACCCCGCCCAGGTTTCAACAACTTAACAGAAAAGAAAACTCCTTAAAATTTCAAAGCCTACCATCCCCTCCTCTCAGCATGTTTCGGTCGGCAAAAGCTCTTTCACACACCCATCACTCAAAATCAACCTGTCTTCTCCTCGCCCAAGTCCTCCTGTCCCTCCTCTCTTTTTCTCTTTCCCTCTCCCTCTCCCTCTCCCTCTCCCTCTCCCTTTCCCTCTCTCTCTCCCTCTCCCTCTCCCTCTCCCTCCTCTCCCCCCTCAACTCCCTCTCCAAAATCTCCTCTTCAGCATCCCTCCTCACAACACGATCAAGTACAGCCCTAAGACTGCGCAGCGAAACTAAACTACTCCTTCGTCTCTCCCTATCTCTTTCCCTCTCCTTCTCCCTCTCTCTTTCCCTCTCTCTTTCCCTCTCATACAAAGAGAATTCCACCCTATGATAACCACGCTCATAATCATCTCTCTCCCTCTCAGCACTCCTGTTTCCTCCTCCTCTCTCGCCACTAGATCCACCACCAACATTGGCATGGGTATGAAAATGCCAGAACATGCGTGCAGCGCCCTCATTTCCACTATATCCATAGCCAGACCCAGACCCAGACCCAAATGAATCCCCTGCTAAACCAGCTGAGCCACGACGACGGACAGCTGCTCTCGACTCCATGCCCTCCCTCTCCCTCTCCCTTATCACAAGTTCCAACTCCCGTCTCTCCAACTCCTGCTCCCTCCTCAACTTCTCCACCTCAGTCCTCGCCTTATCCTCCCCCTCCTTAACACCCGCCGCCTTAGCAGCAGCTCTCTCCCTGCCCATCTCCTCGTCTCTCTCCCTCCTAACAACACTGTCCTTCAAAAACTGGAGGTCCTTCTGCATGCCCACTACATCATCGTGAACTATCGGCGCAGCTTTCTCTTCTTTCTTCTTGTCCTTCGTGCCGCAGAGAGATTCGACGCCTTCGGAGACCAGCTTGATGAACTCGATGTCCCTTAATACGCTACTCCTCCTTCTGCTCCTATCATCCCTTTCCATTTGCCACGTTCCACCATGTGTTATTTCTCCCTTCTGAGCCATAAATCCAGCAGGTGGATGCCAATGCACACCGCCGAAAACCTGCTGCGTTGGTTCCCTCTCTCGCTCCGGCATGGCCCACTGTGCAAGCTCAAGCTCGGCATCAGGACCAAAACCGGGCGTTGGAGCTGTGAGAAATATGGCTGGGATTTCTCGAGCTTGGTGTTTGACTGGAACGGGAATTCTGATGTGCGGTGGAAGCATGGCGATGCGTTGGAGGTTTTGGTTGCTGTCGAGGATCCAGCGGGCGGGTGGGGATGGCTTGGGTTTTGGTTTTGAGGGTGCTTCTTTGACCTTTATGGGCATGGGCGTCAGGCACATCTTTGATATGACACTGATGGGGTTGATTTGTCTAGGACTTTGTTGAATAAAAGGTGGAAATATGTGAAGGAAGACACGTAGTGTTTCGACACTTCGAACGAGGGCTTACACACCGAGCCTATCAAAAAACTGAAGTCGAGCTTGAGATATGAAATTGAGAACGCCATGACTTCACCTTTTAATCACAAGCCTTTCCAAACTGTCGCTTCAATTTCATGGAATGAATTCCTACTCTGCAGGAACCAAAAGAACTGCAGTAAAGACACTTTGTTTCATCCAGGCGCCCGCATTTGTTGATAGTACAAATTCCTTTGACATGTAACTCATGTACGTTATGGTTCGTTAAAAAGCATCGAATACAAACGGAGAAGCAACGCAACATCCCGTGAATTGGTTCATCTGCTCCACTTGCGCCAATCAAATAAGCAACCAAGCTTGCACTACAATTTCGATCCTTTCTTTGGCTTCTTTGAATTGTTTTGCCATGCAAATTCCTTCTCCAATGTCAGTTATCAGTGTAGGTTATGCGACTTAGTCTCAAAGCTTCCTTTTGGGTTGTTTGAAAATTACACGGTGAGGGCTGGAATATAGAATATGAAATATGGGGCACTTACCAGTTTCTGACCCTGCCCTGATTCGATGATAATATTTATCACCACGGGAACAGTTGCTTTAAACCCTTCTTCCGTTGCCTTGGCAAGCTCTTCGGGGGTCCTTGCCAGATATCCCTTGCCACCGCACATCTCGGCCACTTTTTCGTATCCTACCTCCCATCCCAAACTCGTACTTCTGAGACCTCCTTTCGCTCCCTCTTTGCTATTCTGTTGCAGTTTCAACCATTCATCTGAGTCCGCGCTATCTCCATGGTACACACCGCCATTGTTGACAACGAAAATGAGAATATCCATACCATATCTTGCCATGGTCTCGACCTCCGGCAAGGAGAAACCAAAAGCTGAATCTCCTTCTAGACAGACAATTTTCTTATGTGACGACTTGGGACCGGATGAGGCCTCGGGAGAAGGGAGATTGTAGGCGCAGTGGGCGGCAATAGCGTAGCCTAATCCCACGCCCATTGTTGCGTAGGTGCCTGCATCGAGACGAAGTCGTGGATGCTCAACAGGGAAAACACTGCGGGAAATATCCATAGTATTTGCTCCTTCGGAGACATACACTACACCGCCATCTTCTGGCGGAGAAAGCTTATGTATAGTCTGCTTAATAACATCAAAAGTTTTGCCGTAGGTCATAGGAATTTTGTCAACTTGACTAGATTTCGCAGCAGTGGCTTCATTCTTAGCGGTGCTTGCCTTGATGGCCTGCACATACGAGGAAGAGGTGTCGTATTGCCAGTTCTGGAGAGCGGAAATCAATTGTGATGTTACCACATTGATGTCTCCGATGACAGCGAGCTCCGCGTTACCGTTATTCTTCCCCAGCTCTTCCGCTGAGATGTCTACTTGGATAATCTTTGCATCTGAGTTCCATTTTGGTTCTTCGCCGAAATGGAGGATCCAGTTGAGTCTTGCGCCCAAGATCACAACAACATCGGCACCTTTGAGAGCTGTAGACCGGGCAGAGGCTGTATTTGACGAGTGCGAATCAGGGAGGACTCCTTTGCCCATTGGAGTGGGTAAAAATGGTATCTTGGTCTGGTCGATGAGTTTCCTTACAGATGCCTCTGCCTGCGCGTATGCTGCTCCTTTTCCGACGACCACCAATGGAGCCTTAGCAGACTTCAAAAGCCCTGCAATAACCTTGATTTTATCTGGATCCCCTGCAGCTCTTGGTGCTGTCGGCACAATTCGTGTAGACAACTCCTCCCCTTCTCCTTGTATGACGTCCGCCGGTAGATCCACGAAGCCCGTACCTCCTCTGCCATACCACGATGTTCTGTATGCATTCGTAAGCGACTGAGGGATCGAGTCGAGGCTAGTTCGAATGGCAATCTTTGTATGAGGCGATAGCAATGAGATGGCATCCATCTCTTGGAAAGCGCCCTTCGTAACCAGATGCGTCTCGCTGGACCCTGCAAGTAAAAGCATTGGAAAGGCATTCACCGACGAATTGCCAATGCCCGCCATAGCATGAAGAACTCCAGGGCCTCCGACGACGAGGCAGACTCCTGGTCTGCCTGTTAAGTATCCATATGCGGTGGCTGCATAGCTTGCCGCTTGTTCGTTACGAAAGGCGATGAAACGGATTCCCAGTGCAATGGCTTCTTCTGCGATTTGGATGACCGGTATTCCTACGAGACCGAAGATGACCTTCACGCCCAGCTCATGTAGAGCTTGGGCTATCAGTTGAGCTCCAGTTGGCGTCATTGTTGATGGATGAAGGTTTCCAGTTCTGCAGAGTTCCAGAGGAGAAGTAGGAGGGCCAAGGGACGGGGTACAGGACATAAATTTGAATGCCGAGGTCGTGATTGTGACCTCACCGATAAGCGACTGCGGTACTGTAGCGACGATACTGTGGCAAGGATAGGGGGGAGCTCTTGTAAACCCTGGCATCAGTTGCCTGACTTATGGATGTGACTGTACCTATTTATCCCAACTCTCTGGATGAAGCTGTGTTATGCTCGACAGGAGAGTCTCTGACTTTGTGTCAACCTCATCCATGTGTCTCGAGGGCTATAAGAACGGCATGTCACCTTGTGTATCCCGTTCAGCCAAAATAATTCACCGAACCAGCTTCTCACGATTGTGAAACATCCACTTCGATACAGTACCTCGACAACGAACAACCACCCACAAGCCAACGCACGCCCTCACCTCCACACGCCCATTCTCGCACACAAAACACACAAAACCCAACAGCCGGTAAATAAGAAGCAAGCAATAAGAGCAAGTCTCTCGCTATCTCCAAAATGGCCGAAGCAACACCCAAATCGTACAACACAGACCCAGTCCTCTACCTCTACACCTCTCTGACCGCAGGCTCTTCGCACATTGTCACCGCAACCTCCCGCCTCGAGACAATCCTGAGAGCCAACCGAATACCCTTCAAAGCTCTTGACATCGCCACAGATGAAAAGGCACGGCTGCTATGGGGCCGACGAGCAGGAAAGGATGAGTCTGGAAGACAGAGGAAGTTACCTGGTCTGGTGCAGATGGGGTTGATCGTAGGGGTACGTAAGCACATCTATGGGGGTGATGAATGGCACATGGAGGCTAACAGGAGCAGGACCTTGTTGAGATCGAAGACTGGAACGAATACGGAGAGTTGAAGCAGCACGTCAAGATCGTCACAGAAGGCGCAACAATTATACCACATCCTCTCAAAATGACAACGTCCAAAGTAATCGACCAGAAAGAGAACATAAAGCCTGCGTCTAGCTTAGCAGCATCATCTTCCAAGCCCGCACAGAAAGAGGAGCCAAAGCCACCGACCGGAGGACAACAGACATCAATCAGTTTAGCTTTGCGACAAGTGGGACAAGAGGCAGCGCAAAAGGCGAAGGATGACAAGAAGGCAGCTTTGAAGCCGCTCGTTGGAGCTGGAACTGCTGCGCCAGAACCGGAGAAGGAGGAGGACGACGAAGAAGGCGAGGATGAATCCGAGAACGAGACAGATGATGAGCTCAGTCGCTCGGCCACACTCGTACCACCACCTATTTCCATCTCAAAATCTCCTAACCCTACAATCAAGGCTCCTGGTATCGCTCTTATGCAATCACCGACCTCTACAGCTTGGAAGCGTGCCCCTGATGGGTCTATCGCCAGTGTCCTTGAACCCCCCGATAGGCTAGGTGCACATCCAGCGCAACCATCTCCATCTTCTTCGTTGAACACGCATAGGGGATCTGAGCTATCACAGGTCTCGGCCGAGGTGATCAAGCAAATCGAGGACGAGGAGAAGATTGAGGAAGTAGATGAGGATGCCGTAGCGGACGATGAGGAAGAAAAGGATAAGAAGGCGGCGGCCTGAGAGAGACAAAGTCCTTGGCTACGCTAAAGTAGCTAGATACCAAATGCGAGAACTTCTACCTAAGCCCGCTACTACAAGTTGTACCTGCCTTTGGTCTTCAAGTAGTGGTTGTCCAGCCTCCAACCACCAAAATAGACGTGGCACTCGAACGTCTCGTCAAAAACAAATTCCAAACCAGCATGCTCATCCATGATACCGTGACAAATTTCACCAACCCTCAAGAGTTCAGAAACCCGAAGCGCTACCTCGAATAGTTAAGACATCGCACCAGAGTCACTTTTGCAACCAAAGGCACAGTTTTGATACTCTCTTCCAACCAAGAAAATCCCATGCTATCTAGGTAGGTCTAGATCGGGGACTCCTCTCCAAATCTACTCCAGCTTCGGAGCCTCCCCCCTTTTGTTGTTAAATGCTATATTCACGTGATTACTTACACCTTTACTATTTCTAGCTCTAATAGAAGTACCGTATAGGTAGAATACCTTAGGTATAACAAATAATAACGTTACTTTAAACTATAGTAAGGAATACTTCTACTATCTAAGTATAATTGTCTCTTTTCTTACTAGTACTAAGTAAACTATAGGAACTTTATAATTGTACTCTTACACATTCTAAGTGTTTCTAGTGACAGAGAGCAGTGTACTTTATAGTTTAAGTTATTGCTAAGAGGTGTGTTAATAATGTAAGCAGCCTTTCTTGATTTCCCGCGTCTTCGCCTTGACTATATACACGTAGACATGAAAGCCATGCTTTGTATACGGACTCGAGTAGTGAGTTGAGTGTAGCACCCCAAAGTTCAATATTGGCAAGTACCTCGAGCAATACCAAGTTGGGACTCCTTCTCATTTCCTCTCTCGTCATCTGTCCCACACAGAGTTGATCAGCTGAAGTCACAAGTTAAATTGGCAATTCAAGGACCTACAGTCGTCATTATGAATCAATTCATCACCAGGCCAGGTTAGAGCCTGTAGCGGGTACGGACTGTCCTACAGAAAGCTGTAGTAGATCTTGATTAATCTTTTCCTTGTCCCAGAAGTGAACTCTTCCATTTCCCAGCCCCTCGGGGTCCTTATTGGGGGCCGCGGTCTCATACCAACGTCTCAGTTTGTGCTGCTTGTCTGTTGGGTTCTGGGTCTGGTATGCTTCCTTTAATTCATCCCAGTCGGATATACTGCCCCCATTCTCTGCAACACCATGGCCCTTTCCGTCGGTGCATAGGAACCTTTCTGAAGCAGAAGCCCTACCGGTCACAGTGATGAAATGTAACCACATACTTTTGTAATCATACTCGTACTCAATTTGAGAATTCGCATATTTCATTTTCCCAAGCACTTCGTTGAGTGTGATGTCGCATGCAATGATTTCTGGTGTTTGTTCATGCTGCCGGAAAAAAACCTCAAGATTGTATGCATCGTTCCACATCGGGATCTCGTCGACGTTTTGTACAATCCTCAGGAGGCTCTGCTTTGGTCCCCCCGGACGTGTGGAGTCGCCAAGTGTCGCATGTAAAAGTTTCATGTCGGCTATATACTTTTCGTATTCTGCTTGGGACATTGTATGTTCAAAAGAAGGCTGGGAATTTGGATCTCTGATCTTGAAGTCATATGTGTGTCTACTGCTCCATCCAAAGGCCATCTGCAAAGCCTTGTGAAGTTGTTCGAAGGTAGCGTTCGCGGGGCAGGACAGGATGCGGAAGACGGCGGGGTTCGAAATCCATTCGGAGATCCGGTATACGCGGTGTCGGTCACTTACACGATATGGCATGAGATCAACCTTGAGAATGAAGTTCTGCGCTATACAGCTTTTCCTATGAGCAGGCCAGTCTTTCTGCTGGCATTTCTTGCCTGCGCGTGAATTTAGTTAGTAGACACGAATACAGGAGAATCTCTCTTACTGCAGTATTCGACCCTGTTGCATTGCCCACACTTCGAGAAGGTTTCCCCATTACCAGCTTTCGATTTCTCGCAGAAAGCACACTTGGCTACATTCACCACTCTTTGTGTCTCAACCACATTCCCTGCTTCTTTTACGCCTACCGGCTGGGAAGCTGCTGGTGTTACGGCAACAGGCTCTCCCTCACCATTCGCATCCTCTTCTTGAATATGTGACTTTTGCTCTACCTTCTTATTTAACAATGCATCCAGAGCAGCAGTAATACTTGCCAGAGTTGCTTGCACGTCGGCATCCCACTGTGCCCGTTTCTCTTGGTCAGTATTTACTTGGCGCTGAGGATTCTTGTTATCGGCCAGTTTCTGTTCATCAGGACGTTCTTGCTGCAGGGAAGTATTGGTATCTGGTAACTGCTGCGGAAGCTCGTTCTCCTCCGATCGCACCTGGTCCTGTACCAGAGCCTCAGGTCGATGAGGCTGCTCATCTGGTAAAGCAGGGCCGCCAGCTGCCGTGGAATTATTCTCTGCCATCGTATAGAAAGACTCGCTCCTTGAGACAAGTGTACTCGAGACCACAGGGACCTATGAAATGCGAAAGTAAAAGCAGAAGCAGAAGCAGAAGCAAATTGAAAGATTGTAGTCTGTGGGATGGATAGCAAGGCATTTATAGAACAGAACGTCAAGAAGGAAGAGGTGAGATAGGAAGTGAGTGATTTAGGTTAGTACTAACCTACTTGCCTAATACAATTGAACAGAAAAATTCGAATGTACAGCAACCACAAAGCACGAATTGTGAATTACGTGCCTGCCGTTGGATGTGGGATGTCGACGTCGAAGCTTTCTACACAAGAAGGGATGGAAGTCGTACCGAACACGTGACTTAAAATCAAAGCAAGCCCAACTGACCAAGAATTTAATTCCATCACTACCGACCTAGTAAATAAGCTATCCTTCTACTGTATCAATGAGTCTACTACAGTCTGAGTTACAACAGTGAAATATCTACCACTTAGCCTAAACACGTGACTACATCCCATGAGACAGGCGCTACCTTCTTCATTTCCACACAAGACGAGCAGCTATCAGATACGGTAGATTCAAACCAGACAACCTCCTAACCCCGCCAGGAATCCCACCATATGTCTTCCCTCAGATCAAGCAACAACCTACTTACCAAAGCCTACGCTAGGTATGAATTCAAAAGTCAAAGAAGTAACAAGCCCTCGAGTCTTCCTTGACAAGAGAATCCCGGGTGACAACAAACATCTACTTGACAAACAAACGACTAAATTCGCCACGAAGAAATAACCCGCCGTGTTGATCGTGTGCCAAGCTCTAAGGATAGCTTAGCTTGTGAGGTTACTAGATCTCTTATGCCAATAGTCCGTGTCTCTCCCAGGCTTCCACAACCTAGACGGATGTTGGTTCTTGTAAGCTTATGTTCTGGTTGAAGTCTTCCGTGCGTTTGTTGTCTGCCAACTAACATTCAGGTCCTTTATAGTTATTCCTAAGTGGGCCGTTTTTACGGTTCCTTCTCCTCCCTCCCCCTTCTCCTGTAGGGCGTAAGCTGATACTGCTTTTCTTTCTAGTCACTAGATTAACTTGAGTAACTCAAATTTATATTTTCTACTTGTAGAGACTTACCACTAGTAAAAATCACAATCTGAGACTTTGTACAGAGCAGCATACGACAAGAACACCACAAGAATCTAGCTCTTTTGATTATCATTTAGCTTTTATTGTTTAATCTCTTTTTCTCGCTGTGCAAGTCCTGCAGCTGACGTAGCTGGGGTATCTTGTGAATGTATGTCTCCGAAACTCTTACAAAGAACTCCTGCAAATGAAATGGGTCCGATATTGCACCATTGGTTCCACCAAAATGCTCCAGTATGTACATCTCTGATGCCTCTTCTTTCCCCTCCTCGCTTGAATGTAATGCTCCATGCAATCCTCTTGTCCCTCCCTCGACGAGCCAAGCTATTATTCAAGGATGTTTAGTTCAGTAGCCAGGCTGCCAGAATGACCAATCCTAATGTTGAGCCAGATGCTGACATTTGCGTTCCTCCGTTGGCTGCCGTGGTTGTGGCTGCACTCTCAGAAGCAGACGCGGCTGCGACAGCTACACTGGGGGTGATGATGACCTGGGGATTGTTAGCTTTTGTGGACAGGAGCGCGCAAGGTAGGGAATGGAACTTACCATGCTGGTGACAGTGTTGGGAGCCCTCATCGTAGGAGTTCCAGACGCCGTGAGCAACTCTGTCACTGAGATGCTGGCCGCAGCAGTCATAGTGCTGTTGGTGAAGCTGGGGATAGCAGTGAGAGTGGTGTTCGAGCCAAGTTTGGTGGGAGCTGCGGTTGTGAGGGTAGTGGCGGCTGTTGTGGAATTTGAGGTTGGATATAAGGGTGTCTTTGATGCTGAAGCCGCAGCTACGGAAGACTTGGACTTGATGGTGGTGACAGAGGAGGAGGCCGAAGAGATTGAAGAGATTGAAGAGACCGAGGAGATGGAAGAGGAGACATCGGTTGATTCTTTGGCAAAGATGGGCGCAATGAGGGCGCTGAGGCCGAGGAGGACGATTGAAAGGCGCATTCTGGATGAGGAGGAAGATCGAATTGAGCTTAAGCTTTGCAATAGAGTGTCTCGAGGTTGGAGATTGTACGAGCGTGTTCGCGCTTCGCCGTACAGTCGAAGCTCAGAGCGTTCTTGGTGGTAGAAAAGAAGGTGGTGGTGTAAAGGTGAAAGAAAAAAGACCAGCTTGTCAACGCGCGCAGGCAGCGTGGGATGGTCAATTGAGTACTCGTGGAAAGCAGAGGTAGTGAGCCTATACTGTAGGTATGCGAAAAAGAGTGGCTGCTGAGAGTAGGTGTAGGTGTATTCGCTACTTATGTTTTGATGGTCCTTGGCTTGAGAATGGCAGAAGTACGGAATGCTGCGGTTGGTTCGCAGGATCTCAAGGATCAAACAGCAGAGGCGCAGAGCAAGAATGTACGAACGGCAAAGGCACGACGAAGGTGAACAGACAGGACTGCAATGCAAAAAGAGCGGCTGGAGAAGAGAAGAAGAGTTACGTCGGGACGAGACGCAGGAAACAGCAGAGCAAAGAGAGGGAAGGGAAGGGAAAAGGCCAAAGTCTTATGTAGTCCGTAGTCTCACGATGCAACGGACAGCCCTGGGCTCCTTGCTTGCCTTCTCCACAACGGGCTGAACCAGGATTCGGCGTGATGGTACCATGGATGGGATCACGGCTGGTATCATGGCTGGTACTGTAGACCATCCTCTACACAGAACTCGGAAGCTCCGCCGGCCTGCTACCTGAACTCGTTGGGTCACCAGTGTGTCGCGAGTTGGGTGGTGTTGCCTCCGCGCTCCCCACCACTGCAAAGCCCCCGGTCCTGTAGTCAAGGCCCCCCTGAAGTCAAGGCCCCCCTGAAGGCTTGATCCGAGGCCCCTGGACTTCGATCACTCTGAAACGGCCGTGCGCCGTGCACACCCAATCACCATCTGGCTGCAGTTCTGAACAAATGTTTCGCCATCAGATGGTCACAATGTGGCCAATGATATAACTAGATGACGAGTCCCTCGTCTGCTTTGTTTCTGCTAGACAGACCATCATCACATCTTCTTCTCTCTCTCTGCCTTCATTTCGCATCTGGCAATTCCTCCAGCCGGCGCCCATACCGAGGCACACGACGAGTCAACTCCATTGATTCTTATAGTCCAGCATACGGAGTCCATGAGCTTTCATTTATTCTTACCGTCCCATCGTCTGCGGCGCTTTGCATTTTGCAAATCCTCCATGGATAACCACAGGTGCGGCGCAGACGCTGGTCTTTCAGGCGATGCTATTTTCCTCGTCCGATGTTTCTCCTTGAAGCAAGCGACGCTTCTCCCCCCAAGAGCTGAGCCTCTGCCGCTGTTTGTCGAGGCAGATCCCACCGTTGCCATTGAATCCTGCCTTGGAGCAGAGGGGAGCCCTTCTTCCTACAGTCCGCCCAACGGCATACAAGCCCATCCCTACCTGTCATTGATGTTCTGTTTCGTCCGATAAAGCCAACCGGATCTTGTTGGTTGCTGAGAGCCGGCTGTTGTCGTTTGCGCAGTGTGCCGAGAACTGTAGCATGGTCACGCACAACCAACGGCCTTTGTATGTGGTAGTTGGCGATTGCGCCGACGATGTTTGCTTTTCGCTCTTCGTTTGTCTCTCTGCCTTGCCGTTCGGTCCCTCCAAGTTGGAGTTGGCAGTCAGAGAAAAGGAATGCTCAAGTTTGGGCCAACTCTCGTGATCCAACTCACGTGATGAGTACATACTCGATTCCATTACCCCGGTGCCCCTCTCTAAGGCCTCGGAATTTCTCTTCCTGCGTCAGTTGAGGTGATATGATGGTCACCCCGATACACAATCACTTGGGTACGATCGAGTGGTGATGCTCGCCGAATCGCATCTATGTGCGAAGATGAGGGGCTCCTCCAAGCGGAAGGTGGCCGCTCAGAGTCCTTTGCATCCGGTGTTCCTTGAACCCCTCACGGGTCGGACGTGATAAATACCTTGGAAAGTGGCAGACCTGCGATCGTTTTTTCCTGTGATGCAGATTCTCGTAGTGTGGCATTACCAAATCTACTCAAACGCCTCCTTCTCAACCACATATTACAAGCGTTACTCCATCTGGCGGTTCGGCAATGGCCACTAAAAGTACAGCTGTTACTCGCGATTATGGAAAAAGAACTGTGATAGTGACTGGTTCTGCAAGAGGAATGTGCGTTCAAGATATGGAGCTGGATTGCTCATCCACAGCTGATTACCAGCCAGCGGCAAAGCCATCGCCATTCGCCTGGCTGAAGACGGGTTTGACGTTTGCATCAATGACATCGCAGCAAACCAAGCTGAGATTGATGAGGTAAACAGAGTCCACTTCTAACCACCAAAACAGTGACCAACACAGCCCGCTCTCTCCAGACAGTCAAAGAAATCCAAGCTCTCGGTCGAGCATCAGTCGGCTATGCAGCCGACGTCTCCAAGCTATCAGAAGTAGAAGCCTTGATCGCAACCAGCGTAGAGAAACTCGGAGACCTGAACGTAATGATCGCCAACGCAGGCATCGCGCAAGTGAAGGCCCTGCTAGACCTCTCCGAAGACGACGTAAGGCGGATGTTCGAGGTGAACGTATTCGGAGTCTTCAACTGCTACAGCGCAGCGGCCAAGCAGATGATCAAGCAGGGAGGTGGCGGGAAAATCATTGGAGCTGCTAGGTTCGATCTCTCTTCTCATCATCTCTCGCTCTCGCTTTTAACATGGTGAAAAGTATCGTGGCATTCAAACCCTTGGCCCTCCTCTCCCACTACTCCGCCTCCAAATTCGCCGTTCGAGGCTTCACGCAAGCCTTCGCCATGGAACTCGCAACACATAAGATCACCGTCAACGGCTATGCTCCTGGTATTGTGGGCACAGCCATGTGGGATCTTATTGATGAGGAGTTGGGCAAGACTCGTGGTGTTCAGAAGGGTGATAGTAAGTTTATACCCCTACTACTTCTCACCTACCTTAGATTCAAGTTTGGGTTTGGGCTTGATGAATGAGGGGCGTAATTGGAGTTGGCTAACAGACTGCAGCTATCAAGAAATACAGTGGTGAATTGACAGCCTTAGGTAGAGTCAGTGTGCCAGAGGATGTGAGTAAGACGGTGAGTTTCCTGGCGAGTCCGGACTCTGATTTTATGACTGGTCAGACGGTTGTTGTTGATGGGGGGATTGTTTTTAACTAAGAGCGAGAGTAAGAGAATGTTTGGGTTTGATTGTTGTATATGATACTTGTGTGCGAACTAGGCTCGGGTCTCACAATTGATGGGTTTACGAAGGTACTAATCACTATACTATGCTATGGTTGAACCTGCCCACTGCTAAACTCCCTTGGCAGCGTTGAAGCTTTAGCAATTGTAGCAGCATCGGCAAACGTCCTTTCCACAACACCTTCCTTCACACAAACCTCTCTTTTCCAACGACACGCCCACGACTTCCAGATTTGTCATCTATCCCCGACAAAGTCAAGAGAGAAATCCAGGAAAGCGTGAGCCTTAGGAGAAGCCCATTTAGACAATATATTCAGAGACGGGACGTGCTTGTGTAACAATCAAAAGTTTAGAATTGGGATGGATGGATACTCTGCGGTTATGAAGGTCAGTGGATGATCAAGCAAGATTGCGTTGGTTTGAGGAGAAAGCGGCTTGTTTCGTCGTCGGTTTGCTGGTTGTTAGCTATTTCTAGCGTCTTTCCTTCCTTATTACCGGACTGATCCTACATAAAGTTTACGACACGATACGCCCAATCGAAGAGTACAGTAAACGTGCCTTCTTTCCTTACCAGAATTGAATTTCATGTCGAAACGGTACTAATTTAGTGCTCTTTCGCCTTTTTACTACTAGACGACTTTTGGAATGCATTTTGCGAGCGGTGGTATATTCTCTTATTTGGTTGGAGCTCCTTCTTAAATTCATATGTATGTCTGATTTGAATTTGAGGTATACGTTTTCGTGCTGAGCTACTTTGACTTCTTTTGTTAAGGCTATGGATGGAAGAACTGTAGGAATGCGACTTCTCAAGTACTTACCTACATGCTCCAAGGGTAGCGCAAGATGGGATACTTTCTTATTGTCGATTCGTGACATAGCTTTTTCTATGCTCCTCACGGAGTCACAAGTGGTCTCGGATGCGGAGCTTGGACTACTAGTGGAAGATGAAGCTAGATAGAGATGGGGTTGCCTCGTTTTGCAACTAGTTCAAGCGGACGCTTGGTAGTTCAAGGTGTTAAGCTTGATGTAGTCTACAAGAGCTTTTCAATTTGGGGCAAGGACATGTGTGTGGTTGCTCAAGAAAAAGCGTTTCTGGCATTCCAAGTCCGAATATTTTGGTTAATATTAAAGGTTGAGCTACAGTGATGACTAGAAGGGATGAATAGCTCCAGATATAATTATTGATTAAGAGTATCTTTAAAGTCCGACTCATGATATTTCTCTTTTCATTGTCTGATTTTGCCAGTCTGAAACTCAACCTTTAGTAACTTTTCTGAAGATCGGATTACAACCTCACTCACCTTCAATTCAACACCACCTCGCGTATCTACAATAGCGAGGGACAATAGCAAGCTTGCTATTAGGGCGCAGCAACAGAAGCCTTCAATACTTTAAGGAATTCATCTTCGAACAATACTAGCGGGCTATCGGGCTCGACTACAAATGCCAGCATCTTCGACTCAGATCTTTTCATCTCCATCAACCTCGACTGAAACCCAAAACAACAACACGGACAAAGACCAACTCACAATTACGACCACCACAATAACTATTCCCAACATCAGCAAGCATTCGGTGCTCTCAGCAACATCCCCAGAGGTCGTACCAATCCAAGGATACAACATCTTGCCTGCACAAGCTCCAGAATTAGTTCCGATGACAGCTTCTGAAAGTCGCACGCTCACCGTCACCGATTCACTCTTCAAGACTAACTTCAGCTCCAACACCGACTTCAGCCCTAACACCGCTGCTTTTCTGCTCGAGAAGCTTGGAAAGATCCCTATATTCGTCCCAACCTACTCCAAGCGTCCACCAATTCCTACCCCAGACGAATGCCTCCGCAGCTGGCAAATGATGGACTATTCCGACTATAATCTCATGCCTGCTCCCCTCAATATCAACGTCAAGCACCAGACTCAAGATTCTCCTTCAACTACGGCAACCTCCTCACCTTCGCCATCAATCACTACGAGCTCCTCCTCATCCTCATCCGCATCCACCGCAGCAACCAAGTCCTCTGACAACACCCAAAACAAAGCGCCTTTTGACGACGAAGAAGACTACGAGAACTACAAGGCAAGGATTTTGGCGCAGGAGGATTTGCGATGGGCACGGGAGCAAGGTGCAAATGCAGCACGGAAAGCAGCAAGGGAGAAGAAGCTGCTGAAGGCCGGGATTATCGAGGTTGAGCAGAAGGTCACCGACAAGGAGGTTTGGCTTTGGGGACATCCGCTCTTGGGTATTTACCGATGCTCGAATCCGAGTCCGCTCCGCAATTGGATGACTTTGGTTTGAGGCGTTCAAGCTGGATGGATATGAATTTGGGTGGCTGGCAATTCATGGAGGGATGCTGGGAACTCATACTGATATTGTGACTGGAGGACAAGCTCTTGGCTAACTGGAAGAATAAGATGTGGTGTTAGTGCGTAGATGGATATGGGATCATGAGCTCAGCTATAGTAAGTAAGCAATGATCATTTCGCATTGTAATTTTCAGACAACTGCAGCAACTCTTCTTAGCATCCTCGTGCCTTCTTTCCGTTGAAAATGCTCAAACCCACTTGATGTTAACTGGTACCGTTTAAGTTCCACCTTCCATTTCCAATTACGGGACTTCCCAAAATCAAGTAACGACTCATTGCATCTGAATCGTCCCTTCCACTCTCTTGCCCCGTTCGCCATATTCTCGAAGCTCTTTGTGTCGACATGGACATCTTTCCATCAACAACAACAATATTTGCACATGCCTTTGACTTAACCACATCACTTTCAGCATCATTTTAAGAGCGTGTATTGAAAATCATGGCTCCACCACGACAATGTCCACGCCCAGATCCAATGACCGATCCAGATTGCCAGGAAGCATGGGGACATCCATCTACATGGCACACGCCAGAATGTTCCACGAAGGCGCCAGCCTTTGTACCAGAACAAACCGAAAGTCCTCAGCCTGCCTCTCCGCCTGGGCAAACCGAAAATCCTCGGCATGTCTCTCCGCCTGGGCAAACCGATACTTCTCAGCTTAGCCAATACACTCATTACCTCATGCAAAAAGCAGATAGTATGGGTGGTGGATTCACAGGAGGGAATACTGCCCAACGGCGGCGTAATGCATCTACCACCCAATATGCACCTCATGCCGGATCATCATCCCAGCCTTTCCCAAGTTATGTAGACAACAATCCGAATACTGGATTCCGAGCGACCTCAACAGCATCTAATGCCGCCATGTCTAGCGAGCAATCTACAAATGGTCCTAAAGCTAATCCACACTGGGATGATAAACCATTTGGGTCTTCTTCTGAAGCAGAGATGAATGATTCCAATGAAGCAGGAAGTAGAGAGCCTGGCTCCTCATCTGATTCATCTGCATTGGTCCGGGTAAGCAGCCCAGCTTTCCCCAGACTTGGACATAAAAGAACCTTCTCAATGCAGCATCACCCTTCCTTCCCACCAGCGGTGCATCACCTAGTCTCCAAGGTGACTGTGTATCACGGATCAACTAAATCCACTCAGAATTCAAACCAGTCCCTCACATCTAGAGTATGAATTTAGGCAACCCTAGCTAAGAGTCGTGAATAGGTACGGAGCAACCAGAAGCATGAGCGCAGTGGGTATCAGGAGGATCTGACTTCAAATGACGGAACTTCGCGGGATACCAAGCGTCCTCGATTGCCTGAGATCGATGAATGATTAAAGCGACGATATTCGAGATGGGGAGTTGGTATACTTGACTTGGTGGACTGGGGCAGGTGTGAAAGGAGGGAGACTTTGAGGACGCAATGGTCTTTGAGAAGGACGTGCAGGGCATATGCCTTTCACGACAGTCATTGAGTCAATTGAGCGATTTAAATTTGGTTCTGTCACTGAAAGTGATTTGGTGGGACAGTGCCCATATTCTTATCTTCTCATATTACCCTTGAGCCGATGAAGATAAAAGTGGAAATCTTGTCACTCAACTCCATTTGTGCCCAAGATGAGCTTTGATAACCTACTATCTTCCTGGCCGTCGTTGTTCCCCAACCTCAAAGTCAGTAGCATACTTCAACTCAGGTTTTGAGGAATAGCTCTCCGTTGCCACACTTGTTAGTTCAGCAATTCAATGACGTTCATCCCGTCAACCTATCTCCACCAACCAACCAAACTCTACCGTATCCATAACCGCTTTACAATGGCACGTGTCTCAGCTCAAAGGACAAAGCACACTCCTCAGTCAACTTGACTCAAGTTGCCGTTACTTGAGATCTCTACCTCCTAAACTGTCCTTCTGTTTCTCTTCTCTACCTAGAGTATTTGTCATGCGTGGTTGTTGTAGAGATACGCCGAAGTGAAGTGGGAATGAGGACGTGAAGTGCCCTCGTGATGGGGTTGTCGTGCATAGTAAGAGGTATGTAGTATACATGAGGAGTGTGTGATCCATAGTGTGGTTTGAAGGGAGTGGGGTGTGGGGTTAGGTTTATGCTGCTTGTTTCTATCGTTGGGTGTTCCGCTTTTCGTTTAAGGAGGGTATATATAGGTCGGTCGGTACTCTTTCTTTCGGCGGCAAGGCGGGGGTTGTGGTGTGTCGGAAGTTGTTCTGGTTGTGATTGACTCGGCGGAAGCTGAAGAGGTTGCTGCTCAGGAGGTTTTTAGAATTTCCTTTGGCCCTTTCTATGGACTTTTGGGTGGTTGAAGAGCAAGCTAAGGTTGGTGGTGATGGAGGTAGGAGTTTATTGCAAGCATTATTTGAACTTGGAGCTTTTCATTTGTTCTTCTTATTCTGCGTCTGGCGTTTCTCGTCGGATTTTCACTTTCTCATCACTCGCTTGAATTTAGGTGCTGCTGATGATAAATCTCGCATGCTCTGAGCCGTTTCGTAATGTAAGAGGTATGTCCTCGGGCTATTATGGAAATGGATTGGTGAGTACGGTGTACCTAGGCTGTTATCCCGATCTCTTTGTTGCGTAGTTAGAGATGGAAGATGTCGAGTGTTGTCCTTCCAGATATGGATTGCCTTTCTTATTTAATCCTTTCTGCAATGCTCTGTGGGAGGATCGCCGTTCTTTTTGCTTTCTTCGCTGAGATGGTATAACTACGTCGGGGAAAACTAGATGATGGTGTTGGCTTCATGCACTGCAAGCTTCTTAGTGTAAAGAACATCTTCGGGGACGAAAGCGTTTACTACATCTTGAAGAATCATGTATTGTCACTCGATTGTCTCGCTGCTTCTTGAGAGTCGCAACCACTTCAGCTTTGTGTCGAGGCAAGACAGAGGTGAATCTGATACCTTGATAGCTTCTGAGATCTTCTGCATTTCTTTGTTATTTGTCTACTAATGGAGACGAACTTTTCTCGGCATTGATCCGCTTCTGAGCTTGAATCTCTTTGCTAAACTCTGTGACCGTTTCTTCTTTTCTATCAGCGGTGCGGTTTATCTTCATTACCTTCATTCTTCATCTCGGCTTCTCATCTGATCCCGTATTCTTGCATGGACCTGATTCCATGCAGCAATCAAAACTCAAATCGACACAAGACTAGACTTCCACAACAACATCTCACATCCCAACCACACAAACTTTATCGGAGATTCTAGACACCCTCACAACAGTACATCCAGTCTCTCAAATCAGCTGAAACCCATTCTTCGAGACGGAATCCTCCTTGAGGTTCCGGTGCACGCGCAAAGATGTCATCCAACCTACGAATGGCAGGTGATCAGGCGGAGAATGGCTTGGTGAATGCATCAGCCGCGGAGGACTTTTTAATTTCTATACCAAATTTCGCGGGAAGTCTCGAGGATCAACCGTTCGAGGACTTGACACCGCAAGTCGAGAGGGAACCAGAAGGACAGGCTACAGCTCGCACGCAATCTCAATCAGAAGTTAAGAGGCAAGGAAATACTTCGATGCCGGTGAGTTACTCTTCTATTTCAATCATCCAATTTACAGACTAAATAATAACCAGGCACTTCGGCGTTCCGATCTTCAATCACGGGTAACGCGCAAGAAGGCACGAGGCTTACTTCACACTAGAAGAACTCAGCGCCAAGCAAGTGTTAAAAGAAGTCCTCCAAAACCCAAACCCAAAGTCATCTCTCAATTTGAGAATCAAGGTCCAACTCAGCTGAAAGCCGGGCGCCTAATGTTCTCTCGCGCTCCGATCACGATGGGAGAGGTCTTGCTGCTGGGTATGAAGGAGGAGCAGCAGATGAGCAGTGGCAAAGTCGGAAATGTGATGCGAGTTCAGGAGAAGAGACCAGAGATGTTTATGTGTACTACCGAGAGTCCGTTGAGGCAGTGCTATACCTGGGTGGAGGAATCGGTGGGAGTGAGAGGGGAAGACTATGGCGACACGAGTTTGAGGTGAGGGCGGCTTGGGAGATTTTTATCACCAGCTGCATTTGGGTATTGAGCAATGGTGTGCACCTCGAGTACTATCATTTCTTGAAACTTTTTTCAATTGACTTGGCCGTTGCTCCAGATGCTACGTACAAGCTCGCTCTTGTGGGGTTTCAAAAGGTTCAGAGAACTATATTTGCTTTAAAACAATGGCATCAGAATCCCTACTCTTATCATAACTAACAGATTCTGATTCCTGCTATTCAACATTATAATGCGTGAGAAGACTCGTAGCAACTCTCGATATTTTATTGAGAATTCCTCTGGACTATCAAAGCTTTCTCTTGTGCAATTAAGTGAGAGATAACAAGACAATGGTAATGCTATTATGTTAGCTGACGTCAGTCAAGGGCCTATCTCAAGCATTAGGGTCCAATAAGCCCCTAATAATGAATGGCAACCGATTCTATTAATACAAGAAACACGGAGTCCCGAGAGCATCTAGACGAGCACTTTGTTGGGACTTCTATAGATTAAGAGCAATATTGACCATTCTGAGCCCTCTGCCGGCATCTCTGGTCTCTTCGCGGAGAGCATGATCATGTTTAGTCGGTAGTCTAGTTGGTTTTTTAAATTAACAAGCGCTTCAACTTCTTCCAGGCACCCTTTAAGCAAATCTTCTAGCTTGCTATGAAGTATAATATTCTGCCCTCTAATGTACCTTGGGAATACCTACACTTGCTTGAATTTATTATCCACTATACCATGAGAGTATAAGTAGCTAATGCAAACTATCGAAGCCCATATCAATTTCCGTTCGAATTATGCTTGAGCATAGCCATTGATAGTATCACAGTACAAATAATGGTGTTCAATCTAGAGGTATTGAGACCACGCTCTGAATTGTAGACTACATATCCCTAAGATCCAGAGAAAATAACAATGGAAGAATATGTCCAATTAAGACAGACTTGATTTGATAGATGTGCTTTCCTCGCTCTATTGCTTTGAAAAATAATTATATTTCCTGCTCCCGCCAAGCCATGCAGGTGTGTGTGTATTCTTTGAAACTCCCTTGCTCTCCACGCAATCATCTCAGATCTCATCATGGTCTAAAACTTCGTCCAGGTCTGAACTTTCGCTACTGTCAAGGCCATAGTCCTCTTAGTCTCAGGGAGAGGTGTTAGAGTGGACTTTGTGTTCGTCGCATTTTCCGTGCAGCTCTGTCTTCCTCGTCCGAGTCTGCATAGTAGCGGAGCTTGTGTCTTCGAAATTCGACATGTCTCGGATGAAACTTCGACATCTGGATCCGCTAGTAGATCACGGTAGTCCTCGAGATTCTCGCTTTCGAAGGAGAATTAATTTTCTCCAAAAGCTTGAATCTCTATTTGGTGGCCTTTCTGGAATGTCTCCACTGCTCGAGTCTTTGCAACGGTTTTCCATTGGCTGTACCATTCTTGGTACTTGGTCTCATTGTCCCCCCGTACAATGTCTAATTTAAGACGAACTTCCGCAGTGTCCCACTTGGATCTGCCAACAAGGGTATCATATATGGTACCTAGCTCTGTAATTGGACAAGTCGCTGCAAATAGCTTGGTTGTAAAACTAGGATCGTGGATACGGTCCTAGTACAATTGCTCCCGCTCACTAAAAGCCATTCTCAATTTCCCGGTGGGATTTTGAGACCATGGCATAGTCTAGTGTTGAACAATGCATAGTCATAGTTCTAAACTAGAAGTAGTTAGCTCACATGTCTGTCAGTCCGCGTGCCAGCTATTTGAGTTCGAAAGTGTGCTACATGTAGAGAATTTCCACAAAAATGGTTCAAGTGCCATTCTAGAGAGCAGACAGCCCAAACAATAGGAATTGTTTTGGGAATTAAGCCAACGGAAATTCCCGCCGTCTTCTATTCTTCCATTAACAATCTTTCCTCGGATTACAGATATGAGAGAAAAACAGAGGTGCTCTCTCGACCTCCTTCGACAGGATAGCAGTACACACATAGTGGACTGAATAAGACTTTGCCTACTTAATGAATAAATGTGTTGACCTTTGTACTGTGAATGGTATGTGTCGTATCTTCCTGTTAGCTCTTTTGGCCGGGACATGTTTGGATCTCATGTTCCTTATCATGCTTCTATTTGTGATCCAAGTTACGAGAACTATCGTGCGATATCTTGAGTTTTGGAGAATCCCATGGTAAGATATTGCACTTTGTTGACAATCTCCAATATAGAATAGCCCGAGTGACCTTAAGAATATATCGCCCAAGTACCAATCTATTATGAGTACATATAGCAAGAGCAGTTCTTCTTGAGGCTCCACTCCCATAAGATACTTTAGACTAAGCGATACTTCGACCGGATCGCGCACTTTTATAACGCCAAAGTATCCATCTAGACAACGCTACGAAATAGGCTGCAGGTTCTTGTGGGCATATAAAATTCTTTTTCGAGTTTCTATATCTTTCACCCAGAGAGCGCTCTTTAGTCAAGGTCGATAACCCTACAGAAGTCGCGAACACGACCAGTGCCACACGACTGCTGTTACCTATCGCAATTATGAAGCAATCCAAGGGCAAAGAGCATAACAGCTATTCATTCTACCAACAGGATGACAGGTTCATAGAAATGGTAAGCAATCTCAGTATGCGTCCTTTGAAGAAGGTAAGTCGAAAACTAACAAAGTCCAGGGCATTGGTGCCAAACGCGCAAGACAAATTGAACCGCCAGGAGCACAACCACTCCAAAATCCATCGAAACACGGTCCAAGTGTAGAATCCACTTTCAGAGCAGGTGAAAAGCGCAGTGCTACGGATGATTTGCGTGGACAACCAGTCGAAAAGAAACACCGAAGCAACTTCCAGCAAGTGCACTCCCCACAGCTTTCATTCTGCTACAACCCCAATATTTCACCATTTATGATAGTCTCGACTTTCCCCCAACAAATTCCTGCAGATTTCACTACTCTTTCACAAGTCTGGCCTAAGTATTTGTGTGACGGTTCTCGGGGTGGTAGCTGCTTCGAGCAACAACTACACTTGTCAACAACCCCAGATAACTTCTCAGCCTACAGATCGCCATACTCAAAAGCTCTACCTTCCTCTGAACAGAACTACTTGGCAACTTTGACACCTCAACAAGCTCTAATAGCCCGTCCTGTAGCCGGATTACCACCCGATGAGATAGAACTGTATTTGATGCTTCACGAATATCTAAACGAGCCCCAAGCTGGTAATGAATCCCCTCAACCAAGTGAAAGCCTCACAGTACATTTCGCTCCTGAAGCTTGTAATACTACATATACCAATTCTTTCCTACGGCAAAGACAATATCCCTCTATTTCACTGGGCAAGAACGAAAACGTGGTGGAGCTTCAGGGTAATCAAACCCCCGTTTCAAAGATATCCAGTGCAAAGACACTCGCAGCGCCGATAGTTAAGGAAAGCAGTCTTAAAGTACCAGTAACACCATCGGCTTCCCAACCTCGGAAAGCTTTACCTGCACCACAAGTTCAAATCAACGCTCCTCAGCAACCGTCATTAAAGTCCAAAGCTCAAGGACTGCCGCCTACATTTGCTCCAGGCTTCCGTAAAGACTTGACATGGATCTTCACAGAGGCGGAAACCCAGCATAGCGCCCAGAAGAGGGTGACTAATTGGAGTACAACTGTTGCAACTGCAGAGAGTCTGCTAAACACAGAACTTAGTGACGAAAATGCATACAGCTCAGAGCTCGGGGCAACAATGGGAAAATGGGTTCCGAAGTAGGTCTGCAATTTGGGCCTAAAATGGCATCAAACGAATTTTAGGGAGGGGAAGAAAATTTGGAAGTTCTGAGAGTGGGCGTTATGGATCAAGCGTCGAGTTGAGTCTGTGTAGAGTTTCCCTTAGATCGGTCAACCAGGGCATTAGGAAGGTACTGGGCTGGGCAGCTATTGCTGTATGGATAACCGTACTTTAGAGAAAACCTCCCCCAAAACTCAAACAGAAGTCGGAATATATTTCCTCCTTTTTTTTAAAATCGGTTGTTTGTCGTGATGTCTTGATTTTGAGTGCTGTAAATGTATTGTAAACCGATGCAGCACACAATGAGGACCAAGGCAATCTTCTACAGATTGACTTCACCAGGTAACCACATTAAGATACTAGAGGCGCAACGAAGGAAAAGTCATTTTTGTAGCAACCATTTATATAGATAAAGGCAGGAGCAAATCCTTGAGAAGTTGAGCTGTACGGATGCTAAAATCGAGTTTGACTGGTAGACAAGCACTTTAGTTTCCCTGGTGTTTGTTAGTAAAGACCTAGAGTCTTTTCTACAAAAAGGAAAGCGTAGGCGTTCAAATGAAGATCGAAGCCGTTACTTATGCGCTTTTTTAGTGTGTCACATAATGGAAGTCAATGATCAAGCCCAGTGGAAATTTGAGGCATCTTTTTTCGGTAAGTGCGTGTTTAGCTATTGTTCGCTTAGTGCCGACTCTCCTCTGGCCTTCTGGTCATAAACTTAGCTATAGCAAATGAAGACAAGTGCGAAGGGTATAAATAAAAACCTTTATAAAGCTGTACTAAGTCTCCATATCAAAAAATTTCATGTTGTATGGGATCTGAACCGCTCCGTTAGGGTTAGGGTTTTGTTGGTGAAGCTTTAATGACAGCCGACTCCACGGGGTGAGCATTAGCGGCAGTTGCGATCTGGACTGTGGAAATCTGATCGAAATTTAAAGGCGTAGCCCACCTGCATTCCTTTACCATCTCGCAACATTTAACCAGATCATTTCTCTCACACTACACCTGGAGCATATTCTGTTTACACTTGTTTCGAATACTACGACCAAAACCCCAAACGACAGCCCTCAGCTATAGCCAAACTCGAAGGCAGTCTTTCTCCAAGGCTTGATCTATTCTACTGAACATCACTCCCAGTCACACTGAAAACGGATCAGTGTCTCCATCATCATTTCGACTCGCAGGGTTTCAGTGTTCGGCGAACAATATCGCGACCTCGCTCTCAACCGCACTACTCTCCCCTTTCCTTACGAATAGGCTATAATCCTCCAGAGACACGCTGGAAATATTTTCTACGCGCAATCTGTCTGTGGCTTACGACTAATCTCGCATCAATTTTTCAAGGCATCGGCATCAGCGAAAATAACCATACTACCAATACAGAACACATAATGTCTAGCAGCAACCGTTTCGCGGCTCCCGAGAATCCGCACATCAATTTCAATTGGGACGATGATGTCCAGAACGAGATTGACTCTGGGAATCTGCCAAATCTAGCCGCATCTTCGAACCAAGACGTGGTCCTCCAAGGCAATGCATCCTCGCTTGATGCCAGAATGGAAAATGCTTCGCCTCCATCTGCCGACTCGTTATCAATTGAGCAGACACCTCAGGAATTTCTGAATGAGTTAGCTTCCGATGAATACGATGGTCTTCTACTAGGATCAATGGATTCCGATTCCGATCGAAGCAGCCATTCTGGACGCCCACCGCCACTTGAAGAAGACGAGGATGACGAGGACGACTACGTTCTATATCATCCAGGATTTATTGAAGAAAGCCACGATGGCGAATATTCAATCCATCTAAATCCTGCCGTGTCGCATTTCCAAACACGAGTCGGGGAGTTAAAGTATGACTGTCTCTGGGACCGCGCTCTGTACCGGTTGAGTAGCAGTAGTAGACACCTCGGTGCTCATCAGCGCGATCCACAGTCATATGCGTGGATTTATGATTTTTATTGGAAGCGTCCAGAGTACAAGGGAGTGCCGCCGAGTAATTTGAAGGATAACGACCAAGTGTGGAAGACCTACAAAGTCAAGAACCACACTAATAAATCGAATTCCGACGTTGACAACATCGACTCGAATAACAACAAAATACCCTTGGAAGCTTCAATAACTACTAGCCACTCCTCGCAGGCAACAGACTTACTTTTGGAGATGCCCGATGAACTTACCCACGAAACCGGAGAAGAACTTAGAGAGTTAGGGTTTAGGCGCAATGTGGCTACTTTTACCAAAACTGAGGAAGAGCTCTGGAGGCTGGTAACCCAAGGGATGTTGCCGTGGAGGCAAACTATGAAGTATACAGGATGTAAGCGACCGAGTGGGTTGCGGAATTACTTCACAGTTATTTCAGAGTGAGCATGGCCATGGGGTAATCAAGAAGGCGTTAAGAGTTGGGCATATTGGATGTTAGGAGTTACGGATGGATAAATCAAGCATAGGTTGGATGTTAACGCATGATGAAGGAAACATGAGTAATGGAGCAAGCGATATTGAATGAGCATATATCTGGCACTGCTTGCCTACTTTCCCCGGGCGGCGTACTTGCAGATAGAGCGGAATATAAACCAGAACGAGAAGAGGGAGTAAAACAGAGCAAAAGCAGAGGTCGGAGGAAAGGAGAGCATATGATAGGGAGTGGGATGTTAGGTACATAGTGAGGAAGAGCTGTATTGTGAAGGTAATAGGGGTGAACAAGTAGAGAAATAATCTTTCCTGTAGGTCTGCTGCACACAGCTATAAGATAACAAATACAAAGAAGTATAGAGTCAAGCCAGTTAGGGAACTGGAACATATTTTCCTTTTTATATGTCTGTTGCTAAGGTATTTCTTGCTGTCAGGTTGCACGTTTTACTTTATTCCAATTACCTCTGTCTGGGACTGTCCTTGGGCCTTCGCACGTATGGAAAAACGTCCCTGAAGTTTGGATTGGTCGGGAGTTCGAAGTCGAAGTCAGGGAGGTCATCAATACCTTCGTGAAGTCCTGTTTTGTTTGTGCCTCTGGGGATGCTAGTCTTGGTCTTATCTTCTTTTGTGCTAGACCGTCATTGGCGGCGTACTGAGTCGAGCATGTGTGTGTGTGATAGCATACCAATACCAAAGACTGACAAGAACGTAACCCTTTATATAGATTGAGATTTCCCTCTGGATTTTCTGTCGTCTTCTCTGCTGTCCACAAGTACATGCATTATTCTCGATTCATAGGGATCCAACAGCGCTTACCTTGACTACCTGCCTTCTAACGAGCAATTACCTTAACCTTATCTACTGTCTACTTTTATTTCCATGCTTACGTACCACGTCGCCATCGTTATCTAGAGCATCAGCTTGTTGGTACGAAATAGGGCTTTGCGTATAATTTAGAAGGCGGGATCGTGTTGGACAAACACTAAGTCCCCTTTTCATCAAATTTAAGCGAGCAGGTAAGATAACTAAGGACAACCCAAGCCCTAGAAATTATTAGAAATTTCCTTGTTCAACATATACTTTGTCGCAAACACAACGAAACACGTCTAACAATCTCTTTAAATACAATCACATACTACCTCTTTCTATATTACCTTCCTATCTATTTCCATTTCTATCTTGGTGCCTATTGTAATTACATCACCAAACACAACAAAGATAAGATGAGTCTCCTCTAGGCCAACAAGTTACAAGAGGAGTTTTACAAGGCATGGTACTTCCAGTATTAATCTTGTTAATATCTACTCTCTTAGCACTCAACCTTTTCTTACAAGAGCACTACTTTACTAACAGTATAACAAAGAGAAAAAGACTTCGAGAAAGATAGTCAGGATGTCTATAAACCAGTACAGGCTCACGACTAGACCTCTAGGCCACCACTGTACCCCTCCAAATACGAGAGCTCGGCTGTTACTTAGATATTAGCGAGAAGACATACCTTTAACTTCTAGTTTTTAGAAGTTAGAAGTTAACTTTAATTCAAGACTTAAATATCTTAAAAAGGCAAACAGAAGTACTTTAATATACAAAGCTGGTTTTTTAAATTTCACTTTTACTGCTGGTCTAATAGTTATAGTAGGTCGTTGTCCTCACCGTCGGCTATTTAGAAGGTTACGACAACTTAAAATAGACGAGCTAGCACAATCTGAATGTTTGTAATGTGTAGTATTGCTAGCTATTTAGCAAACAAGTTTGTGAAATGCCATTTGCAATCTGCTTACCACAGTGTGTAGCAAGTCTAAAAAGCTAGGCATCTATCATATCTGTGGTCTCTTTGCCAGAAGCCAGCCCCATAAGCGAACTCCACCAGTGACCCCATGTTCCCAAACTGTGGTATCAATTCGTAGTCATAATCATCGCCCTTCCAGATAGAACTGAATAGCCAGTGCCAAGCGCCATATTTGAAAGAAGTGAAAAGTAGCAAAACGAGAAAAGAAAAGATAGGCAACATGATGAAGTCATATGTCACCATCAATGCCAAGTTTCGGTAGAACAAACTCCCATGGCGTATAGAACATGTCCACTGTCGATAGTCCCGTAGATACCCTCAGTCCTACTCCAGGTTGTGTCCACGGCCACCATCTTCGTTTCCATCAACCATCAAGGACATGACCTGCGCCTCATTGTAGATTTCTTCTGTCGTCTGCTTCCAGGAGTGGAATGTTTCGGAGTACGAACATGGGATTCTTGCCCGCCTCTGTAAGCTCCGTGTACAGAACCAGTGGGTGCTCTCCAAATTCCAGACGTCGCTCATCTTCTCCGTAATTAATGCAGAGAGCGTACTCGTGCAACTGTGAAGTGATTTGATGCTTCTCAAGCGCATGAGCAAGGACCTCGCTGGTTGTATCAGTCATTCGGAGGGGAACGCTTGCGAAGAAGTCACCGAGGTTGGAGGCATTGGATACTGTTGTGGGAGAATCTACGCGAGTAACGTGTGTTGGCATGGATTTTGAGTGTCTTGGCGCGCAGAGACAATAGCCATGGCTGCACAAGTTAAAGCCTGGAGGGAAGATACAGCCGTAGCGGCGGGTGGCCATACGATAAGCTTGGATGATGGATGCATCGGAGAGAAGGCTTGGTGTAGATCCAAGACCACAAGAGCTTGCGTTCTCACCGACTGGGATCTGTACACGAGTAGCACCGTCGATGTATCTTCCACCTCTGCCATCATTACCTGGAATAGAACTCAGTGTGTTTTGAGTCTGAGGGGTGGATGCAGCAGAGTATGGAGGTGGGCATTCCCGACGGCTGTCTGTTGTAGACTGTCCTGGAGACTGGTATGTCGTGAAGCCAATAGCTCTTGTGATACTCTCGAGAGCATCAATGTAACCCTTAAGTGCACTCAATTTATCCTTGAACCTCCGTGCATCACGAAGAGCCCACTTTGCCTTTGTAAGGATCGACTTCTTCTGATGGCGCTTTAGACGTTGCTTGAGAGTTGGTTTGCTTGTTGAAGCACCAGGGCTACCGGTACCAAGAACTTCGTATGCTCCTAAGGACTTGGTATCATAGGTGACAACATGGGGGATTGCAACGGCTTGCTTGGACTGGTACTTGAAGCGGAGGGCTTCGATCTCCGTCAGTAGTGAGATCATACAGTCAACAGTTGAAGTGATTGTGGGCTGGATATCTGGCCGAAAGAGAATAGAGTTATCGAGGTCTTCAGCGAGGTCCAGTCCAGCCTGGAGATGATCAGTGATCTGTGAAATGCAAATAAAGGAGGGACCTACCGCTTCTCCCCACAATTGGATTCGGACCCATTGAAGCGACAACTCCGTACAATAAAGCTCATACTGCATACCGAAACTTTGGGCAGTGGCAGCTGTCTTCAAGTCTTCGACGCAGTGTCGAAGCCTCATTGTGATGGAAGCCATGTCGGGTAAGGCAAACCGAGGGTGTTAGACTGTATGTTGAAGGCCGATGCAGCAGACGGACTAGTACATTGACTAGGGTATCTGCATGTGAAAACGGCGTCTGGGAGATGATGTGAATGGTCCAAAGCCACGCTCACAGGTCGAAGTAGTTGCGAGTTTCTCGAGAGCTGGTGATGGGCGCAGCGGACGATCACAGGATGAGACAGACAAGCGGCTTGCCTGAGGTTGATTGTATATAAGAGTCGTCAAGAAGAGCGGACAATGACCACTTGCAGGGTCGACGGGCTGGGCCGGGTGTTCTGGAGACGGCGGACGCAGACGACAACGGGTGAATGAAGAAGTTTGTCTTTGTCGACGAAGAAGAAACGGACGACCACTGCTCAAGGGGCGGGAGGGAAGCGAGGTGAAGAAGGTTGGAGCTGAGGAAAGGTATGTCGTCTATGAAGGGCAGCACTTCTTTCTTTCTGTGGACGGGATCACGGAGAGAGGGGGGGGGGGGTGTGTGTGTGGTTTGAAGTAGAGGAGTTGAGGAGTTTGAGGAGTTTGAGGAGGAGGAGTTTGAGGAGGAGGAGTTTGAGGAGGAGGAGTTTGAGGAGGAGGAGGAGAGGAGGAGGTTGGAAGGGTGGCAGTGGTTGAAACAAAAGAGGCACGGGAGAGGGCTGACCGTGATAGCAGCTGTCATATGTCTGTCGGCCGTCGTGGAATGTCAGCCTTGTCTGAGGTGAGGCTTGAGGCGAGGCGCCTTGGAGGGGAACTTTCCCCGGCTCCTTGACAAGAGCACACAAGCACACAAGCACACAAGCACAACAAGCTCATGGACAACGAGAATGCCTCTTCTTGTTCTGCCGACAACGACCCTCCTTAGCACACATCTTATGGTTCTTCCCTCCTCATGCCTCTGTGCCCCCCCTGCAACTGAGCCGGAGTCCGGATAGCAATGGAGAGAGCCCAGAGAAGACATACCTCGTACCACGCTGTGGCTGGCTCTCGATTGCGATCGAGACAACCACGACTCGCAATTGCACCAACAAGGGCATTGGATTGTGCCTTTCTTTCGTACGATGGTGCCACAATAGCTCCATTACGTTGTCTCCTTGTATGTCGCATCGAGCCAGCCGCCCGCACTTTGATTGTGGTGCCAATGGTGGCCGCTGTCATCAATAGGTCCCTACGGTACTACCGGTAGCTACCCATCCCCCCCCATCATCGTGCGTGCCATCACCACCACAACAACCACAGCTTCGTATCCATCGTGGGCAACCAAGCCGCCCAGGACTCAGAAATACACGCGGCCCTGAGTTTGTATGGCATATCCCATCACGCGCGACCATCTCAGTCCTGAAACATCACCCTGCTCCCTCCGTGCCATTCAGCCACACGAGAAGATGGTTGCTAGGCGCTTTTGGGTATCAATCCCAGCTGACAGCTGTAGACAAGGGGCGCTGTAATTTTATTATTTGCCTTGTTGACATTTCCCAATTCATAAGAGCCCCAGAACCTTGATCTCGCCGCCATTCTGACTTCGTGCGTCCTTGTAAAAGTCCCAAGCACCAGAGAAGAACAGTTCAATAGTCCTGCTGGCCAAATATATATCTTCAAGGTTCAAGGCACCAACCCACGTTATTGACGACATCCGAGACGCGGTTCCGGCCAATAAACACGTCTCTAGTAAAGAAATCGCGAACGAAACATCAGTCAAAACATTGCGCTTTCCCCACGCTGTCCTTACTTCTCTTCACGCTCCCTCAATCCTTATTCAACCACCCCAAGGAATTGGAATTACCATCGCACATTGCACCTCTTGAGCTCTTCGCGTCGCAATCTGTAGCAGAACACCGATATGGCGCTTCAGACTGCTTACAAGCAGTTTCTAGCTGCACCCAACCCGAGCTTGCTCGCTGAGGATGCCTCTCTTCACTACATCACCACTCTTGTAACGTTGCACGGCTCCAACGAGATCGCGAAGTACCTCGGTCTCCAAAGCCACCAACTCAAGAAGAAAGAGGAGAAGTTCCTAGATGTGGTCGAGGGCCAGAATGCCATTGCGACCGAGGTTCATACTACAATTGAGTTCCTTACCAGTGGTTCTGCATACCTTCCTGGCTTGGATGACAATTTCCTCGCAGATCGCACAGTCACCTTCCCAATTGTAAGCGCGCGCGCCATATATAATCTCTTGTGCTCTACTGACTTCTGCAGATTCACATCGTCACTTTCAATGCGAACGGCCAGATCCAGCAAATTCGACAGAGCTGGGACCAAGGATCGCTCCTCAAGTTGATCGATGTTATTGGAAAGACGGGACGAAACTGGCCGATTCGTGATGGAAAGGATCAAATCAAGTTGATCGCATCAAGCGTTACAACTGGTGGTAAGCATGCGATGGATGCAAACACAAACAATGCCGCCCGGTCTCGACAAAACTCCACGCATGTAACCCGCGATCCACACGCATCTCTGTCTCTATTTGCTCCCCGAGAGGCTATCGAGCAATCATCTCTCCCCGCAGTCGTACCGCCTCGCGCATCTTCGAAGCCAGCTCCAAGAGATTATTCTGAGCTGTTTTACCATGGGGATGAGGAGGACGAGCCAGCAACTCCTGCGGTGGACCGAGGACGACCTACCTCAAAGGCTTACCTGTCTTCAGCCGAGAAGAAAGAGCACCAGCAGAACTACCTACCTTCGCGCCTTTTTGACAACGACGAGAACTCACCAATTCGTCCTGCTCAAGACAAAAACGAGAAAATGTACCGACCAAACCCAGCCAAATACAACCACTTCGACTTTAGTGATGCTCCTCAAGAAGATCCAAAGCCAAAGCCAAAGCTTGAAAAGAAAGACAAGCGTTCAAGCCAGTGGGGATTCGAAGACTTTCAAACTCCTGCAAAGGTTGTTCCTACCAAGGTTCTTGCCAACCGTCCCAATGACGCCCGACATTGGGGTAACAGTGACGATGAGGTTCTCGATAGCCCGATCAGACCTAAGAGAGTTGACAAGCCCCGTAAGGATGCTGAGACCCATTTCGAGTTCCAAGACGACGGAAACAGAAACGGTGCACGTCCTGCTGGCCGCCCTCGCGGAGCAGATCATAACAAGGGTCTGGGCTTGTACCAGAACAACCTCTATGATGACGAGATTGCCGGAAGCAGCAGGGAGGAAGCACCAATTAAGGTCAGCACCGGTCTTGCCAACGTCAAGGATAGACGTAAGGATTTCGATCCTCACTTTGTCATGACTGACGACTACGCCCCTCCAACTAAGCAAAAGCCAGCGCCGCTAGCTCAGGATCGTGCGAAGGCGGTGAAGATGATGGACGCCAATTGGGCCTCGTATGACCATTCGCCAACCCAGAAAGAGAACATGCCTACCTCTCCATCGACATCGCGCCCCAACACCAGCAAAGGCCCACTCTCCGAAGCGACAAATACAATGTCTAACCAGGGAATCAACATCGCTGGAGACGGCATGGGAAGCAGGAAGGGTCAAGGACCATCGGCAAGCCCAAAGAAGCAAGGCATTAATGTTGGTGGTGATGGAATGGGCGGAAAGAAGGGTTCTGGTAGGGCTTGGGGATTCGGCGACGATTCCGATGGAGAGGAGGCTGGCGGTCTCAATGGACTCGGCGGCACATTCCGAAACGGCCGCCCTGGCAAGGCACAGCATCAACAGGCCCAGGGTGGTGATTTCTGGGACTTCTGATCAAGTTCATCAGCTACGACTTTCCTCGCGAGTATGAAAGGGAGGGTGGAACTGTGAAGATTACCGCTTTTACGTGATTACGACCAGAAATGACTGTTATGGATGTATGGCATGCTTTCTTTAGTATGTTTTCGCTCATTGCTTTTCATTGTTTCCCTTGTGTTTAGTCTGTGGATGGGGTGGATGGATAGCGGCTTTTGTGTATGATTCCCTTTTGGTATTGTATCAGTGGATACATATTGCTACTGTACTTGGTTTAGATTATGAGTTGGGAGCCTTGAGAGGAAGTGGGTTTTCTGCCTGTGTATGAGCTGAGTTGTTATTGTGTGGATAGATGGATTAGTGGATGAGAGAGAATGTATACCTTTTCATTATTGTAGCATGTTGTCCTAAGTTCACCGAACTGTGATAATGCAGTGAATGGTCTAAGACGGTAATCAGTCCAGAGTCCCGAGCACAAATACATCACCCAATCTCGGAACTCTGTCACACTCAGGTACTAATCATTCTTCCGACGCGTTATCTTCCGGGAACTTGGAAAAGCACACAACCAAAAGCAGAAGCCCTTTAGCGACGAGAAGGCACCTCGCTTAGAACCAAGGTTGCGGGGTAGGAGGGGTGCCTAGGGTCGAAGACATGTAAGTCTGGTTTCAAGGGCAGCAAGGTGGTGATGGCATGTACGGCGCTGATCGGAGATGGCGGAATGAAAGTTTGGTCTGATGTATCTTGCTCCTTGGTGTCGATATGCTGCGATGTGCTGTGTGGTAGCTGGCGGCGAGTTAATACGGCACTCTCTACCGGCTCTAAGCTGTTGCTCGATGCGAGAAGCTGGCGATGGTGTCGAGTCTTGAGGGAGCGCGAGATACAGGAATAGATTGTGTGACGGGGTAGGTAGGTGAGAAACTTTGGAGAAAGCTGGTGGTGGGGGCTGAAGAAAGGTTTGGTCGTTGCGCGGGGTCGTGCTTGGTGCTTGTCGGTGTCGCAAATGCGGGATCTTGGTGAGGGGTTGGTTGGACGGTATAGGCAGGTGGGATCGGTACCTAGGTAGGCAACTAAGGTATCTATTTTTCTGATGGCACTGAGCGGTTGTGGGGTTGTGGAAGTCTGGGAACCCATAGCAGTGAACAGGAAAGTTCAGTTGACATCGTAAGCCTGCCTACCTCTACCTACGCAAGTATTTGTAGCTCCCCGCTGAAAGACAGCGCCACGCCCCAGCGGCAGGCGAGCAACTCTGACTTCGCATTCTAGGATTCTGTCTAAGCTTTACTCTCTACTGTATTAGATGCTAGCTGCTACAATGTAAAGCGATTAGAGTAGGGAGGTAAGCTCGATAAGGTATCATATCTCTCTCTCTCTAATAACCCCTTTTCACTCGCTTAGTATCCTTGAATTTTAAGGCTTGGTCACGTGTGTCACCCGGGCTTCTCTCGGACATTTTATCTTTGAACTTTCTCCGAGAACACGACACCCTTCACATCTCCGAGCGACACCCCAATCGACGATACCTTACACAAAGACAAAGTCCGAGATGAGAATGCATGGGGCTCATATACAGTCCGATTTGTGTCGCTCTACACCGCAGGAGAGCCGTGAGAGGCTCAGACAGCGCAAGCAGCGCAAGACCACATCCTGCTGGCCTTGTAGGGAAAGAAAGGTTAAATGCGATAAATTGCAACCTTGCGATACTTGTTCGAAGCGGGGACATCCAGATTTGTGTTCATATGAAAAGCCAAAAAGTAGTGCAGGAGCCACTGCCACCCCAAGGTCGTCATCAACTACCCGCATAGCTGATGGTGGTAGATCACCAGTACCAGCCAGATCGGTCTTGGATTCAACAAACACTGCTCCACATCCTACTGCCCATTTTGGAACTCCTTATTCCGAAGATACTACCAACAGACCGAGCAGCTCTCTGCCACAGGACGCACGAGATGCTTTCCTTAGTGACAATTCCACGCCTTCTTTTGCACGGGAGCAGATGGACGTTGATGGCACGAATGGAAGGCGAACGACTGTAGAACGGGCTCTGATGCCGATACTTGGACTTAGTGAAGCTGCTGGGCCATATCCCTTCTTACCTGTGGTTGGCGAGGAGTCCACTGTCTATAAAGGCTTGCCCCCTGATCGTGACATCATAAAGTAAGCATGTCCATCCCTCACGTTCTCGTTTCGCATAGTGTTGTTTAACGGCCAGCCATGTTTGGATTGATATTGGTTTACTCGAACTCATTTGACAACTTCAGAAGTCATTTGCCATTTAGCGATGGGTCTGTAGCAGGAAAGTCCATTGATGTTTGAAGCCAGGTACTTCCAATCCTTTCGAATGCAATTGCAAGCCTTCACTCCGATCCTCTCAGATCTTGATGGGTTCGAAGCAAAACTCTGTCGGTATATCGATTATCGAGCACGACAGAATGGAATTGATCAAGCCAATGCAACCGATGAATTCTCACCTGAGTGGTTCGGCCTTGTGTATGCTGTACTTGCGTCTGGCATTCAATTTTCCGACTTGTCTTACAATCAGAGATCGGTCCTCTCGCAAAAGCACGCACAATATGCATTTCAATGTCTCCGGCTGGGCAATTTTCTCATGCGGCCGACAATAGAGTGTTTGCAAACTTTCCTTGTCCTCGGAAATGTTATGCAGAATTCGATGAAGCCAGAAGCAGCTTGGCTTTTAATGGGCACCACGGCAAGAATTGCTCAGAGCTTGGGCCTTCATAAGTTTTCTAACGGTCACGTTTCATCTTCAGCACAAAGAAAGCTCTGGTAGGTCTATTGGGAACCATGGAACAGTTACAAATCACTTACGTGGTAGTAGGTTAGCAGTCGTCTGGCAAGATAGTCTCCTATCTTTGTGTTTTGATCGACCCTCGGCAACAACGATGACACTCAATTCAGCCGGACTCATGGCCATTAACTCTCAAGTCTCAGGTGGACTGTATTATAGTGAAGCCATGTACGCGTTGCTCATATGTACACTACGCGGCCTCAAAATCAAAGAGACCCCTGCGACAGGATTCGACGCATTGTCTACGATTATCGACGACATTGAACAAATCTACACTAGAGTTGAAATTCACCTTCGCAGTCCTGCAGACTGTAATACGTTTCAGCAACGATGCGAATACTATGCCTTACGCTTGCATACCTCGTTTGTCGCCGCCTGGCTTTCTCGCGGGGCTTTCCGGCAGGTTCCTGTATTAGAATCACAGATGCAAATCCGCACTTTGCTTATCGCGAAGGGAAAAAAGTATCTGATTGAAAGTTTGAAAGCGTATCTCCAGTTGTATCCACTCTGTCTTCAAGCATCACGCTCATGGGCGTTCATTCACAATGGAATCAGTTCTGCTCTATTTCTCGGGCTAATTGGCGAGACTAAGGTGAATCCTGAAGTAAGAAAGCTTCAAGGAGCTCTTATTGATTCTCTAAGCGCTGATAAATCGAATCTTGAAATGGGACAGAATGTGGCCCTATCTAAGCTTCACGAAAGGGCACTTACAGGCTTAAAGAGTCTGTACAACGACAAATCACCACTATCTCGACCTGGAACTGCAATACAACCCCCGAATAATGATCTAGGAGCCACCACAGACCAGCACGGCAATACGGGTGAAATGACACAAGCTTACACTTATCCCGAGACATTTCCCTATGATATGGTTCAAAATAACTATCAACAATCAGGTCATGTGCCAGGATCTCTTGGGATATCGGGCATGTCACCAATGGAACTTTTCGACTCTATGATGTGGGGTATGAGCTCCTCCTATACACTTCCTAATTCTTTCTGACTTGTTGCTAGATCCGAATTTCACTTCAGATGGGTTTGGAGGACTTGACGCAAGCCCCGAGTTGTGGATGTTCTAAATGATGACTATTTCCGAGATTGCATCTCGGAGAAATTCTGTTACTGTTTCTAAATATGAGGCTACAGGGAAAACAGTAAATTCTATGTCGACGCGCTTATGAATCACGGAATCACAATCCCCTTCTTGTCATCACGACTGTAAGGAGAGTAGTGTACTTGATCTGAGTAAATTAGTCAACTTGAAAGAGCGTTGATGGTTTATTTCGAGGTTTAGTACGATCTTCTCTCGGAGTGCCGCAGTACTCGATTCAAATTTTCATTTATGAGCAATTCAGCATAGGCATGATTGCCAAGTACGGTATAAGACTCAGAGGTTTCTACAGGATCATCGCAATTCTGTTGAGAACTATTCCATCAACGTGCATCACATTCATTGTCGACGAAAATATGAACCATTTGATGAACCCCCGGGATCAAGACATATTACGGTCCATCGAAATTTATTTGTTCTTCGCTCTGAAGTTTCACATTACTTTACTTATTCTAGAGTTAAAAGGCAGCAAAAAGGTTCCAAGGAGGAACCAAAGGTCTTTCCATTGAGGAGTCATGGCCACCCGGAGATGTCTGTTTCTCGGCTGTCTCTCGGAAATATTTGGAACCCTTGCTGGGCCCGGCTCTCTACGGAACATTATCCGAACAAAGGTACTTGTGGAAACCAGAGACTACGCCCACTGCTTTGGTTTCCACAAGTACTTTGCATATGGCGGCTCCTTTTATTTGAGAACTCATCACCGCTGATGTCTTTGGTTCTCTTTCAAGAGGCTCTAAATTTTGCAAGATCTTACAATCATGAACTCATCAAGTAAAATGTTTTGTCGCTTTGCCGGGCCACAGGCAAAACATTATTATATCAAAGCCTCATTAAAATCACTTTCATACCAATCTTCGCAATCATACGGAATCCACTGCTTCCAACAACATCAAAAGCGTACCTACTCTTCGGAATCATCAACGCTCGCTCAACCACAACCGCCCCCAGCTATCCCCCTGAAAAAGAAGAAAATAATAGTCGCTATGACCGGCGCAACAGGAGCCATTCTGGGCATCAAAATCCTCAAAGCACTTAAACGGCTCGGTGTAGAAACTCATTTCATCATGAGTAAATGGGCAGAAGCAACTCTCAAATACGAAACAGACTTTTCACCCCTCTCAGTCCGTCAATTAGCAGACTATTCGTACAGCATTAAAGAGCAATCCGCACCTATATCCAGCGGCTCCTTTCACCACGACGGAATGATTGTTGTGCCTTGTAGCATGAAGACGCTAGCTGGTATCAGGATGGGGTATTGTGAGGATCTGATCACGAGGGCCGCTGATGTGACGTTGAAGGAGAGGAGGAAGTTGGTTCTTGTGGCGAGAGAGACGCCACTAAGTGATATTCATTTAGAGAATATGTTGGCGGTCACGAGGAGTGGTGGTATTATTTTCCCCCCTGTTCCGGCTTTTTATACTCGTCCGGCGACGTTGGCGGATGTGGAGGATCAGAGTGTGGGGAGAATGCTGGATATGTTTCATTTGGATACAGGGGATTTTGAAAGATGGGATGGTTTCAATTGGAAGAAGAAGTAGATCCCGTTGCGTTGACTGCCTATGACTACTGTAGTATTTGTAGGTCGTGATATTTGATATTGAAATCAAGCTTCATCTGCCAACGTGTTTTGCACACAATGATCTACAAATAGAAACTGGGACAACTAATTGCCGGTCAAAGAACATAAAAGATAGATCCAAGTTGCTCACGACGTGGTTTTAATTTCTGGCAAATGTACATGAATTGGCGCAGCTCATTCGTTGTTGTCATCTTATTGTCCTTTCACAATTTGGGTAGAAGGATCTCCGGTAGCCATCCATAGCTCGCTGTAGCTCATGAATCGTGATCGCACGGCCGAACTGAGCCGTGACCTGTTATCATCTCATCATGGCCTGATAGTAAGTTTGGTATCTTCTGTGTGCTTTATTTTATGTGGACTCCGAGCCCCTGAGTGGATATTTCAACTATAGCCGAACGATTTCCGAGTGTGAGTTCAGTCGTATCTGCTTAATCGGGTGATGCCATGCTCGCATGGTAGAAGGCTGAAATATATCATTCCTCAAGAGCTTTGTGTTACCTGATCATACACTTAACCAAGCTACTCTTTACAAAAATCCACTTACAGTTTAGAATGGCTTTACCGGTGGTATCACGACGAGCTGCAACACTGGGCCGACTCAGCATGAAAATGACACCACTTGCAGCACGCAGTCTTTATACGAAATCCGATCCGCAAGATCTTCCACATATGAACTTCCGTTCTTTTGTCGAGGCCCTAAAGGAAGACAACGACCTGGTAGAAATCAACTCGGAAATCGACCCCAATCTCGAAGCAGGAGCCATCATCCGAAAGGTGTGCGAGACAGATGACAAAGCTCCGCTCTTCAACAATTTAAAGGGCAACAAGGATGGATTCTGGAGAATGCTGGGAGCGCCTAATTCCTTGAGGAGAGATAAGAAGGTTCGGTATGCGAGATTGGCGAGGCATTTAGGGATGCCGCCGACGTCGGGTATGGCGCAGATTCTAGAGAAGATGAATTCGGCACATCACCAGGAACCTATCCCTCCGAATGTGGTGGAGAGGGAGAAGGCATCTTGTAAAGAAGTGGTTTTGGGCCCAGAGGACTTCGATCTTACTACGTTGCCGGCACCACTCCTTCATCAGTCTGATGGCGGAAAGTACATTCAGACGTACGGAATGCACATAGTTCAATCTCCAGACGGGACATGGACGAACTGGTCCATTGCAAGAGCCATGGTGCATGATAAGAACCACCTTGCAGGTTTGGTAATCAAGCCACAGCATCTCTGGCAGATCCATCAGCTTTGGAAGAAGGAAGGTAGGGATGTGCCGTGGGCTTTGGCTATGGGTGTTCCGCCTGCTGCTATCATGGCTTCTAGTATGCCGCTTCCTGATGGGTGTACCGAGGCTGGATATATTGGTGCCATGACGGGACATCCGCTGGATGTCGTCAAGTGTGAGACTAATGATTTATATGTCCCAGCGAATAGCGAGATTGTGTTTGAAGGGACGCTTTCGATTACCGAGACTTGTAATGAGGGTCCTTTTGGGGAGATGCACGTAAGTTTCTTCTCTTGAGTCCTGGAAGTCGTGAGGTTCTGTCTGGCTGACGAATAGCAGGGGTACGTCTTTCCAGCTGATACTCATCAATGGCCAAAATACACTGTCAACAAGATCACCCACCGCAAAAACGCCATCCTCCCAGTCTCCAACTGCGGTCGTCTAACCGATGAAACTCACACAATGATCGGAGCTCTCGCTGCAGCCGAGATACAAACCTTACTCCTCGACGCCGGATTCCCCGTCAAAGAAACCTCGTCGCCCTTCGAATCCCAAGTAACATGGGTAGCAATCCAATTCGACACAGAAAAACTGCGCGCCATGAAAACCAGCGGTCCCGAGCTCTCCAAGAAAATCGGCGATCTGATTTTCAACCACAAAGCTGGTTACACGATTCATCGGCTCGTGCTCGTGGGCGATGACATCGATGTTCATGATGGCAAGGATGTCATGTGGGCTTTCAGCACGCGATGTAGACCTGGTGATGATGAGCTTTTCTTTAATGATGTCGCGGGCTTTCCTCTGATTCCATACATGAGTCATGGGTCCTTCAATCCTGTCAAGGGTGGAAAGGTGGTTAGTGATGCTTTGTTGCCGGTGGAGTATACGACGGGCAAAGATTGGGAGGCTGCTGATTTTAAGAACTCGTATCCGAAAGATTTACAAGAGAGTGTTAATGCTAGGTGGGAGGGTTTGGGGTTCAGAAAGGATTAGATAATGGTAGTTGAGTTCGCTGCTTCGCTTTCAACAAGATACTTATCATGAAAAACCCACTAATCTTTCTAAAATATCCTAGCTTGAAAGTGATGAACAGAAGTCGTCACAAAGCCTACAGAAGTTGGTGGCTCTATAAGTCTTTTTTTTTCTTTCTCATCTGCCAAGGCACCCTTCTTTCCAATCGCCAACCAGGGACCAACTTAAGTATAGCCCGAAACCCCAGAAAACATAGTATTGTTGTCAGCCTACTTCACGCTGCCCGCCATTTTCCGTTGTCAACTAAAAGATAAACAGAAGCAAACTCCTCTGCAAAGAATAAGGATATCTGTTCCAAACCTTCGAAGACAGGGCAAAATTAATTGAGATAGCTTATCTTCACAGAATATAGACAAAGATGAAAGTTGGCTTGTTGAAGTCGTGTGTTATCTGCGTTGTTATGTTTTATTATGTCGTGCAGATCTTTTAGCAGAAAGTCTTTTCGTTCTAACGAGAAGATCACATCTTTGCAGACACGTTTTTTGGAATGTTTCCAGACGAGAGTACTTTTTAGACGGGAAATATTTGTTGGGTAGTGTAGGGGAACAGAATTCTCAATTAGTAAATTACCTAGGAAGCTGTGATTTCTTTTCCCACTAGTGTGTAAGTGTTTGGAGTACATAAATTCATAGAGGCAAATTTCTTCCATCGCCAGACCGAGAGCAAGCACCTGTAAGGACATTCAAACCCACACCGCTGCACTCCCAAATCAATAACTAACGGTAAAATTTGCCATAATTACAAGCAAAAGCAAGGCTTTAAAAGAAGCTCCTCGTGAGGTTGCCGCAATATGGAAAAATCAGTACGCCTGGTTTCTAAACCTCCATGAGTATTTAGTTTTGCTGTTTTGATGTACCCTTTCTGTTTCTAAGCTTTTAGGGGGATTCTTTTTGGTTTTGGTGTTGTAGATTCGCTCGGACGAAAGAAAGACAGAAAGGCATAAAGGGGTGGTTAAGCGAAGCAACTGGTGCAAGATACTGTACACATGGAGGCGAGCTACCTATCCGCTCAACAGTACACACCCAGTAAATGGAGAGTTAATCACGGTAGTTTCTTCGTCTAGTCGACATCTTTCTAGAATTAACAAATGGAAAGTTAGTGGAGTAACGCAATAAACATAGCTTTCTTAGACGATTACAACCTAGTAACTAGTAACTTTTACTCGTCAAGGCAGCTTCTTTGAACAAAAGTACTTGAAACAACAAGCTTAAAGATCAAAGATTACGTTAGCTCCAAGACACTTAGTCGTGTTGCTAGTGCAGTTACTCTGGTTTCTTAACAAAGATTCGATCGATCTATTAGCAAGTAGGTACCTTGGGCAAAATCGGGTAGAGCTGTGACCCTAATAGACTCGTACCGACTGACGAGTGGCGTGTGGTAAGAATATAGATGTGTGCACCCCCATCGAAAATCCCTCCACCTAAAATGCATATCCTCAACTTTCCGCAACACCACAACGACTAAATATACCTCAGGATCTATACGCAAGAGTAGAAACTTGGATGGCAGTGGAACCAGATCGGTCCACATGATAACGCCGGTGTGCTATACCACGGGCATTGAACGTTGTTGAAATTCCTTCGGCGCCCCTGTCTCTCAATCCGTTCGCGTCACACGTCGCGTTCTAACATCGCACTTGTTTGCTTCCTCTCGAATAGTATATATTCTGGCCAGCTGGCAAATTCCGGAGACGAGACCGGGTCTGGCGGACCTATGCTAGGGATGCACTAGAGGGGGTGCTTCGAAGGGTCAAGACCAGACGACAGTCCAAACGACAGTCAAGAAATTCAACAGTGAGCCTGGGAAGAGTTGACGGGGATTTCATTGAAGACAGCGGAACCTTTCCAACGCCGAAATCCCAAATGCAGGAGAGAACTCGTGCCTCCACGTGTAAGATGCGGGCTCGAACGACTTTAACTCGTGTTTAGCATACGCCACCATTCAGCCCTGGGCTTTTCAGCTGTGCCCAAATCCATTGTAGTAAGCCTCTACATCTACTTCCGCATACCGCTAAGGGCTATTGTTCGAGCATAGGCACGGATGCAGCACCATTATAAAACGCCATGCAACTACTATAAGCCACATTCATGGCTTCCCCTGGTCTGGACCCAGGACATGTACGGAGTAGATGAGGTTAGTATAGACCTAAGTAGCATCTGGTTTCTTATCTTGCATACTTTTTATTTCCTGTCCAGCTCTGCTTTTCCTTCTTCAATTTACCTTCATTTCTGTACTCTCTTTCTTGCGACTTTCCTCGCAGCGACCCTAGTTTTCCAGTCATTAGTATATCGAACTCGGCGAGACCATACCTTGAAAGACTTAAATATACACTCCTTTCTTTTACCGAGTAATTTACCGTCATTTTTGTTCGTTTCTAAAAAGCACTACAAGTGTGCATACTGTGAAATGTTGGCCAAGGTACGTTGCAGGAGACTCGCAAACTTCTTCGACGATATTCTGACGTCTCAGCAGTATGAGTCTTACAGCAGCAAGCCAATATCACAAAGATGGATAGTCATCCTCCTCGTCATATTATTTCTCTTCACAGTGAGGTCATCACTACCAAGCATACAAATCTCAGTCGAACACGATTATGGCGATTCAGACATGGCTGCTACCCTCGGGGAAGATACAATTCCGGAAACACCACCATTTATAACAGATAACGTAGCAGTGATAATCGAGGACCGACCGTTCGACACACTCGTACCACTGCTACTGCATTTCTCCTCGGTCCTTGGTCCACGTTGGCCGATAGTGCTCTATACATCCCAAGAGATCATCCCCACTTCACCACCCGTCCAGCGCGCCATTGAAGAGCGCAGGCTTTCCATCAGGAGACTACCCACCGATGTCCACTTTACATCGCAAGATGCAGTCTCAGAATTTTTGACCATGAGCTGGCTCTGGGAACAATTGGCTCCAGCCGGCCACGTGCTGTTGTTCCAAGCCGATAGCATCGTCTGCTCCAATGCACCCGTGACAGTCGATGACTTCCTAGAATACGATTGGGTTGGGGCGCCAATCGACGCTTCAATGGGCTACGGCGAAGGTTACAACGGAGGTCTTTCCCTACGCAACCGATCACTCATTCTCGATATCGTAGCACAGAACAGTTTCCGTAATGAGAGAGATACTGCCGTGGATCCTAGCAATCCGACTGTAGGATTCGAAGATCAGTGGTTTGTGAAGAAGATGAGGGGCATGGGTGCGAGCTTGCCGAGTATCGAGGTCGCGAGGACGTTTGCTGTTGAGACGATGTTTTATGAGACGCCACTGGGCTTTCATCAAGCCGCGCGGTATCAGAGCGAGGAGAATTTGGCGCAGGCTTACCGGTTCTGCCCAGAGTACCGTATAGCTACAGGCGGTGCCTTTTGAGTTTCGAAACCATTGCCGACAGTTTTAGAGACAAACACACTTTCTTTATATTCCAACGCCACGGACTTGTCTTCGCCCTTTTCGCAAATGCTTGCCTTCTCAGCGATTCCAAAAAGTATCCCCGTCAGAACTCATGGTTCTCCTCATGATGCGAACAACCAAAACCGCAAAATCAAGCACACATCCTCCCAAGCTTCTGGCCGCATCAAAGGTCTCCAGACATCACAGCTTACAACCACACTACCCGTCCTACCAAGAAACCAGCAAAACACCAACGCCAATTATGACGCAGTACACAATACTAAGGAATGCTATCTCCCCTACCGAGTTCGATTACGGAAGCTCTGCTAGAGCGTTTAGCACAATCGAAGCATTTCAGAAGACATCAGAGAGTAGGCGGGGTGAAATTTAGAGCCTAGACTAGGAACAGGCATCAGAGGAGTTTAGTACAATTCATACTTTCGACTTTAAATGGTGTAGAAGCAAATACCTCCTTTTCGTTCAGAAAATCAAAAGTGGAATGAACGCGTGAATGATTTTGTTCCGTATATTTATACTTCCGTTTGTGCGGTATATATGTAACAAGAGCAGGTACAATAATTACATAACCATCATTGAACATAAAGAATACATAGGTATCAATTAAAAGATTGACTCTTGTTCAAGGTCGAAAATGAAGGAATTCCCGTCGTTACTCTTGACGAGGTACTCAATACCCAAACGTTGTGCTCGTTCGTCTCTCAATTGGGACAGACACAGAGGCAGCAAATACTCACTCCCCTAGGTACAATCGTCAAACGTGATTCGGGAAAAGAAAAGCACAGTAACACCATTCACCCCACCAACAACAAGGGAGCAACAACCCATCGAATAAATTCTTTTACACCAGACGTGGTGGTCCTCTGCCCTCTACTTCTTCTCCTCACGAGTGATAGTTTCGTATGAACTTGCGTATGCTAGGTCTGAAAGTAGAGCTGCTTGTACTGGATTATGATGAAATTATCTGAGTGATGCTAAGTGGCAAGACTGATTTGGATGTGGATGGTGCAAGATGTTAAGCTGCGTAGACTACTTATCTTCAGTTAGTTTTCTGGTGAATTATCTATTCCATTGGTCGTACTTCGTTGAGTATGTGACAGCAAAGTGTTGCTAAGATGACTTGCTAAGCTCAAAGCATTCTCCCTTTCATGTTGCCTCGCCTACACATTACAGTGATCCTACGCGAGATAATCTCGAATACCAACGTGCCAGTGTTAGACGCTCTAGGAAATCATTCTCCCCTCTTCACCACTTCCTTCTCCATCTTATTCTCATTCTCTCAATCCACAGGCTCGTCCTTATAGCCCAAGTTGTGCTCCCCACTCACCCCTTCTTCCCTCTTCACTTCCACCTCCAGCTTCTCCTGCTTTGGATCCAACGGTGCTGATTGATAGCTGTCGGGTAGCCACTGCAGTTTCTTCCGTTTTTTCCTCTCCTTCTTCGACTGCTGCTTCGTCGACTCATTTTTATTAGCTGAAGCAGCCTTGTGAGCCAACTTGTAGGCTCCAGCAACAAAGCTCTTTGCCTTGCCAGCCTCAAAGGTCACAATAACTCCCGCATCACGAATATAACAGACAGCCTCGTATAGTTGTTTAAGCTGTTTTCCACCTGTCACATAGTTTCTCGTCCTCGTTCCTTTCTTAAAATCCGCAGCCGCTAATTCTTGCATAGTCTCTAGACTTTGCACGGTGTTAACTAGCGATCTGGAGTCCGTTCGGATAACAACGTGTGAGACTTCCCTGCCATGCTCCTTTTCGATTTTGATTAGGCCAGTCGTTTGGGGGTGGATGTGTTTGTGAGATGGCTTTTCTAGCTGGGAGACTCCTGAGACAGCCTCCGTAGCTTCTGCTAAAGCTTGTATCTTTGGTACGCCGTTTTGGACAAAATGCATGCTTTCCAGGCCTCCCTGGCTATTGTAACGAGATCCTGGGCCGAAGAATAGCGCTATGCCAGCTTTCACCACCGGCTTTGAACGCGACTTGGGTTCGTAAAAGGCAAAGGCTTCAATAACGATGGAACTGGGATTCGTGGCTAGACGTTGTAGTTCAGCTGTGCTGTCGTAGACAACGGGCTCCATATGCTGACTGCATGGTAGGACTTTCTGGGAGGAAGACTCGTGTGGCTGGATACTATGACGAGGGGTCCTGAAGCTAGGAGCGATCTGATTTACAGCATCGATATATTGGGGTTCCTTCACAGCATTGGCTGGGCGCAAGACCAGAGTTTGAAGTGTGTGAGTAACGTTGGCAACAGTAGAGGGTTGTTGAATGGCCGGAACAGACCGAGCAGATGCAGCACCATGCTCGCGGTCGAAGCGCTCTTGGGACTCCCGAATGATAGCCTTCCAGTCCTGGGAGATGAACAGGCCGGTAGCTTCATCGAACGGCATTGTGGAAAAAGAGGGGCGCGCAAGAAGCCTGATTGAGCTTGGGAGGGTATGAAAGCGTTGGGGTGTATCTGTTTATTCAAGAGCGAAAATCGGGACCGTCACCTAAGATCCAGGATAGAGTTGGTCGAAATTTCTAATGATAGAAAGGTAAGTTGAGTTGCGGTTGCGCGGTGAAGTTAGATAGACGAGGTGGAAGGCGCCAACACCAGATGCGCTACCTCAGGCTAGATCCATTGAGCTTTTGAGTTACTCAAACTATCTTACGACGAACTCGCAACACGGCACCTAAGTCAACCTAACACATGGCCGCCTTTATTCACCTTCGACTTTAGCGCCCTTAGAAATAAGTGCCATTCATTTCCTCTGCGGCTAGGCATCTGACTTGATAGCAGAATTTGAAGAACACTCTGGGACCATCAAACTTTTCAAGTTGACTCAAGGCAAGTTAGATACTAGCAGCAGAGGACCTGAAGACGATACTTGTAATTGATGCTTGCACAGAGTTTTAAGATCTCATACTTTCAGGAGAGGTGCTCCTTTATATGGATGAAGGTAGCGACATACTACAGTTCCCTCAGTCTTCCTAATCGCTGCGCGTCACAATTTTGGAGCCGGCCCTTCCAACAGATTATTGAAAGCTGTTGCAACCTCCTCCGTCAGATCACTTGCTTGCAAGCTTCTGCCCTTCTTCGCGAACGCGAGACGAGAGCACTCCTTTACAACCATTAGCACTAGAACTTCAAATATGAGACTAGACTACTCACCCTTGTAACAGCGCTTCCGCCGAATGCTGCTAAAGCAAGCAGCTCATCCGAATCCAATTTACCGTCATGATCCCAGATCTTATCGAGATAAGCCTTTCTCCAACAAAGGAATGTCCCCAGGCATCCGGTCAAGGTATCACCTTGACCACCACTCCGCTTCAATCCTCCCTCTAAATCACTAATGTAAGTGTACTCCCCATTGGAGATGTAATCCTTCGGTCCCTTTTGTATTATTGTCACCCCGCCGAAAGCCTTGGATAGCGCCTCGGCTGCCTTTTCAGCATCTAATCCCGACGGATCAACATTCTTGCTCTTACACAGCCGTCCAAACTCCACAACATTCGGTGTCAGCATACACTCCTTGTATCCCTGAACCAGCTCCGGCTTTGTCTGCGCCAGATTCAATCCATCAGCATCAAGTACAATTGGCATGTTCTGCTTCCTGGCCGCCTCGATAACCTTCGCACATGTATCCTGCATCAATTGGTCACGTCCAAGCCCCGGACCAATCACTAACACGTGTAATCGAGGCAACATCTGGATAATCGCTTGAGAGATGGACGAAGCGGAGTCGTTGGAACTCGCATGTGATGTTTGGCGCATAGCGGGGTGGACCATCAGGTTTGGGGAATAGGTCTTGATGACTTGGGCGGCTTGCGGTTCGCAGATGACATGACTCTGTGAGGATAGTTAGCTGATGGTGGGGGTGGATGAGGGGAGGGGAGGGCAGACCATGTCAGCTCCGAGTCGTGCGCTTGCCATTGCTGAGAAGTAGGGTGCTCCAGTGTAATCCTCACTGCCGCCGATGACTGCGATTCTACCCATCTGGCCTTCATGGTGTTAATGATCTTATGGTGCCATCTTTAGATAGTACTAGCTAGCATACCTTTGTGGAACTTCTCCAGCATCGGAGGTACCATCTTTCGGACCTTGATAAGTAATTCCTTAGTAGCAGCTGACATCTTGGGTGTTTCTTCAGGCATTGGTATGGTTTGAAGATGGACGAAGGTGCTACTTGTTGTGAAGTTGTTTGTCGAGATGTTGATGTACTGAAGCGGGCGGCGGTGACATGATGTCACCCGAGTATTCAAACAAATGACGACTGGACGTTGAGAGCAGCAGCATCAAATGCATCACTGCGCCTTGAAGGGTTGCAACCAACCCCTTTCGACATAAATGGCGGAGAACTTGTACTTTCCAAGCAAGTAAGTACTCACCACACAGCTTTTGTGTATTGCTGTGCTGAGCGAGCATTCTTCTGGGAGTTTTGGAGGATTCGAGGCCAGGCCAATCAGGGGGTTTGGGGGATTCAATTTCACCAATCACGAATTTTGGGGCCTCAGGGCGATATGCGACAAAACATCTGGCTTTGATCACGTGGCGCATGAAACCAAAATACATTGCTTAGGTTGAGGGCTCTCTGATTGACCAGCTAATTTGGGTTCTACAACAACTTTTAAGCAACTAATGCCACAGCAAGTACAGTAGGACCGTCCGTGACTAAGAGGACATTGCCAAGTATTCTCCAAGGCTTGCAGCTTAGCGAGCACATACCGGTAGCTCTTAGCATACAATGCCGAAACTTTATAAATTACAGGATCCCTCCATTGTCTTGAACCGGTTCAAGCGAAAGCAAAATTTCGGACGCAACTTGAGTAACAAGGCGTCTACGATATTCCAAGAGGAGGGGGTGTCTCGGCATGATCACCAGATCTACTACGCATTGCCGGATGAGCTTACCAATTCACAAAGTTTGCAGTACTGGAGTACGAAAGGTACGAAAGTACGGAGTACGAGAAGTATAACAGTTGCCGACACTCGATACTTGTAATGTTGTATTCTAATTTCTAGCATACATTGGTATTTAGTTTCAAGAAATGCCAATGATCTCGCGGCAACTATGTGAGAGTTTTAAGCGACGTTGTTGGTAGTTGCTTGATAGGGCAAGCCTATTCAGATGGAGCTTGACTCTTTGAGTGTGACTCGTTTGTTAGGGTTGTTACTAATGCAGCGCTGTCATTAAGTGATGGGCTTTTAATATTTGTTCGGTGTTTACTTTCACCTACTTGTCGGTGTTAACTTTTACCGTACATATTTGCTCTGTTTCGTACATAGGCAATAATACTGTACGTCTTTTGTGCTGTTTTGCAATTGCCAGCTCATACAACCTTATACTACTCGGGTCTTCGCGCGCTTGCGTCTTCGCTAGTTCCACCAAGTAAACTAAAAAGAATTGGACGCATTTTATGTTTGCAGGGCTCGAAGCTGGGTACACCCTACCTAGTCAGGCAGAGTTCCAATAGAGTGTTTTCACAATTGCACCTTTACCGTCAATAGGCGGGTTACGTACATATGCTTTTTACAGTGAAATGCTTGTATTATGAGGGGGTTTTGATCATCCATTATGCATTACCGCAGCATACATCATAAAGACTTAATAGCCCACCACTTGCGAACTTATCAGGATCCACACTAGCCGAACCATCAAGTCGCCTTTGTAACACTGCAAATCAACGCAATCGAGTTTTTAGTCTGATCTTTGACACCGCTAAAACATTTCAACATGACTGCCAGAATTCCGGTTACTGCGCCTATCGTGCTCAGCACAGAGCCTGCGCCTTCAATCAGCACCGGCCAGTCTTCAAGCATTGAAGTCTCTGAAAAAGCAGGCATCCATGCCCTATCCGACAAAGAACTCCCTCAAGATGTTACCAAGGTAGAAATAAGCGACGAGATTCGCCCGGTCTTTAGTGATAAGGAGAGCGCTGGCGATGAAACAAACGAGAAGACTCCTTCTGAAATGGTCGCAAAAATAGAAGAGATCGCTCTATACGTAGTTCAAACCGACGATGACCCCTCACTCAATCCATGGACCTTCCGAACATGGTTTCTTGGTATATTTTCTCCCGAGTCCGAAAATTTCTCTCCAGCACATGGCTCATGAATGAATGATGCAGGTCTTGGACTATCGATATTCGCCTCTACCTTAGCGACGATCTACAAGTTCAAACCGCAGGGCGTCACTTTATCTGCTACCTTCTTGTGTATCATCACCTATGTCCTTGCCCTCATTTTGCAATACATCCCCAAGGTCGGTTTCTGGGGCCGCTGGTTTAATCCTCACCCCTTCAATTCAAAGGAGCATGCGGCTATTCTAATCATGTCGTCAACGGCCGCGAGATCTGCCATGGCGGCTGGCATCATTGCAGTACAGAAATTGTGGTATCCTCATTCTCCAAATCATCTCGTCTCTATTTTCATGATATTCTCGTCTCAGGTTTTGGGCTATGGCATTGCTGGGCTCTTGAGAAAGATTCTCGTCTACCCTACCAAGGTAAATATTCCCCTGCCTAAATGTTCTCTTACTTTCCTTGTGCAAGTACCAGATGCTCCTCCCGAGTAGCTACTAGATTCAAATAGGTGGTTGACTAATATTATGATTAGTTTTTCTACCCGGCAAATTTGCCCACCATGTCTTTGCTGGAAACTCTTCACAAGCAAAAGGAAGGCAATGCGAAACGTCTGAAACTCTTCTACTGGGCCTTCGGTCTTATCTTTGTCTGGGAGATATTTCCAGAATACTTGATGCCTATCCTTACTGGCCTTAGCATCTTTTGCTTGACAAATCAAAATAACGGTAAGCTAGTTATCTATGGCTTTAAAGTAGATGATTTGACTGATATCAATGTACAGTTAACTTTACCTACATCTTCGGAGGTTCAAGTGCCAATGAAGGAATGGGAATCGGCTCCCTCTGTTTTGATTTCCAGTACATTGGTAGTGCACCGCTGTATTTACCCTTGCAGGTACGTACTTATAACTTAACCGGCAACGTTAGTATATCTGCTGACATGTACTTGTAGACGATCAACAACAAACTCTTTGGCTACATCCTCTGCATAATAGTATACAGCGGACTTTACTATGGCAATATTTGGAGAGCGAAAGATTTCCCGTTCCTTTCACAACTCCTCTTCTCATCAGCTTCCAACTCAACCAAGTATGTCACATTCAACCAAACAGATATTCTAGACGCCAACGGCCTCTTGGATACCGAGAAGCTCAAAGTCGCCGGACTGCCTTACATGTCGGCGAGCTTTGCCAGCTATGTTTTAACACAGGGTCTTTCAACTACAGCGACAGTAACGCATCTGTTGCTGTGGAACTGGAATGATCTCAAAGAAGCCTGGTCCTTCATGTCACTTAAAAGCATCCGAGCCCTTGCGAAACTGTCAACCTGGATGTTCTGGAAACACGAAGCTCCAAGACAAGAACAAACCGAAGATATGGATCCCCATTTCAGAGCCATGCAAACATATCGAGAATGTCCAGATTGGTGGTACGGCATGGTGCTTCTCACCTCTGGAGTCATAGGCGTTACATGTTGCTACCAATCTGGCTCCGGACTGACATGGTGGTCATTCCTGGTGTCCATGATGCTGTGCGGGATCCTTATCCTCTTCACCGGCGCACAATATGGACTCACAGGATTCCGTGTTCTCGTACAACCAGTCGTTCAAATGGTAGGAGCCTACCTACAACCCGGAAATCCACTAGCGAACATGTATTTCGTCCTTTACGGATATAATTCCGTGAACCAGGGATTACTCCTTCTGCAGGATCTCAAGCTTGGTCAGTACGCTAAGTTGAGCCCGAGATGTACTTTTACGATGCAGATGGTCGGGACGTTGGTCGGATCTGTTATGAATTATATCATGACTTTGAGCATTGTTGAAAATCAGCGCGAAATTTTGCTATCGATTGAGGGGACGCATGTTTGGTCTGGCCATGTAGGTCTCTCTATTGACGAATTTTAGGAAATGCTAATTGTGATCAGGGTGTCCAATCCTTCAATACGCAAGCTATTACTTGGGGTGGTCTGGCGAAATATATGTATTCATGGGGTTCAACCTGTAAGTTAATTGAGAGATAATCATTTGTTTTGATGCCAAGATTCTCGAATGCGAACGAAGACTGGTGTTCAGTTAGAGCCTGTCTTGCAATATCTCTATATGTTACACATTACCACACATCTATCCTCATATCAGACAATACTAACTCACCAAACTAGACATGTGGGTACCACTCGGCCTAGTCATTGGATTCATAGCGCCACTCCCATTCTACTTCCTCCACCGACTATTCCCAAGAATGCACTTCGACCACATCAATATGCCCATACTTGGCTGGCACATCGGCGTGCTCGTCACTGGCATCACCAGCTCGTTCCTGAGTTTTTTCCTGGTAGCCTACTGGTCGCAATTTTACCTTCGCCGCTACAAACCCGAGTGGTTCCTTAAGTTTAATTATGTGCTTTGTGCGGGCTTAGATGGCGGGACGCAGGTGGTGGTGTTCCTGATGAGCTTTATACTGTTTGGTGCTAGTGGGAAACCCATTCCCATGCCGAGTTATTGGGGCAACGATGTCAGTGGGAATGTGGATCATTGTCTGGTTGATCCGAGGAACTAGAGGGGGGGGGAGATGGAGGACGGGAGCTAATTTGGCAAACTCGACTTCTGGGACTACAGTGCCTCTTGACTCCTGAGCTTTATAACGTATAACAACTTCGTGGATCACATGCAGGAAAAGGACGGAGCGGAAGTAAGAATGGTCGCTCTCTCGATTCCGCTCTCCTACACTTAACACTATTTTTCTTCAACTTTTAACGGCCAATCAATTCACAACTCAAAATGCTTCAACTCCATTTCTTGGCTACCTGCAGTATACCTACTTGCTCTCCCAAACTTTAATTTTGGGACGCCACAACGTCACAAAAAACGTGCTCTTCGTTCTTCTCACCTTGATAATTATTACCCCTCTTGCAAAAACCGCGACAAAATATTTTCCTCAAGTCCCAAGCTTCAACCACTTTTGGAAGCGGGCACAAGACATGGCTCTCCGGAGATGCAGTTGCTGGTATTGGGGTAGGGGTGCTGTTCCTCGGACGCTTGGCAACTCTTTTCTGTTAGCATCGGGCTAGCAGACAATGTCAAAAAGCAGGCTCTCGGTGATAATTTATCCGATGGAAACTAAGTGCTCCAAGAACACAATTTGGTTTATCGTCGGCTCGAGAGAAGTAGGTGACTCGAGGTATGTATTGCAGTGGTAAGAACCAAGGCAAGTAGGAAGTGGAGTCGAGTTACCAAGGCCGTTGGGGAGACTTGCTTGATTGTAGTCATTTACCTGGTCGACGTACGGAAGTTTAAATTCGTGAAGTTAAGTTATGTGTGAGACTAAAGAGATAGATCGTAGATGCTGATGCTGCGTGAGCCCTCAATAATGGGAAGCGCTTGACTGTTTTGTATAACCACAGATTCACGATATATGCAGCTCACAGAAACGTCCTGAAATCTACGCGCAGGCTCTGTAGTAGAGTTGTTACATCGCCATTCAGTAGTTACTACTAGGCGACTGCTTTACATCCATATACAGAATCTACAGATAGAAAAGTGAGATAGAAACTGGGAAAAAGGACGTTGTACTTCAGCTTAAGCGACAGCACAGCAGACTTGATTAACGGGACAGTATTCGCAGTATCTCTACCCACTTAGCTATTCCTTCACGTTCTACTTTCATAGTACGATCTGTTTCACGTCATATTAAAATCGTTGACAGCAAGTCGAACCACTTATCAGACACCATCTCGAAGCCACTTTGTTGCGTGCGGCGTGCCAACACAATCTCAACGACAAGCGAGCATGATGTGGCATGGCTCAAATTTTAAAGCTCAAGCCATTCCTTAATCCACCGACAAGCCTACTTAATCAATTTTGGTTTCTGCATACGTACAAGGTTGGATGGGTAAGCAATGTCAACCCCACTATTTGCTCCGTAGGCAAGCGTCTTCTCGACTCCCTCATGACCTTCCTTCTTTTACCGAGGCATTCATTATCCACGAACCAGGGACACGGTCTGCGGTTCGTGTCGCCAAATTCAGATTTTGTGGATAGAATGATAAGATAATCAAGATCCAGAGTTTTCTGATTCGATCCGGAGGAACAGGAGCAGTCTTCTACGGGTCCTCCAGAACAAGGTAGATTTCTCGCAAGCACTCGCCAGGCATAATTTGAAGCATAATTACTAACAGTACAGTCGTCCTGTTTGACATAGATTGTATGAACGAGAGTACGAACGTAAGTACCGCCGTACCGCCGTACAGTACTGTGCCGTCGTCGCAAAACCGAGCGTTTTTGGCAAAGCCCATCAGTGCTCCGGCTTGGCGAACGAGCGGACGGAAGAACGGCTTTCAAGCGACATTTGGACATGGCATCGTCGAAGCGAGGGCTTACCTCCCTATCAGACAATTTTCCGACGACGATACAACGCAAGCTTGTTTTTCTGCTGGCTGTGCTGCCGGTACTGTATGGACGGAGCTTTTTTGCATCGACTCCCGAGTCCTGTCGAGATGAATTGTGATTGATCAGGACCTGCTTCGTCCCTTGGCTCTGCAATGGTCCTTGACTGAGTACTATACTATGCCACTAATGTATGATCCTTTGGGAAAATTACATCCCCACCAGTGGATGATGCTATGGACGCCACTTTCCATCTCGCACCGAAGGGCAGCGAGCCTGGGAGAACTATCTATGTTCACAAGGTAATGAAATGATGGATGGGGTGCTATGTGAGGTGAGCGAGGAGTTTATAAGTAGCCGTGATGTTTGCCACTCTGTCTTTTCAGTTGGCAAGAATCAGGAGCACTCTTCGTCGCTCTTCACCATCTTTTCTGATCTCTTCTCCCTGATTTGTTGCTTCCGTGCCTTTACCTTTTGCCTTTACTTCGATTTGGAGTTCTCCAATATGAAGGCCTCGGTGCTTTTTTCCGCAGTCCTCGCTTCATGCGTTGGTAGTGCTGTTGCCGTTACTGGAGCTGCAGAAGGTTTTGCAAAGGGTGTCACTGGCGGTGGTTCTGCCACGCCGGTTTACCCTGATACCATTGCTGAACTGACGAGTTATCTCGCCGATGACGTGGCTCGAGTTATTGTTCTTACTAAGACGTAAGTTACTTACATGCGGTTCAGCATATGTGTTCGAATACGTTATGGTCAACTAACATACTTCATATTTCAGCTTTGATTTCACTGGCTCCGAAGGCACTACTACATCCTCTGGGTGTGCGCCTTGGGGTACTGCAGCCGCCTGTCAGCTTGCCATTAATAAAGATAACTGGTGCTCAAACTACGAGCCAGATGCTCCCACCGTTTCCTCTATCACCTAGTAAGATATCCTCTCCTATCTTCCACAACTAAGTAGCTTGTCATTGGATAAAGCACACTGACGTTTTGCATCGTAGCGATAATGCAGGTGTCCTCGGTATGCTTGTTAACTCTGATAAGACCCTTCTTGGTGAGGGTTCCACTGGTGTCATCAAAGGAAAAGGTATCCGAATGGTCTCCGGTGCGAGCAATATCATCATCCAGTAAGCGACCTTGTTGCATTTCTTTCCCCTAGATACACAATATGCAGTACGTTGATATCTCCTAGAAACGTCTTCATCACCGATATCAACCCTCAGTACGTCTGGGGAGGCGACGCCATTACCATTAACGATGCCGACATGATCTGGATCGACCACGTAACCGTAAGTTTCTATACCTTTCAGAACAATATAACCCCATCCAACCGAACTAACACACAACACAAAAGACCTCCCTCATAGGTCGCCAACACATCGTCCTCGGTACCCTGGCCTCCAACCGCGTCACCATCTCGAACAGCGTGATCAACGGCGTAACCTCCTGGTCCGCCACCTGCGACGGCTACCACTACTGGGGGATCTACCTGGACGGCTCCAACGACCTCGTAACGCTCAAAGGCAACTACATCTATCATACCTCAGGACGAGCACCCAAAGTCCAAGGAAACACGCTCCTCCACGCCGTCAACAACTACTGGTACGACAACAGCGGCCACGCGTTTGAGATCGGTGAGGGCGGCTATGTGGTAGCCGAAGGCAACGTGTTTCAGAACATCGACGAGGTCGCTGAGAGTCCTATTGATGGGGCTGTATTCTCTGCGCCTAGTACAGCAGCTAATGCGGCTTGTCAGACTTATTTGGGTCATGTTTGTCAGGTTAATGGGTTTGGGAGTTCAGGCACTTTTAGCGAGGATGATACCAGCTTTTTCTCGGATTTCTCTGGCAAGAATGTTGCCTCTGCTGCGGCGTACACGACTGTTGTCGCTAGTGTGAATGCGAATGCTGGGTATGGGAAGATCTAAGATATTGTGTGGATGATTGTTGAGAGTAAGCGGGTGGTTGTCTCTCGGGGAGTTGATTGGTGGGGGAGAGTCGGAAATTTGCGTCTTTGCATTCTTTGTGTAAATATTTATTGTCTTTCTGTACATACAGTTTTTAAAAGCCGAGTAGGGCCGAACATATATTTTCATTTCTGCAATGGTCACCTTAAACCAATAAGCTCAACTCACTGTATAATTTTATGGTCTATGGAACTTCGTGTCATATTAAAGGACGGTCAAAATCTTGTGAGACCTTCTGCACTTTGCTCGAATGTGACTCGCATTAAATAATGTTGGACAAGAAGAATAATACATGCTTTTTGTTGAACAGCGAGGCTATTCAGATGTTCGTAGCTCTTCACAGATTACACAATACAACTCAAATTGCCGTGTATATTGCAGTTCCACCTCTATCCATTCAACACTATTTGCTTAGTTGATACGTCTTACACATAATTCTAAGCGGAAGTGGTGGAAGTTTTATCCAAGCAATGTGCAAGCCATCCCAGTTATGAGGGTGTTCCTATGACGCATACATCACGTAATCACCAAACTGCTTTTCATAAACCTCAGTAGACATTGAAAATGACAACCTATTATGATTAAAAGTGGCTGCACTTATTATATAAATCTTTACGAAGTTTTATAAGCCCTTTGAGCCCAAACTACGTCCACTGGAATATATGAATGGATCTTGGTATTCTTAAACTCTTTTCTCACATCCGCCAAGAGTACCTCTACCTCTTGAACCGTCCAGCCCAGCGCTCTCGTCAGAATAGCAAGACTGATACCAGATAACCCTCCACAGAAGTCCTCGTACGTCCACATACCTAGTTAGATAAGTTAATTAGGCTGGTCTCAGTTGTGCTCCTGTTTATATATCCTGCTCACAGGAGAGTAACCACCAAACTTGTGTGAGAAGAGAGACGAAGCTATTCGAGCAACATACCTAGTTCCTTGAGTTTCTTATCCTTTGGCCATCGGTTAATCGGCCACTTATACTCAATCTTCTTTATATTAACAAATCCTGCTGCCTTAAGCTGATCCACAAAGTGTATAGATGCATCAGCAGGCCGTCCAGCTCGTGCGCATCCCTCAAGCAGAAGTTCGCTCCATCTCTTGAGGGCCGAATTCTCTGGCCACGTATTGTCGTCGTTTCGAAATGGGAGAGGAGTATCAAGAAGCTCGATAAATCCACCGGGGTTGAGATGCTCATAGGCTTGCTCAAAGAATCGAGGCCAGTCGGCGAAGGAACCTGTTCTTATCTCAGCGTGGCATAGGACCAAGGTATCTATGATTGCTTACCATTCATCATTCGAGTGTAGATAAAGTCAAAATTGTTTGAAAAGTACCACTTCTCTTCCAAATCATCGATCTGGAAAGAGAGGTTTGGTGGCACGAAGGTCGGCTGGATTGGCGAAAGATCAATGCCTATAACCTCACATTCCTCATGCTCGTCGGCTGTGGTACGAAGGTACGAATATTAGTTGGCAATTTGAGATTAGCGAGCAAGCTTAGACAACTTACCAAAGTCTATAGCCCAGATTCCTGTGCCTGTAGTGGTTTGTGGTGTAAGCATTGTAACCGCGGAATGGAAAATAGTTGTAAAAGCCGTTTTGCAGTCTATCAATAAGCACTGCAAGCCACAGCTCCAACACTCTGACAATGCATGTCCAGAAAACACCGACCTGTACCAACATCAAGGGCTCGGTGAAGCTTGTTCTCTCTCCCTGCTGGGCACAAGAACAATCTATTCTCCAAAGTCAACATGATGAGATGATGCTGTAAATCCAGACGGTCTTGCTCAGGTTCGTCATTGGGTAAAACGTATTTCCCTTCGTTGTAAGCGTGATAAGTCCTTCCATTTTCCTGTCGGTACCGAAACATGCTGTCGCTGAGAGTCGTCGTGGAGCTTGCAGAGCTCTCATTTCCGAGCGCCGAATCATTGTCGTCCCAATAGTCCTCTTCTGCAGCTATGGGTAAAGGCGTCGGCTCTGCATCTTCGACCATGCTGCTCGGATTGCCAGGAAACTCTCAACTAATCTGCGTGTGCCGGTTCTTGCGTTGGAATTGCAATGTATGCTAGTTAGGTTACCAGTAGAGAGTGTTGAGTTCGGAGAAAGCTAAGTAGCAATACGACGGCGCGGGGTACTCTCCGACTTATCAGCCCATCAGAAGACTGTGTGGTAACCATGCGTCAGACGTGTGTTGATCCACTTGTGCCATTCTCCATGGCGATAATTGGCCACTGGCAAGTTTACAACCTTCCAACTTCGCAGCTGCAAGTGGCCTGTAAGCCTGTATTTGTGTCCCCAGGCCGTTGGACCAGCGGCGCGGGCTAAGAATACCACAGTTCACCAATCCGTACCTTGGAGAACAAGGGGGCACGTTGATGCCACGCATGATCGGACTTCCATCAAATCAAAGCTAGTATTGCTCTCCCCAACGGCGTCTTGAAAAGACCATGGCTGTCTGTGGCAACGGTAGGATAAAGCAAACAAGCACGAACTTCGAAGGGGAGAGCATGGAAACAGGAAGGCGAGTTGACCCAAAACCTGCTTTGTTGCACTTCGTATTGTTGCTAGAAGAGGAGGAGAGTCAAGGAAATATGACAGAATTAATGGGACGTCTTAGCTCGGGCCGCCGTTCTTCCCGGGGCACGGCACGGCTTCCATTCCATAATGAAAAGCTCGGTATGTTCCGTAGCCGAAACCTCCCCCTTTTATCGGCTCTTCGCTAAACGTTGGATTTCAACCTCTCCATCTGACTATTCCTCCCCACGCCCTTGCCCTGGGCAGAAACGATTTGGCTTGTTAATTTCCAACTCGGCAGTCAAAGAAGAAGAAGAAGGTCTTTGCAGAAAATTTAAGCTCATAGTAGAAAAGTACTTTCGTACAGAACTTGCAGAGTTCTGAGGATCCCGCCTCTTTTTTGTGGGCTCTTAGCAGCAGAATATGACTGGGAAATCCTCTTGAAGATCGAAGAACCTGTAGAGGACTAAGACCACCCTATCAGAGTATCTTCGGGCTTCACTTGGCCTCATCGTACAGCAACAATCGCAAACTCCTTGTAGGCCTACTTATTCGACTTGATCAAAGCCCACAATCCAACAACCAGCGTCAATGCAGTCATTGTAGTAGAGATTTGTAGCTACCTTATCTTGAAACCAACGTGAAGGAAAGTATGTACTTCAATAGAATTGGTGCATTGACTTGATCTTGAGTTTAGATATCCGTGCCAAGGAAACTCTGAATAGTAAGGTAAGGTAGGTAACATTAAGTAAGTGGCAGAAGGAGAATGATATCTATCATACTCACAAACAATGCTCGTTGGAAGGTAAATTGGAGTTATTGCAGTATTGTTGTCGATCGGAATTACTTCTCTCTTGGACATGATTCCGATATCAAACTAGTGCATTCTGTCAGAATTTCTGCTCTCCATTTCTGATTTTGCAGTGGCTGCAACACCTACACTTTTAAAACATAAAAGTAAATTTTAAGTTCTGGAGATAACGACCCACTCACAAAGCCTTTTGAATCAGAACACCAGCGATGTGAACTTTCGAGTCCTTTCATAACCTTACGATGTCCAAGTCTTTGTGCTTTACCAGGCCATCATAAGATTGCGGACCTATTTAATACGAGACTGGACAGCACGAGAGAAGTTAGGAGTCACCGTTGAACAACCCACATACAATTCATATGGTTATGTTCCATACTTTCTTTTCCCTCAGGTAGACCTCACTTATAGTCACGTGATCGTGAATATTTTCGAGTCTCCCATCTTAACCCATCAACCCATATAACAAAGTGATGCGCCTAAAACCCACCAGAATTTCATGCATCGGCATCATGTGGAGGAGCAGAGTTTGATAAAGAGTTGGCTAACTTGGCTGTCATCAGTGACCAGTCGTGTCTGAGACCCAAGACCCTGAACGCGTCGTCCGAAGCTCCGACCCAACACCTTGCTACTGTGCTACTGTAAGCGAATCTTGTCCTCTTTGTTCAACAAGGCCGCAATGGTAGATCAATAGATAGACTTCCTACAGCTTGCTTACAGCCAAGGTCGCCACTTTTGTACGACCATGTGTACCTAGGAATGACTTCTTCTTCTACTTCATCTTCTTCATATGTATACATACCTCAGCACCACCGCTTTGACAAGCCTTGAAGCTCTCGTTGCTCTCTGAAACAGTTGGCACCAGATCCATGGCTAGGCGACACAGTGGAGAAGGAGCGCAGCTTCTCTCTGGAGACGTAGAGGATCGAGGGAGGAAATCGGACGAATCGCTATCTTCAGCCTCCACAACAAGTCTAGTATTCGAGCGGATTGGTGAGAAGGCCATCGCGGACCAGAAGGGGACAACTGTTATGAACAGCCACGGCAAGAAGATGGTGACACCAAAGTTCCCCCCAAGAGGCGATTCATTGGCATATGCCGACGACGAAAATGCACACTTGGCATTGGAAGACGAAGAAAAGGAATACGATGACCTCGAAAGCGGCCCTTTCCTAAACAATCGCGATACCGCCGAGAAGGGAATCGACAAGAAGTTGCGGCGACTGATATGGATTGTTGGCGGGATATTTATTGGAGCATGGCTGTTTGCACTGGCCATATTCTTATTCAGGCAGACATATCGACATTCCTCAGATTCACCACACGATCCTCAAGCCACAGCATCGCGGGGTACTGGAAAGAAAGTCACTTTGGACCAGGTTATGGGCGGACAATGGCGAGCGCAGAGACATGATATAAGCTGGATTTCCGGGGCAAATGGCGAGGACGGCCTTTTACTTGAACAGGGCGTGGCAGGCAAGGAATATCTTGTGGTGGAAGATGTCAGAGGGAACAATGCTACCGATAGCGCGATCCAAGCTACCAAGACATTGATGAAGCAAGGCTCTTTCACTTCTGGGGGAAAGACTCTTTTCCCAAGCCGGGTGTTCCCAAGCAAAGACCTCAAGAAGGTTCTCATTGCGACAGGATCACAGTCGAACTGGAGGCACTCATTCTATGCAAAATACTGGATCTTCGATGTCGCGACTCAGTCTGCCCAGCCCTTGGATCCTGCCATGCCCGACGGACGGATACAACTAGCTAGTTGGAGTCCACAAAATGATGCTGTTGTGTTCACTAGAGACAACAACCTCTTCCTACGAAAGCTCTCCTCCCTTACAGTCACACAAATAACGACCGATGGGGGCAGCAATCTTTTCTACGGTGCCCCGGACTGGGTCTATGAGGAGGAAGTCTTTGCTAGCAACAGTGCCACCTGGTGGGCCGAGGATGGGAAATACATCGCTTTCTTGAGGACAAATGAGTCTGAAGTTCCGGAGTACCCCATTCAATACTTTGTTTCCAGACCCAGCGGGGTAAAACCTCTACCAGGGGAGGAAAATTATCCGGAGGTCAGGGAGATCAAATACCCCAAAGCTGGTGCACCGAACCCAACCGTCGATCTGCTGTTTTACGATGTCACGAAAGGCGATGTTTTTGAGGTCACTGCCACTGATGGTTTCGCTGCAGAAGATTTACTTATCACGGAAGTTGTTTGGGCTGGCTCGACTGGCAAAGCTCTCATCCGCGAGACGAACAGGGAGAGTGATATCCTCCGGGTTGTTCTTGTCGATGTTCTCACACGGACGGGGAAGACTGTTCGCAAGACAGACGTCCAGAAGCTTGACGGTGGGTGGTTTGAGGTTTCCGAAAACACACGCTACATCCCAGCAGACCCGTCTAATGGACGCCCATACGATGGCTACATTGACACTATCATTCATGAAGGCTATGATCATATAGGATACTTCACTCCGATGAGCAACCCAGATCCTATCCTGCTCACATCTGGAGATTGGGAAGTAGTCAACGCACCATCCGCTGTGGATCTAAAGAAAAATCTTGTCTATTTCGTTGCTACTAAGGAGTCATCACTACAGCGCCACGTATACAGCGTGAAGCTCGATGGAACTGATATGCAACCGCTTACAGATACCAGCAAGGAAGGATTCTATGGTGTGTCTTTCTCTAGTGGCGCAGCATATGCGCTATTGAATTACGACGGACCAAATATTCCCTGGCAGAAAGTTATGAGTACCCCTAGCAACAAAGACCACTATGAGAACATCATTGAGGAAAATGGCAGATTGACCGACATGGCGAAGAAACACGAGATGCCAATTTTGGTGTACTCGACAGTAACAGTCGATGGCTTCGAGCTTAACGTTGTCGAGCGCCGACCACCTCACTTCAGCGAGAACAAAGTGTACCCAGTGTTGTTCTACCTTTACGGTGGTCCTGGCTCCCAGTCAGTTGACAAGTCATTCAGTGTCACTTTCCAAGAATACATTGCAGCCAACCTCGGATATGTTGTCGTGACAGTAGATGGGCGAGGCACGGGATTCACTGGAAGAAAATCCCGAGTTATTATTCGTGGTAATATTGGTTATTACGAGGCTCGAGATCAGATTGAAACAGCCAAAATCTGGGCCCAAAAGAAGTACATTGATGCATCGAGAATTGCAATCTGGGGATGGTCATACGGCGGTTTCATGACCCTGAAAACTCTCGAACAAGATGCAGGGCAAACATTCTCATACGGAATGGCAGTCGCCCCCGTCACTGACTGGCGATTCTACGACTCGATTTACACAGAAAGATACATGCATACACCCCAGCACAACCCAGACGGATATGATAACTCGAGCATCAGTAACATGACAGCACTTCATCAAAACGTGAGGTTCTTGATCATGCACGGCGTCGCGGATGACAACGTGCACATGCAGAATTCTTTGACACTGTTGGATAAGCTCGATTTGGCGGGCGTGGAAAATTACGACGTGCATGTTTTCCCCGATAGTGATCATGGAATCTACTTCCATAATGCGAATAAGATCGTGTACGATAGTAAGTTTGCATCTGCTTGGACATTCATTTTACATGTTACTTACAATTCTACAGAATTAAACAATTGGCTCATTAATGCCTTCAACGGTGAATGGCTACGCACTTCGAACGCTGTACCATTACAGATTGACTCAGCATCATCGAAAACAAAAGCAACGTGAGCGGCGGAGGGCGTTTGGAGATGTCACGGAGTCAGGAGTTTATGAGGTCACTTTAGCATAGTTGAGCATTGAAAGAATGGCAAACCGTTGTTCCTACCTATACGAAGAATATATATATATATATGCAGTCCAGCTGTAGTTAAGTTCTTTATTCTCTTTGTTTCAATATCTTCATTGGGATTGTGTAGTTCTTCCCCACTCACAATCCCACTTATTCAGCCCTCTCATTCATAGCACTATGTAGTGTCAAGAATACTTCCGAGGACTGTGCCGCTGAAGCTAAGAGGCGTGTAGCGTTGAAATGGGATCAATGTCGCGTTCACGATGGGTGCTGGTTCTTCAGCTTCCGCTGCTCCGTTCTGATTGGATCCCGTAAGTTGCATTTGCTGGAAGGTAATTGCTGGGGGACAGACTTGGGTAAATGTTTCATTCTGCAGAGAATCTGGAGTCAGCGGTCGGACAGACGTTGCTGACAGTTCTGGGACTGTTGGTGAGGTTGGCGAGTCGAGTGGGCTTACCTCTTCCTGATCTGCAAAGCGCAGAGTTGTTTGAATCCGAAGAAGAGATGGGAAGGATGCAAGAGAGGATATCGAGCGAGGTCTGCTTACCGAGAAGTCTCCAGGCAGTTCCATGGACATAGGGGTTGGTGGTGAGATAGATCTTGCTACCGTGTAGTCTGTTGGGAGCTCCAAGACTTCTGGTTGAGCGTGACTTACCTTCGGTGGAAGAGCCGGTGGCGTGGTTGGGCTTACCGCTGGTAATTCAAAGACTTCAGATTCAGCACGAGTTTGGTTTACTGGGGCCTGGTCTTCATGGGGATCACTGCAGATTGACAAGGGCATATTGGTGATCTGCGCTGGTACTGTCACGCGAAAGCCAGTATCGTGCTGCTTGATAGTTAGGGACTCTGGATGGTTGCGTGGTAGGGTTGCTCCTGGTCCCGCCGTTTGGGTGTGTTGGGTGAGGAACAATTCGGCTACCTCTTCTCCCCGCGATCTTCTCTGCTCTGCAGAAGAAGGGACAAGCAATCTATACTCGGGCAGAAACATCTCATTGCTTTGTCTCCCCTCCACTCTGGCGCCGTCATCAGAAGGGAAACCCGGCATAGGCCCCGATCCTGTTTCTGCAGCAGAGCCCAGCTCTGGGAGAACCAGTTCATCTTCCGCTCTCTCCATCAGCGCCCTCTCTTCTCTTTGTCTCCTGGCACGAGGCAATGACAAGTGTTTTCGGACCCAGGCGATACACTTACACCCTCGACGCGAGCGCTGTTGGCATTCTGGACAAGGTTGTGGAGGATAACATTCTTCTTCGGTGGTTTCACAGGGCTCAACGGGTGGGAAGGGACTGCGCTTCGTGGCGCAGATGTAAGGCGTTGTGGTGTGGTGCTCGCAGAGCCAGTGATTGATTATGAAGCGACACATGAAGAGTGTGGTCTCGGCAGAAAAAGATGTTGATGAGAACTGGAAGATGAATGAGTTCGAGCAGAACCCGGGCGAGAGAAGAGATACTTAGGAGCGACTGAAGGGAGAGCGAAGACCTGGTCGTTGACCGAAGGCTTGAATGGTTGATGATTTGCGTATTGGAGGGCAGACATCTGCTTTTATAGGAGACTTCGGCAGACCTTCGGGGCTGGTTGTATGGGCATTGTTCTAGCACTCTTTGATGAATATTTGGCATTGTTTTCTGATTGTCTTTCAGATAAAGAAACTGGACAATGCTATTCATTATACGAAGCGTTCGGACAAAGAAGTTTCTTTGGCCCTAAAGACGGTCAAGTGAGTAACCTGTTTTTTAATCCAGCAGATAACAAGCATATGATATTGTGAAGGAGGTTCAAACGAGTAATTAGGTAAGTTGTCAATGAAGGTCGTCAATGGCGATATACAATAAAATAATAGGGTATGGGTGCGATTATCTGGCTCTATACGCATACACCTATACACACCTCAGCAGTATCATTCTAAGAATAGTTATTCAGAGACGATAGGTAAATTAAGACAGACGAGATTTCTACCCTTGTATAATTCTTATTGTGATTTGAACGCCTACGTATTAGATGGGAGGGACAAAGGCAAAAACGCTTAGACACTTCACTTGTTCTCGTTACGAAAGTCTATGTTGGGAGGTTGATTATCTATCTAGGAGTTTTAATCGGACTTGGTTATTAATTGGGTGCATGTATGTATGTATGTAAAACCACACCACCTTCGACTGCAATACAAGAACTTTCCTTTCAGCGTGGTATATCTACCTACTACGGGACCGATACCCTGTAGTTAGGCTATCTTGAAGTGCTCTGGGGGTTCAACGTCCGTTTGGTTGCTTGTGAAAATTATTGCTTCATTTGTTTCGTACATGTATGTATCTAGGGTCAATTTCTTTCTCTTTCTCTCGCTGATTTAAGGATCCTAAGAATACTCAAAGCCATTCATGTATGATGAAATAAGCAGTGAACATTTCTTCTAAAAGAATATCTTGATTGAATGATTTAACTAGACTGTCTGGTAATTCAACGCACTTGTCCGATTCTTTCAGTCCCATATGTTGAGTGAGATTATATCTTATCGATTATATATATAGTGAAAGTGCTTTCTGGCAGGGATGTCATTTCTCCCATGCTATACATATTGCAATTGAAGAAAACGACGAAAAGGACAGCGGTTATAATGATAGGCTTTTAGTTTAACGTTCAAGGCAGTGTGTAAAAGGTTGATACCTTAATCATTAAGTCTGCACCCTAACAAAAGACCTGACCGAGTCGAGGCATTCTCGAGGCATTCCAGTGTTAAAACTTAGAGAATAGAAAGGAGAGGCCGAATAAGCCAAAGGTTGGTGCTAAGGTATTCTCTCCTCGGTAACTCTGATCTCGCTTAAGGGGCACGAGGAATTGGGTTTTGACAAGGTGTGCCACACCAAGCCGAAAGCATCTGGATGATTAACTTCCTCGGCGTATGAGAAGACATAAGAGATGAATGGCCGTCTGAAGGCTGAAAGTCGAAATAATACGGTAGACTTGATCGAGTTAGCGCTTATCCCGTACTTGCTCTCCTCTGAAGGTCTCTCGCTATGTCGCATCTACAGCAACATGACGAAATCCTGACTCCCCTCCCCGATGAGCCCTCATGACCTTGGGCACAGAACTCTAAATCCGAATCATCAACTAGCCAATTTGAGTCCGGAATGGTTCTACAATACTCTCCTGTTTGCAAGGACTCTTGGTATTCATAACTTGCCTGCAAGGCGCGGTCTTAGCGCGTCCCTTTGCGGTCTCCTGGCTTCGTCGCGTAAAGCATATTTTCTCTAGTCGATTGATTGCAGAATGGAGAGGACGCGTTGCACCTCTTTTACCCCTCTCCATACCTTAAGTATTGATGCGACTCAACAAATCAACTAGAAATCTTTCACAGAGTTGTTCCCCACGAGCAATAACCCGAGAAGATGGATTTCTATGCAGCGAACGTTGTGGGTTTTGTGGCAGTAAATGCTGCCCTTTCATATCGCCAATGGAAGCAAAATAGTAGGGCTGAGAGATCCAGTAAAATCGCGGGCGGAGAGGGGTTCGCCTCCATTCTGGCCGCCGAAGCTGTAACATCTCAGTTCAAGAAGAGGTTTCTGCCCGTATACTTACTGGTGTTTGGTGCCGATTGGCTTCAGGTACGCAACTATTGATTTCGGAAAAGTCCAATACTGAGATTGGTGTAGGGCCCTTATATATATACCATGTACAAAGGTATAGTTTGGAAATGTGAAGCTGCTGCCAAAGTGATGCTTATATTGCGCAGATGAGAAAGGACTTGCAGAAGAAACCGTAGCTCACCTATTTATGACGGGTAGGTTTTGTGGGATTCCAAAACATCACGAAATACTGCTGAAAAACAGTAGGATTCCTGGCCGCGGGTGTATCTGCCTCCTTTGTTGGATCACTGGCAGATCGATATGGCCGCCGTTCCGCCTGTCTCTTCTTCTGCGTCACCTACTCGGTATCTTGCCTCACAATCCTCTTTGACGATATCCTTATTCTATTCCTCGGCCGTATCCTTGGTGGTCTCTCAACTACACTTATGTATAGCGTATTTGAAAGCTGGATGGTGACTGAATACCATCGTCAACACTTGACCGAAGCTGGTGGTTCACTTAACGATATTTTCGGCATCATGACTACGCTGAATGGTGTCATTGCAATCCTCGCGGGCTTATTTGCCCAAGGAGTAGCGGATTATACCGGGACACAAAAGGCACCGTTCATGACAGCAGTGATCTGCTTGGTTGTGGCCTTCATGTCCATAACGCAAAGTTGGGTATGTCTGTTAGCTACACAGCCGTGGAATGTTGACACTGACTTTCCAATAGAGCGAGAATTATGGGGACAGCGCAAACGCCGATTCTCTCCAACCAAAGACCGAGACCGGACCAGAGAAGAGTGGTTTCCAACTCATCAAAGACGGTAAGCCTAACTCCAATCCTGGCTTCCAGTATGTGAACTCACGCATATCATAAAAGACAAACGTCTGTGGGCCTTATGCATCACGTCCTGCTTCTTCGAAGGCTCGATGTACCTATGGATATTCTTCAAGTTTCCAGCTCTTCGACTTTCCCATGAACTCGCCGGAAAAGGCTCTGATCTACCATTCGGCATGATCTTCGCAGCCCTCATGTGCGCCATGATGTTGGGCTCGCTCTTTTTCACCTGGTACTCGTCACTTTCCCCGGGGCACTGGGTGGTCTCGCCGTCTAAACTTCTCATGATCTCGTTGGTTGTAGCAGGGAATTGTTTCCTGCTCCCAGTCCTATTTCGGGATGAAGCAATCACCTTCTGGTGCTTCTGCGTCTTTGAGATGTGTTGTGGTATCTACTTCCCTACCATGGGTAATTTAAAAGAACAGATAGTCGATGATGGTGTTAGAGCTAAGGTTTATGGCGTGCTAAGAGTTCCGCTCAATGTGTTCGTTGTGCTTGGCTTGGCCCTTACTAAGGATGGTAAGAGAGTTTCCTTCCCATGAGGTGTCTTTTTAGCTGATAACTTTGCAGGCGAGAAACACAGGGACAACATGTTTATGATCTGCAGTGGTGCTCTGATCACAGCTGCTGCTGCCGTGGGTACTCTTCTCGCCTAGTTTGTAAGGTGGTCTAGAAGGAGCTGCCAATGCAGAGCAATAGAAACAGATGGAGGAGAATGTCAAACAAAATTACCAAACAAACATTTGGAAAGGGAACAAGCTAAAAGGCAATGAAAACGACACCAGGATTTTGGATGGGTGGATGCGTTCGGATTCTGGAGATGCTGAGCTACTGCTTACCGTTACTGAAGTCCAGAGTAACCCGCTCCAACACCACGGACGTGAAGATCTTCAATCATTGGGTTGGTTTAGCAACTCAAAAAGTATTCTCCGTCCTTGTCACCACTGGTATAAATGTGAGAGTTTCCAGTGTCCAGTGAAAGGAGCTGTTACACTGTGTTGCTTGTGGTTTCATCGTGCTTAAACTATGGCAAAGCAACACACTCGATCTCAATTGGAACATCTTTCGGCAATTGCTTCACTGCCACACAGCTTCTGGCGGGCTTGTGCTTAATCCACTTCTCATACTCAGTGTTCATCTCTGTGAAATCCTTCATGTCGGTCAAGAAGATCTGAACCTTGACAACTTTCTCGAGCGAGGAACCTCCTTCGGTTAAGACGGCGCTGAGAGCTTGGATGCATGCCTTCGTCTTTTCGCCCATGCTGCCATCAACGAGATTGCCCTGTGCGTCCGCTGGAAGCTGTCCTGAGCAGTAGATTGCATGAGGAGTTTTAATTGCTTGGGACTAAGAGCCTATTGTGAGCACGTGATTGCTAGTTGTCAAAGTAAGGGCGGTGGTGGCTCACGTAAGGACCCACAGCTATTGTAACAAGTCAATTGAGGGACTCAAGTCAAGGAGGTGTTTCCAAGGAGACACGTACGAGGCATTGCATTCTTTGTGAAGATTATTGACATATTGGAGCTGTTTCGAGCGATGCCTGGGATGCTTTGGATTGCTGGACGACTTGGAAAGTGACCCAGATACAGCGACAATCGTGGCAACGCGCTCCTGATTGCAGACATTGGGTTTGAAGTTGAGTTGTTCGATAATGATCTTGACCGTGTTTTCTTGCCTGGGAGAAGTGAAAGGTGCAAGGTGGGACGCGAACCAACCCTCTTATCGCAAACGGTCACGTGCCAGCATAATACGCCGCCATTCTTTACTACGGCCCGTACTTCCGTACTAAGTCTAGGTGATGGATGGGTGGTAGATATTGAAGATTCGAGAAGACCGCCAAATACATACGGTCTATACGTTGCACGTTGTACAGATCCTCGAGAACAAGATATCCAGGAAATATGACCAAGACCACCTATTTGCCCTTTCCACATTACATAAATTAACAAATAATCAGCCACGGCTCACAGTCCCCCGTCAAGGAGTGCCCCTATTCAAGGTACGTATGATACATAGCCTCGTCATCGCTAGCGGGTTCTGTACGCGGACAAGAGGCCAGCTCTCAATATCAACGCGCCTGACAGTCAAATTCCATCCGACATCTTCCAAGCGTCTTTTTTTTTCTGAGGAGTTCCCACCCACCACCAACGCCTCTTGATCTGTTTTTGGGATCAATGCTATCTTCCTACACTCTTTGAATCTCTTTGCTATCATCAGCACATTTGTCGTAAGTGTCCAACGCCATCAATCAGCATAGCTAGTAGCCATTGTCATGCCACATCCGCTCAATCCCGCTCGGCAGTCTGAGCTCCAATACATACCTATTTGCTGTGAACTTCAGCTGACAGCCACTCCCGTTCTCTAGAATTAATCTTTTTCGTTTGCACTGGTCGAATCCAGCATGACGTCCCCTGCGGGCACGATGCGCAAGCGGAAAGATGCTGCAACTCCTGCCAAAGCAAAAGATGCCTCCGCGACGGGCGTAGCAGCTCCACGAGACCCTGAGCTTGATATGCTGGTGCAAGCAAACCTACAGAATAAGCCTGGAGCCGTCGAATGGGATTACCGGATTGCTTTGAGCATCATAACAGTTTTGGGTTTCATTACGAGATTCTGGGGGATTAGCCATCCCAATGAGGTGGTGTTCGATGAAGTCCATTTTGGAAAGGTAAGGAAATCTACACAATCTTTCATTTCCAAAAAGGGCGGGTAGGCTGACCTTGGATCTGAACAGTTTGCATCATATTACCTCGAGCGAACGTACTTCTTCGATGTTCATCCACCTTTCGGAAAGCTCCTCTTCGCTTTGATGGGATGGTTTGTGGGATACGATGGAAGCTTCCACTTCGAGAACATTGGTGATTCTTACATCACCAATAAGGTGCCGTATGTGGCGTACCGTTCGATGCCAGCATTGCTAGGTGCTTTGACTATTCCTGTGGTATTTACAATAATGTGGGAATCTGGCTATACTTTACCTGCATGCATTCTTTCAGCTTGCTTGGTACTCTTCGACAACGCTCACATCGGCCAAACTCGCCTCATCCTTCTCGATGCCACCCTGGTATTTGCCATGGCATGCGCTCTACTATCATACATACGATTCTACAAACTTAGACACGAGCCGTTCGGGCGTAAGTGGTGGAAATGGCTTCTCCTGACAGGCTTTGCGCTCAGCTGTGTCATTTCTACAAAATATGTCGGTGTCTTTGCATTCACAACCATTGGATCTGCCGTTGCCATTGACCTCTGGGGACTTCTTGACATCAACCGCCGCCAGGGAGCATTGGAGCTGCCAGAATTCGGGAAGCATTTCGCTGCCCGTGCCTTCGCACTTATCGTCGTTCCATTTCTTTTCTACCTCTTCTGGTTCCAGGTGCACTTCGCCATTTTGACTAAGTCTGGACCCGGAGACGACTTCATGTCCCCAGCTTTCCAGGAGACGCTCTCTGACAATGCCATGACTGCAAATGCAGTTACTATCGACTATTATGATGAGATAGCATTGAGACACAAGGAAACTCACGGCTACCTTCACAGTCATCTCGACAGATACCCGCTCAGATACGACGATGGACGTGTTTCAAGTCAGGGCCAACAAGTCACTGGGTATCCTCACAAGGATGCCAACAACCACTGGCAAATTCTCCCACTCAAAGATGACAAAACCCTAGGCCGCCCTGTTCGAAATGGTGAAATTGTAAGACTGAGGCACGTTGTCACAGACTCGATGCTCTTGTCACATGACGTTGCCTCGCCGTATTATCCCACCAACCAAGAATTCACAACTGTCACAATAGATGAAGCGAACGGAAATCGATTTAATGACACTTTATTTGAACTCCGGATTGAACAAGGCAAGCCCAATCAGGAATTTAAGAGTCTATCTGGACAATTCAAGCTCGTCCACTTCCCCAGCAAAGTCGCAATGTGGACTCACACGACCCCACTCCCCGACTGGGCTTACAAGCAACAAGAAATCAACGGAAACAAGAACCTTGGCCAGACTTCCAACCTTTGGTATGTGGATGAGATCCCTTCAATCCCAGAAAACAGCCCTCGTTTGATCAAAGAAGAGCGAAAGGTCAAGTCTCTGCCATTCCTCCAGAAGTGGTTTGAGTTGCAACGAGCAATGTTCTTCCACAACAACGCCTTGACAGCCAGCCACCCATATGCCAGTGAACCTTTCATGTGGCCATTCTTGTTGAGAGGTGTCAGTTTCTGGACACAGAACGATACTCGCCAACAGATCTATTTCCTCGGCAACCCATTGGGATGGTGGTTTGCTAGCAGTCTGCTGGCTGTTTATGCGGGCATCATTGCTGCTGATCAGTTGTCATTGCGTCGTGGTGTGGATGCTTTGGATCAACGTAAGGACTTCACTGTAAAGATTATTTTGTGCCGATACTGACTTGAACATATAGGCACTCGATCTCGTTTATATAACTCCACCGGATTCTTCTTCCTCGCATGGGCCACCCATTACCTTCCATTCTATCTCATGGGCCGTCAACTTTTCTTGCACCACTATCTGCCGGCTCACCTCGCATCTTCACTGGTTGCAGGAGCACTCCTCGAATTCATCTTCAACGTAGAGCCGGTACTAGATGACACTGCCTTCGAGACAAAGAAGGGTGGCAAGAAGGTAGTCAGGAAGCACCTCCCAGCACGTGAGAAACTTGCAGGCCAAAACCTCTTCACATCATGGGCCGCAATGGGCGTTCTCCTCATTCTTATCATTGGGGGATGGTACTACTTCCTGCCATTGACCTATGGTTACCCTGGCCTCTCGGTAGCAGAAGTCAATGCAAGAAAGTGGCTGGGCTATGATCTTCACTTTGCAAAGTAAAACGTATTGAATAACTTATAGATAAGTTTGGGGAGAATGGGGTGTGAGTCTCATTTGTACTGATGGGGGTGGAAATTAGGAGGGAGCCGCTTAATCTAGCGTCCAAGCCTGCTATAGCAGGCACGGTTGTTGTAACATATCTTCCACAAATCCTCTGATTAAGCGGAATGAATGTCACTACTGGTTGTAAAATTTGCTTCACCGTCAATTCATATCTCGCCTTTTTTATGGGCAGAGTAACATGCCAAGTTTGAGTATCACTATAGTAGTGAGTTGAAAGGGAGCACTAAAACCGCTTAATCAGAAATTTTTATGACAGGTTCAGAGGAAAAAAGAGCAGTCTTCGACTCTGAAAATCCAGCCGCAAGAACATTGAAACTAGCCTCTGATAATAGAGCCGGTGCTGCCTAATATATTCAGAGACTAGAATAAATCCATCTCGTCATATTGCCATGAATAGGGATTTAATCTCTGAGTCATGGAAGATGCTAAGGATTTAGGTGGACTACGTGTGGTAATTAGCATTTTCTTGTCTCAGTATTGAGAATGTTGAGTTACCAGTAGGTACCTTAGGTAGCTGGGGAGCAAGAGCTGTTGACAGAAGAAACCAGTGTTTGCTTTCTACACCAATCTATTTTCAAGTTCTCCAACAAACAGAACAGCCGTGCTACAGTGGGGAAAGGAAGTAAGTGGTTGAGATGAAATTCTGATTTAGAGAAGCATTAACAAGTGATGAGGAGTCGCTGATCCCGTATATGAATATCAAACGAAATGCAAAATGTGAAGGGGAAAGGCGAAAGGGGAAGGGGGAAGCAGAAATTGAAGTCCTTGAAGATATGGAAGATGATAGTGTTTAATAGGTTGGGTTTTGTTCTTCGGAGGTGTGAGAATATTGTGTATGCTTGAGCTTCTTTGACGTCTTTTCTTTCCTTTTTCTTGTTCTTTTTCTTTTTCTTTTTCTTTCTATTTTTGGAAGGCTCGAAGACTTTCTGCCGTCCTTAATTTCGAGGTCAAAAAGGTAAAAGCAGTCTGCAGCTAAGCAGATGCTGCAAGACGAGCAGAGAGGAGAACATAACACTCTTGCAATAATAATTGACGGGACTAAGTAGGTGAACGTGCTTAGTAATTACATGATCTCTAGAGAGAGAGAGAGAGAGAAACCTCTTCTAGCATAACCGTCGCTTAACAGCCGAGCACAGAAAAGCGAGTGAGAGAATCCCAATTTGGCAGTCGTAAGTGAAAACTCCTTCCTACACGTATGGTTATGCTTGACGGACCCATAAGCGAAACTAACCATAGCTTGTCCAGGATTCAAAGAACTAATTACTCTCGGATCAAGAGTTGTATCTTAGGAATTTATGTAGTACAGGATCTTCAAAATACAAATCTTAAAGACTCCCGTCAGCCTGGCTGGCAACCATAAACAAGCAAGCCACTTGGCGGTGTGGTTACACGGCGAGCTTATCGTTCGATCTCGGTCCTACTTTCTGCAAGCTAAGATAGAATTGTGGTAATCACTCACCCACTACAAACTCAATCTAGAAAAAGAAAAGAGAAAACCTTAACTTGACTTGAGACGGGATGGTGGAGGGAATGTGGCGGATATAAACTTAGCCTCAATACAGTATCAAAACTCTGAGCAATGCCAAGGCATGAAACAAAATACTCAAATACCATTCTCCCAAAAGAAAATTCACACTCATCGCGCCACTGTCTGTGATCGATGCCGATCACGAGGAAATCACGACAACATCCATCGTACCAACTAAGATTGTATGACACACTCTGCAGCCATCCGGTGGGAAAAGCACGCTTCCACCAACCCAGCACTGAGACAACGGTCCAAATAGACAATAGTCTAAAACGCCACCAATCCCATGATTCGACATGAGAGGTCCCGAGATCTGAATACATGCACGAAGCAGGTAGCCATGAAGATACTCGGTCTTGATCTCATGTGGTGTATTCAGACCTGGTGGTGTCGGAAGCCTTCTGTCCGTCCGCAGTAGAGAAGGGAGATGAAATGATGAGTACATAAGTGGATATGTTTGTATGTTGATAGTGCATTGCGCGTATGCATAAGACACATTTTACGGTAATATGGTTTCGAGTCTATTGAATGGCTTTTTTGATGAATGCGGGAGGTCCTGAAAGAGCAAGCGGAAAAGATGGTCAGAGTATAAATGTGAATCCTTACCTAGCTCGAGCCAGTACACCCCTCACGAAACCCACCTGTTCAATCTCAACCTCGTCATCTCATCTAAGTTTCGAAGACGACAGAAACAACAGCGTTGACAACAGCAATCTCACAGACGTGACAAATCGACCCTTAGTCTACATCAAGAACCAGAAATAGAACGGCAAGCAGCAAGCTTATCTTATCTTCTGCTTTCATCGGCAACGATGGATCATCCTTACTTTAGAAATATTGATACCACGTCTGCATCTAAAAAGAAGACTGTAGTCGAGGTTAAGGAGGACGCACCGTGGTTGTTGAGCTATCGATCTAGTACTTTTGTTATCTTATTGACGGTTTGTGCGGCTGCTTTTACTGTGAGTCTGTCCTTTGCGTCTTGTCTCTCGTTCTTGTGTGGTCGTGATAGAGATGACTGTGAAGGCTGATGTATGGTACTCACAGGATGGATTTGTATACTCGGTGGTGAGTTTGAACTCTGCTCCTTGAAGCTATGGGAAAATGGGAGGAGAGTGTGAAGAGAGAAGGCATTTGTTTACTTTACTGTACTGTGTAGGTTGTGCCAGTACTTCCCTTTGCACTGAGGGATTATTACGGTGTTGATCCAACAAGAGGTATCTACCACCCCTCATCCAAACCATAAAAAAGAATCTGACATTGAGTCATTGACATTGCAAAGTCCAACTATGGACCTCGCTGCTCCTAGGAATCTTCGGGGCCTCCATATTTATCTGCTCGCCGATTATTGGCTGGGCAGCAGACAAGAGCCAATCCAGGAAACCAATGTACACATTTGGACTCTTCACTCTGGCCCTAGGCATCGCAACACAAGCCTTCAGTGCCCATGTCAGCATACTCGTCATCTCGCGGATCCTTCAAGGTCTCGCTTCAGCGGTCGTCTACACCATCGGCCTGACGCTCATCTCTGACACTGTAGCTTCCAAGGATGCGGGGTGCTATATGGGCTTCGCTTTATCGTCGATGAATTTTGGTGTTGTGGTAGGTCCAGCTATTGGAGGGATTGTGTTTGACAAGGGAGGTTATTATGCTGTTGTGGGTTTGATGGGTGGTGTTGCGGCCTTGGATACGGTGTTGAGGTTGGTTATGATTGAGAAATGTGAGGTTGAGGTGTATTTGGTGGAAGGTGGTGAGTATGAGGAGACGGAAACCTCGAGGCTCTTGCAAGCTGCTTTCCAACCTCCATCACCAGAAGCTCTTCCAAGGTCTGATATCAACCACAGGTTGGCTCCAACTCAAACAAGTGGTTTCCAAGTGCTCGCGCTGCTTGGGAGTCCACGGATCTCTGCAGCTATATATGGAGTCTTCGTACAGACGAGTCTCTGCACCGCTTTCGACGGTGTGTTGACGCTATATCTTGGTGAAGTTTTCGGGTGGCGGAGTTGGGACGTTGCAATTTGTTTTCTGTGCATCACGATTCCACTCACCGTATTGGGACCCGCTGCTGGGAAGTTATCGGATCTGTATGGTCCGAGATGGATTGCTGTGAGTGGGTTCTTGTTGAGTGCCGTGTCGATTGTGCTTTTGCAGTTAGTGAAGAGGAAAGAGCAAGTTGGACTTCTTTATGGGCTTTGTGCCCTTATTGGTAAGTCTTGCCTCGTATGTCTCTTTCAATTGCGAATGGAACGTGCATATGGAGTCATTGACTTGCTGTCATTGCTCGTCCATCGGCCACATTGTCCAAGCCCTCGCTGCTGGAAGTGGTGGCAGTCGTGCGGTTTGGAGAGAAAGACTCCAGGCTCTTCAAGTAACTCAAGCCAGTTCAGTAACTTAGATGACATCTCGAAGTCGGCCATTGATGTGCTACCTTCTCCTTCGACGGGTTGACTGATAGATTGAAATAGGAGCTACACTAAGCCTTCCCGTCTCGCCACTCGCAGGTGATATCTCGAACGTGCTTGAACAAAAAGAGAAGAACGGAGAAGGAAAGAGTGCTTATGCACAATCTTTTGGTTTATTCAACTGTGCAACGGCTGTAGCGACGATGCTTGGTCCAGTTCTAGCCGGGTGGTTGAAAGAGAGGTTTGGTTGGAACGTTATGTGCTGGGTTGTAGGCATATTCAGCATTTCGGGGGCAATCCCTGTGGTAAGCAAGCATTTTACTGTACTGTGAAACGAGCTCTCCTCATATTCTAACTGTTATGCTTCACAGTATCTATATACCGGTCGCAGTGTATGATATCCTCGACTGCGGGTGCGAGAAAGTTTAGTGCGAGAAGATCCATGCGTGGTGGGTGAAGGAGATAGATTGAAGGTTGGCCAGAAGTCGTTTCGACAGGAAATGCGGTGTAGAAAGGTGTTATGTAGTATATGAGATAAACAAGCGGCAATATATGGAAATAAAATAGAACCTTTTTTTTTACCTCTTCTTCTTCTGCATTGCCTGGTCCTTGGGATTGTTTAATTGCAATGTTGGCTTTCCAGGACTAGCCTCTTAACTGTCGTCCTGAACCGACTTAGTCGAAAATACGCAGCCAAACGGGCCCTTACAGTACTCGCCGTCATCGTAATTCGTAGCGGGAAGTCTAATGATCCCAAAATCCTCATTCTCAACGCTAAAGCACGTTGGATGATACCGTGGTAAGCTTGAGGAACCACATGGATAGCATGGTTCGTTGAGTAACCCCTGCGATGCACCTAGGCCTCCTAGCTTTTGTGCCTGAAAACCCGCACTTTCAGTTGTCTGGTAAACGGTAACGACAATCATCGGAATTGAGCGAACATACGAAGTAACGGTGAATGCTTTGCTGAAACACATTATTTTTAGTCTTGAAAGTGCGCATCCTCTCCCACGACCCAACCATCTTATTGACCACACACCGTACTTTGAACAAGTGTGGTTCCGAGAATTCTGATACCATACAAGCTGACATGCGGAGCCTTATGATGCCTTTTTGAGTTGAGTACGTTGGTACATGGTCGAGTTGGGAAAAGGGGCGAACCATAAAATGATAAATGCAAGAGAACGTCCGAAACATAAGAGTCGAAAGTAAGCCAAACTCCGGCAGATTAATGTGGAGGATGCATCGTAAAAGGCAGGATATGCACACCAAGCCTCCAAGGTCTGTCGACTTTTGGTATAATAGGTATAGTAGGTACAGACTGTACAGCACTTCGTACAGTAGAGCAGCATCGGGAAAAGACATCCGATGATCATGATGATGCAAAAGGTGCTGTGATAGAGATGTGATAGACGATCATGGGGTACATGGGAGCGACCAAATTACTTCCTGTATTCGTGCTCCTTGTACTGTACGGCAGCCACACCAGTTCAGTAGTAGCTAGCCTCCATATTCCTGGCTCTTCATCTGGGTACCTGCAAGGTGATCAGCAAGGCTTCTGTCATACAAATCGTGGTACCGGGTTGTTGCGGCTCTCAGCAAAGAGTATTCATTGTTCGGAGCACGCTGACGTGTCACTCTGCTCTTGATACTTTGCTTTGCACCTATTCGAAGTTTCGAATTTTAAAGTTGTGAAGTTTTGGAAGGATGAAAAGCAATCTTTTTGCTGGCTGTTATCGCGGATATACAGTAGACAGACATCAGCTGCATGGGCCCCAAATGGGCTCTGCCATAGAGGAGTACGTCGCGCAGCATCGCGTTGGTGATTGGCTTGCTTCCATGGGAAACCGTCGCCCCCAACGGCAATAAAGGGACACGGCCGCTTAATATTGACTGCTATGCCCGAGCTTATTGAAGCTTGATCTGATAGCAAGAAGGGTATTACCTCCTCGGAGTCTGGGGCATTTTCAGGTAGCATACGGCCGACACAATGGTTGGCAATGGTTGGCACTTGGCTGACAGTAGTTGGGTTGGCTTCTGCAAGTGCTGCACACATCGCACACATCTCACACATCTTCTCCCGGAGCAGAGCACTTCTGTTTTCTTATCTACTGAGCTTTCGATGTCTTACTTGCGCAACCATTGATCGTTACGCCGACGACGCCTGTACCACGGAACTTGGATGACTTTTTCTCGAAGGATTGCCGTCGATGGAGCTTGTTCGTCCGGTCTCTAGCCGATATCCGACTGGGAATACCCAACGTAGGCGCGTTTGACTTGGGCGAGGGTTGCTCGGGTCTCTTCCTGATCACAGCGCCCAGAGTGATGAACAGGGTCTACGATAGGGCGGAGCAGCAATGTGGGTTGAGGATTGTTGGAGGTACAGGGGAGCGAAATGATGGTTATGGGAAGAGAGCGCGAGAGAGCGCGAGAGAGGCTGGACTGAGTGGACAGTGGACAGTGGACGACGACGAGGACTGACAGTCTGACAATCACTGCTGGACTCAGACCATGTTGTGATGCGACGGCGGCTCGAAGACCACGCGCTCAGCTCTTGTCTATTGAACGCCACGAGGGCCAGACATGCATGTGTATACAGTATGTTACTGTAAGAGCGAGCGGCACCGTGCTTTGCGTAGGTACAGACAGACAGATATCTTCGTTGCAGTCAGTGCCATCTGGCAGATGGATTGGCCTTTCACCCACCTCTCGGCATTGTCAGTGCGATGTCTCTGTCTCCCCCGAAGGCATTATGCCGTGGGTTGTTACCGCAGAATCATCCATGCCGCCTGTGTATAAGTATAGTTGGGGATTAGTGAATGGAATGGAGGGCATCATACTCCACCCTCCCCTTCTTGTGAGCCCTTGTGAGCGCTCGCCCAAGCCGGCGGTAGATTACAGTATTGATGCGAGGGACCAGGTTGCCATTTGTTGGAGGAACTCTCGTCGTCCCCTGCACTGTCCTGCCCCTGACAGTCTACAGGTCGCGTAAAGGTCAGACTTCATGTGGACGAATCCAACGACGATCATGAAGGCCTGCAGTGTTGCAAATCCGCCGTGATCACGGTGATTGAGTGCGAAAGGCCAGGGTGGGAAATGGCTATCGTTGCCAAAGCACAGGTGTTACGTTCTTAAGAGTGCCACGATAGAACGAACACCTTCTAGCTCTTCTTCCTTGCTGCCTCTTGATGTAACCCCGGCGCGTTCTCTGCATACCGACGACCTGCTGTCGACCCAAACGCAACCTTCGTCCTTGGATTAACCTTTTGTGGGCATTCCAGCTGCTGTCCTGGAGCTTGTCGTCACATTATTTTCCGCCTATCGTAGCATATACTCGACGTTGCATAACCTCCTTTGGCCAGTCTGGTCACTTTGGTCAGTTGGGCTCGTACCTCTCGCCGTTCATGCAGCAAAACGTCTGACAGCCGTCACAGCTTCCCGTCCTCAGCGAGCCCAGGCAACTCCTACCTGGCCGCCCTGACTGCACGTCGCCTCGACAAGTCGCATTCGTTGGCATAGCAAGGAGCAAGGAGCCTCGAGAGTACTTGGGCCTAGTGTAGCAACACCACACACCACCTCTCTGCATGAAAGTGCAATTATAATTTACCAAGGCCTTCTCACCACCCGTCCAGCGGACTCAACTATCAGCCATGGCGCCGCCTTCACATTCCAGCAAGACAACGCTTCATATCCCCTCTCCTTCTGCCTATTCCTCTTCCATCCCGACAGACTACAGCAGCTCTGTGTCCGACCTCAACAGCAGCAGCACCTACTCACCCCGAACCCTTTATCACGACACCTTTTGGGAGCGCCCACATTCTTCGGAAAGTGCACCGGTTGCTGGTTTCGCACCGCGATACAACAAGAAAAGTATGGCCGACTTTACTGGAAATTACATTACAACCGAGGACGAGTTCGAGCAATTGCCCATTGCAGTGCGTCGAAAGGTACGTACCGGTGGATGGTTGATTTTAGCCTTGTCGGCTGCTACATGCTGCGCCAGTGCGTTCAATCACACAGCATTTTCATTTCAGTGCTACGCGTCCAAACCACCACCTTTCCCTTTTGCACTTGGCTTCTCGACACCGTCTCTCTATTTTCGAGCTACGCAAGCCAGTGCGGAGCGGTGTGGCTCGCCCGGGTGTTGACTTGATGCACGCATGGACTTTTTGTTGCTGGACCTGCATGCTATGCGACAATGGATTCTCTCTTGAGATTTCTTCATTGCGAACGACCTCCTGGCTGACACTGTGCCCTGTCGTATAGTACTTCTCAACTCTAGAACGTTTACGATTTGCACAAAACTCGCGATCCAGCGCCCTCAATGAGTTGCCAATCCAGAAGCCCCGCAAGACCTCCTCACTGGCAGACCGGCGAGGCCTGAACATTCCTGTCATTGACTCTCGAAAGAAGCATTCCGATACTTCAATTCGCCGGCCGCGGAGGAACTCGAAGCTATCCAGACAACTGTCAGTAACGAGTGACGAAGCTTCGTGGTTTTTGACTCTACCCGAGAAGGTCCGGAATAAGCAGTACACAAGGGAGGAACAAGTAATACTGGCTGCTCGCCTGCGAGAGAGTGTGATCCTGGATGCCGCGGATGAGGCCATCTACAAAGCAAGTCGCAGGGCAAGTCGCATTACATCGCCTACTGCCGATTCACAACAGTCGCCAGCGAAGGTTAGCATTGAGTGTCAAACAAGGAGCATGGCGGATACAATGTTCGACAGCTTCCGGTGGATGGATGAGGAGAGCGACTTGGACTTAAGCCTCAATCTGGATGACTACCATGCCAATCTGGATGGTGCTGTTCTTCCTTCATCCGAAAGCAACACACGACCTTCGTTTCGGAGACATATGTCAATTTCGAAAATACCCTTTGGACGCAATTCGATATCATCAATGGGAGGAGGACCCAGGTCACCCAAGTCCCCATCCGACTCGAATGGTAACCCTCGACAAAGGTCACGAGCGATGTCTCTCATACAACCAAAACACTCCATGAATGACTCGATTGTATCAATTGATCCTAATGCCACCCATTACCAAGATCCCGAAGCAAGGTTAAAGCTCCGGGTCTATTTGGCATCACCTCAAAAATTCGATGAGGCTATCGAGTTTGGATTCCCATCAATGGACGGAATAGCAGGTGCTGCGGACAAAGAGAATAATCCACCAAATCGAAGCTCCAAGGACAGCGCAAACAAGAAATCGTTCGCTACCGACAAATCCATGGAGACATTCTTGTATGATGATAACGCCTCGTTATTTTCAGATGACGTCTCGATGGCTGATCCCGAATCCCCTATCACTCCATTGGACCCACGACACAGGGCATCGCCCTCGAACGGAGGAGGAAAGGGGAGCAAGAGCTCAGCAGATTTTTCACATCTTGGCATAACCAAGCCGATTGTCAAGCAGCCGGCGGAACCATACACGCTATCTATGGCGGGGAGCAGAGAAATGACGTTACGGATGACACTTACCAGGCCTGATCTACGGGCCGATGAGAGTAGATTGTATGGATGGCAAAACCAAAGCCCAAAGAGCCCTCTGCGGGAAGAGCCCCTGGCACTAGAACAGCTGGAAGCGAAATATGATGGTCGAGGTCCATTCGGAGGAGTCGATGGATGGGGACCACCCGATAACAATAATGGGGTCGTAAAGAGATTTTGGCATAGAGTCAAGAGCCAGAAAAGAAGCTCATCATGACGAGGGCTTGAGGAAGATTTGATTTGTTTGTCTTGTATTTTAGCGTGGTGTGGGTATTGGTTGTCGGGCTTATTTATGGTGGCATTGGCATAGCGGTTGAGACAGTCTCGATACCACCTCTTTTGTAGTAAATGGAACTTGCAAGTTCACATCTAGAACACGTCCTTTGAGGTCTTTATGCAATCATGCACAGAATGTCGGATCCTTGGGTGCGCCACAGGCACGTGCAGAGAAACCTTGCTGCCTCCTGGTACTCCGCGTCAGCAACATAGGACCTACCTGTTCCTGTGACTCTGAGTTGAGTGATTGCTGTAGCCTGTTGGTAAGAATTATAAGAAAATGCTGGCTCAGGAGTCTGGATTGGACAGGCTGAAGACCACACGCTCTCTTTGTCCTGTACTACCGGACACTGCGGGACGGCGCCGTGAGATCCTTGAATAGAAAGTCGCCTCTTGGCGTGGGTTTGGCGCGTCATATCTTTTCGCCTACTCGCAATTATTGTTTCAACTCCGGAGAGCTTCCTTCAGCCACATCTCCCATCACCAACTCGTAGAAGACACGCAACTCAGCTCTGATAGTTGTCACACAACGCGATATTCACCTCCATCCCAGACTCGGTTTCTTCTTGTCTCGTCCGGCCCTTCACATCGTAGCCCTGGTGCACATCTGCAGAACTTAATGCGCTTCCACATAATATTCACATCGCGAACATGAGGCTTCGGAGTTTCGAGGCGGCAGGCCTCCTGCTATCCTCACTGCTTTTCAGCAGCGCCTGGGCGAAGAAAGGGGCGCCCTCAGTAAAGACCACGAAATTTTCGAATGCCATCTTCAATCTGCAGTACTTTGACGAATCCGACGTGGTTATGTTCCAGGATGACATGGACCGAGCTGTGTATAGGTCTGACGATGCTGGCGAGGAGTGGAAGAAGGTGGACAAGATCCCCGAGGGTTCTGTGCTTGAGTTGTTGATGCACCCATATGATAAGAAGCGGGCGTATGTTATTACACCCGGGAGTTCACACTGGATGACGAGCGATCGGGGGAAGAGCTGGGAGGAGTTCTTCACAGACGCGCAGCCAAGCTATTTTCGAGATGCCTTGACCTTCCATGCCGGGGACCCAGATAAGATTATCTTCAATGGAATGGATTGCACAGGAATTTTCTGCGAAGAATTGGTAAGCCTGCGCCGAGTTCATGTCAAACCTGAAGGCCTACTAATCCTCTGCTAATAGACTATGTACACCACCAACGGGTTTTCAAAGGACACTCGATTCCTACGCGGAGATACCGCCGGGTGCCATTGGGCCAAGTCATCGGAAAGCTTCACCACCGGACAAAGTGATTTGGATGCTAGCAGGATTCTTTGCGTAGTGAAGGGTAGATTCTCTCCCTGGAGGAAGGACTACAGACTCCTGGTTTCGGATAATTACTTCACTTCCAATGGCGATGATATACAAGAATTCGAACCAGAACTCGAGCCGGGCCGCACGGTTCAAGGCATTGTAAATATGGCCGTGGTGAACAAATACCTCATAACTGCGGCGTCTGCCGCTGGAACGGACGAGATGGCACTGTACATCTCAGACGATTCCATCAAATGGCACCGGGCAGAGTTCCCGCATGATCATAAGTTGGTCGAGTCGGCGTACACGGTATTGGAGGGGACGGATTACAGCATCCAGATTGACGTCATGACCACTCGCCCCAATAATCCAATGGGAGTTTTCCTCAGCAGTAACTCAAACGGTACATATTTCACCAGAAACATTGAGCATACGAACAGGAATTCCAAAGGACTGGTCGACTTTGAGAGAATATCTGGCGTACAAGGAATTGTCTTGGTCAACACCGTTGAGAATTGGGAGGATGTGGAGAAGTCAAACGCTGCGAAGAAAATCAAGTCGGCGATTAGTTTCGATGATGGAAGGACATGGCAACCCATCAAGGCCGACTCGAAGGATCTCCACCTCCACTCAGTTACCGAATTGAGCAATTCCGGACGCGTCTTCTCAAGCCCAGCTCCTGGCTTGGTCATGGGTGTTGGAAATACAGGCGATTACCTTAAGTCTTCCAAGGAGGGAGATACATATGTCTCTGACGATGCAGGTGTGACGTGGAGCAAAGCTTTGGACGGTCCTCACAAGTATGAATTTGGAGACCAGGGATCCATTTTGCTTGCAGCCCCCGAGGAATATACCGACCAAATTAGCTATTCCTTGAATCATGGGAAGGATTGGAAACAAGCCGACCTCAAAACAAAGATGCGCCCGATGATGTTGACAACAACTCAGGATTCAACCAGCTTGAAATTTTTGATGATTGGAGCTGATCAACGGGACGAAGACGTAACCTATTTCGTTGTGTCTATCGATTTTGATGACATGCATGAGGACAAGTGCTCGAAGGACGACATGGAGCTATGGCATGCTAGAGTAGATGATAAGGGTAACCCGACTTGCTTAATGGGACACACTCAATCCTACAGCCGTCGCAAGGCCGACGCCGATTGCTTCCTCAAGAAGGAGTTCAAGGACCCGGAGGTTATTTCCGAGCCCTGCGAGTGTACAGATGACGATTTCGAGTGCGACTACAATTTCATCAGGAGTCTCGATCGCAAAGAGTGCGTCCGAGCTGGCGCCTTGGCTCTGCCTGAAGGTGCTTGCAAAGCTTTTGGTCCCGAGGACACGTTCAAAGGGTCTTCCGGATGGCGTTTAATTCCGGGCAACGATTGTAAAAGGGTTTCAGGCAAGCAGAAGGACGATCCCGTCGACACGAAATGTGTTGATGCAATTGGCACACCATCTTCTGGCAAGATTGCCCATACCCAAACGACGTTCAGCGGAGACCACTTCGTCAGCAAAGCATATCTCGAACGGACCGGAATCAGCAGTGGCGATGACGAGACAATCATCATGCGATCCAGCGATGGTGGAATCTATTTGTCGCGTAATCATGGCAAGAAATGGGAAGAGATCCTCCAGGACGAGAAAATTGTTCAGATCTATCCGCATCCTTATTTTAACGATGTGATCTATTTCTTGACAAACGGCCCGACGGTGTACTATTCCATTGATCGTGGTGACAATATTCGAAGCTTTGAAGCGCCGCTACCACCAAATAACCAGAGGATACCTGTCATGAGCTTCCACCAAAAGAACAAGGACTGGATCATTTGGACCGGCGCAAAAGATTGCGAGAGCAAAGAAGGATGTCACTCGGTTGCCTCGTTGACGAAAGATCGTGGCGATGACTGGATGACGCTTCAACGCTACGTTGGTAGATGTGAATTCATCAAGGAAGCGCCAAATCAAGAGCGCAGTGATGATCTCATCTACTGCGAGGTCAGAGAGCGAGAAAGCAACGATCCAAAAGACAATCCTATGCAACTCGTCTCTAGCGAAAGTTTTTTTGCCGAAGAGCCAACGGTTCACTTCAAGAACATTATTGACTTTGCCACAATGTCTGAATTCATTGTTGTTGCAACGAAGGATGAGGAGCATCAGACATTGAAGGTTGATGCCAGCGTGGATGGGAAAACGTTTGCCGACGCACTATTCCCTCACGGCTTCGATGTGCCCCATCAGCAAGCCTATACGGTCCTTGATAGTACAACTCACTCTGTTTTCCTGCACGTTACTGTGGAGACCCAATCAGGCTTCGAGTACGGAACTATCATTAAGAGCAACTCTAACGGAACATCATATGTTATGAGCTTAAATGCCGTCAACAGAGACCGCGACGGTTACGTAGATTTTGAGAAGATGTTTGGACTCGAAGGAGTGGCCATGGTAAACATAGCCGCCAACTACGACACAAAGAACAAAGCCGAAGGCAAGAAGCTGAAGACCATGATTACTCACAACGATGGTGCTGAATGGGATTACCTTCCACCTCCTGCCAAGGATGTTGATGGAAAGAATTACTGTAGTGGTTCTTTAGACAAGTGCTCGCTCAACATCCACGGTTATACCGAACGTTCAGATAAATCTCACACCTTCTCATCCGCATCAGCCATCGGCTTGATGGTTGGTGTCGGAAATGTTGGCGAATACCTCAGCTCTTACAATGAAGCCGATACTTTCATGACCGCCGATGGGGGTATAACCTGGAAGCCCGTCAAGAAGGGCGCCTACATGTGGGAGTTTGGTGACCAAGGATCAATCATTGTCATTGTCAAGGAAAAAACAGCTACTAAAGTTGTGTTCTATTCTTTGGATGAAGGTGCCACTTGGCTCGAATACCAATTTGCCGATAATGAACTTATGATTGACGACATCACGACTGTACCAAGCGATAATGCACGAAACTTCCTCCTCTGGGGTCACGCAGACGGGAAGATTTTCACTATTAATCTCGATTTCAGCGGTCTTACAGACAAGCAGTGTGTCCTAGACGAGAAGGATGTCGAAGGAGGCGACTACGCGCTCTGGAAGCCCAAGCACCCCAAGCAGGACAATGATTGTCTTTTTGGCCACATCTCTCAGTATCATCGCAAGAAGCCTACTGCCGAGTGTTACAACGGAAGAATGATTCCTCACCTCCATAACATTGCAAGCAACTGCTCTTGTACAAGACAGGATTTTGAATGGTATTGTCTCTCATCTTATCAGGTTGGTTCAAGACTAACAAACTAACAGTGACTTCAACTTCGAACGCCAAATCGACGGCTCTTGTGCGCTAGTCAAGGGACTTGAGCCAACTGACCATGCAGAAATCTGTAAAGTCGACGGTGATGCTAAAGAATATTACGACGTGACTGGATACCGACGCATCCCTCTTACCACTTGTGTTGGTGGTAAGGAAATGGATGTTAGCGTTGCTCACCCTTGTCCAGGCCACGAGGACGACTTTAACAAGAAGCACAGCGTCTCGGGCGTGGGTATTTTCTTTGCAGTCATCATACCAATTGCAGCAGCTGCAGGTGTTGGATACTGGGTCTGGACTAACTGGCAGCGAAACTTCGGCCAAATCAGGCTGGGTGAACAATGTACGTCTACACTATTCGCAATATCCTCCCTTTCCTTCATATGGCATTCGATGTACTAACACTTCCTTAAGCATCATTCGAAAGTGAAGCGCCCTACATAAAATACCCTGTCATGCTCCTTTCCGCCCTTGTAGCCATGGCTCAGGCTGCGCCTCTCCTCGCATCCAGTCTCTGGCGTTCCGCCTCTAACGCCCTCGGTCGCGGCGCGGCTAACCGTCGCTTCACGACACGCGACAGTTTCGCCAGAGGTAGAGGTGATTATGCCGTCGTTGACGAAGATGAGGGGGAATTGCTTGGAGAAGATAGCGACGAGGAAGTATGAAATATAAATTTTGGCCTAGCTTAACAACAATCTGGGGAGGGGTGTTTCGGCATTTTTCATGGGAGGGAGTTTTTCATATTTATAGGGGTTTGGGGGACTCACTGTGATACAAATGCAAATGGACTGAGGAAAGGCATTCGTTTCAATTGATGATAGGATTGGAAATAGAATTGAGGGATGGCTCTTGTCGTGCTTGTCTGATTATATAGAATCTGAGCGCTTGAAGCGATTGATTTACTCTTTTGCAGTGTAAATATATCACTAAAGTGCCCAATGGTTGATTAGAGAGTATGTCCTTTCGTATCTACGAGTATTATGATATATATGACCCGTATAGCAGCAAGTCTTACCGTACTATATAGGTACTCTGTATATATATATATACGTTCAGGCAGCCAGCTTCAGGCTGTGCACGTGCTGGTCCTCATAGCACTCTCGTAAGTTGCTAAAGTTAACACCCAAGTGTTGTTACCTTGAAAGAAATTGCCTAGATGCCTACCTACCTAGGCACTATTATATCAGTAGAAAGATGAGGGCACTAGTTCTGCGAAGGGTGTCTGACGACTGTAGGTAGGAAAGATGAGGTTTTCGTTTTGATAGACATTCTGAGAAGAACCCGAGAGTTCGTTCTTGTAGTCGCTTGAGTTAACTAATAGTAGATGACTAGGGTGTCACTCTACAGCCAGGAGCCCGAATATTCTGATTACACGCGTAGAGGATTCCATCGTTTTGGGTATCTCAAACTATTTTGGGAATTTAGAACACTACCACTGATGGATGGTATAGTAACATGAGGATGAGCTGCCCAAGCGCTTCTTCTTCGCGCTGTCTCTCTCGAGTTGTTCTTTGTTGTGGGTTTCCAGAATCTGAGTACAGCATATCCTGGAACAGGCTCAGCACTTCCATCCACCCTTTCACACAACAAATAACCACCAGATTTCTTGCCCAGAGGTTTCCGGAATATGCTTAGAGTTTAGAGAACACAGCAGCTCGTCTTCGAACAACTTCAACGCGCCAGATCCCTCTTTCACACAACGGTAGAACACCCCACTGCCTTCCAAACTCTTTGAACCATCTTTGTTTCGTCCACTCGCCTCTCTCTCAACGAGAGACAATGGCTTTGTTCTCAGCCAACCCATAAAGACTCAGGGCAAAACAATGTCCTTCTGCCAGCAAAGGCCACTTGTCGAAGGAGAAAGGTAAAGAGAGACAGAGATGATACAATGCCATTGTGTTGGACATAAATATGCTCTGAATGCCGTTGTATTTCCCTTCTTCAGATTCACATCACAACTGCATACGCACAACGCTAGGGATCATTCACAACACAACGCACGTCACATTAAAAGACAACTCTCAAGAACAAGGAAAAGACTTTCTCAAGAGAGAAAAGAAGAACTCCTACCTCCACACAACCCAACCAAAGTACCAAAAAGGGAGGTCTTCTTCAAAATGGCGTGCGGTTGTGAACTGATAACCTGGACCTACGCCTGCGGGCACCAAACTACAGTCCTCAACAGATGCCAGAACAGCCTGAACAGCAACACCAGGTCAAGAAGGCGAGGAAACAGCCGCGACTACGTCGATATACTTCTCTGCATCGGTCGTTCAACAAGCCCGCTACCATGCACAACTCCGACAGACGTACGAGGCCAACGCTCCGGCGTCTGCGACAATTGCAGAAGTGGTCGGTATAGTAGTGGTAATGGTAACAGCAGTAACGGTCCAAGGCCAAGGTATGACAATGGTGTGTTCGCTGATAGCTTCGCTGACCCTAGACAAGCGCCGCAGCGACCCAGCCGCAGCGGAGGGACGGGCACTTCTCGAAGACCAGCCGCGGCCCCAGCTCCGACAGTCGATTATCGGGCCACGACTCGTCGTCGCGAGGAAGAAGCTCGCCGGCCACATCGTTCCGACACACATCCTCTCCGTCATCAGACGTCGACGGAAGAGGCGAGAGAGGCCGCAAGACGAGCGGCTAGATCGTACAACTGGAATCCTCGTGAAGGTGGAGGGCGTCGCAACCGTGATTCTCAAATCGAGCCCGCAGTCGCTTCAGCTTACTACTCCCATCCAGGCTATGCGTTGCAGAGCTATCATCATCGTCTACCAGAGCCGCAGCCGCCGCCACGGACATTTCAACAGGATCGGGACAGAAGCTACACGACTCCGGCCTGGCAGTCGTCTGAGTCTCGTGGCCGGGCGCCTGCAAGAGGGTACTCGACACGCACTCGTCGAGATGCGAACAGTGTCTCCCCACTCAACTCACCAGTGCTGCCACGACCAAGTAGGTCTCCATCGCCAGTATCCCCAATAAACCGGTCGCGTTTTCCATCGCCACAAAGAGCTTCGGAACGATTCTTCTCAGAAGAATCTTCTGACTTGGGAACGCGTCGAGCGTACAGGCCCGAGCCGCATTACTACAGATGAAGCAGAGTAGAGACCGAAAGTAAATAGAAAGGTAAGAAAGAACAAGACTGACAAGAATGGTGGCAATCTGATTTAGCTAGCTAGTTCGGCGTTATCATTAACCAGAATTTCATCTTTTAAGAAAAGAAGAAACTTGTCCCATTGTTGAATGAAAACAATCTGTTATCTTGTGACGAAGACCAACTTCTGACTTTGCAAATAAAGAAAGAGCAGAACAAAACTCGATGACTCGCCAAAACCGTCTGTACTCTCCATCGCCATGCGGGATAAAACGCCCGATACTTGTCGAAAGCCCCTTATGAACAGAACAAGCAAGTATCCCCATGTACAGCGTAAGATGTCGGATTCTTCCTAGAGAATTCTGTACGCCTTCCCGTTGGCCGATTCCAATTTTTCATGATGCTCTCCATGCCCCAGTCCGATTATATAGCCTTCCGCTTCCCTCCCGGAGCTCCATAGATATTTCTGTTAACTCATCCACTGCTGTTGCTACCATTTTAATACCAAAGTCACCATTTACTGCGCCTTTCCATTCGCGACCTTACCGTTGGCCTCCTTCTGTGCCTTGAACTTCTTGATTTCCTTCTGCACCTCCTTCTCGACCCTTGCCTGTAGTTCTGGCCTGTACCCAAACTTGAACAGCAGCTCCATCCAGACAAAGAACGGAGCAAGGACTAGGGCCTGCAATATGTTGTCCAAGAGGGCCGGGGCGCGCTTCTCGAATGCGCCGTGGCCGATAAATTGGAAGGCCCACGAAACAATCTCGGCGGCGATGGCGACCTTGTTGACGGTCGAGGCGTTCGTACTCGTGAGGTGGTTTGCGAATGCAGTCCAGCCAAGAATCATGGGGACGGTGATGGTGCCAGCGACAGGCTCAAGAAGAATATAGAAACCGCTGTAAAGGATGGCGCTGATGGTGCCGAGATTGAGAGGGAGGTTAGGGATGGTAAGCCACGACGGCAGAGGAATGAGGGTTGGGCTGTTGGTAGCCTATGTATTATGGTAAGTACGGGTAGGCCGCTCAGAAAGTCGGAGTTTCATGAATTCATGACATCACGTACAAGAAGAAGGGACATGGCGAGGATCGCAGGAACACAGATCATATGTATTGTGACATTGACTGGGTTGTGATGGTATGCGCCGTACTGGGGGTCATAGTCAGTATCAGTATCAGTATCGGTATCGGTATCAGTATCAGTATCGATCAGGATCAACGGAGGGGTATGGTCACGCCCACTTACGAAGCAGAGCTGCTTCTCGAGGTTGAGAGACATGTTGAACGCAGCGTTGTGCTTTGCGCTGATGGAAGAAGAGCTTCGGGAATGCAGCAGTCGCGGTAGGTTAGGAGCGTAGCAGGTGCCGCACAATCATCACACCTGGGGAGGAGCAGCGCGGTTGGGCGAGAGGAAGAGGAGATGGTGGTTGGGCAATAGAAGATATAACAAGAAAGTGGGTTGAGAGGGAAAGACAGAGGTCTACAGTACTCGTACCTTGGGTAGCTTAGCTTGCCAGTTGGGTGCCTTGGTGCCTGCGGTGCTTGGGATGGTCGAAGTCGAAGCATACAGTAGTAGTAGTTCACAGCGCACGCACAGTTTGACGGGTGCTCCACTACGAGCGAGCGAGGGAGGGAGGGAGGTAGGTAGGTACTGGGACTAGGTTGGGACTACGTACTGGGACTACGTACTCGTACCTAGGCAGGGGAGGTACCTAGGCCAGAGAAGTACGACCTCCCTAGGTAAGGTTGCGTACGTGACCTCCGACCTACGACCTACTGCCTCCAGTACGACCGACGTATGTTTCCGGCATGTGAAGACAAATTAGGAGTTTTGCTTGGCTTTTACCCGTGTTTGCGCCTGCGGTGGCTGTGTTAAGCTTTCCCATAGGTGGCCGTGGCGCCAAATACGCCCGTGCCGGTAATCCCGCGTAATTCGCTTCCCTATACCTACCTATTACCTACCTACCTACCTACCTACCTAGCCCAGGTACCTATACCTACCTAGGTAACAAATTTAACATCTCGAATCCTGGCCTGCGCGCTTCAACGCCAACATCTCTCCCTCCCCTTCCTCTCTCCAGCGACGTCCCGGCACTCGCCTCCTTCAAGCATCGGCAACCTTTGCGCCGCCTCTGTGATCCCATCTCCAGAGAGCTGCCAGAGCGTTTCGTCCTTGCGACGCCATTCTTTTGAGCAGCGTACGTTCTTGTTAGGCCCAGCCGCTTTATTGCGTTCTGGACTGATGACTCTAGTCTTCCTCTGTGAGTCGGCGCATTCACCCTGACGTCTTGAACGAAGCAGCGCGATTCCAGCGGATAGCTTTATGGGTTTGGTGGAACGCGTCGGGTAGGATTGCGACGGATCGCGCACTCTTCTGTCGGTCGCTGAAATTGCCTCGAGAGCGCAATATATCTACAAACATCACTTCGAAAAGCCTACCGCTGTCTGCACAACTTCACCATGTTCTTTTTGTACAATCTCGAGCGCCAGGTTACCCTGCACCCCTCCTATTTCGGCCGGAATATGCACGAGTTGGTCACAGGGAAGCTCTTGAAAGACGTGGAGGGCACCTGTACCGGCAGATACTTCATCATCACCATCATGGACACATTCGACATCTCTGAAGGGCGCATCCTCCCAGGTAGCGGGTTGGCGGAGTTTACGGTTGGATACAGGGCTGTAGTCTGGAGACCATTCAAGGGTGAAACCGTAAGACTGGAGAGTTGCAGATGATTTGCGGAATGTTGCTCATTTCTTGCAGGTCGATGCTATTGTGACTTCGGTCAATGCAGTGGGATTCTTTGCAGATGCAGGTCCACTGCCACTCTTTGTCTCTGCTCATGTTGGCTCCCATCTCCATTGTTCTGCAGACGGCTGCTAACATAGACCAGCTTATTCCACCGGATATCAAGTTCGACCCAAACGCGACGCCAGCTCAGTTTACCAATAACGAGGATTCGGTAATTGAAGTCGGTACTCACGTTCGCGTCAAGTTAATAGGTACAAGAGCTGAGGTTGGAGGGATGTATGCAATTGCTAGTATCAAGGAGGATTACCTTGGGTAAAGTATCTCCTTCAAACTTTTGAGCTCAATACTGACTGAGCTTTCAGCTGCTTGCAAGGCTCTTAACTCTAGATGGAACTCGCAAGGTAGCGGAAGACGTGCAAAAATGTAAGATCAGTGAGCTGCATTTAGAGATATAATGAGCCTGTATCTGAAATGCGAGTTTCTAATGCGTCATGCTGGCATTTTCAAAATAAAATATTGGCTTCGGAAAGGTCCGTCCTTTACATGGAAGCACCCTATTGCAGCACAGTCAAAGTTTCCGGTCGTATGACGGTCAGAGGTCGTTGCACCAAAAGACGAGAGCATGGAGGGCATGTTGTGAGTTTAGGAATACTATCCCATCTTGTAGTCTGTGACTTTTTGGTGCCTCTAGAAACTTTATGCTATTGGTATTGTGATGCTTCGAACTCCCACACTCCACTGCAACATCCTACACCAACTAGGTATGATACGATTTGATGTTCATGCTCTTACTATTGCACAAAATTCGACTACGAACAAGGTCGTCCATTCTACTGATTTCGTCTCAGTGGTGTTCTCGCGTGCTTACTCTTCAATGTTCCCTCTCTCCCCATAGTGGCATTTTCATTCACCCAATTTCAACTACCTATGGTATTAACAGAACTTAAGTGTGGGAACCAACCTGCTGCTCTTCTGTACTATCTCACGCTTTCCTCGAATGCGAGTTTCTAGGCCTTTCCAGTCATGACTGCTGTACCAGTGGAAACTGTACCAGTCTAGGAAACTGTACCACCAAGCGGCCAATGAACACTTGCGTTCACATCACTTAAGAAATCAGAGGATAGCTAGGTCTTGCCTAGCAATATCGTCACTGCCCCAAAAGATTCGGGTCTCCCCAAAGAGGCTACTACCCGCCGTTTCTTGTGAGCATTTCGAAGTTCAGAAGTTAGGTTGTTCATGAGGTAAAGATTTTTGAGCTTGTAGACACCTTAGAGTTTAAAGGCAAAGTAATGTGAGGCTAGGCAGCGCACGCTGAAAGAGTTTCTCGTGCTAGAGGTTATGGGAAAGGACACTAATTTCGCTTTTTAAGTGTCATAGACAGTTCTGGTCCCTGACGGTGGATAGCTAACCATTGACGACCCATCTTTCGGATTCACCAAGAGGATCCGTCCTACCTAGACGCCATATGGAGAGTTTCTCGTCATCAGTCCGCTTCTCTGATCTACATCTGGAGACACAGCACGCAATCCTGATACTTCAACGCCCGTTGATCCTTCCTCGCGTTTAGCGCCTTCGACCGTTATATTTTCTCAGCAGCGCGTGCATCCATACGAGGTTCGATATCAACTTCACTAGTGGGTCGATTGAGCAGACGGCCCCCCAACAACCACAGCATCTCAGCTACTCAACTTCACTTTTAATGACTTCGGAGTTCAGGATCAAGATATCTGCAGCGAACGCAACGACTACCAGACAAAATATCACGGCGACCCACGACACAATTGCAGTCTTAACCAAGTGGATCTCCAAAGCACGCGTCTGACCCAACCTACCAAAGAACCTCAAAATGGGAACCCTTCAATCCTATGGCTACGACCCTATGGACTTTGAGGCTGATGATAGCCTTGAGCCCAATTGGATTGTTGGTCCGACTAAGGATGTGGAAACTCGACAATCGCACTCGGCCATCGCAGCAGCTCGCGAGCCTTGGGACCTCGAAGATCCGCTGCTGCAGGGACACATCGCGGAGCGAATTGATAGATTGAGCCATAAGATCGAGCATTGTGAGATGGGCGACACTCCCCAGGATGACGAAATCATACGGAGCGAATCTGAGGCTGTGATACAGAAGATTCTTAACGGCGAGGAGTGTAAGCCGCCTACTACTTCTCTCTTCCTTAACATGCGACAAAGCCCAACAGCGCATCTACGGGTTCTTCGAAACCCGAGAGACCACTCACCTGATGGAACATATAACCGATCGCCCACTCTCAATAATCTTTCGGATACCTACGTGCGATATCTAGAGCGCAAGGATTTTTTGCGGAGAAAAACATTTATAGGACCCCCACGAGATAAAGTGCTTAGTCACTATATACTCGACAAGCACACCCTTCAGGAAGATGTCAAGGATGCCATGGCTGCTGCTGGTTGGAAGGCTCACGAAAGGGAAATTTGGATGTTCTGTATAGAGAACCCACAGCACATATGGATGCCAATCAGCGACGACGATGATGACGAGGAAGATGATGACGAGGACGATGAGTGGAACACTCTTCACTCCGACGCTGAGCACAATGCCTCAAAAGCGAACGTAGAGTCATCAAACCAAGTGAATATGGTCACTATACCAACGCCTCCTCCGACACCAATCCTACAAAAGGCCGCAGGAGTCCCGGCAATGAAGGATGATTTGCTAGGTAGTTGTTCCCCGCTGACACCACCGCCTTCACCACCGCCATCACTACCGCTATCACCACCACTATCACCACCGACAACGCCTGTGGTGGCCCCAATAGGTATTGGCGGCCCACCAGACCCGCCCAAACGGAAGGCCGAAGATGAGGGAAGAAAGGGGCACTATAAACAACGCAAGTCTTCGGAAATCGATGGGAATCTTGACACTGATGCCCGGAGCCCGTTTCTTGATCAAGTGGATTTCGACAAGGACGCCAGCAAGAATTCTAAAAATGTGTGCGGGGTGTTTGAGGTTCAATTTAGGAATGCGGAACCGGCCTCTTCTATTGCACGCTCAGCAGCCAGCCAGTCTTCATCACCAAAACATTTACACGGCATTAATTTCTACCCACACGTAGCTGGCCGAACTGATGTTTTCCAAAACTTTGAACGGAAAACACGTATCCTTTCAGCTCACAAAGATGATATTACCATCGGACGTCCCATCGAGGACAGAAAAAAGATTAGTTCTGCAGAAGAAGAGGAAGAAGACAACGAAGACGACGTCTTCTTCGACTCAGTGTACCTTAGCGAAAAGCACTGCAAGATCTGGAACGATGGTCGCAAATGGTTCATCAAGGATCTTGGTAGTATGCACGGTACATATGTTAATCTTAAGCTTCTTGGTGAACTTGGGAAACCTTCGCCTCCTCATCGACTTAGAGATGGGGACATCCTTCAGTTGGGTACTATGGTAAGTCAGAAATCGGAAATTTGCAATTTGCTCGAAGGGTTCTTGCTCTATATTTCGCTGAAATCTCTAGAACAAGTAAACTGACTTCAAGTTTTTTCAATTACAGGATGCTCTACACCCGAACGTCCCTCTGGAAAACCAATCGCCATCGCAAGACAAGCGTGCACGAGCCATTCGAATAGCGATTTCACTGTTCGTCACTGACTCGAAGTCCACAGTTCAACCACTCAAGAAACCAACCAAGAGCTCTCCAATCCTATCACCGAAGTTCACTTCAAGCACCCCAATCAAAGCCGAGTTTTTCCGGCACGACTTGAACAAATTCATTAATAGGGCTAGAAGAATCAAGGAGAAGCACCATGCCAGACGCCGTGACTATCAAGGAGGAAAAGAAACTAAGATGTCATTCCCAGGGACGGACAAATTTACAACAAACCACATTGTTCATATCGCCATGCTACGTCTTCAGATTTGGTACTCGCAGCAGGAAGCACCATTTAATTCCGCCAGTTCTAATAATAAACCCAAAACGGAGTTCATACGCTCCGCAGACATCAGCATTGGAGCCAAGCAGGTTACTTTTGACTTCCGGAAGGGGGGAGCAATGCGAACCTTCTTGGAACAACACCACGAGACTATCGACATAATCGTCAGAAAACTGTCAGACAAAGATCTAGATGGGACCTGGGAGAAGCCCGAATCCATGAAAGAGGAAGTAAGCAAGCTTCGCGCTTTACAGAGGACGAAACCGTACCGTCGCCCGTGGCACGGCCGCTACGGGTGTGAGAACGAGAAGTATATGCCTGCTCTTCCATCACTAGACCTGACAAATGCAGAGAAACTTGCAAAGCACACTCGAAAGTTCTGGTCTCAGCAGGAGAAGATTGTATGGAACGAGTTAAGACGCTTGTAGGCCGACCAGTAACGAAGGGATACTTTGGAGGATTGTTAAGAGATTCGTCGACTATTGAGCGCATCCGCTTGGGGAATTAAGAGTCATAACGGGGTAGACTAAAGAATGATGTGAAATGAGCGATATTGCGACGATGCGACATAGATATTGAGTGTTGTATTTGGATTTCGGAACTCCAGGGGTCCACGTGAGATTCGGAGTATAAAGCCTCTAGGAAAAGAAATAGGATGGAAATGATTCTGTAATACACTAGACGTCATTCTTGCTTGGGGTTCGGTTCCTACCTAGATTAGAAGAATCGTGTAATTCTAAAGGCTAAAATATAACGAACGTACCAGATGCCTAGGTACCTATCTCTTGCTGTGCTATGGATCGTGAAATGTTGGTCAACCTATCGCACTTGTTCTATAATCTAGCAGAGTACCTATTTACTTTCGGTTTGAAAGTTATAATAAAAGGCAACCTAACACATTAAATGCATTAAATGTAAAAGAGAAAGGAAAGAAAAGTTTAGGCGAGATGTTATCTTAAACCTCTTAACTTATTACATATAGTTACCTGATTGAAATTATCTAGAATTAAGTAGAATTTACTTCTAAGATAAAAGAAAAACAGGAAGATAAAGATATATAGAGTAGGGAAAGATGGGAGAAATATATCTGAGATAGTAAGTAAATATAGAGTAAGTTATACTCCACTTTATAAGCGAGGGAATGAGTGCCCTCGCTTAATTAATTTAGTTAATTTGATGAGTAAAAACCTAGACTTTACCTTGCTATCTTGTTTCAACGATTCGAACTTCTATTAATAGACATCCTTCGAGTTATTTGTAACCATGTACTCATATTAAAGACGTGAAAAGTGGTATGTATTACCTAAAAGAAACCCGACGCGTCGCTGAAAGGGATATCCAATTCGAATCTTGCTATATATCTAATCCTGAAAGAAACAACTAAGTGAAACCCAAAGAACTTCTTCTTCCCATCCACCTCCATATGATTTAGCCAAAATGCCTTATTCATCTCCTCCGCATCCCACTCCAATGCCCAGTGGCCCCCCGCGAATAAGCACTCGTCGTCGCGGCGTTATACCCCCGAAGTGTGACATACACATTAAGTCCCCAATTGTAAGGACTCATATCGCCAAAGACGCGATGCGCAGCCTCGTTCGGATACAAAGCCATGGAAACCTGGTCCCAAACTACTAACTGGTACCCATTGCCCATGACATCATTCAACGCATTCGCCATCTCCACCTCGGAGTGATCTCCGCCGTTTATGGTCGAATTGCCAGCGTTGCCGGGGATGCCTGAGTTCAGGATCAGTCTGCGCGCTCGGTCGAGGGCGCTGAGGAAGACTGATGCACTTAGGTTGTTGTTGGCGCTTGCTTCTGGGTATTGGGCTCGCATTGAGTTGTAGAGAGCTATGGCTCCACAGATATTGCGTCGGTGTCGGCCGTTGATGGTTAGGTATGATGTGCCTGCCGTGATGGCCCATTGGCTTGCGTCAAAGTGGGTTGCGTAGATGTACCCGGATTGGCCTATGGCCATGGGTTCGGTACTAAATGCGTTGCTTTGAGCGTTTGAAAAGGCACTGCTTGCAGCTGTGCTAGTGATGGTGTTGTTGTTGTTGTTGTTATTGTTATTTGTTGAGGTTGTCGCTTGTGGGATTGTAATTTGGGCAGAGAGGGCTCTAAGTTCTTCCAACGCTTGGCTGGCTGGAAGTTGTGTGTAGAGCAATATCCGAGAGCCGGGTGTTGCCCGCAGAATTGTTACCGTTCCTGATGCAGGTGTCTGGGTGGTAGGCGTTTGTGCTTGGCCGGTACTCGTTTGATGAATTAATGATTGAGGAGAGTGTTGTGTATGAGGTATGTTTTGAGTGTTAGGAGTATTGGGAGTAAGTTCCTGATACGGAATTGTATGTTGCCGAGTAGGCGTAGTCTGCATTTCATGCATCAACCCTTGAGTCCCGGGACTATCAGGAGTCAACGTCTGGGCAACATTCGTATTCTGAGCTGCTTTCTTCGGAGTCGAAGTCGAACCCCTACCCTGACGTTGACACAGCAATTCGGCCTTCCTCGCATGCAAAACGTCAATCTCCAACTGCTCGCATTGCATACGCACTCTTCCAATATTACTAGGTATCAAGACACCCAATCTGATACGCACATGAGCCAACTCTCCTCCTATGGAGTTTAGAGTAGGTGAATTTGGATCTCTCAGTGGCCCGGGTGGTTTAGGTACATTATCCCAATTCGAAGGCCCAAGTTCGCGGAGCCGTCTAACGAGTACGTCCCAAGTATTAGACTCAAACTTATACAGTTGTTTGTTCATGGCTGTCTTGCGACAGTTAAGTACTCCTAGACGGAGTTGGATGGCGTCGATTTCTGCTTCTTTCTGAATTTGAGCGAGGTTTGGGATATCTTTTGGTGATGAAGTGGTGTGTGCTAGTCTGATAGGCCTTTTCGACTTCTTGGGAGCTGGTGGAGGAGTGGTTAGTGAAAATGGTCGCTTATTTGTGTTATTTTCTGTTGGTGTGTGCGGCAGGTTGGGTGGATAGTAGTCTTGTCGTGCTGAACCACCATCATTATTGCTGCTATTATTTTCATTACCACCGCTACCATATCCGTTCCCTCCGCTGCTTCCCGTTCTATCGCTTCCAGACGATCCACCAGGATAATCATCACCACTATCATCACCACCATCGTCATCATCATCGTCATCACCATTGCCCAAACTACTCCTCAAAGCAAATTCCGCAACCCTATCCTCCCAAAAAGCAATTGTCTCCTCATCCGCCCCCATTGCTCTCAGAAGATCAAAAACACTAACCCGATTCCTAGTCCACCTTCGCCCTCCACCCTCCACCGGCGCCCTCAAATCCTCCCAGCTATTAACGGGAAACAGGTGCGGATACTTGTGGTAATGAGCAGCGAGTCTCACAAGCCCAACACAGAAGTCGACCCATTTCGAGATGGTATAAGGACATAAGCTGCCAGCATGTTGACGAAACTCAATGGTTTTTGGTGTAGGTTTCCATCTGAAATCGGGTCGATTGGTTGGTACGAAGTTGACGAGGCGATCTCGAATCGGTTCTCCGAATCTGTTCTTGGGGAAATTCATGTATTCTACCAAACCCGCCTTTCCCTCTCTGTCCAGTGTCCGTTGTAAATTTCTGCGGATATTCTCAATCTTGAATTTGGGAGTGAGGCGGTTCCTGCTTTTGCTTTTCATATCTGCCGTGGAGCATTCTATATCGACCGTGTCGGTTTCATTGGCGTCGGAACGCAGGAATAGCCGGAGACGATTGGATTCGATGATTCCTTTGGTGTTGGCATGACATGGTCGACGGGTGGGTGGGTGTAGGCGGGAAATTTCTTCTTCGTAGATCAGGAGGAGTGAGGCTAGTATGGCGAGGAACTCTTCATCGTAGGCGTCTGCTTGGACGTGTACATGTAAAGAACAGTCAGTGGTGACGAAGGCGCCTGTCTTTTCTCCCGCCTGCCCTTTAAGAGCATTGACAACATCGCTGATTTCTTGCTTGTGGGCATCATTATTGGAATGTAGGACTCTGGAGACGAGCTCGATACCATAAGAGTCCCACTTCTCTGCATGCTTCTTATGGATGTGCTGAAGGAACGCTGGAATGTTTTTCGATCCCACGCCACGAACTGTATGATCCCTAGTGATGATCCACTCCCTATACTTGTCTGCAGTATTTAACTGCTTATCCGTCTCTCCCATGGCAGCAATAACCTTGATATTTGGCCGCACACTCGTCAACTTCCCCTGTACAATTTTCAGCGGTTCATCACTGTAAGGGTACGGTTCCCCAACACTCTTCTTGATGCCCCAACTGTTGTAAAGGCGTCGACTTTGATTTTTGTTAACGGGGATGCGAGTGAACAATGGGAATTTTCTTATCCTCGAAGCTACTGGCACGGCGGTCTCGTCATTACCTAGATGGGGTGCTAGTTCATCCTCGTGGAAGGCAAACACTGCTTCGATTTCTACCCCATAAGTCAAGTCCGTCTTTTCAAACTCTGGAGTATTAGTTATCGATATATCCGTCATACTGCGACGACGCCAAAAGTCTTGACAGCAAAATCTAAAAAGTTAACGTCAAACAAGATCAGGGACCCCGAATTGTGGAAGGGTCCAAAATGACTGTCTGCAAGTAAACGCCGAAAAAGATGCGAGAAAGATACATATCTGATATTTCGAAGGATATATGTAGCCTGCTCGAGGGCTTTGTTCGACTCGGTTCAAAGCAAGTGGCCGGAAACAGCACGGCTTTGTATTAGCGGATTCCGTTGGTTGGAGCGCTGATTAATTATAAAGAAAAGATAAGTTTGGGTTTTGTGTGTCGAGTCGAGAAAAAAGGAATGTTGGATGTTGATGAAAAGAAAACATGGACGTTGCAAGCTTTTCACAAATACGCTAGGACAGCTACCTAAAGAATTAGCTTTAAAAGTACTTTAGGGTTGACTCTGGTTAACAGCCATAAAAACCCTGATTTAGGAGTTAAAGAGCTAAAGCTAGGAAAGTTAACTAGAAGTTAGTCTAACTCTTTATTAGTAATCATAATATAGTTAGATACTGGTCTACATAGGTATATTAACTCTATATCTACATTAGAAGATATAAGCCGGTCAAGTTAGCTTGAAAGGTGAGGGGTAAAAAGGTATAGAATGGTGTAAAAATAGCATGTTAATTACCCTTCTAAAAGGTGGTTTCTATAGAGTCTATATATAATAAAGTAAGGACATTACTAAGACTCTATTCTAAGTAATAAATTAAGTAAATCAAGTATAAAGTCTAAATAAAGTAGTCTAATCTATCTGAATGTTTCTAAAGAATAAAGGATTCTAGAGAGACCGAAGGAGTAAAGGAATATAAGACCTTAAGGATAGGTTTTATTTATATGAGGATATAATATCTAGTGTATATAACTTTAGTTTAATAGAAGACTATATTATATTTCTATTAACTTTAATTGTTATTATATTCTAAATAGTATAAGTACTCTAAATAGAGTACTAGTAAGGTAGGTATATAAGTAAATTCACTTAGTTTTAAGTTTAATAGTCTAGGAAAGCTATTAAAATCCTAGTAATTTAAGCTTAAAACACTCTACTTCTATTTTTTAAGCTAGTTATTCTCTACTTATAATTCTATTCCTAGTAGACTATAGTTGTCTTACTTAACTATCTCTTAATTCTTATAGTATACTATAACACGTGATTACTATTTAAGGAGAAACTATACGACACGTGTAAGTAGAGTATAAGGTATATAGTAACCTAGCTAGGGTATAATTCTTACTTTAGAGTTTATTCTAGCTAGTACCTAGTTATAAGAGAGTAGTTAAACTATAATAACAGAGTGGTATAAGCCTCGAGATTAAGAAGAGGACTAAAGGATTTCCTGTTATAACTGTATACAACTAAATGTACAACTAGAAGCACAAGACAAAAGATGTTAAAAAAAGACCTTTAAACTTTTAAAGTCATCGGGGAGCCTTCCGTGAAGACTTACCTATTGGAACCATAACAAAGGAACAGTAAAAACGCTACCTTACCACAATGAAAGAAACAAACACAAAGGAAAATGAACCATCAAGGTTCTAGATCCGAAGACTTACCTCGAGCTTACTCACTTTGTAAACGGACGGCGGTATTCAAGACGCCAGACATGAAATACTTGCCGCTCTAATGACCAACAGGCTGAGTATGCGTCATGGCCCTCTCCATCCTCTCATCTTCGTCAGATTCATCAAGAGGTGGGATATTAGCAGGTCCAAATTCGTCATCACTGTTCTCTGCTTCAACTCCTCGCTCCTGCCGGCACTTTGTAAGCGCCCTAGCCATGGCAGGAGAGATGGTATGCAAGGGCCCTTGATCAGAAACGTCCTGGCTTTGGAACATGGCCCTCTCCATCCTCTCATCTTTATCGGATTCGTCTAGGAAGTGTGGGGTGGTAGCAGGTCCATACTCATCTATATATGATTGAAGCGGATAAAGCCTGTTCTTGTAGTATTCGGCGGCCCGCGATTGGCCGATGCGGCGAAGAAGTTGGATGACGGTGAATCCTTCCTCTGCTAATGGATTTACCTTGTACTGTTCTTCGGCAACGACATCGAGAAGCTTCACAAACCCGTTAGGGTTTATCTGTGCTTGTCGGGCATAGTCTACAATTCCCACGCAGACACGAATCCAGTTCGTGACTTCGTTTTCATCGAGACTTCCCGTGTGCTGTCTGAATTCAAGCGTTTCTCCTCTAGGAATAGCATCATAATAATCTATGGAAGATCGGATGTTGTTGTAAATGTAGATAAAGTTGTACGCAGCCAACTTAATAGGGCTGACTTGGCCTGCTTGAATGACCTGTTGCATCGTCAGGTTTGGGCTCAGGAAGAACAAGACTCCTTCGGTTGCTGAAGGGGGGTAGTGATGTGCTTGAAAGGTGCTTTGGTAGTGTTTAACATAGTTTGACTGGGTACGCAGTGATTGGCAGTAGTTGTTGACTTGTCTTAGTGGATCGTGGATTGTGTCGAGTTGGGGAGTGAAAGCGAAGAAGAAGGCGTGTAGGTAACTGACAAGATTTTTGTCAAAGCGGTTACGTGTGCTCCCGAGACCGACGTGGACGTGTAATCCCGTTGAATCTCCGACTTTGACAAGGTAAGAACTGTTTAATAGACGCAAGAATTTTGTGATTTGTTGAGTCGTTTCCTCATTATACCATAAAGCTGGGCTCGTTACCTCGATGCCAAACCACGCATAGTTCTGCCAGTCAGGACAGTGTCTCGGAGGCTGAATGGTACAATCGCTTTTGACGGTCCAGCAACCAGGATCCTCATGGTTGGGGTGCTCGAGATTGACTGGGAACTTGTCATTGTGAAGTGTTTGCGCGATATGAGTTTGAACAGTCTCTAAACTGACGATATCATCGACCTGCGTCTGTTGACCAAAATTTCCAACGACCCTTACACGGCGAAGGTCTTCTTCAGTAGGGTTGATAGATAGAAATCGTGTTTCTGCACCGGAAACCTGATGGAGGTAGCACTTTTTAATGAGTCCTACGCAGAACTCGAACTCCACACCGAACGTCAGTGCAGTGGCCATCTTGCGCATTTTGGTAGTGAACGGATTGTGTATACGGACGCTATTTACGGTGACTTTTGTTGATGAGATATGATTTAGAAACGTTTCTAGATTCCAAGATATCAGAGTTATATATAATACCTATTCTTCTTTATTGTAGTGAAAGAAGGGACATTGTCCGTCTAACTTGAAAGAAGAGTTTGCGTAGTGTTCTTTATGTTTTGAACAAGGAAAGGGAGGTCTTTCGTCTAAACAAAGCCATTATTGACATGAATGAGGTTGTTAGCATTAGACTCACCTGAGCTAAGTCGCCGAATTGGCGGCACGTCACATCTATGAGATCGGAATGAAGTTTCTCGAGGTTTCTGTTGAGGAAAAGCTGGTGCCATTTATCAAAGGACTTGCAGTAACTGAGTCCATGTATGTTCGATATGCGAATTATCTCATGTGTCTACACCTAGAAGCCGAAGTTACAGCTCCATCAAAGCAACCTCTCAAATCATGACGTAGTTGCATCGGGTGAAGTCTGTAAATGCTTGTAGTAACTGGCCGTCACTGACGTTGTTTTATCACTCACATTATCACCCAGTCCAGGCACCATCAATTTTAGAAGTACAGAGAGCGTACGTTCCGTATTTGTGGGCGCTAAAGATGGAAATGGACACTGATGGCGTGTGTAATTCAAGTTTCGAGGAGATGTCTATTCGATCCACGTGTTTGAAAGTGGCCGTCGGCAGTTGAGAAGGTTAATCAAAGAGGTGGAGGATATCAGGAGTGAGAACGGGGCAGTACCTAAGTAGTAAGTCGCAATGATTGCCTGGGTTCTGTCGTCGTACAGTTTGATGGTAGTTTCTACCATGTTTAGCAGATTGACCAAACTGGGGTCTCTGGAGGTTGTGGAACATGGTGGTCAAGGTGGGATAGTATTGAAGATAGAATGTAGAAGGTAGAAGCTCTTTGTGTTCTGATATCATCCCTTTGACTTAAGTATTATTGTGGATTAGAGATTGCTTAAAATGCCGCCTGGCCTGATGGTTTAACAGTAACTTGCTTGGTTCCATAACGAGAGGGGCTTAAGTGCTTGGAATGACTCTTATCGTATTGTAAGTCGTCGGACATGGGCCCTCTTCTTTTAGCCTAGCTTATATATTCTTCAAGGCCACTTTGAAGCGCCCTCTCCGCATATAAAAGCCCGATTCGGTATTTCAAATTATCCTTCGCCTCTCCATATTGACCATACGTTGTTGTGTTGTGTATAGTTGGATAGCTCTGCCTTGATCATCATGGCAAAATAACCGAATAATTGAATGGCTAAGCAAGGGAGATGATGGAGACCTTGCACCATGCGACTGTGCTTATATAGCCACCGCGAGATCATATTGCAACTTTGCAATTTATTTGTGGGGGCGACTGGCCTCATCCTGCAGAGCGTTACTTTTTGTAGCGTGACGGTTGCCAAACTTGTACTACTCCAGCCCACACGTGCTTCAAAGTAGCCTGCGAGCAGACTCACGGGGTTACCAAACTCGCTTCCAGCCGGTCCTAAACCAAGACAAACAAAGGAAACGGCAGTGCAGGCCTCATTAAATCCTTTGAACTATGAAAAGTACTATGACGCCGTGTAAGTCTGCGGGCCACCAGCAGCTCACATGACAACGGATGTACGCAGGCTTTCGAACCGTCGGTAGTGCAGTGGAGTATTCGGGAAGCTGCAGCTCTGGGGCATCGAGGTTGTAACTTTGCATGCTTTGTTCATATAAAATGGTACGATTGCTGCATTATATTTTTCCAGAATGGCTGATGCAACGTAGTTTGTACTGCGAGTTTGAGTTGAGTTCACCCGATAACAAAACCGCCACAGAGACCAGAGAAATTGGAAGCATCATGACTGACTAGTTCGAGGAGCGGTCCGTACTCCCCGTTGGTGTAGTCGAGTACAAAATTGGAAATGGCGGCCGGCTGCTCACCGGCGCTGGAAAATTGGCGCGAGTACCTGTGTCGCGGGAGGCATGTGTTCCCCTATCGCTGGTGTCGGTAGCCACGAACTCGAGGGGGATACAACGTTTGCTGGGAACTTGAGCATGTGTTGCTGGAGCACTGATCCGTCAGAACTGGCGGGAGGTTGCTCTGGCGAGGTGCACATGGGTACTCGGTATGAGGTCGCCATCCGCTGAGGTATTATACAATACGACGGTCATTGGCAAAACCAAGCTATTTTCAGCATGGCAGAAGCGTGGGTGGGGACTCTGACCTGTCGTCGCTGGCTCAAGACGGGCAGTTCGAAGAGAGCTGCGGCTGAGCAGCCACCAAGATTCAGCATCTATCATAACGCAAGGCACGCGCTCTCTGACCCTTTTTGCTGGCGAGCACATCCTCGGACCTCATGTTGGTCCTGTTGGATGGATCATGGCTGAGACTTGAGAGCGACAGCTCGACTTGCCGATCCAATGTTTGAGGGAGCAGATGGAGGAGCCGGAGAGAGATGGTTGGTATGGGAGGCAGGTAGGCAGATCAATTGATAGGGAGGAACCGTGGTACTGCTGGCCCGGCTGGTGTTTGGCTTCTCTTGGTGGTAAAAAAGAGGTTTCCAGCGAAGTTCCACGGCTGTTTCGTCAATGGACGAATCGACGATGGACTGGACTGTACCTGTGATGCACAGATATCGCGTGCAACAGAGGTCTCCCGTAACGTCAGATCGATCAAGGTACTGACAGTGGTTCTGGTGGTTGAGGATGTGGGTTGAATCGTTGATGATTATGATGTGCAGACGCTTGATTGATCTGAGTGTTAGGATTAGTTGGGTACCTGAGGTGTGAGTGGTTCGGAGGTTGACCAGGTCCGGAACAAAGGTATAGAGGATTGTGATTCTAGAGGATTATGATGCCCTTTTGCATCAACAACTACATAACAGAGCCCGAACTACCAGACCTCTCTCAGCTCTTGCCGTAGTTCTGCCCACGTCACACCTCACAAGACAAAGAACAGCCAGCACCGCCATCGTCTTATGATCCCCTGTGCTCCAACAGTCCTACCGTATGAGCCCAGAAGTCCAGCAAAAGCGATGTTACTCGTATGTTGCAAGGGGTGCCGTCGATCGACTCTAGCTGCGTCCGTTTTCCAATGCTCATACGGACCTCCTCCGTAGTGCTGCTCCCTATGCTAGTTTTGCTTCTTGTGCGTTACCTACTACCCTTCCTACGAACGCTACCAACCTGCCTGCCTGCCTGCCTCCCTAGTCATCCTCCCGTCTTGAAGAGACTGGTCATTTGGCCCCACGGCGCGCTCGCTCGTGTTCGGCTGCTTTGCACCGTGGGCCATTGGAGAGAAAGGCAGAGCAAGGCAGAGCAAGGCAGAGCAAGGCAGAGCAAGGCAGAGCAAGGGAGAGCTCGTGCTTGCGCCAGCCAGGCTCAATGTAGGTGCACCGGTAGCCCGTTGTGCTGCAGCTCACGTTGATCTTGTACCGTAGACGTTGCCTTGGTCCAGCCCACGACGATGCTGTCGTTGAAGGCTTGAAGAGTCCTGGCCCCAAAACGAGCATGGGAAGAGGGAGAGCAAGACCAAGACCAAGAGCAGGAGGAGAACACTTGCGGACATTTTAAGCATCTTGTGCGACGCCTGCTACCGCCAATCAAGGACCCTGGACACAGCCGGGCTCAGATGCATCAATGTGTGGGTGCAATGTGGCATGGCTGATGATGTTGTTGGGTCTGCGAACTCTGTCGATTTCCTGGATGCTGGGCAGCTCCCGCATCCAACGGCGGGTCTTCCTTCCCAAGTTCCCTTTCGCTTCACGTTCCCCTGCCTGCTCCTGATCTTTCGTACAGGATTCCGAAAGACTGATATCAACCACCCCAGACATCGTCGAGCGTCTGCCAAACCTTCGTCTCCCTGGCGGCGTTTGTGAGAACATAACACACAACAACAACAACAGATGCGTGCATAAGCAAGAGAGTGGCAACGTCTCGCCTCGCGTCTCTTGTCTGCTCGTTGAACTCAGTCCTCAACACACCACACCACATCACATCCAGGCCTGCCTCGATCCGCTTCACCTCATCTCACCTGCATTGGCCAGCCCTTCTTCCACTGCATCGCCCGTCGTTCCCCCACTGCAGCGACCATACTGTATACTACAAAACCCCGCGGGGTCGCACACTTGATATTTGGTGTTTGTATTGTGTATTTGCTTCCTCGACCGCATCCGTCCAGCGGACGCTTTCTGCTCTCTGCGTTGTTCTGGTCCTCGCGCGCTCCTCTGCAAGCGGTGCGTGGCGCGACTCTTGACACCTCTGGGACGAATTGGGATATCAGATCGTATCTCAAAAGTTACCTGAGCTGTGCAGCATTTCTCCAACCCAGCGAAGCGGCCATTTTCCGTCTCACTCTCAAGTCCACGTTCGTTCTCCTTCTGCACCACCTTCCAGAACGAGGCTCTCTGTTCTACGCTCGTGGTCCCTCTCTGCCTCGTCCTACACCACAACAACAGTCGATCACCCAGATCGACTCCCGTGCGACCTCGCCAGCGCCCAACACAGAGTCCCAGTCCCTTGGATACCTGCCTCCCTAGCTATCTCCTCAAGTCTTGTTGTTCAAAAACTCGAGAAGTTCACCGTGGGTCACTTCCTCTACCAAATCTCAACGCGACTTCCCAAGTTGCATTCTGCCTACAAAGTCAATCTCTTGTAAGCTTCCATCCACATTCCCTTTCTATCCTCAAATGCACCAGCAAGATTCCTGATCTCTCAGATCTTCGTCTTTGCAGCCTCATTCACTCTTTCACGTTGTCCCGGCGATTGCATTTTGCCCTCACCTTCTCCTCGTCGCGTCGTTGAGTCGCATTCTGGGTCCAAACTTACCTCTTGTAAGCTTTGACTTGCATTCTCCTCTCTCCAAACTCCAAATAAACAGCACACTTCGTCAAGCATATAATTATGTACATTCTCTGACCGTCCACAGGGCATCTCAAAGCGTATCTCAGAGCGCAGGTGCCGCGCCGCGAGACCTCAACTTATTCACCATCACACGTGAAGTTCACCCCTGGCTGAGGTCGACATCACCTACTTTACCTTTCTCAAGATTCCATGCCACTGTTGTAGATGCAGTTGACGCCCTTAAGGTAGGTCTCCTTCCCTTGATCTCAAGCATGAACAAGATCCTCAACTCGAGCAAGGCTTTAACATTTGTTCGGTGATTTTAGGTCTTTGGTACCAAAACAAGAAGCGAATTTAGTTCATTCACCAAATTACTCAAACTTGACCACCAAGGCGCGCCTCGATAAGATCTCTTTGGTGCGACTTTTCCACCAAAGACTTAGCACGTACAAGAGTAGCCCATAGTTGTAGCACACTTGGGTTGACTACATCGACAATGGTATGCCTTCAAATCTCATATCATCATTATACACAAGCTGATATCTACAGAAACAAAACATGGAGCATCTGGCGGAGGGACATTCTAACACGTCGCTATCAAAGATGACCACATCCTCCAGTGGCAATACCGTAGTCAAGATGCCTGGTGTATCAAGGATAGACTTTGCTCCCATGGGTGAAGTGACCAAGAAGCCCGGAGGATTCCTTCCCAAAGTCTTTAGCAGACAGAACTTACGCGCCAAAGACAAGAATCCAATCAAAAGCAGAGTAATGTTTGATGACCAGCAAAGTATTGATGGACGGCTAGGAAAGCTTTCTATCACGCCTGTCCCTTATATTCGACCATTGACATTCAAGATGGAGCCAAGAGACGAGCCAGGTCCACGAAACGAGCGTATGATGTATAAGGACGACCTATTCATATCCGATACTCAGAACGACATCATTCGGAATAGGGAGGAGACTGGACGTAAACTTGCTGGCAGCCTTCCAACGCATCTAAGCAATCGAAAATTGAGAGCGAGTAAGTCACAACCAGCGTTGAAGACTCAAACAACCCTGCTTTCGCTTCATCATAGCCAGCATCCTGCAGTCAATATTTCTTTGAACATCGCGCGGCAACGGGAGACTGTTGCTTCTATGGCAGCATCAGACGCATTCAACGTGGGAGACTGGAAATCTTATCTACAGAGCTATTCGGAGGGCCGCTACAACCTCAACGTACCACCTCACCCCCCGCCACAGTCTAGCAGTTTCACGTTCTTGCCTGCGATATATCCCGACGACGAGGAACAGAGACAATCGGTTAGCAGCGTATACGATACCGTGTGGCCTGGATGGGAACAGATCAAGGCTGGCAAGCTGTTGCGCAATGCTATGAAGAGATTTGGTGCGCCATTCGCCGCCATTAGCTTTTTCGATGGAGCCGACGAATATTTCAAGGCAGAGAAAGGATACAGCATGCGTCACATTCCACGAGCTACTAGTATTGCTGCACATGTGCTTCTCTCGACGGACGTCTTTGTCTCCCTTGACACGTTTCAAGACTGGCGCTTTGCTGGAAACCCCTTCGTCATTAACGGACCAAAGATTCGTTTCTTCGCTGGTGCACCAATGCTGGCACCCAGGGGCGAGGTCATCGGAGTCATCGCAATATTTAGCACGCAGCCGCGGAAGGCTTTCACCCCATCTGAGCGCCGTGGGCTTGCAGAACTCAGTCAGTTGGCAATGAAGGATTTGGATTTTCGGCTTGAGTGCATGTCGGATGCTGATGCTGACATACGCTCAACGCCAATTCTTCAACGCAGTTCTCTCATCAACGACAATACACCACTACCTGCTCCAAAATCCCCCTCACCAAAGAGCAGAGACTCCTACGACTCGATGCTTGCGGAGGACCTGGACATGTTTCCACCTGCCTTGCACTTCCACAAGGAATTTCCCAAACCTGAAGTCTCTAGGCTATTTATGAACGATGAGGGCCAAGATGCAACTGAGCCTACACCACCCTCTTCGAGTGGCTCCGGCGCTGTTGCACCACCTTCAAGTGATCCCGCAACCATTGCACCGTTGTTTTACCAAAAGACAAGGGGATATGGCAAGAACCCGAATCAACTTTCGATTAACTCGGGTCAGGATTTGAGCTCGTTCCACGACTTAATCACTCCGAATTCTGCAGGCTTTGCACGATCCTCCCCACGTAAACTGTCGACATCGGACCCCGCAGGCTTTGTACTGCCATCACCACGTCCATTCTCCGCGTCTGATCTGACATCTCTTGATCCACATCCCCCAAATACACCAAATGGATCGCTGGTGGATGGATTCGTACCAGCACCTCTCCGCCTTGAAGACCTTAGCGTTGAAAACTTCATGTCTCTAACAGACTTGGATATTGCAGAAGAGGGAATTGCCGAGGAGGAAAGCACGAACCCACCAAGCAGCCCATTGATAGACCTCAACACTCCCTGCAAGCATGATTCAATCTCGACGGTCGTGTCAACCCCTTCCAAGCATGATTCGATATCGACAGATATGTCAGCCCGTTCAGCCTTTTCAGCTCGTTCGAGCAAATCTTCTGGGACTCAAAAGTTGTTGACTGGTGATATTGAGTTCATGACTGAAGCAGCTTTCTCTTGTTCGCTGACAGCTCAGAATCTGGGGTACGATCTTGTCTATGCTGCTCAGGTGAAACCCGCAAGAGAATTCATGACTGAGGAAGAACTCGTGAAGCCAGGTGGCTTGAAGGTCAAGATTCTGGTAGCCTACGGTCTGGAGAAACCTTTGGTTCTCTGTGCCGCAACGCACCTCCGAATTCTCCGCTCCCAAGGTTTCGAAACCATTGAGCACGTTTCTGGCTACCAGTACCAAGAAGATGAGTACGAGACCGGTCACATGATGCGACTCATTGATGACGGCCTTCCCCGGGAAAAACGTAGAAGTGGCATCGTATTTGGTGCTTTCCGTAAACCGAAGAAGCAGCAACTGTTCCGCATGGAGACCCCACCACGATCTGAGATGCAGAAGCTGCTAACAGCTGCGGAAGCGCTGCGATTTATCATGACAAAGAGTATCGCGAGAGCTGAGAACAAGAGATCACTCGCCGCAGAACTTGCTGCTGTCGAAGCATACCCAGCCAACGAGGCCTTCGAGGTTGGGCGATCTCTTCGTAGCGTGAAATCCTCACTCGATTAATCAACAACAAGACATGAATAGATCACCGCAGCTGCACTGATCTTCGACGAGTCGACCCTTGTGTTTTGTGGTTTATTTGTTGCATCGACTTCTTGCTATTACCCCTCTTATCTTCTCTGCTTGTCACAACTTCTCCCTCGCCTCCACAGATTTCGGACCTTTGGTCAGTTCCCAGGTGGCCGGTTACGCTTTATGTCTTCACGTCTAATGATACCCACGCTGGACTCAGCGACGATATGCTTTGCCTTTTTCATCCGCCATCGCGGACACTCTTTACTTGCCCTCTACTTTCTTTTGTTGAATCTCAACAGCCCCTGAGGCATACATGGTGGTCTCAAACCCTCTTGTCGAAATTTGCTGTCCTTATAATGAGGCCCTTGGTATGTGGCTCAATGTGTAATTAATAATCTCTGCCTATATTTTTTTTCGTCTCTTGTTTGTATGGAGTTAGTACTTACAGGACATGCAAATGGAAACTAGGTGGATGGAATAATGTATGAACCAATGGAAACACAATAAAAATGGTCTGCTTTGCATGAGAGCCAATGTGCTGCTGTCTTGTGATACAATCCCAGTAGCCAAAAGCCGCAGTGACCTCCCCTCTTCGAGTACTCAACCAAAACGAAGAACTGCTTCCAAGACTCACGAATGCATCGCTCAAAGTATATAAAACGATCTAAAACGATCTATCTACTGACTACGTAGATAGACAGCGGTATAAGCAAAGATATTGCATCCCTACATCTTGTTGAACAGCGCAAATTAGTCACTTTATGTGGGCAACTAAGCTGCATATTATGACTGGGAGAGAAGACCTTCTAGCCTCTCGTAGTGATGTATCTAGGCTTGTTATTAAGCAGCAGTTAAAGTTTAGTTTCAGTTGGGTTGAGTAAGTGGCATGTTACGAGAATGTTGAGAAACTGCAGTTTAAAAGACAAGTTAAAAGTAAGTATCGGTTAACTTAATCAACTGCTCTACGGGCATCCTAGTGGTATTATCTCACGTAGTATGCTCTTGTCGAATAGTGTTGATTGTGTGTAAGTTTCGAAAGAGACTATCTACGAAGGAGTGGTTCTTAGAGACCATAGCCGAGCTGGTTATCATGTGACTAATCACATCACCTTTATTCCAACAGTAAGTCACTCCGATAAATGCAGGAAAAATAGCTATACAAGAAAGGGCATTAATGGCAAATGGGAATAGAAAGAATCGAGCGGATCTATTTTACACACAGCTCTCACTATCTATCAAGCAGCAGCCATCAACCACCAGAGCATTCCTCATCCGCTGTCATCCACAACTCTGCTTAATACAACCCTCCATCACCCAACAAATGAAACGGTTATTTTAGCGTCATGATTTATAGGAAAGCCTTGGTGAATGAGGTAACAACCTCCTTCAATCTGGCCTCCAAGTCCTTGCTCAACGCACCCTCCTTATCAATAGTTGCCAACAGATCTGACTCGTTGGTCTTCAAGTGTGCGATAAAGTCGGCCTCCCATGTAAGAATCTTGTTCACGGGGACTTGATCGAGGTGACCGTTGACACCAGCGTAGATGAGGGGAACCATCTCGTTAACGGCCATAGGTGAGTATTGCTTTTGCTTGAGAAGCTCAGTCAACTAGCGGAGATAGATTAGTGTTTGTCATTTTATGATAGGTAATAATCTCAAGGCATGAGAGGAACTTACACGTTCACCACGGTTCAGGGTTTGCTTGGTAGCAGCATCCAAATCGGAACCGAATTGGGCGAAAGCAGCGACTTCACGGTATTGGGCCAAGAAGAGCTTCAGAGAACCAGCAACTTGCTTCATGGCCTTAAGCTGGGCAGCGGAACCGACACGGGACACAGAGAGACCGACGTTGATGGCAGGTCGGATACCCTTGTAGAAAAGTTCGGCTTCCAAGAAAATTTGTCCGTCGGTGATAGAAATAACGTTGGTTGGGATATAAGCTGAGACATCACCACCTTGGGTCTCAATGATAGGAAGGGCGGTAAGAGATCCACCACCGTGCTTGTCGCTCATCTTGGCGGCACGCTCAAGGAGACGAGAGTGGAGGTAGAAAACATCACCGGGGTAAGCCTCACGTCCGGGTGGGCGACGGAGAAGGAGGGACATTTGACGATATGCGACGGCCTGCTTGGAAAGATCATCGAAGACAATGAGAGCGTGCTTGCCATTGTCTCGGAACCATTCCGCCATCGAAGTCTAGATTTCAACGTTAGCAAAGTCTATTCATGTGAACTGTGAGTTTTTAACAATGGGTTATGAACTTACACCAGTGAAGGGGGCGATATATTGGAGAGGAGCGGCCTCTGAGGCGGTGGCAGCAACGACAATTGAGTACTTCATGGCATCGTTCTCCTCGAGGGTCTTGACAAGCTGGGCAACGGTGGACCGCTTCTGTCCAACAGCAACGTACACACAGTAAAGCTTCTTGGTCTCGTCGTTTCCGCTGTTCCATCGCTGTTGGTTGAGCATGGCATCGAGGGCAACGGCAGTCTTTCCGGTTTGACGATCACCAATGATCAACTCACGTTGACCACGTCCAATGGGAACCATTGCATCGACGGACTTGAGACCAGTCTGTACGGGCTGGTTGACAGAGTGGCGGGGAAGAATACCTGGGGCCTTCAACTGCGCACGGCGCTTCTCCTTGGTCTTGATGGGTCCTTTTCCATCAATTGGATTTCCGAGAGCATCAACGACACGGCCGAGAAGCTCAATTCCGACAGGAACATCGACCTATGGGTACCATGAGTGGCTTGCGCAATAAAGATTCGGCCATGGGAACTCACAATCTCTCCAGTACGCTTGACAGTCTCGCCTTCCTTAACCAAACGATCAGAACCGAAAAGCACGACACCGACCTGGCCAGCCTCGAGGTTCATGCACATGCCCTTGACACCTGATGCGAACCTATGTTCTTCATAAGCCTTTGCATGATGGTACTTCAGATCCGTAAAAACTTACTCAACAAGCTCCTCAGCTTGAACATTGCTCATTCCATGGACACGAGCGATACCATCACTGTACATGCCGGTTAGCACATCAATCCCATATCTCTATGGCCATGTATAGTTGTTGTGCTCCAGGCGGTATTGTTGGGCGACGTACCCGACAGACAGGACACGTCCAGTCTCGGCAAGACCGGACTCCTCCTGGACACCACGAATTCTTTGTTCGAGAATCGATGAGACCTCGGTCGGTGATGCCTTGGCTTCAGCGTATGTTCGGACTTGCTTCGACGCAGCGTTGAATGCTGCTGGTGCGGCAGTTCGTCCCTGTCAGAAAAGGTTACGTTAGCCGAAGCCCGAAAACCCATCAAAGGAGCTGTCAACAGCTCTCCCCAGAGCTCAACGCCATCGAGATCCATCGCATCAATGCCTCAATTGATGTTCCTGATGGTGTCTCGGGCCATTGAGCTTCTGCTGGAGATGCTTTGGGTCGAGTTTGAAGGTAGATTGGATACGTACTGCAGCGATTCTGCCCGACGCAGAGATTGCGCCTACCGTCCGGCTGGACTGTCGGAGAGCGTTTCTGAACATTGTGGCCAGTGTGTATTTATTAAGGAGGGGGTAAAGGAACAATCGCAAAGGCAATTGAAGGAGAGGAGATGGTGGTTGGTGTTGTGGTATGAACCTTCAACTCTTTTGCAATTGGGAAACGAACGAACAGGTCGGAGGGAAGAGGAGGCTCTTTGCCGCTAAGCTTAAATGGGAGCCTAAGGCCAAATATTCGCCCTGTTAGCTCCGGCTTCATCTCGTTTCGCTTGGCCCATCACGTGCTGGGGCAGACACTGCGGGAGCCCGTTCAACCACAGTGGCAGTAACCTAAGCGAAACTCGAGAACCACCGGTGAACATGCATCATCTTTCTTCTTCGACTGCAGGTCACACAGAAACGAATCTCCAAAAAACAAAACATGGGGAGCTTCACATTCCATCACAACCATCACGGCGAACGCATAAACTTTGCCTGGCTCGAGAATACATGTCACCTATCTCATTGTGGTGAGTAAACAGAGTTCAAGCCATGGGTCCTGGATAGACGCGATGTATTCCTACTACTGCTCTGCTGGTAGCTGTGTAGGTCCTATAAGAAGCTGCCGCTCATCCCTCGTCTTCGTCCCTTTTGCACTTTTGTTTCTCTTTCTCAAACTTACGAACACGCTCGCCGCCTCATGCAACTACAACACATCGCTCACCTGTTGTTCTGCCAGCATTGACACCTCCAAACCCCGGCGCGGTGCTTTGCTGTGCCGAAACCCCTCAACGACCAAGATCCGTTTTTATTCCCTACATCCATCGGCCAAACCAGCTCGGGCGACAATACCTCACAACAAGCGGTGTCGGACACGTTTCCCTAGTGTTGGTGTGAATGTCATGTTCGCTGTTATCCACCATCTACGTGGGCGATTGCTCGGTTCTGTTGCGTACCTGGATGCACAACAAGCAGGCCTCTTCTGATTTGGCAAATACGGTCAGAGCCCTGAGTGTCAGATGCAGCTGTTCTGCAAGGCGACCCCGCTCAATTGGGGTCTGATCCAGCTCATCTTCATTCCTATGCAAGTCTTCGCACTTTCTGGCGACAGCAGCCTGTGACCCGTACCGCCCGTCTGCCGCATTTTCCTTTTTGTTGATTTTCCTCATCTTCGATTTTTTCGCCAAGTGTCTTTGAAGTATTCTCGCACATGGCGGCATGGAAGTTTCCCAAGTCCATAATCTCAACTGCCCTGTATTGAATTTCTAGGTTCCTGCATCGATATTAAGTACTCTGGTTCGGGCCGTAGATTATTTTGCGGAATTTTATATTGCCCATATCAAGATACTATAGTCTGGTCTTGTACTTATTGCCCGCTCACGACGGGGTTCTGGTTCCCGCACTTGTGACTTTGAGATACTTTTGTCGCATACATATGATCATTTCGGCGGTTCGATGCAACTGCACCTCACTTGCAGCCCTGCTCTGCCCACCATACTTGCCAATGGGGAATTGCTCCGACGAATCTTTGCATGCAACTCAATCGTTAGAGATCGTGTGTGACACATAGTATTGGTTGGGCTTAGCAGGGACTACCTACAGTTGGAGGTCGTTTTGCAAGGGCCTACTCTTTTTCGTTAGAAGAAGTGCTCCCATTGAGTTGGTAGATGTGACTTTATGGATTCAGAAGCCCGTCCCTTGCGAGTTACCTGGTACATGGGAAATGTAAATATTGAGTTCCCGCGAAGCCAATCTCTTTGCTCCATTCTAAAGCCAACTTGGATACCTTAGTTGAAAGGCGCTTTGACATTTGCTTCGCCATGCAACGAATCCTCGTCCTGCGAGACAAGAAGAAGAAACTACCACGAGGCACCCAATTGACTCTTTTCAAATCTAGAAATAGAAGGCGGCTAGGCTTTGTTCAAATTTCGCCGCAGAGTGATATTTCTTTCCAGACAAAGTCGGTGAAGAAGCCGCAGGTCAAAGGATTTATCTCTTGTAGATATGAAGTCTCAGGAACGGGACGAACATGTACATTAGAGTTTACATGTATGCTTGCTTATGGCCATCACGTCAACGCCGTTTTACTACAAATACGAACGTCATTCTCGTCAGACTTCATCAGCTGTCAAACAATTGTAATTTGTTGGTTTCGGTGCTGCACTTGAGTGTTACAAAGGATCCCGCTAGTAGAGACACTACACGGGCAACAACAACTGACAAGCACTATCCGAGGCCAAGTTTTCCAGCCAGCCTTGCAAGTGTGTTACCTTCACCGCGTCTATGACTATCTATCGCTGCTGACTCTTGACTGCTAAGCTATAAAAGCTAGCATCCAACTCTTGATCTTCATTACAACATTACCTCCCTCACTCCACCGGAATAGGAAGTCCTCAACTCTCATCTTCAACCACTACCTATCTCATTCCTTGTCCATCTACAGCAAATATCTAATCATGTTGTCTATCCTGGCAACACGTCGAGCCAGCTCAGCTCTCCGCGCTGTCCAACGAAATGTGGGTTTCAAGCACCATCGACAGATTTTGCCTCTAGCACCTTCAAGATCGATCCATTCGAGACCTCAACTTCGAGCAGCAGCAGCAGAAGCCACCAAAGAGTACCACTCTGCCGATGTTTACGATGAGCAGCCACAGTCCGATCTGCCACAGGAAGCACCTCAAGAAGGAGAGAAGCCATCACCAGTGTTCAAGAATGGCTCTCAGATTGAGTTACGTTACTCACCAGCAAAGCGCTATGTGATTACTGAACGTCGCGATGAACCCTCAGGTGGTTCTTATGACGAAGTAGCAGTCCAAAGACAACTGCACGAAGAAAGCGGCTTAGCAAAGGATGATCCACCAACATTATCAACTTCAACAGCGTCTCAACAGGGCCCTGCAAATGCCAGTTCAAAGTCATCTTCGTTGCTGTCTGCAGATTCGCCGGCAGAAGCTATCAACGCAAAGGTTCCCCTGACACTATCTAGTGACACAGTAAAGTATGATATTGCCATGGACGCTCTCAGTGACTTCTTCTCTTCCAACAAGGCATTGCAATCTTCCGAAGCTTTGCAAGCCTCTACAACGATTAACGAAGAACCTCTATATTGGCAAACGATACCGAGATGGAAGGATGTACCAAGAGAAGTCTTTTTGACTCATAAATTTCAAGTAAGAAGCACACGCTCCGCTATGGGACCTACTGACCTCCTTGTTCAGCTGAAGAATACCATTAATGGTCCGGCGGCACTCGAGGCCTTTTTGAAAGAGGTCTTGCCTGAGACTATACCTGTTGGTTCAGGGTATGAACATCTTGGAACCTCTCAGGGCTTCATCAAGGATGTCATGGACGGCATCAAAGAGGCCCCAATGGCAATTCGTTTAGCTCCTCACATACTTTGCGTCGCCGATTGGAACAACCCACTCGAGGATCCTATCCGTCGCCAATTTGTCCCTTTGAAATCAACCTTTATGAAGGACCATTCTAAGCTTGAGCTCGACTCTCTTCATGAAGCTGATGACTCCCCTGTAAAAGGAGTTGTGCACCGATATCCAGATAAAGTGTTATTCATTGGTAAGTTGGTTCTCATGCTCCGCCATTCTTGGGAGAATACTAATCTGAGTAACCAAGTCACGGATGTCTGTCCTCATTACTGTCGCTTTTGCACTCGGTCGTGGGCAGTTGGTACCAATACTGAAACTGTCTCCAAGGAGTCTTTCAAGCCTCATCCGAGGAAGTGGCAGCCTGGTCTTGACTACATAGCAAGCAATCCCGCGATTCGAGATGTAGTCGTATCGGGTGGTGATACCTACGTTCTCACAGCCGAGCAAATTCGCTGGCTTGGCAAGAGACTCCTGGCTATCCCACACATCAAGCGAATCCGCTTTGCTACCAAAGGGCTTGCAATCAACCCAATGCGCATCTTGGATGAATCAGATGGATGGGCAAAGGAAGTCATTCGCTTGTCATGGGAGGGTCGCCGTTTGGGGAAGTCCCTGGCCATCCACACTCACTTCAACCACCCGGCCGAGATAACCTGGACTTCTCGCAAAGCAGCCCAAAAGCTTTTCGAAAATGGCGTTGTGGTCAGAAACCAAAGCGTCTTGCTCAAGGGCGTTAACGATGATGTTGCCACAATGACCAAGTTGATTCGAGGACTCGCCGAGATGAACATTCAACCGGTAAGAGATATCCAGACTCTACACTGACCTTCACCCAGTAGTAATACACTCACTAACCCGTCCAAACAGTACTACATCTACCAACAAGACATGGTCAAAGGCGTCGATGACCTGCGCACTCCACTTCAAACAATTCTCGACCTGGAGTCCCAAATCCGCGGGAGCATCGCCGGATTCATGATGCCCAACTTTGTCGTCGACCTTCCAGGGGGCGGCGGAAAGCGTCTAGCATCCACCTTCATCGACTACGATCGCCGAAGCGGACTGTCGACTTTCACTGCTCCTGCAATCGGTAAAGGCAAAGAAGACAAGATCTATGAGTATTGGGACCCTGCTGCCTCCTTGCTGGCATGATGCGATCCCTGTCAACTGTTCGTCCAACCACGCGCGCATCGGAGATCACTTGCGATTTTCATCCTGCATCACGCACGACGACTGGGCAAAAGCAAATGCGCACTTGGAAGTTGTTTATTTCCCCAATGCGTGGCTCTGCAGCTTTTTAATAGCTTGGTTGTTTTCTGCTGCTGCTGCTCAAGCAATTTGCAATAAGCAATTCTTGCCTTTTCGGCTGGCTTTCCGCTTGGGCGTACAATGGTCCATGGGGGAGGGGGAGCACCCCGAGCAGATGAAGCTCTTCAGCATGGAACTCGACAACGCATCTTACGCTACGAAATTCTTTGCGCTACTATCGCCAGATATCCAATATTGAGCAGATCATCTATGCTCCTTCGCTATTGAGTACGCACATTTTTTCGTTCTTCTATGCAGGCGCTCAAAGCATCTCTGGCGTTCTCCGTTCCGACATCTTCTCCACATCAACAACACATAAAGCATGTTCTATTGCGGACGTCCATTTTCTTTATTATTTTCTTTCTTTCTTTCCTTCTTTGCGGTGTCTTTCCAAGTTGAGGATTGAAAATTGAATACCAACGGGTCGGCTTGGGTTGGCGCTTGGGTACTTCGTTGTCTTTCCTGTCCTACTCAAAGTGGCTTCGAATATCATCATGCCACAGCAACCAGATGTTGTCGTAGCAAAACCGACTATTCATGCACTGCGGATTTTTTCGGGTTACACTACAGAATACTGCTGCTGCTGGCAAATCCCACATTGAAATCCTCGGTCACAGAAGTCATCAAATCAAGACTGATGCAGCAGACTTTCTATGGCTGAGGGTTGTGTGGACTTGGCAGGTGATCCAATTGCAAGGGTTCGATGGGTTTTCCTTTGGTGGGATGAAAAATGGAGGGACGGAGGTGTCTCCTTGTATCTTACAACTTTGAAATCAAAATTGATGCCTTTATCACTCTCTATTAATAACCATCCGTTGAGGGGTGATGTTTGATGGCTACCGGTGGTTAACTACAGTACCACCTGAGAAATGCCACTTTGCTCCAAAGACTGGTGCAGGTTCAGTGATTCAAATGAGGCATGCCTTCATAGTTAACTGTATATGTAAGCCAGCATGAACACTACGAGCAACGGAACCCAGAGTATAACCGGCCATTCTAATGTATGTGTGTTGTACTTGTAAAGGGAACGATGTGACGTGGAGGCTTGATATTCTGATGGGACTGCAACTTCATAATCTGCCTGCCGCTTTACTCATCTGCGGCTCCGAACATCACAAAGTCACGTAGCTTATAGCCTCAGATGTTGCGTGTAGCATGTGTATTCGTGTATATTCCAGGCCCAGGGGGTTACGTATATATGCACCACAGTAGTGGTTGGATGGAGGGATGCTCGCGATATCCGAGAGAGGAGTCGTGGTTATAAAAGCTTGTTGAGGCAGGCAGGTAGGCAGGTAGGACGGAAGTTTCGGCAAGGGTCGAAGGGCATGACAGTATCGACTGTGAGGAAGGAGATATTTGCGAAGTCGAGTGGAGGTCAGGAAGGAGGGTTGAAGAGGGGAGTTTTGACAGGAGCAGGTCGGTTTCCAGTCGGGAACTACAGGTCAACTGGATCTCGTCTTCAAGACCATGCTGTCGCAACGCAGGAAAGCCTGAGGCTGGGAAGGTATGTAAGTTGGAGTTAGGAGGAGAATCGTAAGGTAAAAGACCTTGTGCTACTGCTATGATGGAAGCCAGTTGTGCCGCGACGCGTTGTTAGCATTGCTAGAAGTGATGGTGGCAACGCGCGTGTATGCTGGAGAGAGAGATGTCATCTCTGCTGATGCCTTCAGGTGAAGGAAGATGATCGGAAGTACCTCACGGATTTCTATGGTGATTCCCGCGAGCGTCATACCTACCTCAGCAGCTGGATAAGTAGACGTGACACCGCGTATGCGAAGTTGTCACTTGCTGGTTCACCGCGACAGGGCAAGGAAATCCAACTCGCTGACTGCTTTCCATCTTCCTTGATATTCGCATACCGACATTTGATAACAAGAGATGTCCGTGTAAGTCAAATGAAGGCTGTCTTTGATAGGGGGTCAGAGGCTCTGTGTTTTAACTTGTAATTCATGGGCCTTGGTCGTTGGTTATTGACAACTGTTGATTTGTCGTTTCGATGCATCGTTCTGAGTCCTGCGAAAAAACGACGATGTAACAGTTACTCGCTGCTCGTTATGGATACCCCAGGCTCGAGTTGGTGTTGGCGTGATGAAAGAGATGGCTTGTTGGATTGTGTCATTGTCTCGTCAATAGCAGAAGCCGGAGGGGGTACAAGTAGGTGTTTGTTACACAAGGGCCGTCTCGCTAAATTACACCTGAAATACAGGGCTTCTAATGCTCACTTTGAACGCTATGCCTTGCAAGTGTTACTAGGCTTCCACGTAGCCTTTACTAGTACTAATTGCTGCACCACTGCATTGCTAGCTTGACTGCCTGCGAGACCAAGTGTTGAGTGGAAGCTCACCTTTCAGTGTCTTGCTGTCAGCTCGTCAACAGCTATCTAATAGCTGCATTGAATCCTGGACTCAACCTCATAAATCAATCAATCAATCGATTATTCCAACACCCCCACACCCGGTCTTACTTCTACCAACCCAAGGCGCGCACTTGTGTTCCGTCCGCCGCTTTATACACGGCTTGGCGATGGCCCCCTTTTAACCTTTCACTCGCTTAGCAGCGTAAACGAGAAATCGCACTGTACTTTCGTACGAAGGTCTGCATAACCTGACTATTTATATTATTATGAACAGAATAATACAAAAGCTCATTTGAGAGCAGGATAGCTTCTATCTTGGAAACTTTGGCAATTAATCTAGCATTTGCAGGGCTACGATAGGGCGGGCCACCTTGCTGCCAGGGAAGAGGTTAGGCGAAACTCTCCTGCACACGAACACGGTACTTCGTACACGGTCCTTATTGATGAGCCAAGGGTCCCGGGCTCGTGGATCTGCGGCTTAGGACTTAAGACTCGAAGTATGGAAGAGAATGATATGTTTAGAAGTGAGTGCCCAGTTGGTTTTCTGTGATTGTAGATGTGTCAGTTTTCAGATCGGGACGTGGCTGCATGCTCTGCGAGGTTGTGAGCACATAAGGATCTTGCTTGACACACGTACGCGGTTGTGTGTGAAAGGCACTCTGAATCTTCGAGTTTTAACCGCTTTTGCAAAGTATATGCAGTTTGATGCTGTGCTACTTGAACTAACTTGATGATTGTGGTAACATCTAGTTCACCACCGTTGGAAGGCTTGGAGTCTATAATAATAGAGTGTAGATCGTGGAGCTAGAGCGTAGACAGGCTTCGACAAGGCTTCCATGCAACCGTGCTCACCGTGTTGTTGAATTGCCCATTTCCTCTGGCTGTTGGTTACTTGGTGCAACTTGGTGCAACATCAACTGTTCTGTGAGTGTGGTCACTTCTACAGATTCACCAATGGTAGCACTATCATTACAGCTGCCTCAAATCTGACGGTTTAGCTGCCTAGTTGTACCAGTTGGGTTTGCTCAAGAGTGTAGTAAGGTTATGATATTAATATAACTAAGCTACATCTCTATTGTGCAGGCAACTTCGGTTTAGCTGAGTAAATCTATTGAAATCTAGCACTGCAGGGGGGGCATGTTAACGTACGGCCCGTACCGAAAATCCATTTCTAAGTTCTGCCTCACTTTAGTGGCAGTTTTGTCAACCAGAGAACTGGAATCTTTATGACCGTAATGTGCAGTTATGCATCATTCAATCGGACCTGGGGTATGCAATCGAGATTAAAGCCAAGCTTAGGGCAAGAGCAGATAAATGCATGCAAGGCGACGGCCATAGGAATTGCTTTATTTACTTGATGTCATGCTTCCAAACTCGTGGAAGATCATTTCATGTTGAAGTGGGCCTAACGCGCTGCATGCAGCAACAGTCTTCAAAGGCCTTATTACATATCCAACCCTGCAGAAGCATATCATGTGGAATTGGTGGAATTCGATGTTGAAACGTCATATGCTCGTCAGAAGGCTCTTCATTGAAGAGATGTTGTGCTTCCACACCTACAGAAGTATCATCCCGTGTCGTGATAGTGGCTTGAGGTAAAGCTATTGGTGGTTTTCAACCTCTTCTACATATGCCGACGAACTTTTGCAGACCTTTTCAAATAAGATAGCGAGGACTATAGAAGCCATGTCATGCAGTTGATGTTGTGCTTCCATACTTGTAGGTAGGAGTACCCAGTCAGGCTGTTACCTTGGTTGGAGTGGAAGCACTCACTATTTTATGCATGTTGTGATTCTGTTTCACCCGGCGGCGTGTTCTAACAACCACCCATTTCCTCATTCCTCTTGACCGACACAAAAGCATCCTTCCAATCATCAGATTTTCAAGCAACAGATTGTCTTCCTGGATATTGGTGAACTGAAAATATCACCGAAAAGTGTTTACGTATTGCATGCCCATCATTTCATATGACAACCCACTTTCAGTGAGTGTGTAGAGCTATTGATAATGACTTTGTTGGTTATGTGACAAAATGTTGATTTCTGTGTTGGACGACCTGCAATATCCATTTGTGACCTTTGTGATTGTGTTACAGGCCTCGCTTGTGCTGGGAAGGAAGGCAATAGTGTTCTCCAAGTCCCAGAACAAGCCCAACCCTAGGGACTGAGATCGTCTTGATCCATGACCATAACTGAAACTCCATAATTTCGTTGATATGTATTTATATATGTATAGAGGTGATAACGAGTTCGGAAGGTATCGGATTGTTCGAGCTCGAGTGGAAAGGTTCGTGACGCTCTTGACAATAGCACCTTTCATCATTCTTTTACCACGTATATCAAGAGAGATGGCCGGAGCATAGTTTCCGTATTCTGTTATTTTATGTATCCGCTACGCGCAAATAAAGCTGGAAGGAAGTTAGAGCCAGTTGTCGTGATCGTGACGATGGCTGCAGACCAAGATCACGACAGCTGAGAACAGTAGCCTCTCCTCGCATTATTCGCGTTCATAAGACCAGAAGGCTGTGGGATTTCTGCGCGCTCCGTCTGCAATATAGTCGTAAGTTGGGCAGTGTGTTCTGTGTGTGTTCGAAGCCCAGTAGTAAGTCTTTGTGTCGCGTGAGCAGGTTTCGAAGCGGGTCGTGTCTATCAACCACCGTTCAAGGCAAAACGCGTCGGGGAGGTAGGAGATATCTGCAATATTTGTTCGAAGAATGGATAAGGTCTATCTGTATTGTATCAAGTAGCAGAAAGAGCGTCTGGTTCCCGTCAACGTAGGCATGATGGTTGGTGTCAGTGGAGGGATGCGGTGTCAGCTCTCGGTCGGGGGCTCAAAACAAAAGAGATTTACCCATGACAAGCCTTATTGATCGTTGGCAGGTACAATCCCGTGTAGATGAGGTCTGCAACCTAGATATGCACTGCTTGCATCGAAGTTGGAGATCGATTGAGTGTGCTTCGTATCGCAGTGCTGTATATTGTCATCGAGTAAGAAATTGTTGACTGTTGTAGGCATGGGAGTTGTAGCCCCAAGGGTATGCAGAGACGCGTGCTCTTCAGAAGATCTTCGAAACAATGATTAACTATCACTTCGAGAAAGCGTTGTTCGTCTGCTGATACGATGCTCTGGTGTTGACATGTTGTTGATGAGAACACAAAGGTCGAAGTGCAAGGGCTGTCTCTTGGCTTGGGTTTTCGTACTCGGCACGCCGGGTTTCGAAACTAGGTGAAGAGTACGAAGTACGTACAAGTACAATTACTCAGGTGGATACTATGACTCCAGTGACACAGGTAGTTGCTACTTTACAGTAGGAGGGAGGTAAGAATAATGATCGACGGGCAATAACTCCAGCCTTGCATTCTGTTGCACATCGCACTTGAGCGGCTCAGGAGGGATAAGCTGTGTTGACGAATTGGACATCTCAGATCTCAGATCTCGGCTCGGTGCTGCTGTCTGGACTCTGGCCCGTCAGTCTCTGAGGTGCCTTCGGGCCGAGAACGCAACAACAGAGCAGAAGAATGAAGCAAGCAACATGTAAGTTTTAGAATAACCATGCGGCTTGGTGAGTCCATATCCATTAAGTTCTCTGATAGTGCTGGGGGAATCAATCAATGTCTTGTCGCTTCAGTAAGCTAGCTACTTTAAGCAGAGAAAGACGCCTGATTTTAACAACTCGCTCGATTCGAGTATTTCAAATACTGGCAGACACACATAATAGCCACGAGAACTTTACGGAGCATCTTGAGTCCGTTACTCGGGAGGCTGGCGCATTTCCAGTCCGGAGTGGTGCCCCTTTACAATCCCTCGCTTAACAGTCCTAAACGAGAGAGGCAATGTTTGTGTACCCAAACCCAAAAGTGGCACCGAATATGCCAATTAAAGTTTTAGTTAAGTCTTTGCCAGTTATTCAAATACAATTAGGGTGCTTCCGTGATTATAAAGCAACAGGAGGATGGCGTTGTTGGTGGTAAGTTGTCAACCCAACACACGATGCCGGCGTTCTTTCACAAGGGAGCTTGCGGCCTAGCCCTCCGCATTATGCTGCAGAAATAACCTATCATTGAAACACCAATGCCTTTCTTTTCTATGCAATTTACCATCCATGACCCTTCGGTGGTCCTTGTATTGTTTAGAGTTGGGGTCACAATGAAGCTGTACAGTACCATTGAAAGTTCTCTTTAGAAGGCTTACACTAATATTTGGCCAAAAGGTGCAAGGGAAATAAAATCCGTTGGTTCGAACGATAGGGTTCAAATGGTTTTAAGGTTGCTTAAGAATGCGACAGCTTGTGGTCAAGAAGTAAGGGATCCTTAATCACTAAAGTTATATCGGTACTTCTTCATTCTTTCTAGCAAGGTTTTGTACTACTTCTTACAAATTTTCACTCTAAACATTATCACGAAAACAAGCACAGCGAGATATTTGGCTTAATTACAGGGCCTGCCTGTTTCATTAATGAGCTGCATACCTACTTTCCATTAATACTTACCTTTCCATCCCCCTTTTCCACCACCTTAAACCTTCCGAAGCTGGACTTTTAGTTCTCTGGCTCTCCTCTCCTTCTTCGAGGGGTAAGAGAAGACTTGTAGGATATTGGGGCCGTTTCAGACTTGGCCGGGTCAGCTGTTGTGGTTCTGGCTGCGGTCTATCTCGAAGACGATTGAGGAGCTCTGTCGGTGGGTGGGGAATACTTCATTCTAGAGTTGCTGTGGGTGGTTTGATGATAGAGATAGTGATATTCACAGGTGCTATTGGAGGAGGGTTTGTGATTCCAGCAGGAGTTCTGTTTGCATTTGGATGTCTCCGCGCTCGCGCGATGTCTTCTTCGATTGGCGTATCTAAAGCTTCGTTAATTTTCTCGTAGGCTTTATCTGAAGACGACAGGCTTGATAGTGAGACGGGACTTGGTTGAGGGCTGCTTTGGGAAGATACGATCACTGACTGTTTGCCTTGCTGTCTAGGTCTTGTGAACTGTTCTTGGAGTTCTTTGCAGTCAGAACAGTGCTTGGGACCTACTTCCTGTGGGAACATTCCACTTTCTGTGTGCAATGCATGTTCTTTGGCCCACAAGTCCTTGGCGCGCGTGAGGTCTCGCCCTGCATCTTTAGCAGAAAATTGATCTTGGAAAGTCATTTCTGTGACAGGAGCGCAGTGGACAAGCCTCTCGGCACCTCGTGCTTCCTTCTGAAGAGCTGCCACAGCGGGCTGTGCTTCAGCTGTTAGAACGGAGTAGACTGTGGCAGCTTGCCCTTTTGCCGGTGGTGCTTTTCGCCTGATAACTTGCCTAGGAAGTGTCCTAACCACCAGGGTGTCCAGCTCGATTTCCTCGAAACCGTCTTGATCCGTCTGGTTGACTGCCTGCCGTCGGATTCTGGTGGTGCAACTGTGACAGGGGAATTTGATCTCAGTGGCTCTGAAAGCACCCCGGTTTGACTTTCTTCTTCCGCAGAGCTTCTCCCAGATTGTCCTCGTGTTCTGTGATTTATTGGGGCAGTTTTGCTCCTGGCAAAAGTGCTTGTGTCCACAGTTGAAGATGATACAACTGCATGATGTCGGGGACGACATCTTTGCATAACCTCGTTGCGAGGAGGTCATTGGGTTGATGCGATATTGAGCGCTGTTTGTCAAGTTGAGATGATGTATGTTTGTTAAATAAATGTTCAATTTGGCAGCTACAAGGCTCGAAATTATATCATTTTACATGACTTTGTTTGAAGACGTGTCCATTGTTATCATCGAAAGATAGAGAACCAGAACAAACGAATTATTTGCTAAACTAGAAGGCATTCAAATTGTTTCGACCAAATCAGAGAAGGAGCTTTGAGGAACAAACAAATTCTTTTGCAGAATTCCAAGTCTTTATAACCTCAGAATAGAACAACGAGATCCTTTGAAATAGGAGAATACTCGATTAACTCGTCTTTGTTTCTTTGATAAGCAGTATCTAATTATTCCTTTAGAGCAAAAGAGCCTTCAACAATTATATTGTGAAGGTCGAGGTCGCCAAATGCGGTCGCATATTATGATTGGTCAGGCTGCTTCATACATGTTCAACTTGCTGTAAATAGTAAATGTTCTGATTTCATTGCATCTGGTGGCCCCTTAAGTCTCAATTTAATCGGAGCTTTGAAGGTTCAAGATAACTCAGGTGTCCATTTTTAGTATCTCCTTGCTTATAAGTATCCGTTAACAAGTTTGAGCTAAGAGTGTGACGAGTAATTTTAACGCGCCATTGCATGCAAAATAAATGTTGAAATTGGAACTTATAAGAAAAAGAAAGGGGACGTGTTAGTAGCATTTACGAATTCGATAGTTGTCTAAGATACTTAGTACATCCAGTAGCTACTAAGACCACTATAATAACTAGTTATCGGTCCAAAACTGGTGTATTAGATCTATATGTTCATTTATCAAATCCGTCGAATCCCTAATTCCATCTAACGAAACTTCTATCTAAAATGATGCTAAAATAGGCCAACTATCAATGCATAAACCAAAGAGCAGACCTTTTTGAGGAGGGTAATAACTTCAAGTTTAACACCTTCTGCAATATGCCTCATTACTTTAGCTTCCAACCTTGGGAGGCACAATCGAAGGGTTAAGACCCATTTAACAACGATGCGCCTCCAATCAAAGACCTTATAACGACGTTTGCTGTGATAATAGTTCCCCAGACAGTGCCCACTCCAGGTACACTCGCAGGACAATAATGATTGCCAGCGATAGCTACGAAGACTGAGATGATGCGTATTAGCAAAAGACAGCAAAATCAAAACAGCAAGAGGTGAAAAAATTTCTTGCCCAGAGCCCCCATTCCGTAATGAAATTCAAAACCATCATGGTAAGAGCAAGTATAAAAGTCCAATGATGTAGATAGCCCATATCCATATCCGAATCTTGAGCACGATTTGTATCTCTACGCCCAGCAATCGCTAAAATGCGAGTGAACCACGAGAATATGGGCTTCCTAATGGACACATATCATCCAGGTCCCTTCTCAAAAAATGATAGCAACATAGCGGCCAAGTAGAACAAAGAAATAACGCCACTAGCAATTCTCCAACCAAGAATATAAGGTAGCGAACGAACGAGCCATGAAGTTCCACTGCTGCTGAAGTCATGATAAGCGCAGCTAGTTAAAGTTGAGGTTGGTATACTAGAGGAGGAGATGGCTGCTTCGGATAGTTGTAATAGACTCAAGGCGAAGTAAATGGACATCACGTTCAGCAAGCCTTCAGATACCATGACATCCCTCTGCGTCCATTCGTAGTCCTCATGTGATTTCATGGCGAATCCATAAAAGAATGCGAGGAAGCCGATGCGAGGCCTCATAGTCCATAGCGCTGAAAGTTAGATATACGAGCCGTGTACAGCGTTCGAGCTCGCGATCTAGCGAGGTGTTACAACTTACTTACAATGGAGTACTGAGGTCTCGGCCTTGTTGACGAGATTTGGCGCCTAATAATCTAAGCCACTGATCTCTTTCGTACAAACCCCGAAAACATGACGGATAGCAGCCATACTGAAAATACACCTGGTAATATCCTTTGAGGTACGAGGCAGAAAGTGAAGGAGCTTTTAGTTGCTGTAGATTGCGGGCAGGACTGGAGGGTGGCGAATCGCCCTCCATCTGGTGTACTACCTGGTAAACGCAGAGTCTGTAGTACTATTGGCCTTTCCGTTACACTGTTGATAAAGCGTAAGAAGGTGGTTGAAGGAGAAGGGAGCTTCGGCTATCTTCACATCAGGTTGATTTCCTACACGTGATATTATGTCAAGTCAATTACACAACTATTTCTACCCAAGTTATTTTCAAGTGGATTCCTTAAGACTATTGTTGTTTCGCTTCGTAGCAACTACGGCATGGATTCATTTTTAAGTCAACCAACCACGAGTGACCTCGGCTATTACTTCTCCCCCCTATTATCTTCCTCGCTTATGATGAATGAAATGTTTCAGCTAGTACCATACAACGTAGGCTAAAAATGAATAGGACAACCTTATACAGATTACTTTTTGAGATTTCCGTTGATAACATACATTGTGAAGAACTAAGGGCTTACCACCGAGCTGTAGGGATCACTAATTACTACCCCACGTCTAACACAAACGAAACAATCTAAAGCTGGTTCTAGGGAGTATACAATTCTAGACTCGGAAAATGAAGTATAGCTTTGAAGCCTTTCAATTGGTCGCCGCGGCAAGAAGCAAGGTTATATTTTGAGCTATACAGCTTGCATTGCCCAAGTAACTGGCTATTTGAGAGAGCATTTGAGCGAGGAGCCTTCCAGTAAAATTCCATACTCAGGATTCTCACCATCATCATTTAAGGTAGCTTGGCCATTAATAACAAAGCCATCAGTCTCAACATCATTCTCAACCATGCCAAGACTCTCGAAATACATCTCTTTGTCATCGTCCATGCCAAATAGTGCTCCTTTGTCGTACTCTCGCTGGCTGTCCTAAGCTTTCTTTTTCATTGTAAATATCCCCATCCTGAACGCAAGGACAAGGTCTGCAGAGCTATTGGAGGACGTACTCTCTTCAGCGGTAAATGAGATGTCTATTCTAGGTCCTGCATCGGAAGGAAGCTGAGCTGCTGTTCCTTCGACTCCCCTCTGTAAGTGCATATTCCTCTTTGGGAGAGAGCAGATTTTTCCCCGTTCAGCAATAGTGGCACCAATAATTATATAGACATTCTTCTTGCACTTATACACTCTCACAATCTCTTTGACTCCCAGTGAGCGAAGGCGTTCATCTACATAAGCCGCATCTGGGAGAAAGGAAATGATCTCCATTTGGTTGAAAGCAAATGCGCTGCTCGTTGTACATTTTGAACACCTACTGTTTTCTCCAACCATAAGCATGTAAGCGCCATCTTTGCCTTCTTTTGAGGTCTTGAATTCGGCAACACAGTCTGTCTCAATTCTGTGGCTGACGACCACAGGAGTTGCAAATGGCCGCGAGAAGGTAGGACCCCTGGAGATAAGGAAGAAGCAATGGTGTTACCCAATGCGAGAGGTATAGAAGGCGGACAGTGGTCGGTGGGGGCCGGTAGGTACGATTTCTTGCTCATGCTCAAGACGTCCGAGGATTGAAATGTCTTTGTTGATATCTTGACAATGTGACTTGCTCTAGATACTCGTGAATGATGCACCCAGCACCGCCATGTGGTCTTGTATTGAGTTTGAATATTATCTGGCTGCATTGATCTACCGTCTGACATGCATACACATGAGCATGTGCTGAAGTGCATCTGTACAAAAGTGGGTTCAGGCTTCGGCAACACTTCCATCTTGAGAATGGAGTTTGGGGTTTGTTTCTACAAAAGCACCTAGAGGAGCTGAATCTTGGTGCTTAAGTTTCCACTGTGAGGTTAAGTGAGTAGAGCAGTAGACAGGCAAGATCAGTTTGTATCACTTATTTTCTTTTAGCCATTTATGCTTGGTTTTGCTGTACTAAAAAGCGATATGTTATATTTTGTGTCACCTATCCTCTGAGCAATCAGTCATGTGTGAAATGCGCAGAATAATTATTCATAGGCTCTTAATGCTCTAAGCTCCTTGTCGCCTCTTGGCTCTTATCCCTGGCCAACTACCCGACTGGATTATTGGGGGCTGGATTGGTTCTTTGTTCTCTTGATCTACCCCTCTTCGTCACTTTCTCTCGCCACTATCTGAAGGCTTCCCATCGGTTTCTTCAGGATAATAGTCTCCCTCCATATGCCTTCTTGTCGAAGCCGCCCTGGATCGGCTGCTCGCTGGCCGAATATGAGAGCGATGATTCCGATTGTGTTTAGGTAGTGGCTTCTTTATCCACATCGGTCGTCCTCGCACGTTGTTCACAACTCTCTCTTGCCCAGCTTTCATTTCAAAATGAGGAATTGATCCCTTTGATGTATTCTTTGCGCTCCTGGAATGGCGTGGGTAGTTCGTTTCTGGATGATGATGCGCTTCCGGCTCTTTTATGATAATTTGGGGAGCTTGTGCAACTGGTTCTGCAGGCGGAGGATTGGGCGGTATTGGTAGGTTCTGATTCAGATTTGGGGCCTGTGGTGGGCTAGGTTGTTTCCACAGTGGTGGTAATGGTTGATGAGTCCTTGAATGCTGAATAGGACGATCTGAATGTAGAACGGGCGGAGGTCGGGTTGGGTCTTGAATATTTGGTCGTGGCACTCCTGGAAATTGAAGGTTTTCGTCAGCCGGCGGATCTGGGTGAACAGGTTGTGGTGGAGGAGACGGTGGAGCTGCATATAGAGGATAAGGCTCCCATCGAATGATTGTGCTATCTGAACTTCTGCTTGAACTGCGTGGTTGATGCCGCCGTGCTGGTGCTGTGCAATAACAACACAACAAGCACATAACGATAAAGACTCCCAATATTAAGCCCACAATCGTCCCAATTGCCGACGGATTTAGCGACGAGTGAGATATTCGACTAGTTGGCGTAGGTGTATTCCCTAGCCGAATAGAAGTCGTATATGTTGCAGTTGCTCTTGTAATCGCTACAGTAACGATATCCATGCCGGTCGTCGTTGCTCGAGGGTGATTCGCGCATGTGGCATTTATTTGCAAGAGTAATCATTCCTCTGAGGGTTGTGAGTGCGCGACGGTTTGTACAGTAATGCATTTTGGTGGGATATGCATGATATATATGTGTTGGTGGGTACACAAACAAGTCGGTTCGATTCTACGAGCGTGTGACTATCAGAAACATCGTACTCGGCGGAGGGAAGTATGGTATTCTTACAGGAGTCTTCGACATGTAGCGGGTGAAGTTGCCACATCTAGCATGCAATGGTTCAGCAGACCACCACAATTGATTAGTTGCCTTTGGCAGCCTCATCTTAGGTAGCTGCGCACAAAGAAGGAGATTGTGTCCACTACGTTATCAGTAAGTGATACCTAAGGGGACCCCCAAGAGCTAATTGAACCTCCAGACATTAACTAGCACACAAAATATCAAGAGCGTATAAATTCCAGAGCATGTCAGCAACTTTGTTCAAGCCCTTCTCGTAGCTTCTGTTGGGGGCTGCATGTTCGTGGCAGCCTTGTTGCACATCCCAATGTAATTGAGATATGGCGGAAGAAAATTCGTATGAGTGGATCATGGAGCAAAGTATCAGTGGCCAGGAATATTCATAATATTAACTGTGACACAACAGGGAGAATATTCTGGAAGATTATGCTCAAGTACGTATAGTTGCCAAATAGAATCTCGGGATTGATCATGAGCAGACAAGGTCTTGTGAGGAAGCTTTAGCACGTTCTATTCGGGCCATTCAACGGCAGAAAGAAGCAGATGACACAGACAAAAAGCTTAACGCGAATAGAGCAAAAGTCAATATCCGCCTAGTATTACCTGTCACCTTACCGAATCAGCGGTCGTCTAGGAGGACTGCATTTGATGCGGCTACAAGCAACGCTGGAAATATTAAAAACAGGGAAATCATTCATTGACATCGCCGGACGTACCAAAACATAGGCGAGCCTGATCGAGGATTTTGCACCATTGTCAGAAGTGTAAAAGCGAAAGAATTGTGACAAGTACGAGAATCACTTGAAGACGAATCTCCACCGGCGAAGCGAGTATACTGGACGAGAGGATAACGAGAGAAGTCTTTCACTGGGCATGGCCATATCACCCCCGAAGACCCCGACACCACTTAAAAGAACATTACCAGACACGTCAACTGCAAGTATATCGATCAGACACGGGATAGATAGGTGATTCATTACAACAACTCAAGGTAATGAGGCTGTGAAGGAAATCATTTGAACAAGAATCCCAGCGTACAGTTAATGGTAAGCCTTCCGCCAGTAAGAATCATGGCAGTTACTCGTAGCCCACCAAGTCCGAGTTATTGAAACTATCCTAATGTTTCAAGGACGGAATAAGCAATTAAGTCCGGCTTCTTGAAATATCAATGTCAAGGTAGATTAAGAGGCTTGAACTAAGTGGTAGTATTTGTCTTCAGTATTTGTAGATAGTTTGAGGGACTCGGGCTAAGTGTGTAATAATAACTTGCACTAGTTTTTAATATGGCATCAGAAAATCCTTTTATTAACATGAATGTCACCGTGTCTCAAAGATCATTCTTATTCTAGCGGGATCAAAATCGGAAACAAAACCACGAGAGTTAAACCCCATCAACGACGAACCAGCCAAGACCCTAGAGACCCCAAGCAAGAGCTTTTGGCCCGAATACAACATAGCAAAAGAAAGTTCAATATCATCCCTCTACGATGCACCCGCCCAAGACCACGACAAACAAGCCGAAGAATCAGTCAAACAATGGTACTACCACTCCCTAATCCGGCCCCAACAGAAACTGATTTCCTCATCATCCACAAACTGCTTATACTCTAGGTCTAGCCGTTCGCGCTCCTTTCGCTCTCTCCGAGAATCTTTCAACCGCTCTCGTTCTGCTTTCCAGTCCTGAAGTCCTCTAGGGTCTAGTAGCCCGTCCAGGAGTCCTTCGGACCACTCAATGCGTTCTTCAAGAGGCATAGGGACAGACGCTGCCCGCCCCCTGATGTTCTCAATCATAACTATGACTTTTTCCAGAGGTAAGACACGAAGTTTGAGTATACATTCTGAAACGCGCTCTGTAAGGGCTTTTTGGCGACTTTCATCCTCCTTACTTGCAAATGCTTTTTCAGACTTGAGAGAATGTTGCCGAATATTAATGTATAATTCTCGTACGGCTTTAAACGCCTTTCCATCCTTGATGACGTTTAATCCCTGCTCCAAGTTTCTATCACGCCACTCCGCGCCGCTGTTATGTCAAAGTGTAGTTTTCTAATCATTGGTCACTTAATACATAAAATTGGGTAGACAATCTACCGATTAACTAGTCAGTATTGGCCCAATCATACCATCTCCCATTGCACAGAATCCGACAGAAATATTCGGGACTCCTAGCACGTAACGAGGCCAAAATACAGGCGCGATGGGCTGCACTTAAAATACCTCGCATTGTGAGTTAAGCAAATTGGAAGTCTGAGTTTCTAGGTAGTTGATGAACTATTTCAGCTACTCGTCACCTACTGAAACCACTGGTATGCCACCGCCATCAAGACGGCAATAGCTTTGAGAAGGTTGCAGTTGTAACAAAAAGTCACTGGGTTCAATTATAGTCTGCCTGCTACTTTGATTTCATAACGCTTATCTTGTGTCAAACACAACATGCGCATTGCGTTGCACTATCGAGAGAGCATCCTCAGAGAAGTATCACAACGCCAGGAGTAACGAGCAACAGATGTTAAGGAGTAACCAATTAGAAGACTATGCTTGCATTACAGCTATGGGGAGCGAAAATCAGATTTTCGGATTTATGCCCCTGCCAGTTGCATGTTTCTTATCATGAACTCCCATAGTTCTCTGCTGTAGCTCTAGTCTTCTGCTGTAGCTCTAGTCCTTGTGGTAACCTCCTTGGCCTTTATTTTCAGTTCTTTAATATATCCACATCGTTTCATTCTGGACCTGGACCCAAGGACCGAAATGGATACTGAACATTTGAGTCCGTATAGGGCGGATGACAAGCTTGTGAGTTGTTGGCAGGATAGGTGTGGTTCAAAGCCCTGAAAGCTTATGAAGCTAGTATGGCGTTGTCTGCGTCGTTACAGGAGCTCAGCACCCTGTTGGTAAACCATCATTGCATAATTGGCTGGTAAGTCTTTAGATCACTCCCAAGTTTCGCATGGTGCCATTCGAATGTTCCGGATCCCCTCAGTGTCCAATTGCCATCAGGCATTGAGGCTTCGTAACCAGAAACGGAAATAGAGCTGACTGCAATCAGCTCATGGAGCGGCATGCATCTATGGTATGTCGAGCCTTGTACGTAGAATGTATTTCTTTCAATGGATAGTTTCTTGACGTCCTTCAGCCTGCGACAGAGGCACAACCGTGGACTCAGCAGCTCTCGTCGATCAAATTGGCAGAGAAACTCCTAATACGGAGATCATACCATACCCATTCAACGTAGCAAAAGAGGAAGAAACGCTAGGTCTCATAGACGATGTGCTGAACGCTTGGGGCCGGTTGGATATATGGGTGTGTTCCTCGGGACTTCTTGGGCCCCCTTCACTTGAGGCTACCACACCTGCGGATCTACAGAATTTCTTCGAAGCAAATGCAGTGGCACCTTTCTTCGCCTTGAAATATGCCCCACCAGCCCTGGCGAAAACAACCCCAAAGCAAGCCTACCCGAATGCTGCCCCAAAGGACCAGAAATACGGCAGTATAATCGTGGTTGATTCTGTGGCGAGTACATATGGCGTTATTGGGGTCTTTGCTATACCATGAGCTCGCACGCCGCTCTGGGAGTTAGTTGTCAGGGCCGGTATTGTGTGCTCAAGGGCTCTGGTGTACACATTACTGAAGCAAATTTGGTAGTTGATGGCGGTGCTAGTGTTATAAATCTGTTGACAGTCCCCATTTGAGGTCTTGATCATGGCAGACTCCAGGTAGGCAAAATCAAGGCGCGATGAAATGACAAAGTGATGACTCTTTCAAGCACAGCGCGACCTGCACATTCGTACGCTTTTCAGTTGCTGAAGATGTCTTGGTCAAGAAGCCTCTTCGAAGGTCGAACGCACTTGCTTGAAGGGGAGAAAACACCTATACCTTGAAATGCACTACCTCTTGCTGCCGCCCATAAAAGAAGCAATCAAACAATGTTTATAACTGCATCACACCTATGGAATAGAATTATCGGCTTCGAACCTCAACGGCATTCCTAAGGTATATCGTTTCTATCTTGCCTCTTCCGGTCATTCTTAGCCAATCGGGCGGTTCCGAGACCCAAAAGAAATGCCATGATAGCATTTAAAGTCCTCAAACTTCCTTGGGTCACCTTTCCTTCTGCCCGCTACAAAATGTCAATCCAACTCCTCTCCTCAAAGGACGAGGCGCATGTAGCCGAATCATGCTCAACCTACGGCCTCAGCACAGAGCAGTTTGGCATTCTTTACACGCGAAGCGTAGTCGCGAAATCCACCGCATATTGCCCGTACTCCAACTTCCGCGTCGGAGCCACGATCCTCACTGTCGAAGGCACCTATATTGATGGCGCAAATGTCGAGAATGCCGCATACCCCGTGGGAACGTGTGCCGAGAGGGTTGCGTTTGGGAAGGCGGTTACGGAGGGGCATAAGAAGTTCAAGGCGGTAGCTGTTTCGACCGATATCAGTCCTCCTGCTAGCCCGTGTGGCATGTGCAGACAATTGTCAGTACTCCTTGGATCAGAAATGCGCTCGAGACGTTCTGCGACGTGGTTCTGGAGGGATGAGTGGCTGTCTAGCTATTGAGGCGTATATCTGGGTGGCAGAAGGCTGACTGTTGGGAACAGCATTCGAGAGTTTTGCGAACTCGACATGCCGATTTTCATGTTCGATAAGGATGGGAAATACATCGTCATGAAGCTGGAGCAGGTATGCAATTCCTCCCTTCTCTACAGTCTGGCAGAGACGGATGCTGATAGACTACATCTACAGCTACTTCCCTTATCTTTTGGTCCCGAAGCGCTGCCTCCGCCAGGATCTCTCCCAGCGCGAGGCTCAGCTGCAGGGTAGGGGCGCACTGTGTCGAACTTCTGTCTGCGACACGAATGCTAGGAACTCTACAAGGGTTGGAGGCAAGGCCGGTTGTTGATTCGAGGTTTGAATCATGCACACAATCGAACAGTTCTGTGCATCTTGGTGGTGCGGTCGAACCAATGGACCTCGGTCAGGGAAAAGATAGCTGGAATGAACCGAGTCTGCATATTGCACCTCAGAGTCTGCTCGCCTCCTCGCTCGTATGGTGAATGTACTTGTCAGCAGTGGGTTCAACAAACTGCGTGTGTTCAGAATCTGGACCTTAGCCCCGTCACATCTCCCGGGCGTCTTGCCGTTCTCGATGGTCGCCGACAAGGTGTTGGACTTTGAAAGCGTTCAGCAGCCACGGTCTTCTCCGTGCGATGTCGAGGAGTCATGTCAGACTCCACAGTGCGTCCCAGTCGAGCCTTCACCGTTCCCGTCATGCTTCCCGCTGTGGTGGCGGAGAAGGAGGCCAAGTCTGAGGGAGTATATGCGCGCCAATCAGGCCCTTCCGCTCCCCGTCCCCTCCCCGCGCGCTTGATCCTCCACCAGCTCGCTTGACTTCCCCGGTAAAATTTCTCCAGAACTCCTACTCCGCGTTCGACTGAGCTCTCCTTCAGCGCCAGTATTATGCTTGTTGTGCTTGTTATTCTTGTTTATCAGCGTGAGAACAGCCCCCCGTCCTGTCCCACGGTACTGCACTGTCCTGTGCGAGGATATACGCAGAGTTGCTGACGCGCTCCTATCAGAACACCCCAGACCCCGCTTCTTATGCCCCAGCGATGCCCCAGCGACGTCCCAACCAACGGCCGAGTCTGTCAGTTCCATCCAGGCAGCACGATGGCACCGTCTTCCTCCCAGTTGGCACGAGCAATGGCGACGTCGTGGTGATCATGCCCGAGGACCGTTAGAGGACATGAATGTGGTGAAAGCTTGGTATGCATATACAGGTAGGCGCAAGGGTAGAGAAGCTCTACATAATTTGTGGTCGCATTCTTTCGAACCCCTCAAACTTATTAAAGTCTGCCTCCCCTTGTTTTTTTCCCTTCCTTTCTTTTCTTTCTCACGTCGACTCCTTTGCTCCATACGTTGTTTCCAGGCCATTGCCTAGACTTCACGATGGTTAAACTCCCCAAGATCTACAACACGTACTTCGTGGCAATCATTGCTACAGTGGGCGGCATGTTGTAAGTATCCAGTTCTAGAAAACTCTAGTCTTTTGTCTCCACGACTTACACATTGGCAGGTTCGGTTTCGATATTTCTTCCATGTCTGCGATTGTCGGCACCGACCAGTACATCGCCTATTTCAACAACCCCCACGGTGTTGCCCAAGGAGCCATTGGGTCTGCTCTCGCAGCCGGTTCAGTCGTTGGCGCTCTGATGGCAGGACCAATTTCCGATAAGATTGGACGCCGAGACTCAATTATGTTTGCATGTCTCTGGTGGCTCCTTGGAACAGCCGTTCAAGTTTCTTGCAAGGGTTCTGGCCAGCTGATCGCAGGACGAGTTCTCAATGGAGTCTGTGTCGGTATCACATCCTCTCAGGTACCCGTCTACCTCGCCGAGATTGCCAAGCACAACGTGCGGGGAAGAATTATTGTCATCCAACAATTGGCCATTGAATGGGGTATTTTCATCATGTTCTTCGTCGGTTATGGTTGCTCCTTTATCGATGGGCCAGCTTCTTTCCGTACGGCCTGGGCTATCCAGTTCGTCCCAGCTGTTCTCCTTATGTTGGGTCTTCCTTTCCTTCCTCGCTCTCCTAGATGGTTGGCCAAGGTTGGCCGCACTGAGGAAGCCATCAAAACTCTTGCCGATATTCAGGCACACGGCAACATCGATGACCCATTGGTTGTCGCTGAGTGGGAGGAGATTTGGACCGTGCTCGCTGCTGAGCGTGAGGGTCAAAAGGGATGGAGGAAGTTTGTTAAGAATGGCATGTGGCGCCGTACCATGGCAGGAATGAGTGTGCAGTAAGTTCCATTTCTTCTATATATAAAATAGATATGCTAACAAAGGTTCAATAGAGCATGGCAACAAATGTCCGGAGCCAATACCATGACCTACTACGTCGTCTACGTCTTCCTCATGGCCGGTCTTACGGGAAACATCAACTTGATCTCCTCTGGCATCCAATATGCCCTCTTCATCATCTTCACCACGGTAGTCTTTTTCTTCATTGACAAAACTGGTCGTCGACCCCTCCTTATCTATGGCGCCATCGGTATGGGCATATGCCAGTTCGTCGTCGGTGGTGTCCTCGGTACCTACGGTACCGCTGTCCCTGACGGTGTTGGTGGAAACTTGAATGTCGTCATCGAAGTCTCTGGTGCACCAGCACACGTCGTCATCGCATTCTGCTACATCCTGATCATCATCTATGCACTCACCCTTGCTCCCGTAGCATGGGTCTACGCAGCTGAAGTCTGGTCCCTCGAGACCCGCGCCACCGGAATGGGTCTCGCAGCAGTAGGCAACTGGCTCTTCAACTTCGCACTAGGCCTCTTCATCCCCCCCGGTTTCCGTAACATCACCTACAAAGTCTTCATAATCTTTGGCGTCCTTTGTTTCGCAGCCGCCGTCCAAGCATACTTCACGTATCCCGAGACCTGCCAGAAGACACTTGAGGAGATCGAGATTCTGTTCAGTTCTGACGGTCCTCATGCCTGGAAGACGAAGCCCGGTGGATCTAGGCTCGATGCCGAGATCGAGGCTGTTATCGAGAGGAAGACTCATGGCGGCCAACTTTACGAACATGGTGGCAATATCGGGGCTGGTACTGGTAATGCGACTGATGCTCCGATCATTGGCGATGAGGAGAAGAGCGGTGGTCAGGCTACGCATGTCGATGAAGCGCATCAGGTTTTAGAGAAGGCTAAGCGGAATATCGCTTAAGCGTTTGCGTAATAGATGGAGCCTTTGTCACATTGACAGTTGTATGGATGAAGCAAGTGGTAGTTTTTTGGATTTGGTGATGTTGCGATCGATTGATACCAGGTGTGCTCACTCTTTATTGAGAGATGATGTGGTTTAATACATATCTAAAAACAATATTACCCTCTCGCTTCATATTTGTATTTCTTGAACTGAACGCCATTAGGCGATTGCGAATAAAGTTTGTAATACCCTTCCTCTCACTCCCCCTCCTTGTATTCAAGTAGGTAAGTAGCTGCTAGGAAATGATGTCTAAGTTACTCGAAATAACCCAATAACTCAAAAATAGCACGATCAGCAAACCACCTACATCAACACTAGATGGGAGGCCTAACACCACACTACACTACACCTCACAGGTAGTCCACCAAACAAAAACTCCACGACAAACAAATCACGTCATCTAGACTCTCGACTCGGAATTAATTTGCGTATCTCGGCCATATCATATCTACACGGCGCAAGCACTCGTGCATTCATTCACCGAAACCAAACGACAACAAAGATTCGTCGTGCCTAGATGTCCGGAAAAGAATTCGGGTCGGGGGGACGTCGATGAATGCTTTTCGTTTGTGAAACGTCTGGCCGGATTTAGACGGGGCTTCTTTTCTTTGAGAATTGGGTAGATGTTGAATGACAACGAAATGTCGTATGACAGCAGCAGGACTTCGGAATGGATGTTTTTGGTCTCTTTGTTTGCTGGATGGAGCCTGGTGCGACGCGGAGGTGGGAGAGAGGTCTGGTCGTTCGGCTCCGTGTCTAGGTAGAGGTAGGTAGGTGGTTGTACATGGCTTGGCTTGGCTGGGCTGGGTTGCTTGTGTCCTGGGGCTTCCTCCCATCTTGAAAGATTGCTGTACAAAGTAGGTATGGTGATGGGAGAAGAAGGGTCTTGACAGATGGAGAAGATGACCTTTTTTATATCTTGCAGAATTCCTTGTCGTGACTTGTGCTTCTTGATTATATGTTGTGTTGGTACCTAGGTACTGTATACACTGTACATGTGAACTTTCTATAATGATATAATTTCCCGACCGTAGAAAGTGGAATTAAGTAGAGCGGAGAGGAAATTGGACTTGTGTAGCCCGTTCTGTTAACGTGTGAGTTGGAGTTCTTTGAATGTTTAGTTGTTATAAATAAAGTACCCAACTACTTTCCTAGGTAAAAAAATACTAGAGGTTGGTTTTATCTTTAACGAGTTGATAATAAAGAACGTTTTGTTGAAAGATGATATGTAGAGTTTGTCATTGAAACTACAGTAGGTACTACTTAAGCTTTACTAAAAGTAAATTACCCAAGGTAAGGTAGGGTAAGGTACCTCTAGCATGCCACCCCAAGTTTAAAACCGAAAAATCATTATATAGCAAGTACAGTAAACAGCAGAATAAAAGTGGCTCTGCTGATATGACAAAACTACCCTCGGTCTGTTTAGAAAGAGATGGCTATCAATAAAGATAGGTATTCGAATCCAGCCGCGACAGGCATGTAATAATTTACCTAGGTAGTCGACCACTAAGCGAAACGGCGATTACTCTACCGTACGTGTATGCATGCGGAACTCCGGCGACTTTCTTCCACTTAGACTCCCCCAAGCTCTTTTACCGTGGCAATCTGACTGGTACCGGACTCGACAGCGGCAACTGGAAAGGTACCAACCGCCATCTTTTCTTTAAAGGCGCCGCCCGCTGGGAAAGGGGCCGGGCCATTCTCTTTGCAGGCAGAAATTCCTCGTCACAACGGTCAGTCACACGCGGTGGTTTTCCAGGACGGCGCTTTTTCGATGCATTTGAAATGGCTGACAACGCACTTGCCATTGCGCGACGCCGTGTTGGAAGTTCGAGAAGCTTTGTGAGGGTCGGATGCGGTCTTCTGTTGTATTCTTTGATTGCTGTGCCTGGCCTGGATCCCGCCCTTCTGTCTCATGTACCTTACTTGTTCGTACCTTGTTAGCCAAGGCAGCGTGGGAAAGCAAATCGACCTCAAGCAGAGACGTTGGAGGAGAACAGATGGGAGGCTGTTGGGGGAAGTAAGCAGCCATCAGCAGCCGTCGGTAAGTAAGCATGTAAGGTGGTAATCAACGGGCAAACCCAGCCTGGTGACACGTCCTGGGTAGTACAGCAACAGCCTCCACCAATAATGGCACGTCCAAAGCCAGGACAGGCCAAACTGACAATGCAGTCAAGTCACTGGTTGCACGTCCGCATTCCTGACTGTCAGCCAAGAGGGAGTCCTGATCCGTTCGGCCAGATGGAAGTCTCATGGCCATGCAGTAGACAGCTAAGTCGTCGTAGGTCCCAGAACTAGCCACAAGAGAGAGAGGTACGAGTATTACCATCGTGACCTTTCCCCTCTTCTCCGTCCTTCACTATTTGATATCTCTCCCTGACTTCTTCCTCTCGCCATTCACCACGGTTGCGACGAAACCAGCGAATCAGTGTTGTTTCAAGGACCCCGAGATCGCTTCTTCTTTCTCTGCTCCTCCGGGGATAGCTTCGTCATTTTGCATGTGACAGAATTGTTCGGAAGAGAGCACAGAACACAGAACAGCAACACCGTCGCACAGTACCAAAAGATTCCAACCCAAAACGACGACGATAAGAACACCAGAATGTCTCAACCACCGCCGCAAACACCAATTTGCCCCCTCACGCCCACGTCCCTTGAAAACCTCCTGTCGCCCCTCCTCTTCTCCCTGCCCACGGCAACAATCTCCCCCTCACCCCCCACAGCGCTCCTCCCCCTGCTCTCGCCCATTCTCCGCCAAAGAGTACAATACCTATCCTCGACCTCCAGCGAACCCTGGCTACCACTCCTCAGCTACGACGCCTCAGCGACCTCAATCGCAAAATTGACGGAGCTGGCCCAGAGCGACAAGCTAGAACCGCATCCCGTGTCGCAGGAGGTGGAGATCGATTGGAACTACGATGTAGAAGTCAGGTACCGGCGCATCGATGAGGAGACATTGCAGGCAGTGGTAGGACTGAAGGATTTTGGGTTTGGCGCGCGCTGTGTATGGTGCGTCGGGGACACAGAGGGAGGAGGCGATGGATGGCGGATAGGAGAAGTCATTCTCCTACCAAGCACCTCGATCTCCGAATCCGAAGGCAGCAAATCCAGCATCGGCGAAGCAGAAGAAGCATTCAAGTCCAACAGCAGCTCCAAGAAGGATGGGTACCTTATAATTACCAATGGAGTCGAGCAGGCAGAAGCCATTGAAGAGGAGGACGACGACGATGATTACTGGGCTCAGTACGACAACACACCAGCACGAACACCGGGTCCAGAAATGAGCTCCGTGACCCGGCAACCAGAGCCGCCTTCACATAGTGGTATTAATGGAGGAGGAGGAGGAGGAGGAGGAAGAGAATCGGTAGAAGACGAAGATAACTACTACGCACAATACGCAACCGTACAACCCTCAATGGACCAACACGACCCTGACGAAGAAGTACCGTCGGGAATCGAATCCTCCCTCGGGCAAGGCCCACACCAAAATCAAACCCAGTACGAAATCCGGCGAGAACTAGACAGCCAACCAGAACTGACGTCCACATCAAGCGCGTGGGAAACAGCACACGGCGAATCGCAACTCCCGCTCAACATCGTGCAACCGAGACCGGGCAGTAGTTCGAGTGGAGAGGATACAGTCGCGAGGTTAGAGAGGGAGGCCGAGAGGAAGAGTGAGGGGAGTACGAGGGAGGAGACGGGCGTGAAGCAGCATATTGGCACTAGTATCAAGAGTCTGTATAGGCTTGCTAGGGTGGCGGGGATTGAGAGGGCTGAGTTTGAGAGGTTGATTAGGACCGAGTTGGATTGTTTGGGGTTGATGGATGAGGATGATTGAGCATGCTCGGCTGATTTGAGGTCCTGTCATAGATACCGATTATATGGATGGTCATATTGGATGGAGCGTGGCGGGCGTTCTTTGGGCATTTTTACAACTTCCCAGTGTGTACATCGTCTGCGTGGAAGCATCTGCGAGCATTTCTGGTAGCATGGGAATTGGTCATAAAAATCTCAAACAAGGTCTATTAGTATTATATTATCTGTATCTATTATACAATGGGGTCTGATCTCTATGCAACGTGAGACCTCCGTGATGTAATCATACAAAGGGTATCTTAAATAAACACGAAAGAATAGGAAAATAATTAGTTCCCGGCGAGAATTAGTGTAGCAGTCGTCCATCCACCATTAAGTCTCGACCAGACTAGAGATAAGGCACTTCGACGAGACACTCTGTACTTGTATTGCAAATGTGCATCAGTCATCTCCGGCCTTGTTGGCCTTTTCCATGTGGATGAGCAGCCCCAGGACTCGCTCATAAGTCCACATCGTAACTGCACTGGCTGGAGCAGCTTTGAAAAGACTACCCACGTCAGCAATGATATCCTCTCCTCCCAAATCGAAAATCCTTACCTAACAGTCAAGCCTCTATAAAGCCCCTTCCTCCCCTCATTTCTCAAAATGCTCCTTAGAGTCCTCCAAACGCCCTTATACTCAGGTATATTCCTATGCACATACCTCTCCCTAGTCGGGCCCTGAACCTGTAATCGTTTCCGGATCAGGTCGAGCGGAAATATACCCGTCTTCGCTATAACCGATGCCATGACTCCCGCCGTAGCATCGCCCGATCCGAACGGTAGTTCCAGCGTCGATAGTGGCAGACGAAGGGTTTCGTAGGTCGCGAAGAAGAATCCCATGTATGGGATTATTTGGCCGACGCCTGCACCTAGTCCTTGAAAGAATCCTCTCGGTCCTTCGTTCCTTGCTATGTCGCCGATCGAGGCGCGGAGCGACGCATAGATCTTTTCTGTCCCCTGCGCCGCGAACCGAGTGCGTAGCAGATCTAGAGGGTATGTGAAAGTCGTAGCTACGGCGCCGGCACTTGCACCAGCAATGAAGCTCTCAGCAGGAGCAGGCAATCTGTGACCTTCGGGAAAGGCTCTTTGTAAAGCTAATGTGACTGTGCGGTAGGTTGTGAACTGGATTGCACCGTACGAGACGTACATCAGCTCGGCGGGTACGTTCCCCTTCCATAGTCCTTGGAGTCCTTCTTCGCGCAGGATGCGCTTGATTGTTGGGAGGGTGCCTTTGTAGATCGGGGAGCCGCGGAGTCTGGTGGGCGAGTGCGAGAGCGGGTCGGAGAGGGAGTGCGTTTGGAGTTGGAGTCGGATTTTGACCACGTCGAGGGGGGCTATGACGAATCTTGAGGGTGCAGATGTGTGTTAGTTCTCTTCATGTTCTGTTGGCTTGGAGCTTGTGGGAGGAATTACCTAGCTATCAATCCAGCTGTGGCTCCAGCGATGACCACCTGGGTCTTGGAGCCCTTCAATCCTCTTCTTTTAGCATTGTTCCTCTTTCTGCTTCTGTTGCTCCCTTTCTTTCTCGGCTTGTTGGGAGGAGTGGAGGGGGGGGACTGGGAGGGACGAAAGGGAACTGCAAATACCTCATCCTTCAGATGCTCGCTGCTTACAGACATGCATCTATCTATCCCCGAACGGATACTACGTCGCAATCGTAGCAACTGATAGTAGATAGAGTCACTGGGAGGTGGTGCCGGCGCGCTGTTTGATGCCATCACCAACAAAAGCTGGATCCTTGCTCCTTTCGGAACAACTATCAGGCCGGATTCCGAAAGCTGATGCAGCCTTTCACGTGTTCCTGCCGCACCACTCTCCAAGACGCGTTTGCTCAGAAGACCTGATGTCGTGAGTTTGTTTGGTTCGTGAGAGGCTTCACCAGCCTGTTTGTTGTCATTAAAGTCCCCTTGCCCTTCCTTTCGACGTTGTCCTCTCACGCCTAGCAAGACTGCCTTCGTTGTTTCTATTGCTGCTACCTGCTACTGCCTTCCTCATCTGTCGGCCGCTCTTCCTTTGAATACCCTCCTCCCTGAGCTTCCTTACTTCCTGAACCTCCAATCCGTTCTAGATCCAGAGCTCTGTTCCTTCAAAGGTCGCTTCAGACTTGCCTCGAGTCACCCGAGTCAACTTTGTAGCTCAGGGCGGCTAGACTTGTTCTGGGTCCAACGTCTTCAATATGACCCTTCTTCGGTGCAATGTGAGGGTATCCCGCCAGTTGCTTCATATCCGTGGGTCACCGATCAAGAGGAATGCGATCCCAGATAACCAGCATCGCTACTTCACGTCAACCCTGCCTGCATTGGACGAAGCTGAGAAAGGCCCTATCATCAAACGGACACGGATAGAGCGCCCGGCAAGATTCAATCCCAAAAGTCTACCCTCTATGTCCGATCTCAAAAAGGAAATCAGAGCGTCTACCCGCCTTCATGTCCAGGAACTGGTATATATCCATCCACACCAGCCGATGCACCCAGTACTTCTGCGAGATTACTGTCCTTGCCCCCTGTGTGTGGATCCTTCGACACGCCAGAAGAACTTTCAGACTACCGATATCCCAGTAAATATTGAACCAACCGTGATAGAGGCCCAGCGAGATGGCACTTTTCGAGTCAGCTGGAAGAACGACGTGCCAGGTTTCGGAGAGGATCACGTTTCCACATTCACAAGAGAATTACTACGCGCAATAAATAAACCACAAGCACGCCGCCTCGTCTCCAGAACTCCATGGAACAAAGAGAGTATTACTAAGTCCTTTCAATTCTTTGATTACCAGCGCTATATGACGGATGACAAGGCGTTATATTTGGCTCTGGCGTCGTTAAGCAAGAATGGACTTATACTCGTTCGCAACGTCCCAGAATCAGAGACAGCAGTCGAGGATATTGCCAGCCGAATTGGAAACCTCCGAGATACGTTTTACGGACGAACGTGGGACGTCAAATCTGTCGCCGAGGCTAGAAACGTTGCATATACTTCCAAGTACTTGGGTCTTCACATGGATCTACTTTACATGTCCGACCCCCCTGGTGTCCAGTTGCTACATTGCCTCAAAAACAGTTGCGAGGGAGGCCTGTCATTATTCTCTGATACGTTGTTTGCAGCTGGGAAACTGAGCGATTCACACTTCAATTTGCTCTCAAGAGGAGAGATTCCATATCAGTACAAAAATGCAGGGGAGTATTATTACATGTCTCATCATGTGATAGAGAAGAATGTGGATGGGGTACGACATATTAACTGGTCACCCCCATTCCAAGGTTCTTTCCTTCGCAAGTCTAACATGGATCAAGCTACAAAATTTCCTAGATTCCTAGAAGCGTGCCGAGCATTCGCAGAGTTGGTAGAGGCGCCGTCAAATGTCTTTGAATACCGATTGCAGGAAGGCGAGTGCGTGGTTTTCAGCAATCGAAGGATACTACACGGCAGAGGAGCATTCGATACATCGGTTGGAGAGAGATGGCTCAAGGGAGCCTATGTTGATACCTCTGTTTTTGACAGCCGGCTTAGGGTTCTAGGTGAAACTTTCCAAACCTTCGGCGGAAAAGCAGCTGAAAGTTGTGCTCAGTATGTCAATGGACCATGACCTGGAGCTTGAAGCAGGAATTTATTGGGCGTGGGGAAACTCAACGTCTGAGCTACTCAATCCAAGGCAGTAACTTAAAGAGGGGTTCGAGTCTGCTAATACACTGGTGTCATCTTTTACTGTTGAATTATTTCCCTTCCTATCATAAGCATTTTGTCGAAGCACGAGTAGTGTCTAATTTCAAACTCAACTTTGAAGATGAAAGAAATGAGTTGGGCCTGCTCAGTCTATTATAATATTCGTGCCGCTCTCAAGTCTGCTAGCCGAGTCTGTTTTGGAGGAGTGATGTGTTGTAGACAGTATTACAAAGCCATAAAATAAAAACAGCTTATTGAATAATCTAGGTAGTTTGATTGAGTCACTCGAAAATTCGAGATAATTACATCCCCCACAACTCACTCAATTGTGAAAAGGGCTGGGAACAGGTGGAACACAAGATTGAACAGCAGGAGAATTTCACTGTAGACTGGGTAAATGCAGAGGTTCATGACGACGTCCAATCAAAATGGATTAACTATTAGAAAGCGTCAGGTGATTATGGTTGCGTGCTTGTCCTGCAACACCTCGCCATTCTTTGATTGATAACAATCTCAGCAGGTTCTAACGAATCCCAAGTGCGATTCTGATGTGGAAACAATGGATGAATTCTGCCTCAGTCTTGATTGAGGTGGATGGAGGTGGTTGTGATGTATGAAGACTGATCTGACATTCCAATCAAGTCATCTTCCCCACCCTTGAAGAATCAACGACATCTAGGTACACATAGATATAAGGAGGGAAGCGGTGCATATTGAAAGCTTTGCGGACTGGAGCCAGCTCGTTCTCGCTAAGTTCTTTTTTGAAGAATACGTGACTTGTATCTTCTCGTCATACTTCAACAAGTCTTCAACTAGCAATTCTTCTCCCTTAGGCTTTCATGATCACAATGGCATCAACCCAAGACAAAGACCAAGGCCCATCAAAAGACTTATCACCCTTCCGCATAGCAATCGTAGGTGCCGGAATAGCAGGTCTAACCGCCTTCCTCGCCCTAACTCAACACCGCCATTCACACCTACACATCCAACTCTACGACCAAGCAACCCAACTCCGCGAAATCGGCGCGAGCATCGCCCTCGGTCCCAACGGCCTTCGAACCCTCGACCGCCTCGGACTTACCGATGTCATCACCGACGATATTGCCTTTCGTGGCCCAAGCAACCTACCTATGATTTATCGTCATTGGAGCACTAATGAGGTTATTGGTGTGGATGTTCATGAGAACGTAAGCGATTATGTGCATCGGACGGCGAGGTTTCAGAGGGCTCATTTGCATGGCGCGCTCTTGAGGCATGTGGAAGCTGCTGGGGGTATTGTTCGTTTGGGAAAGAGGTTGTGTTTTGCGAGGGTTGGGGAGGACGGGGATGGGGTTGAGCTGGGGTTTGAGGATGGGGAGGTTGTTTTGGTGGATGTTTTGGTGGGGGCTGATGGACTTCGGTCGGTAGGTTGGTGGTTTTTGTCTTGCTGTGTTTCTTAAGTATTGGCAGTTTTCTCCGTTTTCATCGATTGGAGCGCTGCTCTTGGTGATGCTAGTGGTGGTTGCTCGCGGAGGAATATTTGAGTCGCTTGAACTAAGTCAACGACTTACAACGCTTGAGTTACACCCAGTGGATGTAGCCCATACTCTGCTCTCGACATCTTCTCCACGATGGACTTTTGGTTCTAGGAGTTATCTAAACCCCAATCCCATGAACATAAACATCAAGGAATACGTTGAATTCGTACAAGATTCCTATCCTTCTGAGATAAATAGCGTTATCTAATCTTTCTCTGTCTCAACGATGCAATGCTAACTCTTCGCACAGGCCGTCAGAAAGGCTTTCGTTCCAGAGTACGAACTCAAATGGAGTGGATTGACAGCCTTTCGCTCAGTCTTCGATGCATCTCTCGTTGAGTTCATCCCCGACCTCCCTGAAGACTCAACCCACTGGTGGGGACCAAATACCAACTTCTTTGCGTCCCCCCTTTGGAAAGAACACCTACACCATAGTCGGCGGCGTCAACGGCGATCCAGATGACCTAAACTCACCCTACAACGACAAAAATACTTCGTGGGACAAAGAAGCAAGTGTCAAAGTGCTCCATGAGAAATATATCGTATGTCCTTCTCTCAACGCCTCCCTATCAGCATTGTAACTTGTACGCACCTCGGAAAATTTCATTAACTGACACTTTTCCCTTTTTCTTTTCTTCGTAGAATTGGAATCCCGTAGTTAAAGCCCTGACAGAAGTCACACCCAATATGCGATACTACCCCAATCTCACAGGTGGCACGCTCGCAACCTGGGTCTTCAACTCCCGTGTCACGCTTCTGGGCGACGCAGCACACGCACATGGCGGCGCCTTCGCAACGGGTGGATCCTTAGCCATCGACGATGCTTACGCATTTTCTCTCGCACTACTCTCCCTCTTTCCACTCACGGCAACAACCAAACCTAGTTCAGCCGAGATCGGAAAAGCTCTGAAGTTGTATGAAGCGACGAGGAAACCGCATGCGGATAGGCTGTTGGAGATTGTGCATAAGGCTAATGCTGTGAAGGCTGAGAGAGTAAGAAGGGGTATTGTGGAGAGTGATGAGGAGCTGAGAGCTAGGGCGGCGGCGGGAAGGGATTTGCTTTGGTTGCATGAGCATGATGTTGTTGGGACTTTTGAGGAGGTGTGGAGGAGGTTTGAGGGTACTGATGGGGAAGGGGAGGAAGGTGTAGGTTCTGCTGCGGCGAGATTGTGAGTTTTGTTTGGCTTAAATGTACAGTATCATACAGGTTTATAGGTTCTTGCGTATATTTGCTAGAACGTATATCTGAAAAGCAAGAGCGTAATGAGAGACGGCATCTCAAGTTGTAATAAATAAACAACAAGCTACAGAATCCACAAAATATCAAGAGACAGCCCAGTATTTAGCAGCCTCCGGTTTCGAAATCCAGGCCATTAGAATATCCAAGACTCCGAGCGTGGATTCTAGCTTCATACTGTCAGATTCTGAGGCAGCGGAAGGTAATATTGATGATATTCAGTAGTTGTAATAGTTGTAATAGTTATAGAACTGAGGCCTCCGGAACGTTCGGATAAAGGCCTTCGCTAGATTACTAAGTATATTTCTAACACTCCCCCTTGCGAAGTAATCTCTCTATCACTTCACTTCCAAATCAGGTAAACATGCCACTATTTCGAACTCCTTCAACTCTAAATCAACACTCCTGCTAGTCAGACTTAGGCCTCGTTGACTCCTATAACAGGTATCACAACTACCCTGTCGCAGCCTACGTCTCCCCCTATTTCAGGAAGTTTAGCTACCTCAACGGTGGTACAAGAGTACCCCTAGTCTTTATAGTCTCATTTAGAAAACTTAGAATATACATTATTAATACCATCTATAGCTAACCCTGCCCTCGCACTAGTAGCTATAGCTCTGTTTCTCTCTTTGTCTTTATCTCTCTTTCTCTTCTTCTTCTTCTTCCTTTAAGATCTCCTTCCTTCTTTATCTAAACTTAAGCTCGTACTTATCTCTATCTAAGTATTTTTCTAAGCATCTTTATACTTTAGGCCACCCACATCGACAGATGCCAAGGGACAAGAAGGGACGATTCTATACTAAGGCTTAGTACGAGAAAGAACAAGAAGACGCTAAACTGTAAGCACAACGAGTCGACGATCCGACCGGACTTCCCTCCACCCCAATCGTATCAGCAAAGAACTTCGCAGTGTCCCAGGACGTAAACGAAAAGTCCCGTACTACCTTTGTAAGTACCTAGGATACTTAGACCCTGAATGGCGCCCAGCTCCGAAATTACAACTTGACGTCCCAGATCTCCTCGTCAAGTTTAATAAAGACATTTGCGACAGGCTTTGCCGCTACTAGGTGATTTGCAATGAGATTTTATGGAATGGGCTAGAGCTTTTACTGTCTTTCCGTCCGATTAACAATAACAATGACAATGACAACAACTTGTAGGTTGACAGCAGATAAGTCAGGTAAATTCGAATAGAAGAGAGGGAGGTAGACTAGATATCCTCGAAGGGAACATCCCGGCCCGGTAGAGAGAGAATCGCTTGCTGTATTTGATTGTGGTAGAAACCTGCCATTTGCTGACCACTAACACGCAGTACGGGATTAGCGTCGGTGACAGTAGCGACGGCTACGGTTTGTCTTGGGCTTACATTGTGTGATCTTAATTGGCGCTTGGCTATCATCCTGAAGCTTAGTCTGGCCTATTTATGGAAATTAACCTTGTCTACTACGGCGAATTCCATTTCTTGCTAGCCCCCGTAAGAGTATATGTGTTTTTTAATTTAGTGGCTAATTATTATCATCAGTGACCTATCGATAGCCTATCTAAAGCTTTACTAGCTACGATATCCTAGACCGACGATAAGAAAAATTCTAGTCTGTTATGTTGTTACCTTAGTTCTTGCACACTATATATTGCCGTATATTGTTAACAGAAGTCTAATAAAAATAGGCTAGGACAGGATGTACTGTGCTCTACGTTATTGCACAGGTACTACAACAGAACATTTAACCCTTCGCTCGTATGTTACAAGGGGACTTAGAGGTTTTAGCTTTGTACTGGGAGAACGGTGTGGCGAGTAACGGAGGAGTCCCAATTATAAATTGCTTGAGGCTCTCTAGCGATGCACCCTTAATGGGGGTGGATATCATAATAGGAGAGGTTTATTCATAGGTGTCTACTAGCTATAGAAGTTTATCGCTTAGTAGTTATAGTGATAATAGAGACTTTGTTTATTTGTTAATTAGGCTTGAAAGTATCATGTGTTGCTGTTGAGGAGTTCGAATAACTAGGTGAGGTAGTTATTGAGACCTAATCTATTCTGCTCTTATAAACTCCTATGACTCTATGCTTTATACCTTATAATAACTCTTCATTATCGGAAACCCACAAACTTAGCACAAGGACTTATGTCGGACACCTAAGGGGTTTGCCGGACGTTCAACTTGATACTCATTTTCCCAGCAGCATTATATGTTGCTCTAAGATACTCTATGACCGAAGGCTTGAAATAGTTATCGTAATCGTATTCGAAGTACGAGTACTCCTTAGGCTGTCCTTACGGTCCAGCATCGTTAAACTCCAATACAGCAAGAAGCGCCGGGAGCGACCACGATTCTCGGTAGTTAAACTTGCTTCCCCTTGCCAATACGGGTCTCAATTCTGGCCAGGATATTTGCCTTCTTCACTCCCTTCTTTTCTTCTGATAGTCAGTGGAGGCCGGAAGAGGTGTGTAAGTTCTCGTTGGTGGACCATTTCCGTCCGACCTTCCTCAAGTTCGACGTCGCCATCATCTAAGAAAAGGACCATGACTAGCCCTGGTCGATCCCACCAGTCCTTCCAGTCGATCTCGTGCTCATTATAGACTCGTCAGGTAATCTCTTCTATTAGAGCTTTCCGTGTACACTTACGTTGATCGATGCAAGGATGGACTTCTGGTAGGATGTACTCAGGCTTTTGTCCGGGCTTATTTCCTGATCTATAACATCCTCGTGCTCGTCTACTCCTCTGAATATCCGCTTGCCAAGGTCATTTATCGGACCAGGTTCAGCGACGGGATCTGTCAAGTCTACGGGCTAGCTAGGCAAGTTTTCTAATCCGTCTTGTTGTAATTAGGTTAGCTTAGCGATACAGTCTTAGCTTAGCTACCTTGTGCAGCTACAACACACTGCTGTTAAATATGGTTGGTATGAGGGTACGGGTTAATAAATCATTAGTGGGTAAAGTATTATATAGAGATGATTTTCTGATGCTTAGTACATATTGCTTGTTAGACAGCTTCACGGCAGATAAGTTTAATTTATTTAAGCATAAAAAACTTCAGCGATATAGGACAAGGAATAAAACACAACACTGTGCTCATAACAAATGATACACAAGAATTTTCCCAACTTTGGTAAGTCAATAGATAGTAATGCTCTTAGGACGCTGAACCCATGAAGTAAATGTCCAATACCACATATCACTAAGCGAGCTGGAATATAACCACATATTCTGGGTGTAGCCTGAATGAACTAAAACCTGTCCTACAACTCTTTATAGTGAATGAATGGTTGAATAAGAAGTCGTAATTTCCAGCGCTCTAAGTTTACTGTGACTTGAGGCTTAAGTAGAATCGCTTGAATTAAAATCTTGCGAGCTTTGTCAATGCTTAAAGGTCTGAAGTTAGTTGACTTAGACTTATAGACCTGTGGTCGCTACAAGACCCTACAAATCTCATAAACTTTCTTAGCTGTATTAACAGTAAATTCCCACTTTTTATACTTGATTTCATCGAAAGTCCCTCTTAACTTATTGTGTAACTTAAGCGAGCAACGGTTTTATAGGCATTAAAAATCGCTAATTATTTAGTACTACCTATTTACGTAGGACTTGGTAGGTGATAGAACTAATTATTAGAGACCCTCGGTATTACTACGTAAGGGATACAGATTGTAGGTATAAGTAGTAGACGGTAATGTACTTAGAGATACTAAACAGGATATACGTAGAGAGAATAAGAGTCTGATTTCAACTAGTGACTTCGTAATTTTACAAGGGCTATGAAACTTAGTCTCTCTAAGGTTGTCATTTTAAAATACTTTTATAGTATCAATACCGGTGACTATACAGGTAGTCTATCTAACTATATAAAAGCTAGTATACGTAAATCGGCGATATAATCGCTCTATCGATAGCGTAGGTTCTAGGTAGTAAAGAGGGAAAGCTGTATAGAAGTATTAGTTCTTATAGGCTAGTGTAAGCTTTATACGGCTATTTATATAATACTAGGTAACCTCTTCGCTCTTCTTTTAAAACACCCTTCTATCTTTTATATAACTATCACTATTATATAGGCAGCTTAAAATAGACCAATTAGAAAGTTTACAACGTAATAGACGGTAGTTAACACTAACTCCTTTTAAGTACCATCTAACAGGATAACGTTATAACTAACACTACTAATCACTTCTAGTTTAACCTTTCTATTTCTAGTAATAACTAGATTAAAGCCTATAAGTTCCTTGTACTAATTCCTTCTTTTTCCTTCTATGTAGTCTACTGAGTCGATAAGACTTTAACTGGATCTAAACCTTAAGACTTAATCTTATTATCTACCATGATTATTAACATATTAATCGTAGTTATAAGCTATAAATCTAGGCTCACTATCTTCTTCTAAGTCGGCATCGTCGAAATCTAGCACAGCCCTTACTAAACTGTAAGTCCTTTTCTTTAGAATTCCTAGCTTAAGTCCCTGTGTTATACCCGCTTTTAATATTTGTTTCTCTTCGTCTCGGGACTTCTCTGATGCCGCCCAAGGCGTATCAGTCTTCCTTCGCTTGACCTTGGGTATGGAGCCGTCCTCTAGGTCTTGCTACGCGTCCTCGAAAAGCACCTTCACCCTTTTATCCTCTTAGTAGAATAGAAAGACCGTTCTTAATGCGGATTGAATATCTCCCTACAGTCTCTTCGTCGTCCATTCACGTGTATTGGAGTACGAATACTTAATTGGCAAAATCGTCCAGGGCTTCTAAGGCTTTTAAGGCTTCTTGCCAGCCTATCTTTCTTCCACGGAGCCATCCCAATTCATGGCACCTGTCACCGGTTGGTGCGGTTGTCGGTGTGCATGTCTAAGTTCCTTATCCGGCTTGGGTAAACTTTAGACTACTCGAGTTCAATGGGATCATTGGGAATCCTGGCGAATGCTTCCTTCTGGAGCTGTCTCCAGCTTTCCAGGCTTGTTCCTGAGATTATCGAATGTTGCTTTGAGTCCATTGCTTAGAATTGAACCCCGACCAGCTGTACGCCATGCTGGATGCTCACCGGCGGGGTTGATTACTAGAAGGGTAATTCCGTGGTAATCAGCGCCTCCATAGAATTACTTTCCTCATTCTGTTGGGGATGTGGATCTTGTATGGAGCGATGTAAAAGTTGCCTCAGTCTCTTCTCCATGTCTACCTTCCGAGAAACATGACACGCAGGACTCGTCTGAGTTCGCTTCTGAGTGGGTATGTCTATCTGCGCTTAGCTCTTCATGAACCTTATGATGAAAGACGACGTAGAACTTACCAACAATAATTGCGGGCACAGTTGACACTAGCTGGTGCCAGTACAACCAACTTAAATCTCTGAACCTTTCCGCCAACTTTCGGTTGGTACTCTAGGGTAGCATCACCGGCACCTAGCAAGCCTCCTCCATCCATCTCGAAAAGGCCGAATATCTGTGCTCCAGCAGTGAATCCCACCTGAGCCAGCATTCCAGGATCGTGGGCCTGGATTCCATTTAGCACAATTGTTTCAGATTTACTGCGCAGCTACAGGACTCACTATTGAACTGGTCCAAGCCTTATTGATATGATCGAAAACAGCATGGTTGACCATATCTATAATTTTTCTTTGCTGGGACATAACGACCAGCACAACTCCTTGCTATTCATGTCCAAGAAGGTTGAGATCTGAGATGTCAAGGACTCTGAAGTTCCAGTGTCGACCGGTGTTGTCTGTTGTGTCTGACTTTGCAGTCTTGGAAAGGAATACTTCCTAGCATCGCTTCGACTCTTCTGATACTGCGAACGAAACGTCATCTGGGTACATTGCACGACAGCGCTTTATCCATACCACCTTGAACAGTCTTGGTGCCGTGGTTGCAGTGGTGTTTTGCTGTACTTGGAGTGGGTTTATTGATCGAGACTTGGTTTGTGTCCCGAGAAAGTATGTGCTGGGGGAGGAGCTAATTTTCGAAAGTCTGTGTTTCTGTCGGTTTGTTCCGATGTGGCCAACGAGGCAGACTAGTGGATATCACGTTGTATGCTTATCTGTTGGTGTTGTAATCGATGATCTCCTTGTAGGCAATGAAGCTTTTCAAGTGGGGATCGATCCTCTCTTCGACTTGAAGTAGTGAATAGGTATGGTGCTTAACAGCCTCACAATATCCTATCGTGCACCTTTTATACATTACTATACTATATAAAGTATTATCCATTTTAACAACTAGATATAAAAAGAGATAGATAACTTCCTTTTAAACCTCTCTCTATTCATATTAAAATTTAAATATCTCTTATTGTACTTATAGAGGAAAGTATAGTGGTATTATACTATATAATTGGATAGTATCCTTAATAGTAGAGGATTAATTTAGATACAGTTTATACTTTACTACTACTAGAGGGGAACACACAACTATTTCTATTTATTACTATATAGTATACGTTAAACAAGTAAATATATGTATAGAATCTAAGGTACCTACTATGTAACCCGATGATATTATTAATAGTAAAAAAACAAGTAAGAATGCTTGCTTCTACTCTCTCCTGGGTAACCAAACATAGCAGCATACCTACCTGCCGACCTATAGCTAAGACCGGCATATTCTGTGACGTGCGCACTCCTTCAATGGGCGACTAGGCGAGGAAAAAGGGGCTGGAGCCGGTAGCTTTATCGCAAGCGAAGGAGATTATTCGTTCCGTGTCGCCCGAAGAAGAGCCAAGTAGCCAAGTTGAAGCTGACCGAACAACGAACGAACACCTCGCAGGCTAGGATTGACCTGGGTTCTAAGTGCCAAGATGATCTAGGTGGGCTCATCAGCAATTTTAGGCCCTGCTGTACGAAAGTGTTGTATAGTAGGTAAGGTATGTATTGTCTGATGAGTGGTGCCAGTGGTCCTGTACCTAAATGAGAAGTCCTGATGCCCCTGAGACTCCGGTGGACTTGCAACTTACTGCCTTGCCTTATCAGAGTCTGCAATCTGGCGACACGGACATGCTCGTATGGTTTCGCACATGCAACTGTTTGCAGGATCGAGGCAGATGAAGGCACTCGTACCCCTCGTACAGGACTGTCCTGTGCCTCTGTCGATTGACGCTGTCCTGAGACTTCAGGACCGTATGTCGGTGAGTCCGTCATCGAAATGAAGAGAATATGAGAGGGAAAGCGAGTTCCCAAACTCTCTGCAGATTAGTTGATTGTCATTGTCGAGGTGCAAACATCTCGAGAGGAGTACGGTACGGTTCCCGTACAGTGATCTCTTTTGCCTAAGGGCGCACATGTGATCTACACGGTGAGTTGGCTTGGTGGAAAATGGTTGTGATTTCTTCGCCGGAGAGAACGGTAAGATTGCGTCCTGAAGGCGAAGACGCCATCATTCTGCCAAACCAGGGATGCAGGAACCCCCACGGCTCCCCTTCTTTTTTCGTGCTTCTACAGTAAGTACCTACTGGCTAGTACTGTGCACTCCCGTACTCCCGAACGCGCATCCCGTCTCCCTGGTCCCTTCACACGACCGGCCGGCGGTAGTACTTACTGACAGTGCCGTGCGCTGTTTTGCCACCCGTGGCGCCCTGAAACAGGAGCATTCTTTGTGGCGCGCCGCAACGAAGAGCGATTGGCCCCCAGCCCTGGCCCTTATCTCCAGGCTCCACGGCAGCCTTGGCGGGGTCTTATCGTTGGCTTAGACGCCGGGAATCAGGGGTCGGGTGTGGCATGGGGGGGCCCTGGGGAATGTGAGTGTGCCGTATTATTATTGTCGGTCGAGCTGTAAGGTAGGTAGATGCGCATACCGTACAGTACCTTCGTACCAGCGACATGGAGCGAGATGAGCTGTAAGTCGGTCGTACAGTACAATCATCGCAGACTTCACCTTCTGTGCCTTGGTTGGGTGCTGGAAGGATGGGCCAGCTCGAGCCACAGAAGAAGCAGAAGAAAGAAGACGAAGACGACGAAGAAGCAGAAGGAGACTGCGCCTATTTCTCTTTTGCTACTGGTGCTACGTACGGTATGAGAAATGACGTAGGTAGCCATCCAGCCAAGTGCAAGTCGGCACCAAGAGAGCCAGAATAAAAAATCAACTCCACTCGTGTTGGCCTAGAGCACGCTGCCAATTCCCCATCGAGATCGCTGTGCTCCACCACACGTCCAATGCGCCCACGGCATTGGTGAAGGCGAATCCACGCCGGTGTGGTATTTATGGCGACAACAACGGATCGTCTGAATCGTGGGCGTCCGTTTGTTGAGTTCACCCGTCGCTAGGGCTAGCAGCTAGCTCCCGCGACAGGTCGACCTAAGACCTACTACCACCATTCATCCATCTATCGGGGTACACGCGTGTTGCATTTCCTCTTCCTCTCCCTCCTCTCTCCTCCTCCTCCTCCGCCGCCGTCTGTCTTTTGGACATCTCCAACATCTTCGCCATATTGTGCCTTGGTGCATACGACACTCGCTTTATTTCTTACCCTCCATCGACGACTGATTTGTGACTGCTGCCGTCATATTGCACCACATTTACGCCCTTCCTCCCCCCCAGCCCACAGATAATTGAACGATCAAGAGGACAGGTGCACGCCCACGCACCTCCGTACCTGTCTTGAGAGTCTGCTGTGTAGCCATATCTGCAGCATCGAGAGATTGCCGACCAAAGCAGCTAATGCTGCAAAGACATCGCGTCTAGTACGTCTGCCACCAACGCCCGTCTAGCGCACCACCGAAAGAATATTCCTACCATGTCGACGCCAATACACGAGAAGGATCAGTATTCATTCCCATCATATGGTGCGGATGGCCAGCCACAGAGTCTTCCCCAGGCCCCGGAGCGTCGTTCGTCCGACGAGGATGGCACACTACAAGGCGAATACCGCCCAGAAACGGCAGAGACCGAGCCCGATCACAACCACCTCCGTGTAACGACGAGTTATCTCGATGGTCCGGATTACCTGAGCCGCCGCCAGCGCGCAGGAAGCCGGTCGCCATTATCCGCCTCAATGGCTCGAGATGAGTCCCGGAAACTTGACGACGACCTTGAAATGCTGCGTGCTGAACGTCAGGTTTCGAATGATGCCAAGGATGAAAATGGCAGAACAAGGTCGATCGCGCGCACGAGATCTCGAACTGCTGCGGAACCGGTCGACGATTTCGATGTTGGCACGACACCTATCCACGAGAAAACCAAGATTTATACCCCACCATCCCACCCGTCCACCAAATTTGCCAAGTTCTTCAAGAAGATTCACAACTCGAGTTTCTTGGTCCGGTACTTCTGCTATATCACACCTCTGACGCTGCTCCTGCTCATCCCGCTTCTCTTTGGACTTTTCCTGTTCAAGGAGGCGACGGTAGGTGGTGTGCGGCTCTTCTGGTTTGGCATCTGGCTCGAGATTATTTGGCTGACCCTATGGCTTGCACGAGTAGGTTTCCCTCATCGTGAAAGCAAAGACGTTACCAAGTTGATACTGATCTTCTCTCGTTAGATTATAGCTAAATGTATTCCGTACCCAATGGGACTGGTTTCGAGTCTATTCACCAACAACAGCAAGAAATGGAGAGACCTTGGAAAGTCGCTCGAGGTGCCTGCTACTCTGTTCTTCTGGTGGCTTGCCATTGAGGTCTCTTTCCTCCCAACAATGAAGAATCATCATATTGACGGGAACCACGAGACACGGCCATGGGAAAACGATGTCAACAAGGTCATTGTAGCCCTGTTCGTGGGATTCATCCTGAACTTCTTTGAGAAGATCATCATTCAACTCATTGCCATCAGCTTCCACCTCAGAACCTATGCCGATCGCATTGAAGTGAACAAATTCCAGATCTCCAGTCTGGTCAAGCTCTATATCCACTCCAAGGAGAAGATTGGTGAGGGTGGTGATGAGGAAGAACATCAGACCGGTCCATCTTCTGGCACTCGCACGCCCATGATATACGCCAAGCAGGCTCAGAAGACGGCTCGTCTAGCTTTTAACAAGGTTGGTGAT